>CM059270.1:18965566-19053066 GCA_030347295.1 Setipinna tenuifilis
CACACACTAACACACACACACAAAAATACACGCTCTCTGAACATGAAAGAACTTCAAAGATGCGTTGAGTCATTCAGCAAAGACCTTCACACTTTTTAACAGCATACCTGTGTGTGTGTGTGTGAGTGTGTATGTGTGTGTATGTATGTGTATGTGTGTGTGTATGTGTGTGCGTGCCAAGATATACCCACAGATTTAGCCGTTTTTCCATTGCTTGATTGTGCCTGGACTTAACAGCTGAGCGATAGCATTGTGCTGCTAGGCCACACGCAGTGCGGTGGAGAAATCCCTGCTTTGTGCACGCCGGCGTGTTTGTACTGGAGAGGTTTCAATGAATGAGCCATCTGAATGGCAGGCTGCTGTTGACAGTGCATGTGTGGGCAGACACACTAAAACACGTGCACACACCCACACACACACACACACACACACAAACACACACACACACACACACACACAGACTTTTGTGTCCCTGGGAATAGTTCATAATCGGTAAGGAATGGGCACTCCCACTGTGCTGGAGTGCTTGGGTCGCTCTCGGAGGTGTGAGCCTAGACAGCGCCTTCACCATCACCTGACCCGACCCCTCCGGCCAATCCGCTGCCACCCAGAGCCTCACTCTCAGCCAAGGCCTTGGCAGCGTACGTATGATACGTGTGTGAGTGTGTGTGTGTGTGTGTGTGTGTGGGTACATGCGTGTGTGTGTGTGTGTGCGTTTGTGTGTGTGTGTGTATCTGTGTTTGTGTGTGTGTGTGTGTGTGTGTGTTTGTGTGTGTGTGTGTATGTGTGTGAGAGTGAGTGTGTGGGTGTGTGTAACCCTCTATTCTCTACTCTGGCGTGGCTGCTTCAGTGGTATTTCTCCAGAAGTGTTTTTTTTCTTCTTTTTTCGTTTTTCTCTTATTGGGAAACAGCTGTGGTAGTTTATTGCTCAATCTATCCATTCGGAATATGTCTTATTTTTTTTTCCTCTTTGTGACACTTCCTCCCGCACTGTTAAATGGCTATTTAATCACTTCTAAATGCTCATTATCATTCTCAGCCTCTTGCTCCTAGGGAGCTCAGGGACCTCAGAGAGGTAATTGGTCTTTCTTATCTGCCACATTGGCCTTGTCTTGCCTGGGAGAATGGAGCGTCTGATTGTTATAATCAAAGGCTCTGTGCTCACAGTCCAGTAGATGCACACTGCCCAGGCTAATGGCTGTATGAAAAACAATATACAAAATGTAGGCTATTTCTGAAAGCCCAGCGTGAATGTGATTTTGTGTCCTACTTTTGGCTGCAGTGCCAAGTGAAGTCAAATCAAGCTTATTCCTTACATGTTAACACACGGTTAACATAACAGTGAAATGTGTTGGACAGAAGCAGAGGTGTAAAATCCCAGGTTCAGAAAGTAAAAACCCTGCCACAAATTTGATCCAACCAGCTCTGAATCAGCTGATCATAATGAGTACTCAAGACAGGTAGGTCAGCTACTCAGTGAAGTCACCTGTGTTAGAAGGAAAATGTGGCAGGGTTTTTACTTTCTGAACCCGGGATTTTACACCTCTGGACAAAAGGTAGAATACACAAGTCTCCTAGCCTACTTGTCTTACTAGGTGTGTAGGTATTAGGTATCTTGCAAGGTATATCAAGGTATCTTAAAGGCATTAACAAACTAAAGCAACAATTAAATTAAGAAGAATTTTCTATTGTCTTTCTGTTGTCTACTCTGTTTGTTTATCTATTACCTTATCTATTTGTGCCTGTTTTATCTGAAGTAAAAAGTGTGACCCCTTAATTCTAAACAGTAGATAGTTGATTCTGGTACTCAACAAGTCAAACACAAACACACACACCTGCCCCAGCTGCTTTGCCTGACGTTGCGTTCTCCATCCACCTTCTCTCCTCAGTCTCGCGGGTGAACGGTCACACGAAGATGGAGCGAGGCACCCGCGACTCAGCCATGGGCTTTGACAGCGCCTCCATGATGAGCAGCGAGCTGGAGTCCAGCTCCTTCGTGGACAGTGAGGAGGAAGAGGACACCAGCAGGTACCATGCTGCCATGTTGTTGTGCTGTGTTGTCATAACATATATATTACACTAGGGGGAGCTCTAGAGTCAGGCAGGGCCACAGTTGACCTAGGTGGTTCTTCACTAGTGTGGCCGAGGGACCCACAATTTCCCCTTTTACCAGTAAGTCACGTCACCCAAATTTTCAAATCAAAATCAGTGACACCCTACACCTTAAGCTGAACCAAACAGCTGACTGATTTGTAATGACTGTTTTTTTTTTTATTTCAATTAATGTAGTGGCCTGGCATTAGATCTAACCTTTTTTTTGTAACGACAAGGTCCGTGACCCACTCAGAATGGCTCCACGACCCACTTTAGGGTCCCGACCCACCAGTTCAAGTTCAAGTTCAATTTATTTTTATAGCACATTTTATCCAACAGAAGCTGGCCAAAGTGCATAAATAAAGTAACACAAAATTAAAACCTAAATAAATAACAGTGATAGTGGTAAAAATAAAATATGGAAAAAAACTCTATACAGTCATAATAAAATAAAAACAATAATAATAAAAACAATATACAGTACAGTCATAATAAAAACATAGGATCAGAGAAAGATAATAAAAAAGAAGGGGAAAAGGTCTTGATTACAATTGTAAGCCAAAAAAAGGTATGTTTTTAGATTACGTTTAAAACTACTAATATTTGAAAGAAGAAAGACTGGTTTACCTGATTTGCGGTTGTTGTAGAAACGGAACGAGACTTAGCTGCCGTGTTGTAATTGTAATAACTCACTTCCCGAGCTAGGGGGAGGCGTAGAGTCAAGCAGTGCTGCTTTTCAAGCACCTGCTTTCCCCCAGTGCTGTATAGGTCAGAGATCAATGTGACGTCATTTCTTCATTACAATCAACTTATATTTTCCTGGTATATCGTGGTGGGTGTGTTTTTGTAAGCAGGCCTTGCTTAACTCTGTAAAGAAACACACTGTTTTATGCCCACTCACTCTTCATCATTCAGTGACTAACTCAGCACAAGGGCCCTTACTGTTACTGGTGTCATTGGAATAACGTCTTAACCTTTAGTCAGTGCTTGTTGTCTTGACTTTGGTCAGTGAGTAATATCCTGATACTACAACACCACATTTTCTCATTTCATTTGCCGATGGTCACGTTCTACACAACACAGAGAAGTGAAAGCACTCACAGTCCACACCAAAAGAAGCCATGACAATATTTGTATGTGAATAGTTAATGTGCCAGTATGAAATGTCTTTTGTTTCTTTCTCTTTCTTTCTTTCTTTCTTTTTCTTTCTTTCTTTCTTTTTTTTCTTTCTTTCTTTCTCTTTCTGTCTGTTTTCTTTCTTTCTTTCTTTCTTTCTTTCTTTCTTTCTTTCTTACAGACTCAGCAGCTCTACAGAACAGAGTTCCTCCTCTCAACTCATGCGCAGACACAAGCGGCGAAGACGCCGGCAGAAAGTGGCCAAAATGGACCGGGTGGGTACACTATGTACTGGGTGGGTGGACAGTACACTGTCGATTGGGTGGGTACACTATGGCCTGGGTGGGTACACTATGGGCTGGGTGGGTCCACAGTACACTGCGGATTGGGTGGGTACACCATGGAGCAGTTGGGGTGCATTACAAGTTTGCTGGCTGCACCATGACGGTGCAAGTCAGAGAGCCTGTCACACTGGATCTACATGTTTGACGTCAAAATACCACTTCCATCCAGACACGTGTTAGAGTTTCATTATTACTTTTAAAAAAAAGGTGAAAAACACAATTACTCAGATGAAGGTCTGATTGACCGAAATGTCAGTTTTTCCAATAAAAACAAGAGGTTTGTCTGTGTAAGTAAGTAGCAGTGTTGCACTTTTCACCTCTTCTCAAAAGTTATATTCATATCGAAATATAACCCATCAAGATATGCAGCCCCCCTTAAGTCTTACAGATTGATCATTAGTAATAAAAAGAGATGATGATGATGATGATGATAGTGGTGGTGATGATGATGATGATGATGATGATGATGATGATGATGATGATGATAATAATTGTGATAATGGTGCTAATGGTGATGGTGCTTTGCTGTTGTTTTTCAGTCCTCTTCATTCAGCAGCATTACTGATTCCACTATGAGCCTCAATATTATCACCGTCACTCTCAATATGGGTAAGGAAACTGTTCGATTTCTAGTACATGTTTTTGCTGTTTACTTCTTTTCCCTCTCTCCTTCTTTTTCTCTCTCTCTCTCTGTCTCTCTATCTTTCTTCTTCTCGGCGCCTCTTATTTCTGTAGAATTCTGTGTACCTCTTAATAGTCCCACCACAAAAACAATGTAATGGAAATTCCACATGTTTTAGCATCACCATCTGCTCAAGCTGATTGTGAATGTCCTGCACATTGTCCTCCCTCTTCCTGTTTAGAAAAGTACAACTTCCTGGGCATCAGCATCGTGGGCCAGAGCAACGACCGGGGAGACGGAGGCATCTACATTGGCTCCATCATGAAGGGGGGCGCTGTGGCAGCCGATGGCCGCATTGAACCCGGGGACATGCTTTTACAGGTCCTCCGCTCCCCCTGCACGGATTTCAGTAGCATCACTCGTGACACACACACACAGACACACACACACACAACCACACAGACACACAGACACACATACACACACACACAACCACACACACACACACACACACACACACACACACATATGGCATGTCATTCCTGTAAATGGCCTAGTTAGCATGCCAGCACTCTGTAACAGTACCTCAGGAGTTTTCAGTATCAGCTTGGTGCAGCATTCCAGTTCAGAAAGTCCAGGGGTTAAAAAAGTTCAGTTATTTTTTATGCGGATAACATTCATGGCTATTCTACCCCATCATTAGGCTGTCTTAAATCACTTCAATTCCCTATGGGAAATATTGCATGATTTTTTCGCTTGGGAAATACATGGCGATACCTGTTTGACCTGACCTGATTTACAACTGCAGTCAGCTGATGAACTGGCTAAACTAGTAAACATGTCTTGTGGAGCTTGATTCGTGCCCAAACTCTTCCCCTCCCTTTGTGCGTTTTTTTCTTTCTCTCTGCTTCTCGCTTCCCTTCCGTTCACAGGCTTCTGTGTTATTTTTTTAATGTGGGCTGCCGTGACTCCAAGACACACAGTCACAGTGTTGATGGAGCTCAGCTGTTTATTGTAGCACATTATGAGGCAGGCTAGTGGGAACCATTAGCATAGTGCTAATATGTAGCTAAAAGTATGCAAGCCTTGATAAGATGTTCAAGCATTAAGAAGATGAAAATAAAAGCAAAATAAATATTCCATTATGTTGTAGTGTGATAGTCATGTTGCCCTCACCTAAGTGGCTTCCCACACGATCATCTTTATCAGTGCACTTTTGTCTATTAAAAAATATGTATATATTTATGTATATCAAGGCCTTCATAAATTTGTGAGTATGTGAATGAAGAATACGTACTAGTATATGAATGAAAAAAAACCCAGGCATATGAACTGAACCAACCCCAATCTGTTGTGTCTGTGTGTCTGACATAAGCGTTACCTTCTCCTCTCAGGTCAATGATGTTAACTTTGAGAACATGAGCAATGACGATGCCGTGAGGATTCTGAGAGAGATCGTGTCCAAACCAGGGTAAGGCATGTTGAGTGCTGGTCTTCTATACGTATCTGTCGCATGTTAGGGATGGGGCTAATGTAAACAGCACTGCAAGAGCAAGACAGATTCAGAGGTGTTGTGGTGTCAGTGAAAAGCAGAAATGCTAAAGCAGGCTAACCAAGTGAAGCCAAGTGTATCTATATAGAATACTTAATACATACAGGTAGTTGAATGAATTTCAAATAGATAAGTTCAAGAAAAGTAAAGTAGACCCTGTAGTGTGCTAGCTTTCAATTTCCCATGAGTGCTGCTAAGGTGATTTATGAGAGGACAACCTAACATGTTGTGACCAGAGTTTGAAGTACTTCTGGGGGGTACCAGTTCCTTTTACATTAATTACGTTTTTGGGGGTACTGGATCTTGATTAGGGGGTACCATACCCCCTAGTAGTGTAGTTTAATTTGAACTGTGGTTGTGACTGTGGTGTGTTGTGTGTGCAGTCCCATCAGTCTGACGGTGGCTAAATGCTGGGACCCATCTCCACGCAGCTACTTCACCATACCCAGAGGTAGGAGCCTGCTCTCCTCAGCCTTACACAAGCTCTCTGCATCACACAAAGGTTATTCACTGTTGTACTGATGTGGTGCTGTTGGTTGGTGTTGGGTCTCTCTCTCCACAGCGGAACCAGTGAGGCCCATTGACCCGGCAGCCTGGATCTCTCACACCACAGCGCTGACGGGGGCGTATCCTCACTACGGTAAGGGCCTCATCTCACACACAGGGCTCTCTTACTCCACACTATGGCCTTACTGTGCCCAGGGGGACTTAGATGAGGTCTGACTATACATATCAACAAAAGGCCTACAAATCAAGATACCCAATAACAACAGGTTTCTAGTAGAGATAGACCAATATATCGGTTGGCCGATATGTCAGGCCGATATTTGGCATTTTTTAACACATTGGTATCGTCCGATATTCACCTAATATTAGGCTGATTGATAGAGATGCATATCTGTGAGAAGTGACAAGGACACCACGTCTACATGTTATTTTGTTAGTCCTGTACCAAGTATGGCATTTGAAATATTTAGGGAAATGATGAAAATTAATATTTATCTTTTTAAATCAGCAGTTTATATCGGCCCCCAAAAATTGGCAGCCTATATCAGCTATTGGCTAACCACGAGTCGCAAAATATTGGCATCCCAAACCCATATCGGTCGCTCTCTAGTTTCCAGCCAGTCTTTGGAAAGATATCAATATTCAGGAAAGGTGACAAAAAGGCTAAGGAAAACTAATATCAGTGTGCTTCTTTGCAGTTATGTGTGGTAATATAATTTGCTGTATATACCTAATATATATAAAATATGAGTGCCTCTTCCTCTTTTCTTTCCTTTTTCACTTTTTATATCGATAATCATTTTTAAAGCAACTGAAAATGTCTTTTAACTAGGTCTGTGTTGTAAGCTAATATGGAAGCCCGGCGTAAGGGGAAGTGTCTGTGACCTGATTCACGGAGTGCTCTGAGTCAACAATAGCCCAACTATCCTCACCACACATGCTTCTAAATCAAACAAGCGCTAGAAATTCCTGGTACTTTCTGCTGGCTCCATGATTAACAAAGAGGTTGTGTTAGATAACATTGTTTTTTTTTTGTTTCCTGTACTTTTTTTGTCTGTGGTTTTGTCCAGTATTTTGTCATACTTCTATTCTCAAAGCCCTGCATATTATGAGGCCTGGCCAGGAGCCATAGTGCTAGTGCTAATGGTGAGAGAGGGACAAGAATGGATTCAAAGCCTTAAGATGACAAGTAGTATATTGCATTCAAAATATAGATTTCATTACTTTGTGGTCTAAGAGCAATCTTGTACCCTCCTAAAACTTAATGTAACGCGATAAGCTTTGGTGGTGAACTGGGTATATCCTTGCATGTAGTGACCCCCCCCCCCCCCCTCTTTGAGGTAGACTTTGAATTCAGAAGAACCAACATGACATGAATGAAGCATTGAGAAACGCAAGACTAATGTATATGAGTGTAGGGTCAGTGTGTGACTGACCCTTTGCTGTGTCTCTCTCTCTGTCTCCACTAGAGCTGGACGACCTGCCGCTCTCGGTGAGTAAGACGGACATGGCCACCATCGTGAAGGTCATGCAGCTGCCCGGCTCGGGACTGGAGATCCGGGACCGCATGTGGCTTAAGATCACCATCGCCAACGCTGTCATAGGTGAGTGCCAGAGGGCACAGCTTGTCAGTAATTTATAGTAATATATATAGTATATTTATATATTTTATAGTAATTTCAGTACGTTTTTTTTAAGCCAGTCTTCAATCAATCAATTTTGTTAGTGGGTAATATTTCAAAGGAAACATCAATATGTTCAAGATGTTCTCAGACAACAGAGCAAGACACAAAGACAACAATCAGGATGTTGGTTTTAAACAAACTCACCATATCCAACATGGATGTTTCTAAAAGTCAACCTAACTGAAGCCAGTCTTCAATCAATCAATCAATCAATCAATTTTGTTAGTCGGTACTATTTTAAAGAAAACATCAATATGTTCAAGATGTTCTCAGACAGCAGAGCAGACACAAAGACAACAATCAGGGTG
Source organism: Setipinna tenuifilis (assembly GCA_030347295.1). Classification (NCBI taxonomy): domain Eukaryota; kingdom Metazoa; phylum Chordata; class Actinopteri; order Clupeiformes; family Engraulidae; genus Setipinna; species Setipinna tenuifilis. The sequence continues at coordinate 18,973,795 of CM059270.1, forward strand.
TTTCAGTTGATTTTAAAATCAAACTCACCACATCCAACATGTGTCAACCTAACTGAACCACCAATATTCTAGCATTACATTGGGTTCCCATGCTATACATGGGCCTGACATTAGTGTAAAAGCGCCTCTTGAACGCCTGTTTGTCTGTTGCTGCGCTCTCACACATAGTGTGTTTGTGGTTGATAACTGAGATGTCTGTGTCTCGTCCCTGGCCCAGGTGCGGATGTGGTGGACTGGCTGTATACGCGGGTGGACGGCTTCAAGGACCGGCGGGACGCGCGCAAGTACGCCAGCAGCCTCCTGAAGCACGGCTACCTCAGACACACCGTCAACAAGATCACCTTCTCCGAGCAGTGCTACTACACCTTTGGAGACCTGTGCCAAAGTACGCATACACACACACACACACACACACACACACACACACACACACACACAGACACACACACTCACACACACACCCCTCTACCTCAGACACACCGTCAACAAGATCACCTTCTCCGAGCAGTGCTACTACACCTTTGGAGACCTGTGCCAAAGTACGTACACACACACGTGCATGCTCGCGCGCGCACACACACACACACATACACACATACACACACACACACACAAACACACACACACAGCTTTACCTCAGACACACTGTCAACAAGATCACCTTCTCCGAGCAGTGCTAGAACACCTTTGGAGACCTGTGCCAAAGTACGTACACACACACACACACACACACACACACACATACAACTCTACTTCCGACACCCGGTAAACAAGATCACCTTCTCTGAGACCTGTGCAAAAGTGTGTACACACACACACACACACACACCCACACACAACCACTCTACATACAGCTCTACTTCCGACACCCGGTCAACAAGATCACCTTCCCCAAGCAGTGCTACTACACCTGTGGAGACCAGTGCCAAAGTACGTATACACAAACACACACACACACCTCTACTTCCGACACCTGGTCAACAAGATTACCTTGTCTGAGTGTAACAACACCTCTGAAGACTTGTGCCAAAGTAAGCACACCTGCCCTCATTTGACACATATCATCCGCATGCCTCTTGTTGGTAACCTTGATCTCCCCTCTCTCTCTCTCTCCCTCTCTCTCTCTCCCTCTCTCTCTCTCTCTCTCTCCCTCTCTCTCTCTCTCTATCTCTCTCTCCCTGTGTCTCTCCCTCTCTCTCTCTCTTTCTCGCTCTCTCTCTTTCTCGCTCTTTCCCTCCCTCTCTCTCTTGCTCTCCTATCTCCGTGTAGACATGGCCTCTCTGAACCTGAACGAAGGCTCCAGTGGTGGGGGTTCGGAGCAGGACACCCTGGCGCCTTTACCCCCTCCCGCCACCAACCCGTGGCCCCTGGGGGGGCAGCCGTACCCGTACCCCCCGTACCCCAGCGTCCCGCCCACCTTCCCTCCTGGTTACTCTGACCCGTGCCACAGCTTCCACAGTGGCAGTGCAGGCAGCCAGCAAAGCGAAGGTGAGTGGGGGGGGAGACAAAGTGTCTGTGAAGATTCTCATTCATCCAGGACGTTTAAGTCAAACGAGCTAAGTTGTAAGCGACTGGACTTCTTTTAGTAGCTTGAACACATTTCAAAGTCACAGTCAAAGTCAGCTTTATTGTCCAAAAAAACATATGTACAGGTTACACACACAGAATTTGAAATTGCAATGCTCCCTAGGCCTACAGTGAACATTAAACATCTTATAAACAAGACAGGAAGACATGATGACAAACATAATAATATAAACATAACAAAACAAAGCAAGTACATTCAAAAGGTTTCCTCAGTTCTGAACTAAAAGAAGTCCAGTTTTAGTAGCTTGAAGGCGTCTCAGCTTTCATCCAAAAGGCTTTTTCAGTTCTGACCTGAAGAAGACTTTTTGGATGAAAGGTGAAACATCTTCAAGCTACTAAAAGAAGTTCATTTGCTTACAACTTCGCTCATTTGAGGAGAGAACAGAGGGGTCTCTTATTCTCTCTCTCACACACTCTCGTTTTCTTCTTTCTTTCACTCTGTCCATCCGTCTCTACCTCTTTATGTGTCAGTGTGTGTCAGACAGTATTTGTCCTGCTTAGCAACTTGTGTGTATTTTTGTGTGAATACTGTAATGGTAAGTGTGTACTTGTTATATGATCTGTACAGATATTCAACACTGAAACCCTAATTAGTTTCGTACTTCTCATTTTTGATGTGACACAGACTTATCTTCGTTGCCTTAGCTTGGAGATAAAATTGTTTTTTTCCTGTTTTCGGGCCTTTCTGGGAAGGGTGTGATGTGTGAGATGTGTCAAGTTTCCATGACAGTTGATTGATTGCATTAAATCAGATAAATATTTGTGGCAAAGATTGCATTGACTGCTTTTTTCCCCCCATTTTGTTTTTCTGTACATGCAGGAGTAACAGATCTTAAAATTGAATAATATTTGGTATCATTTCACAAGCAGCAGGTTGGTGCAGATGATTTCAGGGTGTTGCAGTATTTGTTGGGAGCTTCACACACCTCAGCTCCTCTCGCCTCTTGCACTTGACTGTGCACTTGAGAGTGTTTGGATGGCAAAGATGTTTTTGCACCACTTGCTTGTATACAGATGGCCATGCCCTGGCCGCCCTCACCCTCTCTTATTTTGATTTTCGTTGTTTTGTTTGTATTTTTGCATCCGTCTCCTTTCAGAACTCCTTCTTTGTCGCTGTATTCGGTTGGACATTTCATACATGTGGTATGCCTTGTCTTGGTAGTTCCTGTCGCAGTTTCCCCCCTATTTTGAGTTGCTGTCATATTTTGCATTTTGCAAGCAAACTACTTTTTTGTTGTTGTTGTTGTTGTTGTTGTTATTATTTTAAGGCCATTTGTTATGCCAACATGCATTTGGCAGCACATTTGGGCGTGGGTGTGGCGGTTGTGTTTGTAAGTGTGTGTGTGTGTGCATCAGTCCATTAAGCCATCCTCGATTCATGCGACTGAGCTGGTGCGATCGATCAGACCACCGCTCACTCCTGTTTTGGTGTGCGTGCGTTTGGCGTGTGTATGGCTTGATCGCCTGTGGATCATTAACTGATCACGGCTGTGACTGCTACTTGAGCTCTGCTACTTCAGCTGAGGCTGGGGGCTTGATGGGGGTATGGTATGGTATGGTATGGTATGGTATGGAATGGTATGGTGTGGTATGGTATGGTATTGTGGGGTATGTAGAGGGGCAGTATTTAAGTGGTGTGCTGGCAGTGGTGAGCTGCGCAGTGTTGTGTAACTCTTGTTGTTCCTTCTGTTGTTTCTGCTGGGCGTCTGTAGACTGAAGGAAGAGGTTATCTCAGGACACGGGGGGATCCGGTAAGCCAGCCAGTATATCCTCATCTCCACTTCCCCATTTGTTTTCTTTCTCTCACCCTCCATCCCTCTATCTATCTATCTATCTATCTATCTATCTATTTATCTATCTATCTATCTATCTATCTATCTATCTCTGTCTCTCTCTCTTTCTCTTTCTGTTACCGTCCTTCTCTCTGCTCCCCCCCTCTCTCTCTTCTCCATCTCTCTGTCTTTCTCCCCCCCCCCCCCTCTGTCGCTCTGTCTCCCTCTGTATACTAGTGGTCTGTATTGGCGGGTGACTCCCCCCCTCTCTGATTCCTCCTGATTCCATTACGATCCTCCATCTGTTCTTTGGGCATGTCTGGTGGTGTGGCTCATCCCATCTTGTCTACCTCGAGCGGCTCCTTCAAAACCAGGAAGCAGTCGACTCAGTTCCCACACGTGGGAGGTGTGACAAAGGGGGCATCCCAAATGTTGCAATTGACCTTCACTGCTCAAAAGGAAGTCTGCTTTGAAGAATAAAGACAAGCATGACAAATGCGACCATCTACACCAGTTTCAATCTGTCATCCAGATTATGCTCAAGACATTTGATCTACTTGTGGATGATGTCTGTTTCATTTCCTCTCTTTTGTGTGTTCTTTTGGTTTTATATTATGCACACTGATATCAGTATTTCATATCAATGTTTTACTTTGATATCAACCCAGCCAATGTGTCACCACATGTCAGAGAACCACAGAAATCAGTTCATTATAACTTCCCTTAAATAAGTAACCAGTTACCTTCTGTAGAAAGTGCACACAGTTCCTCTGGTTGTGCGGTTGAAAGTGGTATTTGGTTGAAACATTAAAGCCATTAAAGTCTCTCTCTGTCTCTCCTTTGTCTCTCTGCCTCTTCTCTCTCTCTCTCTCTCTGTCTCTGTCTGTCTGTCTGTCTGTCTCTCTCTGCCTCTTCTCTCTCTATCTCTGTCCGTCTTTCAGGTAGCAGAAGCAGTGGCTCCAACCCCAGCGCTGGGACTGGACGGCGGCCCTCCCCGAGGGACACGGAGCCCAAGACGGCTTGTTTTGCTGGGGGCGTTGTGGGGGGAGGGGGTGGGGTCAGCGAATCAGAGCAGGGCACGTGGGGTGGGGTCGGGGGCGGGGTCGGGGGCGGGGGTAGGCGGGGCAACCGTCCTCCCAGCCAGCTGAGCCAGCACAGCAGCCACGCCCACTCCCAGTCCCAGTCCCAACGGAGCCACGCCCACTCCCAGCCTCAATCCCAGAGGAGCCACCACGCCCACTCCCAGTCGCAGCACAGCTTCGCCTTCTCCTACAGCCACGCCCCTCCTCCTCCTCCTGCTCCTCCCGTCGCCGCTGCTGTCGTCGGCTGCCTGCCCAACCACCACCACCACCACCATCACCACCACCACCAGCACCAGGCGTCCTGCGCCCACAGCGAGCGGAGCCACGCGTCCTCGTACGGGCCCCCGGGCCTGCCGCCCCCCTACTGCCTGGCCCGCTACGCCCCCAAGCCCTCGGCGGCCGCGGCGGCCTGCAACAGCCCCCCCGGAGCCCCCCCGGTGCGAGAGCTGGCAGACGTGCCACCCGAGCTGACCGCCAGCCGCCAGTCCTTCCAGCACGCCATGGGGAACCCCTGCGAGTTCTTTGTCGATATCATGTAACATTGGGGGGGGTAGCCTGGCTAACGCGACTTATCAAACCTCTGCGAACATTGGTCTGGCCAAGCTGTGTTGTAAACCCATTTCTCAGAGGGCGGGCTTAACCCACGTGTGTGAAATGCCTGTGTTTGCTACTGGACGAAGCTTTGCCTTGTTTGCTACTGGACCAATCACACCCCTCTGTCCTCTGACGTATACGCAGCAACAACAGGGTTCTCGCAAAGCCCCATCGACTTGGCAACCAGCGGGGCTAACTGATAAATTAAACCTTTACCGAAGCCGGTCGGTAGCATTGCGAAAACGTCCTGTCCTGTAAGGAATGCTTCAAGGGCTGACCTTTGCTCTATTTTCAGAGAGAACTTCTCTTTGAATTCTTCCCAAACAGCAGCTACAGCTGCATTGAAATCTTGCCGTTGCTCCACGTTCGCCATGTTGACAGTGACTGAGGTAGATTTCCGGTCGCTAAACTACCGCGTCATTGCCTTTTTGAAATGCTAGATTTTCATTGGTCCCAGTTTCTCTGTTAATGTAGAAACGGTGTAGACAGGCAGCTTGGCCAGACTGACTTGCATGCGAAATGCAAATGCAGCGGCACAGGAAGTATGGGTGTGGCCAGGCTGGGGGGGGGGGCAAGGGGGGGGGGACAGTGCCTTTCTCTTATTTACACAAACAAAACAAAACTGACGTAACAAGCTGAGCACAAGGTAATGCTACAGACGCAGAGCCCCCCTGCACAACCAGCTTTTCCAGCCCTGACACAAAAAGCACACAGACAGACACACACACACACACGCACCCACACACACACCCACACACACACACACACACACACACAGGTACACACATTAACACACTGGCACACCCCCTTTCCTAAGCTTAGGCCAGGACTCCGAATGTACCACCTGATTTCATCAGCTTCAACACTCCGTACCATTTGGGGTCATTATCAACGAAGCACACACACAGTTGCAGAGCTGCAGTATTTGAATCGCACAGTAACAAGAGCAACCACAGTGAGGAAGACACCGAACTGTGGTGTTCTGTTTGCCAAAGTGGGTGCTGTTTGTCGTGCCAACCCAGCCATCCTCGTCCTGGACAAACTGCTTCTGGTCTCCTCGTCTCAGGGTCTGGACTTCAATCCCTAGACCCAGGAGGACCCAAACGAAAAAGAAGGGGGTGAGGGGGTGCCGGTGGAAGGGGGAAGGGTGGAGGGTGAAGGGGGGAGTCTTGTGAAGGTCAGCTGGGTGTGTGGTTGTGTATTCCAGCAATAGCTTATCCGATCTCAGCCTGGGCTGTGGCTTTTTTTTTTGTTTTGTATGGCGAACCTGAGCAACCTTTTGAAATAGCGGGGCATGTCATTTTTTTTTTTGTACATCTCACAGGAGTCAGCGAGCGGCCCGCTCCTCTTGGCGGCCGCCCGCACGGACACACATGGGGCTCCGGGGATGGACAAGGCTGCTTAATTGCATGACAGGTGGAGCTCTAGCTCAAAAAGTCAACCTTTTTTTTTCTTAATTGTAAGTGATTTTAAAATGGAGTGAAGAAGTCTCCAGAAATCCATGCACTGGATTAATGTTTTTATTTCTCTGTTTATTTTTTTTTTGGTTGTTTGTTTTGTTTTTGTTTTTGTTTTTGTTTGTTTGTTTTATTGCTATTTATGTGATGTTCTATTTGACTGTGTCATATCTTGTCCCAGTGACGATCAGACAATCAGACCGTGCGGTTTGCTGTTCGTGCCGGTGCCCAGGTTGTGGCGGGCCATGGGTCTCTGCCAGTGCTTTGTGGAATGTATTTTTGTAGAAGATGATGATCAGTTCTGACGCTCGTTTCATATCTGTGACTTCCCTTTGTCAACACGGACTCTTCAGAGTCTCTTTTCAAACAAATAACATCAGTAACATGTTGAATAAAAAAAACAAAACAAGAATGCACAGTATAAGATGATGCTTAACCCTTAACAGGAATACAAACAAAACAAAATACAGCTTTGATATACTAAACCTGAATGGTTGAATGTTGGAGTTGAGCCTAATACCTAAACGTCTAATGTTCTAAAGGCTATATGGAGAGGAGGGTGGGGTCACTCCGTGTTGCTGTAGATTCGGGAAATATTTGTTATTGTGGAGTATACGTTGGTGAACCTGACATGTTGTCTTTGAGCACACTTGGTCTGCAGATGTGACGTTCTCTTGTATTTTTGCCTGTATTTGTCACCCAAGGCCCAATGGGAAAGAATTTGCAGCATTCTTCTGATTTGAGCACTTTTGAAAACTTTGGCCCTCGAGTATAAAACACTGCGATGGAAGCTTTTTTTGGCTTTGTTTAAAAAAAGGAAAACATAACAAATTGTACATAGAATTATATATTATATATATGATGAATAAAATATATGTAATACAACTGAGTCTAAGTGTTTTTTCAAGTCAAAAATGTTTTCTTTAAAAATATTCTTAAAAGAAAACAAGCTATGTGATGTCTGGAAATTTGGGTATGAAAAAATTACATTTGTAAAAGTTTTCTAGAACATCATACTTTCACACAAACACTTAAAGTTTTTTTCTTACATTATCTACATAAATCATTGAGTGTCAGAAGAGTAGGAACCTTTAGGATTAGTTGTTATTTTGGGAGTGACATTATAGTCAAGATGTTTTCAATCAATGAAAGGACAACCAGGCATGAGTGGGCGCCTAGTTTTCTTTTAAGGAACGACAAAGTCTAATCTTCCCAACCCATGAGGGTGAAGGTCCATCATGGCCCAAACAAAAGAGATTTATGTGCACCTCAGGTTTTGAAAGACTGAGCTCCACCAATCCAATGAGACTGTGCATAGCTGTTTCATTCACCAGAAAAAAACAGATTGAGAGAAGTTAATCTTGCAATCAAGGTAAGGAAGGAGGATGAAGAAATTATCCAACCAACAAAAGTTCCCACAGATTTATTTTTTACTTAGAATCTCATATAAGTGAATAATTTACATTCACTGGCTATAATTCATGTGCATTAGAACACTAAGGTGGCATGTCGCCCATATTACTGCGGTGTTTGATTACTCTGTTTAGGCCTTTGATCTCTCCACTTAGGACTCCTGTCCACGTAACACCAGTGTTGTCGAGCCCTAAAAACGAAGCCTTTTGACAACGCTGCTGGCAGGTAAAAAAAAATCCCATGGTTGCATTCTGATGAGGACAGATGAAAATGCAGGCTTTTAAAAACTGTGATGGAGACACCAGTGTTTGGTTCCTGGTGGGGTTATCCCAGCCACAGCATGTGCAACAATGGTGGTAGGGGCTGCGAATAGCAAAAAGCAAACATTGTGTAGCAAGCCAGAGGGCAATTTTGGAAGGATGTTCTGTGGTCAGAAAAGATCCAAATTAGTTTGAATAAGAAGTCTGAGGGGACTGACCCCCAACAGTAACTGTATTCCAGCAGACAATAGTATAATAGAATAGTCTTTATTGCCATTGTGCCGTGTACAATAAAACTTTCAGATTAAAAAGCATGTAAAAACAAATGAATAAGATAATAAATACTGCATTCATACCCTACATTTGAACAATATTGCACAGATCACTCAAAAATGTTTTGCCCTTATTATATTAGGAGTGTGATGCTGATGCGAATGCTTTTAGACATGTGCCAGTTGCTTTTATACAATACAATGTTGTTTTTTAACATTATCATTTGCTTATGTCATGTCAGTCAAAATGAACTATACTTATGGATGCTGAATAGTCATTCCCAATAAAACTAATAGTCTTAGTTTTATTGCTTACGTCATTACATACAAAATTGTTGAACTAGTTATCAGACTCTATAATTCTATACCTTTCTTTATCATTTTTTGCTGGAAGTGTCTCCTAAATTGAATTGATCTCAGGTGCCTGATTGCTCTCAGGTGAACGAAGTATTAGTTGTAACCAATGACAGGCCACCTGTTCACAGTCATTCAGGGATGAATCCCATGAACCCTCACTTGGCAAGCATATATAAGCCGAGCAGGACATAGTACCTTTTCTATAATTCTGTGACGCAGAAATGGAATGTCAGCATCGTGGAAGAGGGGTGAGGATGCGGGGATGAAGGGGAAGGGAAAGGAGACGAAACGGGGGAAGAGGGAGAAGAGGCCGAGTACATAGGCAGATTCCCAATGAAACTAGGGCTACACTTGTGGACCATGTTGTCAATCACGGCCTCACAATGGCTGAGGCTGGTCGAAGGGTGCAACCAAAGGGTGCAACCACAGTGAATTCAATCATTCAAACCTTTTGTAGGGAGAACAGGTATGTATAGTATTGGACAGTAATCCAACATGTCATAATATCTTATGTTTGCTGTACATTACTATAATTTTACCCTGCACCACATAGGATTGAAAGACAACCTTGCAAAGGTGGAAGAGGGCCCCTTTTTACCCCGCAGCAAGAGATAGCCATTTGTGCAATGGTGATTGCAAACAATGCAATATGGCTGAAAGACATTCAAAGCTCTGTAATAAATGATGACAACGTATTTGCCAATATTGAATCTGTGTCAACTGCAACAATTAAAAGAGTGCTGGAAAGAAATGAAATGTGCATGAAACAACTATATAAAGTGCCATTTGAACAGAACAGTGAAAGGCTAAGGGAGATCCGTCACCAGTATGTACAGGTAAAACATGTCTTCTATGTATATTCTAATGTTCAGCACTGTAAACTGTTTTTACTTTGTGTAGTGTCATGTAGTACACTAGCAATTCTGTATATGTATTCACAGAACAAACTGTACAATATGTTTTCCAAAATGCATTACACAGCATCTCTCTCTCTCTCTCTCTCTCTCTCTCTCTCTCTCTCTCTCTCTCTCTCTCTCTCTCTCTCTCTCGTGCATGTACTGGAGTTGGAAGCCAGGGAACCACTGCACACATTCATATACATTGATGGGGTGGGTTTCAATCTGGCCAAAGGTAGAAGGCGTGGAAAAAAAGTCATTGGACAGAGAGCATCCACTGCTGTCCCAGGCCAACACGGAGGGAATGTCACAATGTGTGCAGCCATCTCAAACAATGGTGTCCTCACCCATACCCCCTTCTTGCTCCATACCATACACAACATCTGCTGACTTTTTTAGACACTCTTTACAGGGACATAGTCCCTGAGAATGAGAGCGGTGGAGGCCAACTCAACAGGTATGTTGTTGTGTGGGATAATGTCCATTTTCACCACTCAGATCTGGTCAGACAGTGGTTTGCAGCACATGACGGGATGCTGGTTGAGTATATCCCTCCCTACTCCCCATTCCTTCATCTGATAGAGGAGTTTTTCTCTGCTTGGAGGTGGAAGGCTTATGACCGGTGTCCACATGTGCAAATGGCCCTGCTAGCAGCCATGGATGCAGCATGTGACGATATCACAGCAGAGTCATGCAGAGGGTGGATTCGCCACTCCAGAAGATACTTTCCTCGCTGCATTGCAAGGGATGATATCCGTTATGGCCAGACAGTGGCCAGACAGACAGGAACGTCTGGATGTGCCAGAATGATTTACCTACTGTATGTTCAGTTACAATATGTGCTATTGTATGTGTAATACTGTTTTTTATGTTTGTTGTAAATAAGTGACTGTAGTGTATTTTTCTTTTGCACAATGGTGTAGAATTGCAAAGAGCGTACACAATAAAAATATGAAATGTACATATTCAGTGTCTTGTACTCACTTACTTCCATAGCTATTGTAGTTTTCAAATAGTGGTACAAGTAGTGTATAGTGCTGTCTTGAAAATTTTCAGGTTGTGTCACCGAGTTCTGACCTTTTTTTGCATTGGAAAACGCTGAGAGAATAAATTATCATAATGAAAACATGACGAAGCCATTTGACTATCGTGTTCATAAAAGATGGTGTCAAGACATTTTGATGACACTAGCAGTGTAATTGACATGAATACTTGCTTTTGAGGAATGGACTATCCATTTTGAACAAGTGATGTTCTTTTGCAGTTTGCACTAATTGTTTTGAGAAATGCGCTAACTGCTGTGCAAATGTTAATAGGGATGTGACAAAAGCCCCAAAGCAACTGAAAAAAAAACTGTAATTACATTTATATGTCAGTACCCCCCAACCCTGTTATTTTTGTCTCTTTGTGGGGTACTGGGTCTTGATTAGGGGGTATCGTACCCCCCAGTACCCCCTGTAATTCGAACTATGTTTATATTGCGTCTTGCCTTGGTGAAGTAGCAAGTTCACCCACACTACTCAAGCAGGGCATTAGGCTGTTACTGTTACTGTTACTGTTGACAATTAATGTCTTTCTGCTCTTTTAAATTCAGTTTTTCATACAGAATGCATGATAATTACATCTGTCATTGTAGGTCTGTGGGTCCTTGTAAACGACCCCTGACCCTGCCGACTGGTCCCCTGGGCCTCTGCTTGGTTGGCGCATCCAGTGATTTGGCCCTGGCTCTGCCTTCATTTTTTGGACATCCCAACACCTGATCATAGTCATTTCAGGGAGGTTAACAACACCTCACTCTCCGACCCATGTCCCATCTGAAACACGTAAAGAAAAAAATATTGTTACAAAAAATTGTTAAATAGAGACTGAGGTTGTCTATTTAGTCTGCAAAAATACTACACGGGACCGTCACTCTCCCTCTCCATCACTCCGTCTGTCTCCCTGTCAGTTTCTGTATTTGTCCCTTTTTAACTAATTAGCCAAAGTAAATTGCGTGAGATGTAGGAGATTTCGTGGTCTTACCTGCGGGAGCCACTCTTGAAATGCGGGAGATACTTGTTTGTTTTGTCTCCAAGTTAGTCTGAGGGGTGGTGGTGTCTCTCTGGCACAGACATTAGGTGTGGCTAGAAGGCAAGGCCCTTTAAAGGCAGGACTAGAAGGCACTGGACCACAACAGAGAACGGAGGGTAAGGAGGGGGAACCACACTAGCCTGCGTCCATGCCGATCATCAAGCCCATATGCTGCGACATGGGACTTCATGCAAAGGACAGGGAAGGAGCTACAAGATGTCTGTGGTTTAACATAGCTCCAGCAACATCACTTTGTGGGAGGTACAGGCCCACTTGCTCTGCCACTCTGGACCGCTCTGCTGCCATATTATTCCGAGATACAAGATCTGCAAGGTTTGTTGCCATCTGTATGCTACACAGGCTGAATGTGAGCTAAATGATGGTGTTGCTAGTCCCGCTATGGCTTTAGCAGGACACTGTCATGGACAGCCAGAACTCAGAAGCTGACAGAAGAATTGCCCAAGACCAACAGCGATAATTGTTACACACATGCTCTTGCTGACTGACGAAACGAGGGGTGCCTCTGTGCACAGGAATATGGATGACTCCCTGCTCTTTGGTGCAGATTAGCTTTTAAATGAGCCATGAAAGCCACTGACATAGGCTGTGTTCCACAAGGTTGCACTCAAGGCGTTGTCTCAGCCCATTTCACTCCTGTTTGTAATGATGAGTGGGAGGTGGCAACTGGGAGGTCTAGAGAAGTCTCAGAGAAGGTAAGAGAAATTTCAATGCGTGACTGGATTCAGCCACTACTGCTGAGGCCGAGATAGCCTTTAGGATTTCTCCTCCTGACTACCTGTTTCTTTAAGTGTGTTCCTTTTATGGAATTATCACCTGAGTTTAGGTCATTTATGCAGAAATGTTAAAAGTTCTAAGGGGTTTACAGACTTTTAAGCACCAATATATTATTTTACAGTGACCAGTGCTGTCGTATTATAATGCTGGTAAATAACAATCAAAGCTAAAAAAAAAAGTAATCGTAACTGAGAGAGAGAGAGAGAGAGAGAGAGAGAGAGAGAGAGAGAGCGCGCGAGCAGCACAGAGGCTAGTGAGGTGTGATAAAACATCTAGGTAAACAAACACCTCGTGTCCTCTGAAACATGTGGGAAACTTCTCAGCCCTATTCATGTCGCGGTGTCAGCCTACCTCTTACTTTACACGTAAATCCCCTTTGTGGCTGACTCACGCTGTCTGTACTAGAGTAAACAACATTATGTCTAAATAAGAGATTATAAAGAAAGGTTTTGGGTGGAAAACTTAATGTTGTGTTCATTTAGAATTTGTTTGGAACTGAAATATTTGTAATAAATGATAAAGCTCTTGACAACAGGGGGCACTGTTTAGTATGATTTTTAGAGCCATTTCAGAGGCGATTGTCCGTGTGTTTTGTTTTACTTTCCCTAAACAGTTGCATCAATAAAGGTGCATTTCATGCCAATTTAACGATAATACAAGCAGATGCATTTTAGCATCCACACTATGTATTTTTCTTGCCATATTTCAATGCATGAAATACTGGTAAGGGGACTTTATGAGTTACACGTTCATTAAGTCCTCAATTGTGATTAATCTGTGATTAATTAAGTGTAATGAAATACTCTTAATGTCTTATCAAAATGAATGAATGAAAGTAATTCAAGAAATTGATCTTAAACCATTATAACCACCAGTAAAGTTCAAGAAAAAAAAAGAAAGAAAGAAGGCCTAATCTTCATCTGCATTCTAAAACACTCTTCCCAGCAATCAAAATATGTATTTCCCCAATGTACTGACAGCTAAGGCGGGCAACCCATAATGACCTCACAGCCTACACTTAGCAGCAGTGAGATGCTCAGTGGTTTGAAGTGGGTGCCTTCTGTGTGCCTGCCTACAAGTATGATGCTACTCAATGTTAATTGCCTTTTTACATTTGGATGAATGGACTTGGGGCAAAAGCCTTTTTCCTTTAGAATGACAAAGGCGGCACCAGAGTCTGTGCTTTCTGTGAAAGGCAGATAAGACTGATAAACAACCACCAACACCTCAACTAGGAAGCTGTGACACGGTGCCACCAGACTGTTTCAGTTTAATAGTTGGCTTCTTTAATTGTGTGTGTGTGTGTGTGTGTGTGTGTGTGTGTGTGTGTGTGTGTGTGTGTGTGTGTGTGTGTGTGTGTGTGTGTGTGTGTGTGTGTGTGTATTTGTGTTAATGTCTAGCAAACTCAACAGCAAAGTTATTTTATTTTAAAATGAACATTTGATCTTTGTGCCCACTCAGAGCTCCTACGTCAGCCTGAGAGAGAGAGAGAGAGAGAGAGAGAGAGAGAGAAAGAGACGAAGAGAGAAAGAGAGCCGTGGGTGCTGCGGGGCTGAGGTGAGAGTTCTAGATGACGACAGTGTCGCACCGCGAGTCAAAAATGTTACTGTGGGCGGCCTCACAGGCAGAGGGAGGGTGTCGCTGGGGTCTGACCGAATTTAGTATGACAGGTTAGACACTGCACAGACCTGCGTTGATGACGCACATACAGAGTAGATCTCTAATGATTGGTGACCAAATCAAAACCAAAAATGTCAATGCAGTACACTGCTGCTGTTGGACATGGCACACAGAACCTGTGTTAGGGTTAGGGTTAGGGTATATCTAAATATCTAAAAGTCAACTGCAGAATGTTAAGCATAACTTGGAATGTCAAGCATGACTTGGCAGAGGCGTACTGTATAATGTTAAGTATCACTATAGAACAAATGTTTGGATGTCTGTGGGTGAACCTTTCTGCCTCAACGACTGTATCAGGTAATGGCATTTCTCCACATGTTGGTGAGGAGAATTTCATAAAATAGACCCAAGTTGATTTTTTATGCATATACTTGTTATGTGCAGTGCACTATAATAACAGCTAAGAAAGACCTTAACCACACACCAAAGCCAATAGCACACTCAGTTGATTAAGATGAATTGAAATGGCATATAAACTACTAAGCCTAATTAAGGCTCATTTATGATATGCTAGGGGTGATTTTGACAGAGGGATTACACCATGAGAGCTAGCAGGCACAGCTGTAAGGTAGCTAATCAGAGGGAATTAGTCCAAGAATTTGTAAGAAACGGGGACAAACACTCTTTGAAATCATACTACTGGGCCATTGTGTCCATTAGAGTGTGGGACCAGGTGTCATCAATATTGAATCTTTCCCCAATATTCTGCCTTTGAGATACTCAATTTGGGGTTTTCATTAGTTGTCAGTTATAATCATCAATATTAAAAGTAATAAACACTTGAAATATGCCAATCTGTGCGAAATGTGTATAAATTATACAAGCTTCACTTTTTGAATGGAATTACTGAAATAAATCAACTTTTTCATGATATTCTAATTATATGACCAGCACATGTACTCCCCAAGGAACAGAATAATAGTCCCAGGATACAAACATGGAAGAAAATAGCTCCTGTAGTTGTTTGGGACCTTCATGTGCAGATTTGTATGCCTGGCAACAGAAGCTGCCTTCAATTAGGTATACCCACAGCACCTAAAAGTATCCACATATTTCACCCGCAGCTGTTACATTCTTCTTAATTGTAAATTTTAAAGTATTGCAAGCAATTTAAAAGCAGGCCATTTCAAGATAGTAAGTATCGTCAAGAGTCTACTTTTAATCTAACACTGATTACATTTTGTAAAGCTGTTCATGACTGCTGAAACTCATAGACTGGACGATATCTATCAGTGTTCCTTAAACCAGCGCTCCTTTGGCTGCATCAGCGACAACTGCAAAGCAAGCCACGTTGCCAGAAACACTTAAAGTCATTAAAATTCACGCTTTCTGGAGCGTCATGAACACCTTTCCTGGAAATAAAACTGAAACTATCAGGGAAGTACCTCTTTGTGTTACCCCCTGTAGAGGAATTCCCAGGATGTTAAATGGGCTCTATATAATCGCCAGTCGAAATGACAAAAAAAAGTCCCGCCCTCTTCATGGTTTAAAACCCATACGCGCATACTACTCATACACAACTTCATAATCTGCCATCAGCGCACGAGACTCGCAGTCTGCATGTTTACAAGTAAGATCGCAATCTTTGTTTTCATTCCCCGACGAGCACACATGCTTTTCAGATAGCCCAGATATTGTGACCTTACATGACACTTTACACTATGGAAAGTTCTAGTTAAGTTCCTCAGCACTTGTGGAATTAAACTTGGATGACTCCCAGACATACTGTAGATGCTCCAGACTTTGTGCTAAATATTTCAATCTGTTATGGTGTGTGTAGTTCAAAGACCGCTTGTGATGCATAGTATTTGTCATCGTTGATGTCGTTCGTAAAATTCGTTTGACTATCATCCTGGACAATTCCAAGAGCGCGATTATCCGTTTTCTCTATGTTGTAGGTTAGCGGGACGCACCTGTACTGAGAAGACATGCCAGCCTACTGGACAACGTTGACCACTTTGCTCATGCTGAACCTTCTGGATTTTACCGGTGGACTTCAAGTTGGATGTCAATCATGGAAGGTCGTTTCAGAGGACGAAATATGTTGTGAGGAATGCTATCCAGGTAATTGCAATATTAGTACATGATTTCTATCGTGACAGTCTTACTGGCATGAAAAGCTATGTGAAGCGAGAGTGAATGAGTTTGATTTCAGTATTAAGATGTGATTCTTTGGTGTTTGAGTATGAAATTGAAATTGGCCTGTGACTGGCAGTGTGCCATTTCGGCATCCTCGTTTTATGCCCAAGAAAGGATTCAGGTGAAGCACAACAAGCTCAACTGATTACGTATACGTGCGTCCGCTGTGTGTGTTGCACTGGCAGGGAATCGTCGGATAGCTAAATGTGGTGCAAATGCCACGGATCTCTGCACTCCATGTGGGACTGAACAATTCACAAAAACAAAATCGCCGTGGTCTTGCTCCAGATGCACGCAGTGTGTGGGTAAGTAAGTCATACAAAGTTTATTGTTGGTTAAAGGTACTGGCCATATGGTTTAAGTAGAGGAAAGTGGGTGAGATGTGGCAGTTTTTACTCTTTGACTTTAAAGTGAGGTCACAAGTTGTGCCTTTAGGGAGAATACGTTGGGCTAAATTGTGCCAGTGATTACTGAAGTAAAACAAAACATTTTGATCTCATAAACTGTAATGCTATATAAAAGCAAGACAATTTCAATACAAAATTACTCATTTAAACTATTAAACTATTGGCATAAGTCATCATCTCTTCCAAGAGAGGTTGCCTCAGGAGTGTGGCATGACAAGTGCGTGGCATGAGGGGGTTTTGGTCTAAAATTAAAAAATATCACAGTTTTAGTAATAAAATGTAAGAATACAATATAACAATAAAATAACACGTTGAAAAATAACCATAAGTGGGAGTGAATTGTACTAAAGGGCCTTAGTTAAGTTGTACCAGTGGCACAAATCACCCCAGCCCCAGAATTTTGAAAAAAATTGATCCAGCTGTTTAGAGCCAACATCATGTTAAATGTACAGACTCATTGTGTAGCCTACTAAAGCACTAAAACAAGTGTGTCATGTTTTTAAACTGGTCTGTGATTGTTCAGACACAACAGTTAAATAGCCTTGATAATAGAAAGCGTACTTTTGAAAGGCAAAAAAAAATGCTTACTCCCCATGCAATGTGACTACCTTCTTTGGAGGGAGTAAAATGGATGGCTCTTTAAAAATATGTGGTCAGATGTCGTTTTTTTCTATGGTTATCTAGAAACAGGTGGTGGTACTACTTCTTGGCACAAATCAGTCCACTTTCCCCTAAACTTCTGACTCATTACTACACTGTCATGTACAGGGCCACAACTGGTATAACATGTATGACTACTCTATGACTACAATAATAAGATAAGTTTGAGTATTTTTTCCAGAAGTCCAACAATTCTATTACTCGAACTATCCAACTATTCTATTACTACATTCTATTATATTATCCAGCTTTTTCGACCCAGTTAGATTGTTGTATGTGTGTGTTTGTCAACTTTGTGCCAGTTAAACTGAACATATTTTGGTTTTGGGCCAAAACCAGGGACGACCTTGGGGAAAACAATGAAAGAATATGCATCATTATGCTTAAACACTTCAAAGAACACGCAGCTAATCAGTTATTCAACAACAAAAGTCAATGCTGCTTAAATCATCATTCGCGGCCGACTATGATCCCCTTGGTCTTTGTTACAGATCCACAAATCTTGCTGGTGGCCTGCAATGGGATCACTGACACTGTGTGTGGATGCAAGACCGGCTACAAATGTACTGATTCAGCCTGCTCCATGTGTACGAGAGAGTGCGGCCCAGGAGAACAGCCAAAGCGAGGTACGCAGCCTCTTCTGTCTGTGCGCCCATATTTTTTCAGTCTGTCTAATAATCATGCTACCTGAACAAGCACAGAATGTTTCAAAGCCATTTTAAATGGATCTTCCTACTGTTTGCAGGACGCTGTGAGAAATGTCCAGAGGGGACTTTCAACAATCAGATTCATCACCAGTGTATTCCATGGACAAAGTAAGATAGAATTACAGCCATCTTTCCTGAGCTTTTCTTTATTTACTTTGCTACTAGGACAACCATTTTAATGGCCATAATTTGCACTCAGGTGTCCTTCAGGGCAGGTTGTGGTGACCAATGGCACCAGCTCCTCTGACAATAAGTGTGGCACTCCACAAAAGACCACCACAGATCTTCCAACGATGAAGCCTACTCGCACCTCCAGAGGTCGCCCTGCTGTGTCTCCAGTCCCAAAAGCAGAAGGTAAATTAAGATGGCGCATGTCCCGATACAGCAGTGGTACCAGAGGCAGGTCTACAGCAAAAAGGCGCCAATTTCCATTAAAAACTGTGTCACTGTAGTTTACAGTCCGTCAGGCCTTAGGGGTCCTGTAGTGGCCTGGGCGCCCAAAAACAGTTGACTTTTGACAAGCTACTGTATGGAGTTGGGTGCCACACTCCAGAACATTTCGTTTTCCCTGGCACCTCAGCAAGGGGCAATCGGAGCACTGAACTGTTTTTAAATTTCATTGTGGAGACTCAAATAAATTCACATCAAATCTCTCAAAAACACTGCTGTTTTGTTCTTACTTTTTGTTCCTCCTCTCTGTTTTTCTTTCTCAGATAATTCAGACATGTTACCGGTATGGTTTTGCTTGGGTCTGTCCTGCTTATTATTTGTAGCCTTTGCTGGCATTTTTGCCTTTATTGTTAGGCAAATTAAAATAAGTAAGGCACCCATCAAGACACCAGTAAAAGAACCTCCCAAATCACCAGGTATGTCTGCTGTTGATAACTTACCTGCACACATACACTAAGCCACCAATGTGGCTATGTTTTACCTGGAAGAGAACGCAGAATGAAATACACACTGTGCATTTGGCAAGCAATTATTTCAATATTTTGGTGTTTAGACATTTGTCAGGTTATTTTACAATGGAGGCCCTGATGAGCAAAACATTGTGTTTTAAATTGTTGCTTGCAAAAATGGACAGTGTGCAGGAGTTCATTCTATGTTCTTGGGTATAGTCCTTTGGTCATTTCCAACACACCTGTTACCAAGACCTGTGCGAATGTTCAAATTTCTTTAACTGAAAGACAAACCATAGAC
This sequence comes from Setipinna tenuifilis, assembly GCA_030347295.1. NCBI lineage: Eukaryota > Metazoa > Chordata > Actinopteri > Clupeiformes > Engraulidae > Setipinna > Setipinna tenuifilis. Next base: position 18,993,143 of record CM059270.1, read on the forward strand.
AGTGTTGTTGTTGTTATTATTATTAAATCCTGTACTTTCCCAAATGTCATGCTATGAGATCTAAATCCCACCTCTCCTGTGCCTCTCTCTCTCCTCATCTCTCCTTTCAGCGCCTGTCCATCGGATGCCCGTGGAGCAGGAGGATTGCAGCTTCTGCCAGCCCCAACAGGAGCAAGGGAGTGCAGAGTCGCTGTCCACACAAGACTCCATGGAGAAACTCCTGCCTCCGGTCTGAAGCCCCATTGCGGGCCGAGGATTCTGCAGAGGACTGCCAGGGTATAGATTGCCAGCACAATCTGATGTTGCCCAGTCTTGCCATGGTGCCAAAGTGATTGTTACACGACTTGGTGATGGTCAACCTGCCACAGTCTCATCTTGGCTGAAACAGTGTGAATGTTTACCTTCAGATATTCTACACCCCATTGTTTTTTTTTCACCAATGGGTAAACACATGACTAAACCTGTGATATTACGATCACTTTTTGTTCTGTTTATCTTTTGAATGTTCATTTACACACATCCTCACATACTTGCATCTTTGCTAGACTTAAAGATGAGTGTCGCAAGTGTATTCGGTATGAACTGAGAAACTATAAACTGGTTGTACGGAGGCCTGTGCCATCTGTGTCAAAGGACAGGTTAGGTGGTGTGGTAACTTATCCCATGCCTCCAAGCCTGCCACTGTCTTGGTAATCTGATTTTAATTACACTGCAATCAGAACTTGGAGAGGCACGTGAGGAAACTAGTGTAGAGGTTAGAGGAAACTAGTGTAGAGGTTAGAGCTACACTCAAATTATCTGCTGTTCTGCAAGCAGGCAAAAAAGGCACGCACACACACACAGTTTCTATTTATATGCCGGCAGACTCCCACTGGCACTGTATGTCAGACTTGCAAATTTACAGGTCAGTGTGTTCCTGTAATCTCTGGTGGGCTTCCCCCATTTCCTGCTAAAAAAGGCCACAGAGCAGTGTGTGTGCTAATTTTACATAACCCAGAAATTGCAAACCATACCCACGATGTGCTCATTACATTTGTAAGCTGCATTTGGCTGTTACAACGCCATTGTACTTGTCACCTTCCAGTAGCAGTGGCAAGCAGTAAGACAGAGCCAGCGAAGTGTGGGCTACTTATTTTGTTCAAGCAGGTATGAAGTGGCAAGTCAAGGCAGCCCCTTGACTAAGCTGTGGGAAAAGTATACCCTCCACACTCCCCACGTCAGAACCATGTTAGCTTTCCTTTGGGTTCACCCATGCGCTTTAAAGATAACAATCCATGTTTAGGACAAGTTCACCTTGTCCTATGTCTGTTGTGTTCACAAGGAGGGTTCCACACAGCTGCGAACAAGTCGGTACACAATCCCCAAATGAACTGCTCGCTGGGGACATGTGCTGACCTGTACTCGCGTGACACTGATTTCTTGTGTAAATAATTGTGACTCATGTCAGGTGATTCTCAATGAGCAATAAAGTAGGAGTACTCTAAACAGTGTTAAGTGGATGCCCTTACATAGGAATGCTGTGAGTCACCGTGGCAAAGGACACCGAAACATCCAATGGGGGGTGGGAACATATTAAAATATGCTGTACAACTGTGAATGGATTTTTTGTATTTATGTATATTTATGTACATGTGTGTGTTTTATTTTTGTATTTTGCTCCTTTTATGTAAAAAGCTATGTTTTTATACAAAGCATATTGAGTAGTCATTTGTATGACAATTTATATTAAAAAAAAACAAATATACATAATTGTTTGATGACTTTTGAATTAGTAACTGACCTCCAACAAGGAAGGTTTAATTGCTTTTATCTGCTTGACCCTTCACACCACCAACTCTGGCAATGATGTGTTCACATCACTTTCACATTCACTCTGTCAGTGACACTGCCATAACAGGTACTTCCCACACAAATGTACCTCTCTTTGCATCACTTTGCATATAGGAGATCCCTCAATTTACTTCATATTAATCACAGGAAAGTTTTGTGTTTTCAGGGAGATCACACTAATACAAAAACATGGCCAAAATAGAACACAGGTAATTAACACAGGTGTCCAGGGGGGTGGAGGAGTAATTCAGAAAGTAACTTTAGTCACTCAGAACAAGTGGGGAAACTTGCTAATAGCAGAGTCCTATGGCTTTGTTTTACTAGGAAAATAAAGCCATGAGACTCTTCTATTAGGAAGATTACCTCTCACTCCAAGCCAATTTATCTAGACTGGTCGAACACTAAACAGCCTCCCTGGAATATCCCTCCTGATGGTGTTTCTTGGCATGCTGTCCATCTATTGGCCAACAGACACGACGACAGACCTTGGACCTTGAGCCTGTGGAATGCGAAATGGAATCTCCAGCTCACACACACACCCACTCAGAATTCTAATCATTTAACTCCCTTCAGAGTCTGGTTGTAGGGAGGTACATGAGTCACTGGCATGTTCATACTACGGCATCCTGACACGGAAAAGCATTCATGTAGTCATTCATGTTGTGAAACAAAAAGGCAGGCATGGCAGTGTGCTTTGAAAGAGTGGCTGTGGTCACAAGAGCCAAGTAAGCAACTGGACTTCCATTTGTAGCTTGATTGTGATTCCCATTGTCCGAAATCAAAAACAGTCCACATTAATAGTTTACTGAAGTGATTTAGTACCTCAGGTCTTATTGAAATAGGACAATGGCTATTGGCAATGTGTTTTTTTTCTCCATCTTTTCCAAAAGTAACCATACAGACGCAGTCCCTATTGCCAGAAAGCTTGCTCAAATTCAGCTAAGCCAGCCCTAGTTGTGTGGAAATTAAATGTACACCTATTCTAGTCAAAGCTCAATAGTCAACTCAACTGTCCCCCAAAATGCAGCCAATGTGCGGCGGTAGTGTTGTTGCCTGCTGGGATGCTGCTAGGAGCCGTTCACACTGTAGCTGCCAATTCGAGCAGATGTGGTCAAGTAATGATTCACCAACTGCTAGCATAATGGTGGGATTTTCTGATTCAGACAAACAGCATTGGTGGGTCAGTACAGGCATCATACTACAGTATAATAGTGTCAGCTGGGACGCTTCAAATTGACACAGTGCTCAATGTGGATGGACATTTATTTCCACATTTAAATGTGACATACACATAAATGATAAATTATGGGTTACAGCGGTCATAAGATGTCAAACACACAACAAATTTCAGTTGTGAATTTTGACACAAATCAACCTTTCCCTTTGAATGAAAATAGGCAGTACTGGATACACAATGAACAGTTCAGTACTTAATCCTTCTCTTCAAAGGTTCCAAACACAGTTTTAGTGTAATATATACATTTTAACTGACAAGCATAAGGATATTATTTAAAAAAAAAAAAAAAAAACATAATCCGACATGTTTACAGTGGACACTTTTATACACAACCTGTTGATCCATTAGTAGTTCAATAACTACACACGCTACAAAGACTGATAGCTTCTTGAATTAAACCAGAGGTTAAGCACATGGTCTATAAATGTTCATCCCATAATGACGTAAGTGTAGCTTATGATAAGATGGGTAAATATAGACAAGGCACAAAAAGAAACTAAAAACTGTACAAAAGGACTACTGAATGGTGGTGTAACAGTTCAGTTCAGATGAACTCAATGCCCTGGGGAGACCTCCTTCCTGAAAGCAATGTAGAGCACCGCATCACATAAACTCTTACAGCATCTACATAGAATTTGATGGTCTCCCATAACTCTGTCCTCCCTTGGTTGTCATACCTCTGAAATAACCTGTGTTTGGGCTATTAAAGGACAAACCCCCATACAGAAAAAAAGAGTCAATAAAATACACGTTCCAAGAGAGCAAGAAAAATTAATGTTCCCATGACTGTAGCAAAAAGGCGCAAAGCGAAAATCTTGACCGACACTGACTCAAGTCCACGTGAGCCAAGACTGTGGAATAATCTCTGTACGGTTTCATTGTACAATTAACGACTGTGCTCACCAGAGCTCACTGCTGTTTGCAGTTTTCTCTTTGCTTGGAGTTCTCCTTCTTCTCTTTGGCTTTGGCTGCGCCCAGTTTCTCATTGGGCCGCTTGGTAGGCTGCACAAAGTTTGGCTCCTCTCTGGCGCCATAGCCACTTTGCTGAGCCTGTGGTGGATGATCTTGGGAAGCTAAAAACAATAGCCAGAAAAAAAAACAAGGTGAAAAGGGCTGTCCTAAGGAAATCCATTCATTTTTCTGCAGGTTTTTTAGTGTGGCTGTCGGATGTCAAGAGTCCTACCGGGGTCTGTCTGTCCAGGCCGAATGTTGACGTTCCTCTGGAACGTTGGGTCGAGGTCTTCAGCTATATTTCGGAGAGGCTGCTGCTGTTGACTGGGAGGGGAAAAAAAATCACATACAAGGTCATTTGAAACAGACATACAGAACCTACAGAGGGTATTTAACTGGGACAGAGTTTTTACTATTTGACAAAAAAGTGATACATGTTCACTTTTATTTCTTTTAATATGGCTGTCCAAGTAACATCTTTTGTTGCCTTGGCAACAAAACACCTTGCATAAGCTGCAAAGTAAATCGGTGGAATTTGTCTGTCATGGTGAACTCACAGTGACCCAAGTTTGTTGTGGAAAGTAACCATGGCATCTAACTCACAGTGCCACACCGACTGGGCTAGACGGTGGATCATCGGCAGGGTAATCCTCTGGGGGCGAGGGCAGGCCTTGGGAGTCGAGCCGTTCCCTCTGCTGCAGGAGAGACCAACAAGCGTCACCATCAAGCATTACTCTCTTGTTTTTTTTTTTGTACCTCTGTCAAGGAGGTCTTTGCCTGTGTTGGTTTGTTTGTCTGTTTGTATGTTAGCAACATGTGTTATAAACGGATTTGCATGACATTTTCTGGGAAGGTTAATGGGCCAATGAAAAAAATATGACATTTCAGTTATCTCAACGAAGCTGCTGTACTTGACTATCTACAGGCCAATCAAACCACTCACACTTGACGATCCCATATCACATTGCTTCACAATGTCCCATTTACTCAATGTGCAAAGGGTTTGGTTGTGAAATTAACACCCACAGAAACAGAGCCCAACAAGTGCAGGCTTTAGCCTTTGGATTCCAACTCAGCAGCTTGCTTCTCAGAACCCAAACTATTTATATTTACAAGTCACTTTGTACTCAACCTCCCGCGTTTGATATGCTTTGAACAGCTGGGGGGTTAGTAGCTATTCAAGGCAGACAGGAAGCTGGGTGACAGTGTTTCAAGTCTGTACATATGTGTATCGTCTGTACTTTGTACTGTTCCTTCTTACTGCATGTTTCAACTGTGCACCACGCCATACCTGTCTGTAGTACACTGGTTTCTGTGAATTGTGCTTCAAGTCTTTCCCCCTCCTGTTTAAGTATTCCTGTAAAGGACTTTTGTAAAGACAGTCCATCTAGCCTTATACTAATTAAGCATACTTACTAACACACATGGACTATGTCTACAGCATTAACAAGCTCGTTACCCTTTACGAAAAGATGATCAAAGAGTTCAAAGCCTTTGTTGTGATAAAGCACCAACAAGAGATAGCATTACGATTTATAAATAACAAGTCTCGTTAGTACGCAGAAATCTGACAAGACTGCCATGAAATCAGTATATCTATGTATGACAGTGTAACGGAGTTTAAGCGTTTGATGAGTGACCTTAGAACATCTGTGAGATTTCTGATTCAGGCCTACACATCTTTTCAGTAGCAACTGTCATGTGGAAATGTCCAAGGGGGGTGGGGTGGGGTGGGGTGGAGTTACCGGTCTCTGCCTGGCAGGCCTCCAGTCGCCGGGAGTCACGCAGGGTTCTCCAGCATCGGGGCTCGACCCTGAGGCATCCGCTTCCCTCCAGCTGTGACCAGACCTCAGTTCCTGTTTCTGCATGAAGCGCGCGATTTCCTGGGAAGGTGCGCACACACATTCAAGGTTTTAACCTCCGTAACGGCCTTTTGCCCTTGCTATACACAGGTACTGGCGCGCGCGCACACACACACACACGCGCACACACACACACACACACACGCATCCACACAATAATAGAAGTACAAACTAAGTGAATATCCACGGGTGGGGGGAGGGGTCTGAGATTTCTTCCAGTAAAAGCCCAGTCAATTTCTGGGGAAGGTGGTGGGAGTTGAGGAGTAGGGCTGTGGAGGAATTCCCTCACCTCATCTTGGGCCACTTGAGCAACCCTGAAGTCTCCATCAACACACAGTCTTCTTGGAGGTGATGCGGCCTTTGGGCTCTAAGAATCAAAAATATTAAATAAATATAGATGGGGGAGGAGGCCATGATATGAGGAGTAACTGCATTCCTTGCAGTAACCTTATGGGACACACACAATGTGTGTGTGTGTGTGTGTGTGTGCATGTGTGTGCATGTGTGCGCGCGCAGGTGCGTGTAGGCGTAGGGGGGACTCTGAAGGACAGATGACTCCAGGGACAGCAGAATTACCCTTGTATGTGTGTGAGTGTGTGTGTTTCACATTACACGAAATTACATTACACTTAGCAGACGCTTTTATTCTATTCTACTCTGTATTCCTCTACAAGTCTGTTAACTTATTGTGTCCTCCTGTTGTAACAAGGCATGGCAAAGTCAGTACATCCTGGAGTGCACAAAAGGAGAAGGATGTGCCCCAAGTAAGTTTCCCAGAACAGCGACACTTTAGAGAACCCCCCCCCCCCCCAACACACAAGGACATAGAGGTGTTTTAGGTGAGTTTGCCAGGGCAGAGACCCTTCAGACACACACACACCCTCACACACACACACACACACACACACACACACACACACACACACAGGAGAAAGATGCGGCTTGGGTAAGTTTCCTGGGACTGGGACACTTCAGACACACGCCCCTCCTAATGCACACATACATACACAAAGGCACCCAGATAACGTTTTGGTTAGTGGAGGTTAGTTTTGTTAGGAGGGTAAAATACTCTTCAGAGTCTTCAGAAACTTCTTACAGTTCGAAGGCAGCTGATAAGTCGAGCAGGGAAGGATTGTCCCTTAGTTCTGTCACAGACAATAGAGCTGTTTCAGTGGAGTGGCCACTTCTAAATCCAGACTAGTTTCGAGGGAACTGAGTCCAGCAGGTAGTAGGATGGCTACCAGTGACGAGTTTAGATACGTCACTCCCAGGAAGAGGGGTAAATGAGAAAAGCGTTGCGCCACTGACTGTAGTAGATGTGCATTCAAAGGTGATTTAGGAAGCTAAAGGTGTAGCAAGTTGCAACTGGTTGGATTGCAGAACTGTTTGCTGATGGTAACTATCTTTTCCGTGAAGAAGGAGCCAAAGCTGTCAGCAGTGAGACTGGCGGCAGGAGCAGGCAGAGGAGGGTCAAACAGCGATTTAAAGGCGGAGAAAAGTTTCTGTGTGTCAGCGGTGTTACTGATTTTGTTATTGTAATAAGCTATTTTGGCAGTCGTGACAGAGGAGGAAAATGAGGCTAGGAGAGATTGGAAGGCCTCCAGATCGGCAGGATTGCTGGTCTTATGCCATTGTCTTTCTGCAGCTCTGAGGGTGTGTGTGTGTGTATGTGTGTGTATATGTGTATATGCGCGTAGGCGTGTGTGTGTGTGTGTGTGTGTGTGTGTGTGGTGTGTGTGGGGGTGTGTGTTCTGAAGGACAGATGAATTCAGGGACAGCGGAATTACCCTTGTGTGTGTGCGCGTGAGTGTGTGTGTGTGTGTGTGTGTGTGTGTGTGTGTGTGTGTGTGTGTGTGTGTGTCTGTACCCTTGCGTGCAGGCCTCCCTCCTCCTCCTGTAGTCGGCGGGCCAGCTCCTCATCCAGCAGCACCTGCTGCAGCTCTCCCATGGCCAGGGGGGCCGCCTTGCCCCTCGCCGGAACACCTGTGGGGGCGCAAACACACTACAGTTGGCCCCCCGACAATAACAACAACAAGAGGGGCGGCGGTCCTGCTCAACCCATGGAAGGGACAGTGTAGCTTCAGAGAGCCTCAGAGCATCACTCTTTTTTCACCTGGGTGTATTCTTAAACACTTTTAGTGCTGTGTAAAAGCCACAGGGTGCTCTGGAAAGCCGTATTTAAAAACCTTTAATGAGAACAGGAACTGCATGTATATTTAAATCACTATATGATAAATTGAGCTAAGCACCGCCGTAAAAAAAGAGGAACATGAGTGTTCAAAATAAATATTAAGTCATTTTGGCTCTATAGACTGACTAGTTGAGTGATTTTCCCGTAAATATTCAACTAATTTCAACCAATGCTTTGCATGCCGCAATTTTTTTTAAAGAACTCTGAAGTGCTTTTTTCCCCCAAAACAGCATACCCAACTGAGAAGTTGAGGAGTTTCCATGTTTTGAGAATTTTTTTCTTTCTTTTGTTTTAGTGAGGTGTACAGAAATCTAATATTATGTTTTTTTTGCCACAAATTTGAATAAAACGGCTTGCATATTTCATGTCTTTGCATATTATATCTTGCATATTCTGTCTCTTGGTGACTCACAAAAATGGTTTGATTCTGTTTGATAATTTGGCCGTTATGGGGAAGTAAATGTCACCCTAAATAAGATCTCGATAAGCATCAATTTCCCACCCCAGCTTAAAAATAACACTCATGATACAGATAGCAGCTGAAAAAAAAGAACTTTACAGTCTATGACCTTAAGCATTAAAGGCAAACTCCAAGGCTGGAGTACACCGATCCACAGGCGTAGCAGGATAGAGATGATCACATCAGTGGATTAGACATGATTTCAGCAGGAGGAGGGATGGGAGTCATGGGACTATGAGAATGGTCTATAATTGAACACAAAGAACTCCTACACCTCTAGAAAAGTGCGTCAAGATACACAGGAAAGAAGACGTACTTTTTAACACCCAAATTTAAAGCATTCTGGGACATTTACATGCACACACACACAAAGACACACACAGAATCAAACACAGAAATATATATTCAAATCACACACCACCCCTCATCATGATTAAGAGGGTTAAAGGCACAGTCATGTTAAGCAGGAAGTCCCTGGTGGAGAACAGGGGAAGGCGGCACACAGATACAGAGTTGAAGAGCCAGAGCAGTGAGAGGCAGGCAGGTCGATAGCTCAAGGCGCAGGCCCCGTGAGTCAAGTCACAGCGCCAAGCGTTACCTGTGTGTGAAGGTCTGTGTGAAGGTGCAGTATGACTGTCTGCTCTCCTCTCCCAAAAGCCCTCCTCCTCCTCCTGCTCCTGCTCCTCCCCAGAGCTGAACCCGTCCTCACCACCCCTCCCCCGACGACAGTGTCTGCGCCCCGATGCTCTGTGCTCGCCGTGCCAGCGTTGGGCTCCCGGCTCCTCCCTGGGTTGCTGTTCTGACCTCCGGTACCCGTGCGAGTCGGGGTGGCCTCCGTGCGGCCCGTAGCCCCTGCAGCTCCTCCTCTCCCAGGCCGCTCGCTCCCTCAGGCTGGGCGCCTCCAGCAGCTCTCCTCTCCCGTTCTCCTCCGGGATGCAGCGGGAGTGCGAGCGGGAGAAGGAGGCGCCGTGACGCCTGGGCCTGTCCTCCACGAAGCCCCCGTTTTGCTGGTTGTCACGGCTGCCGCCATTTTGGAAGGACTGCCGGCGGTGGTCGTAGCTGCGGCCATTTTGGAAGGACTGCCGGCGCTGGTTGTAGCTGTGGCCATTCTGGAAGGACTGCCGGCGGTTCAGCCTAGCAGAGTCACCCCCGTGGTAACTGCGTCTGGCCAAGGCGTTTCGCTGCAGAGGGGGCGCGCGCTGTTGCCAATAGTCGTCTTCAGCCGAGCTCGACTGGCTGCCCCTGCTTCGGTTGCTAGTCAACCGTGAATCGCCACAGTAACTTAACACGTCCCCCCTTTCCCTGAGCCCATCACGGCCCCCCTCGTACGGCCATCTGCTATCCCCGCGGTAGCCGATGCAGCGCCCCCTGTCGTCCTGGAAGTGGACGCGCCGGTCCCCGCTGTCCCTGGAGGCCCAGCTGCCGACGCGCTCCAGCGCTCGCGATGACCGCCCATCGCCCACAACGCTGCCGATCTCGCTGACCGAGTGCCTAGCAGCCCTGGTCTCCGACCTCCACTCTCGCTCATCCCCCCGTCCCCACCGTTCCCTACGCCCATTCTCCCCACCCTCCCACCCCCCCAGTGAGCTCCGGTCCCCCCCTCTGCAGCTGCTGCCCTCCTGGGCCGGGTGGCGGTGATGGCGCTCCGAGGCCGCCACCGCCGCCGCGTCTCTGCGCTGCTCGCTCAGCACCACCCTCTCCAGCCTGTGGAGGGGCGACGTGTGCGGCTCGTTCTCATCGGCGCAAGGGACGTAGCCCTGGTCGCTCATGTCCTGCTTGATCAGCCGCAGGGCGTCGGCCCAGCCACCCGAGAACGGAGCGCCGGACGCCGGGACGGACGCCTCCGACTCTGCCGGACCCACCAGCGGGGCCGGCCTGCTCCTCCGCCTTGGGGGCCTGCTGTCATCGTTGTCATGGTCATCGGGGTACCACTCGGGCCGCCGTTCGCAGTCAGAGGGAGGGGGAGACGGGGGAGACAGGGGAGGGGAGGGTGACTGTGACGGTGACGAGAAGGGGCTTGGAGAGGAGGGAGGGCGTCTGCCCCGGGCTGAGTGGCAGCGGGGGCGGCGGGGAGCCCCCTCGGCCGTGCGAGCCCAGGCACGAGTGGAGTGGCGCCTGTCTGGGAGGCCGGAAGCATCTTAGGACAAAGACATGAACATGCAAACACAAAGCAGGAAGGGGGAGGTTGGGGTGGGGGGTTGGGGAGGTTAGGGCGGATGGGATTAGTGGCTTAAAACAAAAACGGTATGCGCACACTTAGTCTAAACACTGCGCACACAATGACAGAGCAATGTAGACTCATCATGAATCAGGGCAGGGCAACATTCACATAAACACAAAACATACGTTAAGTTATGACATGCTCAAGTGCTGTTAGTCTTTAGTAGGATAAAGCTTGAAGCTGGGAATGAGTGTGAACTGTAAACAACATGTGCATACTGCAAACAACACTTAATCTGATGGGCAGGACTTGTAAAACAGAAAGAAAAAGGACAGTATGTGAGACGATGAGGCATGTTGTTGTCATGCAGTCAGACTTTTAAAAAAGCCCCCCAAGTTAACCAGAGGCCATGCTTTCTGGGTCATGCGCAAAGCCAATGTGGTCAAATGCCCAGTTCTAAAAACAAAACACTGGAAAATCACCTCTTACATCACAAACAAATTACGTTTTTATTTGGACTTCACTGTTTGCACCCCCCAGTTAATTACAAGACCGGACTGTCTACACAGAAACTACTGGATTGTTTTGACGGCCTGAGGAAAACAGATTGCATCCTGTATGCACCTGTGCCAAGAAATGGCTAGATGCGTAGTTTCCCTTCAACATGACATTGGAGCAGCTGGCCAGTTTTGCACAAGTTAGCTGCTGAAGGAAACAAGTATTAACTAAAGAAATCTTAATATAAAACAGCGCTACTCAAACAAGGCCATGCGTAAACACTTGAGGGACAGAAACATAAAGGTGGCAGACTTGTATGTTAAACTCCAGGTAGGAGTAAAATAATAAAAAACCCCACCACAACATAACCTTTAAGCACTTCTTGGGGTCATTCACAGATGAGGCATCAAAAACAAAATGTCATGTTTAAGCAACTGTGTTAGTCATCTCATGAGGTGTCGATCAAATGACTTGATGGTGCCATTTCTTTCAATCATGCTGAACGCCATGTCTGAGTCACCCGATAAAGACATTGTGACCCGCTTAACAAACAACAGCTGATCCTCTGGGATGGCCGAGAGCGCTGAGAGGACTGCTGACTAACGTGTCGGGGATGAGGGTTTGCTGAGGACTGCGCTTAGGCCCTGCGGGGGCGGTGCTGGTGGGCGGAGGTGTGTGCTTCATGGGCAAGCTGAGTCACGCTTGCGATGGAAAGATCAAGCCACACGTGTGTGTGCGAACACTCAGACCACAGAAGAGCCCATCAGCACTGACTGAGCACAGTACAGCACTCACTCATTAAATAAATGAATAAATGAATAAATAAAATAGTGAATGTGTAAGACATGTGGCTATAAGGGACCTTCACACTCCTGTTTCTGAGGGGAGGAGCACAGCACACACTCTTTATTTAGAATTCATTTCACTTAGCCACAAGGGTTTCTTGCTTTTGTTTTCTATGGGACCTTCACGCTCCCGTTACTGAAGATAAACTCGACGCATGGGGTCCTCCTGTTTGGTGGCTGGCTATGAAGATGGACAAGGCTCGCTAAAAATATACCTCGGCTCATGTTCGTATGACAGTCGACCCTCCGTCTGGCGCACAGCTCTTCCTCTTTCTGTATTTGCTTGGCGATTTCCTGTGAGAGAAAAAAAAGTGAGAGGGGGAGAAAAAAAAAAAAACGAGCAGTCAGCCAATGAAAGCGTGTGAGAACACTGCAGATGTGAACTGAGATCGGCCTATGACACCTTTAAATCAGCATGTCCATCTGCAAAGTGGACCATTGCACATCTTTTACAAGTCCTCCATGAGTCACAAAATGCACTTTTGCTTCACTTGTGATGATGAATATCCGCTGAGCAGATGTGTCAGATGCAAGCGTATCTGCTGCAGCAATGCTTATGTTATCAGATAAGTCATTAAAGGAAAAAAAAGCTGGCAGCACGCCGCCATATCTAGATCTTCTACTGGTGCGAGTTACCCTCTTTGGCATTTTCAGTGGTCTTGTGCAACAGGATGTGTGTGTGCTGGTACAGGCCGACACTGGTAGAGGCGAACTGTAAACATGTCACTGTTGCTTAGCTGAGTTCGCGTTCGTGTGTGAGTACGTGTCTGTGTGGGAGTGTGTGGGTGTGTGTGTGGGGGGGAGTGATGACACATGTGTGTGTGCAGAATAAGCCCACCCGAGCTGTGGCAAACACACGTATACGAAAACACACAGACCAAAGCCAGCACATTTACACATTTTAAGCACCATCCACACACTCTCTCTGTCTCTCTATCTCTCTCACCCTTTCATGTGTGTGAATCTCGCACGCCCATGCTCAGAAACCCACGGCTACACGCTGCGTCACTGGCGCTGTCACTGAGGGGAATTTCCGACCTTCAAAGGCCTCGTGCTGCCTCTGCTCTGCCACCACGGTCTCCTCTAGCTTTCTTACGCCTCAAACCCACTGACATTCATACAGCACTGTGTAAATAGCCACTAACTCTGACCTGCACTGTCTGCAAAACCCTACTTGTGTGTGTGTGTGTAGCACGACTATAGACATCTGTGGGTGGTCTCAGTGATGACTGTGTCTTTAAGTTTCCAACAAATTTCCACCTGCCCCTGCATTGTTAAAGGCCATTTACTGTAGAAGGTTGTACACATACTGTAAATCTTTACAGGGCAATTCCAAAATAATGTAATAAACTAATCGCTGTCTGTTAACGCATATCCAGGACTGCAAAAAAGTGTTTTCAGATACATGCCTAATTGGTATGGACATTTTATCTACCTCCATGCTGCTTGCACATGCACACAAAAGACCACATGAATATAACTGGACATAACATGATACTAAGGGTATCATGCATACTGTGCATGTTGCTTTATTTAATTTAAAAAAGTGTATACACATGCAAATGTTTTTAGAGGTACAGAATGTCAAAAGAGTAAATGCCAAATAAAACCCCTCTCATTTAATTTATTTTTTGTTCATTATCCACAATGTTCAGAGAGTACACAAAAACATTAACATTGCCACCGAGTAACACCGAGCAGGACCACCAACCAATGCCCCAACCAAGAATCTACACACATCTCTACACCTCTCTCTATTTCAGGGGGGTGAAGAAATGAGTGACATGCTATAGGTCCTGACTTAAGTAAGTACGAGACCTGTTTAACTGTGTCCCCTTCATTGCACATCATGACCAGAAGAGGTCACTGTGCCACTGTCCTACTCCCACGACAAAACCAAACCACCACTCCAACCTGCGCAAAAAAACCCACAAACAGTCATACTGGTTATCCCCTTCCATGTGGTTTTACAAACAGCTTTCTAGATATTAACACAGACTCAACGTTTAGTAATAATGGTGTAATTGACAGATTTCACTTCACCGTATAAGAAACTGCTATAAAACAATTAAGACTGGTGAAGCAAACAATTGAAATCAAAATAAATGACTAAAGTAAGTGTAAATGAAACACTACTATTAGACTGGCAGATGGATGCGGATTGCTGGAGAAGAGCAGTGTTTGACTATGCAAATTAGAACCGCCAGCATCCTGGAGATGCAAACTAGCAGGCCTTCTAACAACACACTCTGAACCACACTAATGTCATTAGTGCACCCTCTCCCAGCTCAAAGTCGTGCTTTAAGACACGGCCTGGGTCTCTTGGGCAGGGCTACTCTACTGGGAAGATGCGGTGAATACGACATTCATTAGTTGTTTTTCACGGGTATGACAGAGTTATTTATTGTTGCATTTATTGTCTGTTATCGGTTTTAAAATCCACCTGTGGAGTCAAAGACATAATTTAAATTTTGTTGACAGTAAAGCTATTACTATTGCTGTTATTATTAAATATAATAGTAGTAGTAATGGAAGTAGTAGAAGTAGAAGTGTTGTTGCTGTTACTATTTTTATAATTAAAGCTGGGGTAATCCCAGAGGTGTAACGAACAGAAAATCTGGGCCAGTGGTGTTTAACCCCGGCTCAGAGGCCATCCTGAGGGCAACAGGTGTGAGTGCCAGCCCCTTCAGGTAAGACCGCCTGGCAGCTGGCAGCAGGCAGCATTGGTAGTAGTAGTAGTAGTAGTAAGTTGACTTCTAGTGGGGTGATGGCTGGGGTACACAGCTGTGCTGGCTGTGCACAGATAGGCAGACAGATCTTTCCAGAGAGGCCTTAGTTGTAGCCTGCACAGGCTGAGTTGGTGGAAAATAAGCCACGTGTCCAAGCTCTCGGTGCTTGCTCAGTTGGAAGCCAGCAGCTGGAAAAACTGCTGAAGTCCAAGAACAGTGAAAGAGACTCATGGAAGGGGGAGGGGTGGGGGGAGTGACAGAAGCATACAGATAGGCAGTGAAGGAAGGAGAGACAAGAGGCACAGGACACCAGGTACAAATAAAGGGCTTTGATCAAAAGGAGAGATAGAAAGAGGCTCTTAATTTTAAAACTTTAAGAACTGTAATCAAACTTAAAAAGAGTAGAAAAAAATAGAAAAAGAGTGCAAAAGAGACAAGCAGAAGAATAAGAATAAGAAGGGTAAGATGAACAAGAGTTTGACTACACACAGTGTGAAAAGGTAAGTGATGCTGCAACATATAAGGAGATGAGTTTTGGTTTCTACAGTTATTTTATGGTTCCTTTTGCACTGTATCTGAATGTAACATGTAATATTATGTACTTACACTGTACATGCCTAACACTAACCCTAACCCTAACCCTATGATACAGTACAAAATGTTATGTAACTTTGTAACACTGTACTTTCTGATGTAGATACACTGTAACAGAGACTGCAACCAGCCTCTACCTATTCAGACCGCTTCTGCCACAAGTACCTTTTCCTTGGAGCCTTTGCCACCCCTGCACTCATCAACCTAAACATACAGACACAACACAGACCCCTTCCTATCCACCACCTAGCATAGTCCAATCTGCTCACTCTGGGCCTCAAGACGAGAGTAGCGTGCTACTGCAGAGACAGCGAGCGCCCACCAGCTGAAACCAGCCACTGAAAGGGCTGAAGGCCTTGCCACCGACATAGCCGAAACAAAACAGCAGTCCCAGTACTGCGGGGGGTTTTTGACCTGGGCCATCTGCACAAGAAAGTGCAAAGTGTGGGTGCTTCACCAGTGGAAAAAAACAATGCTACTCTTTTGCTTTCTTTGTGCTTCTCTGCGTCTCTTTTTTTCCTGACAGTTGGTTTCTTTGACTCTTATTTTTCTTGCTGAGAGGGCAGTGGTGGACTGCTAGGCCTGTCTTTCTCAGCACACAATTATATCAGTTTGAGATGGCAACTCAGCTCTGACCGGTCATAGGGGTGGGTCATGGTTGTTAGATGGCACCCAGGTGGCTTTGGGGCTCACTTAAAAAGCACACAGGAGAGTAAATGTTTATAATCCCACACAATAAATAGCTACTCATCAAAATGCCCCTGCAGCAGTTTATCTTATGAGGAAGCCACATCACATCTCAGTGTGGGAAGAAAAATGCAATTTCCATCATCTGGTGGCAAGAGGACATAGGCAGCAGACAGCTTAAAGCCCCAGGCCTGGGTTGGGTCCTATGAAATAGTATTACATGATATTATTATTACTGCTGTTAGGGTAGGGCTCTGGGGATCACCCAGACTAAACTTCACATTACCTTGTCCCAAACCCTGGCAGTTTATTTACTGGTTTGCATCTGAAGGTAAGGGTGTGGTAACTGCAGGGGAGAATCTGTCACAGGCAGAATTAAATAAACAGGTAATTAAGACAGATTAAAAAGGGGGGGGGGGGGGCATTTCACAAATATTTAAGAAAAAAAAAAATTGCAAAGCAAAATACACCACGCGAGTTCAAATCGTGCCGGTCTGTTTATTGCGATTCAGGGACTTGTCCAGTTGAAATTGTCAACTGGACAAACAACAGTCCTAGAGGTGAGGCAGAGAACTGCAATTTGAAGCAAATAAATGGCCGTTAATGACAAAAAAAATCTATTTTTTTAATTGGTGAACTAACGCTGGGCCCACAATTTGGTAAGCACGGCCTCACCATTAAAATCAAACAGTTAACAAATGAAATCTCCGACCACATAACATTCTGTAGGTACGATAAGGGCTTCACTGATAACTAGCATGAGTGACATAAATTATTGATTTTGTCAGAAATGCAGGCAGCAAATGAGTTGCAGTAAAGTGATGAGGCTTAATTAGAAAATCGATATGAATCTCGACAGACTGGGTCAAGCTATCCTATATCCTAAGTCGATATCTTAGCTCAGTCATGGTAACATGTAGTGTTATTTCCTCAGACGAGATGAAATATGTTCATCAAGGATCATTTTTTCCCCTATGACTAAGACAATGATGAAAAAAGATGAAAATATTTTGCATGAAATAAAAACTAAGATAAATCTATCCTCATTTTTGTCTTCAAGCTAAAATGCCTTGACAGTGTTACCAAAAAGAGTTACAACCAAAGATTTTAGAGTTGAGAATTGGTTACACTGAACCGGTCTGCAAGTTCTCAAGCTCTTATGATATGGCAGGAAGGAAAAAGGCTTGATATCTGATGCCATTTTAAATATCATGACACTGATAAGAAAACCTAATGTCTAACTGTATCTAACGGAAAGGTGTGCATATTTAAAATCTTGAGAAATAACACCACAAACCTTTAACGGTATGGCAAGGCTAACCACTAGCACGCCGAGGTAAGGTAACTTTAGCTACCATTTTGGTTAAAAGTTAATGTTGATTTTAGGGATCTACACTGGGGATCAAGCAGATAGTTATAGCACACCCATTATATAGCCTGTTAGAGCCACACTGGGCAAATATCAAGTTCTGAAAGAGATGAAAATGAACAGGAAAGCTAATGTATGCAGTCCTAGCATCTATGGAACACTGGTAAATATAGATGACTATGAAAGGCGGGAAAATAATAACAGTGTGAAACTATATTAACTAAAACTGTGATCAGAATTAACCTTATAAATAATGAAAACACATTTGTTTGTTTATAGGTCTTGACTAAAACTAGACTAAAATGTTAAGACTTTTAGTCAACTAAAGCCTGACTAACCAAAATGGTGTGTGACTGACAAAAAGCAGTAAAGCAGGCGAGCTACTGCTACTAAGTGTTAACTTTACCGGGTCATGGTTGAAAAACTTCTGAGGATTTGCTTGAACTTTTAAGAGCTAGCTTATTTTGATTAACTCTGCTTAACCATTAGATTCCCAACTGAAATGTGAGGAGATTAAACAATGGAGTAAGGACAGAAGACATCAGCACAAACACACTGGAAGGATTACTTGATGTCAGAGTGGATGTATGCCATTTGTCAATCTCTGAAGGCAGTTGCTAACGGCTACTTAGCGAATAGATTTATTTATGTAAATGTCAAATGATTGATCAAGCAGTTATTTGCTGCTAGGTGCCAATTTACTCACCACTGACACAGACAGACATGTTTTTTTAAAAATCAACATTATGGCATAACACATTCTCTATGCCTTACAATTACAAACAAAAGTTTAGCTGCTAGACTGTTGTCTTTTGTGGTTCCTCAAGGCTGGGACAAGCTATCTGTTGTGTTGCTACTAGAACAAAGTCGTCCATCTCTATTTTCAAGAGGCTCTTGAAGCCTTCTCTTCCAAGAGCACCTCTTATCCTAACAGCTCTGACTCACTAGATCCACCAATCAGAGCACCAGTCAGACGCGTTTCCCCAAAACTGCCTCTACCCACTGTCTGCTGAGGAGTAACATCATCCCAAGATACTGTAGGCCTACATCTAAGTATTACAACAGCCTATATATAGTTTTAGCCAAGTATTTTTTAGTAATGTGGTGTTTTGCATAGCATTTGTATCGTTTTTCTATGTCACTTGTGAAAAAATCCTCTGCCAAGTACAAATAAAAATAAAGAAACTCTATGAATACAGTCCTCATGCCATCACTAGCTTCAGATGTTTCTTCACAAACCTTCTCCAGATCAGCCAACAAAGCCATGGCATTTACACTGGGTAAACACAAGGTAATAGCCTGCACATGCCATTTTTCATTTGGGTTCGGGACCAGAATATTCAGCAAAGTGAAAATAAAAAGATTTTATTAAAAGCTTTATGGTGTGCAGATCTTTCTTTTTCTTTTTATTTACACGTGGGAAGAAAACCAAAACAGAAGCGGAGCAGGGCAGAGTGTGGTACTTGAAAATACCAGGTCTGCCATCTGTTTTATGTTACAATAGGATATCCAAGCCAATTCACTGTTACTTATAAAAGACACATGTTATGGCCTTACATATGTTATGTATAGGTCTTAGGGGAACCCTACAGAGTCCAGTGTGCACTAAACTTTGAGTTTTGTTTTTGTAGATATCTACTTACATGCCACTGAGTGTTATTGAGTATTGTGTATTAATGACTATTAAGTATCACAATAAATAAATAAACATTTGCCCCAGCTAATGGGAATCCAGTAGACGATGAACAATAACCCTTGATCTTAATTCCATTGTAGTAAGCACTGTGGCAACAGAGTTTTAATATACCAGTAACATGGGCACTAACAATAAAGTTGAATTTAATCTAATGACTCTCTCTATTATTTAAAGGTGCTATATGTAAGAGATTTACAGCAAGCACTCATAATAAAAGGGCCTGATATCACCAGAGATCATCAGACACTACAAACACATGTTGCATTAAAATATTGGTTTCACTGACAACAATAATAGAACCAGAATATTTACTTTTTAAAACTTACAGCCCCCACATTCTGTTTCGATTTTAGTTTTGTGTTTTGCCCTTTGCCTCTGGAGGGGGCACAAACCGTGACCATATTTCAAATTTGATTGCAGCACTAGTTTTGACCACAATCCTACATAAATGCATCTTTAGACAATCTCAGACATGAAAACCAGTTATCCCGAAATTTTCACATGTAAAAAGGTACAGATGGGCAGCCAACTTTACTGTAATGACAGCAGATGCGGAGCAGGAGCAGAAGCAAAGCGCACACTGCAGCTGCTCGGCAAACAGTGGCAGCCCGTGTTGTGGTTGTAAGGGTCAGTGCTGTTGTCTTAAGCATACAAGAGAAGTTTGCTCTGCCAATCCCACTGTACTGACAGTCAGGGATGTGTGTCTGTGTGTGCTCGACACCACCGGCTGTGTTTGCACACAGCCTCCCTGGCAGGAACTGCTACTGGTAGGTTGGCTTATATAGGCAACAGACCAGCATTCTAGTAGATTAAGGTTGGCAAACATTTTATGTGGATTGTCCGCCCCCAGACACTTTACAGATGGCTTGTTGAATGTTAGTTTCATTTTGTTTAATGTTTACAGACTTATCACCTTAATCATCCAAATAAAGTGATCTAAAGTTTAGTCTGGTCAAGGTAGCGGTGGAATCCATTATGGTGAGGAAGGGTGGGTTGTGTGAAAGCCTGAGAATGTGTTCATGTGCGTTGCGCCCAAACAAACAAAACTTTTCCAGTGTAAGCAAGACCTGGACACAGCACAAAATAGTCTGCAAAGCCCACGACATTTAGATTAGATTTTAAAACCACTATGACGTTGATAGTTGCCACAGCAAATACTTTTTTTTAATGCATTATTTATGAGTCACAATTACCGGTATGATGTATGCAGTCAAAGGAAGCCCTACGTCATCTCTTCTGTCAGATGGATCCCATCTGAGAAGGAGCAAGATGCCCCCTACCGTAGTAACAGCGGATTTACCCTGATCAACCTGAGTCAATTCAAGTAAGTATTAAGATGCTGTGGGTGCTGAATTGAAGTATTAAGATGCTGTGGGTGCTGAATTGAAGATGCTGTAGGTGCTGAATTAAGGTGCATTGGTACTTCAGCAGAGTGGACCCTCGCTGTGATATGACACGCACTCTAAATACGATAACATTACAATTTAATACAATAAAGAATAATATCATGACAATGTTTGTCACTCAATTTTGAGCAAACAAACGTTTTATCAAATGTTTTTCTGTAGCACTGCAAGTAGAAATAACCACTGTCCACACCTGTGTCACAATGTAAAATCACTGAAAGGTCAGTGTCAAACAGGTTGGAAGTTAAAGATGTGTAAATACCACATCAAAATACTGGCTCTGACCACACCACCACGCCTCTCAGTAAGAAATGCAGATGCACAATCTAAATTGGAAGTGCTTCCCGCTGATCGTGTATAAGTGTTTCATGCTGATCATGTCAAAGAGCCTCCACTTGCACATACAGGAGTCAGTGTGATGACTGAGTGCTGCTAGCAGCCGTGGAGAAAGGAAGTGGGCCATGGGGGCAGAGGGCTACAGGGATTGTTTATGGTGGCATGTCAGAGCAGGTATCTGGAGTCCATTACTGCTGAACTGCCTGACATGCGATTTACAGCAATTGCTCTGATGTTGTCCTTTTTCGGCTTTTCTGACCTTTCGTGATGTTCAGAAGCGTGTGGGGGCGTGTGTATGTGTTCCAGCTGAAGGGTGTGTGTGTGTGTGTGTGTGTGTGTGTGTGTGTGTGTGTGTGTGTGTGTGTGTGTGTGTGTGTGGGGTGGGGGGTGGGGGGTCAGGTTGTGCTGGAGTCAGTAATGGTTGCCCTTACATTTTCATGCTGTAGATCTTCAGAAGCATGATGGGCCTAAAGTGGTCCAAGTAGTTACCATTCAAAGAGACTCGTGAACTCATCTGGGTTCAATAAACCCCCATAAAACCACTGAGAGAAGAGACTCACACATGTGCCTGCATGTGTGTGTGTTATATATATATATAGGGTGGGCCAAAAATATGGGACACATTATAAACGCTTTTATCTTGGAATCTAAAAATGATGAGAGTAACAAATATATTCATTGGAAATCTGACATTTAGGAGTTTTAGATACACAGGTTAGTTTTTTCTGGACACCACTCCGAAAGTGAATAAAAATGTAATAAAATATAAGGGTAGGTTTGGAAAACCAGTTTTTTTTTAACAAAAACACAGCCAAGAACATTTCAAACTCTACAATTGAATTAAACATTATGAAGAGATCATTTCCCAGAAAATTTCCAGTCAAAATAAGTAAAATGTAGGGAAGCTGTCAATGATTAAAATTTGTGCCAATTTCTGTTCTGTGCGTGGCACTTGTGCTTATTATGAAATTCCATTCCCTCTGTAGCTAACCAAAAGTTTTCACAAAAATACAGCCATAGCGTACCAAAGTGTCAAGTGACATTCAGGAGTTCAATCACATATCTGAAAATTACATCCCTGAGATGGTCACCATCCTGATGGGTGGCACAATGGTGTCACAGCATAGTATACAGCATGACTGCCAATGACAGTGCCTCTCATTATTTTTACATTCCAAGTATATGTGTGTTTGTTATACGTGTTTGTATGGTATGTGTTATATCTGTGTGTTACATGTGTGTGTGTGTGTACCTGATCCTCCCGCTCTCTCCGGTGGGCCTCCTCAGCACCCCTCTGTAGCTCCTCCTGAATGAGGCGTGCATACTCCGAGTCCTGCTCCTCCCTGTTAGTGCACACACACACACACACACACACACACACACACACACACACACACACACACACACACACACACACACACACACACACACACACACACACACACACACACACACACACAGCTATCAGCTGGGACACAAAACACTTCATAACAGGCAAAAGTGTTTGGAAGACATCATTACAAAAACCATTTCCATCGTGTTATTTTACCTTGTGAAAGGTGACTGAGAAAAGTTTTACAGCATTTTATATATTCCTGAAATCATTTCGAATAAACATGGGACGAACTGCAATGGCAGCAGGGGCAATTCTGAACAAGTATTAACTGCCTGATGTTCACAGCTGGTCATGGCTGACACAATCACCGCACGTGGGGGTGTAGCTGTTGCCTAAGGCCCTATTCACACCGAGGGCTGTCCGTATTCAGTGCGTAGACAGCAAGTGTCCGCTTTCTGTCTGTATTTGTTTAGAATGCAGATTAGACTATTCACACAGCACGCATGCTCTGAGCATGTTCTGTCCATGCTCTACGCTCAGAATACACTCTGCAACTAGAAAATAGAAACAGAGTCTATTTTCCTGCGCGCATGTGAACGAGCTGTGAGCATATTCAGCCAAAATCCTATTGAAAGCTCTAGCACAACTATACAATTGATGTCAACTGCACCATCAATGTATGTATTGTATTGACACAAGGACACCTCAAAAGCCTCCGACTGTGAAAAATATTACCACCAGCCTACAATTGCATTAAACAAAAGTTATAAAGCTATCAATATTGACCTTGTCATACCAGATCTGCCCTACAAGGCCAGTAACTAGCCTATGTGAACATAGAAACTGAAGTCAAACATGTTGTAGGTATAATAATGGTGATGCTTTTATGTTTTTAACAGCAAAAAGCAAAGATTTTGCAGCGATTTCCTTTTGGAGTATTCTCAATAAAAGAATAGCCTCAACTGCTATTCTTCGGTTGACCACTCAAGATATTAGAAAAAAAGCGAACTCGTTCTTGTCATTCAGTGTTTCCTATTTGGTTTGATAAATCTAACACCAACAAGCCAGTGGGCAAAACCGAGGTCCATGTCACTACATTTAATACTTTATTTAGCCGAGGTGGGACAAAGTGACTGCTGCTAAAGAGGCAAAGTTTATCACAACTTTGCAGAAGGGGTGAGAAAATGTGTTTGTTGTCAAAGCCTTTATTTACTCCCGGTACAAAAAAAAGCAAATAAATATCTTTAAAAGCACTGGGGGAGTGCATTTAAAGATGAGGCACAGTCAAGGCTATATGAATAAGGGATAATGGTTAGAGAGTTGGCCTAGTGATCGGAGGGTCACAGGTTTTTATTTCTTGTACCAGTAGGAAAAAAATTGTGTGTGGTGGAGTAAAGAACCAGCGCTCTCCTGCACCCTCATTCGTAGCTGAAGTGCCCTTGAGAAAAGCATCTAATCCCATATTGGTCTAGGGGAAATGCCCCTGGAGCTAATTCACTGTAGGTTGCTCGGGAAAAGAGCATCAGCTAAATGCAGTGTAATGTAGTGTGTGTAGTGTAATGTAGTGTGTGTAGGGTGTGTGTTGCGCGTGTGCGTGTTGCGTGTGCGTGTTGCGTGTGTTTGTGCTTGTGTGTGTTTGTGTGTTGTGGGTGTGTGTTGTGCGTGTATGCGTGTTTCCCCCCCTCACCGCTGGCGAGAGACGTGCTGCAGCTGGTCCCTCTCCTCGTCCTGCAGACGGCGCGCCATGCGGATATCACTCTGCACCAGCTGGCTCTTCTGCACATTGGCCGTGTAGTACTGCTCAACTGGGATGAACACACACACACGCACACACACACACACACACACACACACACACACACACACAGTTTAATACCAAAGAGTGTCAAAGATGTGGAGTTCATGCCCAGTCCTGAAAAGCAGAGCTAAAAGTAACAACTTACTCTCCTGTTCTTGCAGGTTATGTGCCAACACCCCATCTTCCAGAACAGCAAAACACTGGCGCACTGGAGAGAGAGAGAGAATGAGAGAGAGAGAGAGAGAGAGGGAGAGACAGAGAGAGAACGGAAATATTAGGCAGAGTAACAATAACGCTGTTCCCAACCTGACCACTGAAACCCCGATGTGCTGCGTCAGGCCACAGATCAAAGAGAAGTGGGCATGTGCTGGATGGAAACTGCTGATCTCAACGGCTCTCTCCCATTCATACCTCTGCAGGGGGTTCAGAGATGACTGGGCACCTCACACACACACACACACACACACACACGTCTGAGATTGTGATTGTGAGCGTGTGTGTGCGTGCGTGCATGCATGCATGTGTATATGTGTGTATGTGTGTGTGGGGAGAAGGGGCAAGAGAGAGCAAAGGAAAAGAAAGAACAAGCAAGAGGCAGACACAACAAAGGAAAGACAGAAAGGGAGAAACAGAACAGGTAGAGAGAGTTGTGCTGCATGTTGTGCTGCACGGCGACTGTTGTGGAGCAGAATCTGGTTTCTGTGTAAAAGCTGACGGATGTGAGTGGGTGAGTCATGGCCACAGACAAACCATTTCTCAATAGGACAGCACATATGTGTGTGTGTGTGTGTGTGTGTGTGTGTGTGTGTGTGTGTGTGTATTCGCAGGGGTATTGTTTATTGTGGCCTTGATTAACGAGCTGGTCTAATGCATAAAAGATTTTTTCCAGGAAATACGCTGCGACCTTAATGACTCACACAGACAATTAAAAACCGCCATGGCTGATAGCGTCGGCCACAGATGCAGAAGCCTTTTGCACGCACAACAAAAGATTCAAAACCACACGTGAGCCACCAGCCTGGAGGGAACTTCAGGAGCCGCAGAACTTAAAAGGAGCAGACAGCTGATACTGTCTGGCAGGCAACCGCTACCACACACACACACACACACACACTCACACACACACACACACACACACACGCACTCACGCACACACTTTTTTTCCAGAAAAGGGCCAAGCTTGCAAACAAGCCCTATTTTACAAATCTCGTTTTATCCACAGTCGTTCTCTTGCCACTGCAGATCAGAGCATTACTTGAGCTGACACTATGCTACATTCCATACTGCTTGCAAACAGCTTGGTACAGTTATTTCGGAGACATTTTCTTGCTACTTAAAATTGCTCACTGCTGTGGTGTCTGTATTGCTGGTATTACTTTTTGACAGTTAGGAATAGATGGGGAATTTGTTGCCTGTGTTCAACAGAACTTTGAGAGTTGGCTAGAACTTCGACATACACTACATCGGCATTTCATCAGTTTGCACATCGGCCATTTGTGAGCATCTGTTTGCTACGCTAAAGCATTCGCCTCACTTGTGAAGCATTTGCACCCTGTCACACTAAACAACAGTAAATCGAGATTAAACACTCCCAAGTTAGAGAATGTCCTCCAGTGACCTACAATGATTTTTTTCTTCTTCCTTTGTTGTGTTGCTCACACTGCTGGCTAAGTGCTGCCCCTCATCAAGATCACACATATCTGGGTGCTTGCCCCCCCCCCCCCCCAAAAAAAAAATAAACCCCGCGCATCTCCAGGAGGCCAAGTTCTCTTTGGCGGCGGTCATCGCCAACACGGCCCCTCTGGGATTAAAGTGTGGGGTGGAAAGAATGTATGTGGGCTTGTCTCCATCAGAAAAGCACAAAAAAAAACCCTCCGCAGACTACTGCCGCTGCTGCTTGGCTTGCCAAACTTCTAGGGAACAAAGTAATAACTGGTTGAGAGCAGCGAAAAAAAAAAAAAGCGAGGCTCAAAAAGGGGCCGCAGGGTCAAAACAGCAACACCAAAACAAGATGGCCATCGCCGCACTAGAACAGTAAAAGCATGCCGCCAGTGTGGGTTCACATAACAACAGCCAGGGGTTTCACACAGAGAATGATGGCAGAGCCCAAACAAACAACTGGGTGCCATGCAACAGGCTGAATATGATTCTAGGCTTGATGGATTTTACAGAGGTTGTGCATATTTACAAGCGGAATTTTTTTTTCCCCCCTCAGCAAAGCGAGTAAAAATTGTGCTGGAGAAAATTGTACATAGCCTACTAACATGATGTAACAAATCAGTCAAAACAGACCTCAAAGTTTGCACATGTATTGTCTGGCCTACATGACGCATATGTGGGTGTGTGTTGTAATTAGCATGCTCTCGTTGCTTCACATTCTAAAAATAGGGGCTTAAATGGTTCTTTAAATCTCTGGATGGTTCCATGGAGAGTGCAAATTCTGTGTTGAACCACTACATTATGTGAAAAGTTCTTCACCTTAAAAATGGTTCTTCAGAGCCTCAGATCATCTAGACGATGTCACGCATGTCATATCAGCTTCAAATAGTTCATTAAAGAACTGTTGCCTCGACGGTTCTTTGAAGAACTGAAAAATGTTCCCCTGTGGCATCGCTCTGAAGAACCGGTACTGGCTGCATTGTTTTTTTTATAGGGTAATAAGGCTTAAGCTTTAATTTTACAAAATAAAGGCTTGGTCTTCAATCCAAGATCTTTATATGCACCATTATACTGACTTTAAAAATGGCCACCAACAAGACTAGAACAACCTGCTCATTTTCTGCACCACCCTAACCTAAAACTCTTATGGAACAGAAGCTTTCAAAACACTTTTATTTCTGCACGTCTAATCTTGTGTTGCTCCACCCGTTGTCTCAGAGTTAACGACACTGATGCTGTGCTCCAGGGATCTTGGAGGAAATAGGAACGCGTGTTTGTGTGTGTGTGTGTGTGTGTGTGTGCGCGTATGTGTGTGCGCGTATGTGTGTGTGTGTGTGTGTGTGTGTGTAAGGGAGGGAGTGCTTGCCGGCCTCTAATCCAAACTGCAGATGCCGGCTGCGCCCCAGACTAGGCACTCTGGCTTCGTGTTGTGGTCGGGGCGGCCACGTCGTCCCACTGGGGCCACTAAAACAGGGTCTGGGCACGGTCTCTGCCAAGGCCACTCCTGCCAGTGCTGCAGTCCACAGCCTATATTTTTTGCAGCATGAAGAAGTAGCCTAAACACAGTAAATGGTAAATGTCCGCACCCTGGAGTACACCTCCCTATATATATCGAGTGCACTTAAAACAAGCAACATTTCGCCTTTAGGTAATCTGTTGTCTGAAGAGGATGGGGTTGTACCTAAATGTTGCTTTTGGTTTTACTAGAATTAATGTTACGAGCTAAACCCCAGTGTGCAGGCATTTATTCTTTTTACTTGCACATGGGTCTTTCTTTGGTGACTGCTCTTAAAACAGATTGCCTAGTTGCGCGCATGTCCAGCTACTACTACTCCTCTGTGTCCTGCAGCACACCACAGACCTTCACGGCACACGTCCTGCAAAAGGTTTGTTTTGGGCCACTGCCGCACTGAGCCAACCAACACCGCAGGGTGCAGAGCAGGGTGGCTCAGAAGCAGGAGGATACTCCACAGTTGGGTTGAAATCATCTCATCTATCTTTAGTACCTGAGAGAGAGTGAGTGTGTGTGTGCATGTGTGTGCATGTGTGTGGTGGGAAGGGGGGTCACAGATGGACTAAGTGGCAGGCAGCAGTGATTGAATTTGCAGGAGGTCAAAAGAGCATCTCCCTGCAGACAGACTTGCTGAGGAACAGGGCTTCACACACACAGACACACACACACACACACACACACAGCCCAGGAGCGCTAAAAGCTGGCCCCTCACACAGAGAAGGGTGGTGGTGGTGGTAAGAGGGGGGTTCAACGCGCCTAATCTATGTGGCATACACACCTGCTGCTCCGGGCAAGATCCTGTATTGGGTTTCACACACCAGCCCCCCTGCCACCCCCCTGAACACTCATTAATCCAGCCAAATCGCTCACTGACAATCTTTCTGTCTTTCTTTCTCTCCCTCACAGACACACACAAACTCTCTCTCTCAGTCATACACAGGCACATCCACACAGCTTTTCTTTGAAACAACGACATAATTGTATAAAACACACACACACACACACACACACACACAAACTTTTCTTCTTTCTCCCACCCCCCATTTTTTCCCCTCTGTCTTCTACACTCACACACACAGTATCATGCACACACACACACACCCACACACACCCACACACCCACACACACACACACACACACACACACACACACACACACACACACACACACACACACACACACACACACACACACACACACACACACACACACACACACACAGAATGGCAGCATGGCAAATTGCTTCCAGATGTGCTGCGAGAGTGAGAAGAAAATGGAGCAGTGGAGGGATCAGCACTCTCTGCAAGTGTAAGGGACACCTTAGGAGGAAAAGCAAATACTTCTTGGAATTCTGGACATTATTTTTTTATGATTGCATTCGGTAGCCAGTTTGTCTTTCCAATTGAAAGTTTGTATGAAAGCCAAGAGGAAAAAAAACTCTTGGCTTACTCTTCTATTATGAAGAAACAATGAAAAACCATCTGTGTGTGTGTGTGTGTGTGTGTGTGTGTGTGTGTGCGTCCGTGTGTGCGTGGGTGGCTGGCAGGGCATGGTGATGTCCCTTTGGCTCACTAACTTTGTGGCCGCCAAACCCTGATATCGTTCTCTCACTTTCTGTAATCGCATGATTGGACTTCCACTGAAAGCACACTCATCTTGTGACTCCTATATCCTGAACCAACATGGCCCTGGACATCTAATGAACACCACAACTGGGAGTGTTGCTATTGACTCATTTGATGCATTTTGAATAACAAAAGTGAAGTGACTCCTCTTTGTAAAATTGTGGACTACTTGCGGTTATGAATCAAATCATTTCACCAAGCAGACACAGGGAAGTGATTAGAACAGGCTGTTTCAACATCCAATTTCAGACTCTGACCCCATAACCCCACACACACATTCACACCAATGTGGCAATGATTTGCTTTTCACACTCATCTCTTAGCTTCCTGTGGTCGTCTTACACAAACATCCACACACACACACACACACACACACACACCACCTCATCCTGCTGGCTATTGACATATGCCCTGCCTGTAAGCAAGGTCACTTGAACTGCCCAATGGGTAAAACCCATGGAAACCATACAGCCTCGCTAGTACAATGCTCCCAAACAAACAGTCACACCAATCCACACACCCAAGTGTCCCAAATTCAGGACAAGCCATCTTTAGTTAGAGACGAAATCACAACAGATGCGCCCTCTTGAGGTTTATCCTCTCTTGGGACGCACAAAAAGATCCCTTTGTGTCCCCAGTCCTCCTCGAAACACAAAGACAAAGGCAGAGTAGACACACACTCTCACTCACACTCACACACACACGGCTTCCCCCATTCCGTACCTGCCTTACTGATCTGAGACAATGGGTCTGTGAGAGTGGCGTTGACCCAGGCGAGGACCAGAGCACTGGGCCAGCATTGAGGATGTGCTGGCCTCTTTGTCTAGGCCGTCCGTAAACAAGGCTGGGTGGATGTGAAGACAGCGCAGCCTAACAGATGGGTGAGGGGAGTTCCAGCTTTCAAAAAAGGAGCCTGAATCTAATAATTTATGGGTCTTACTGCCTGATGTACATGCCTTACTGCGATTTATGTGTTCACTTTAAAATATGAGGACGCAAATCAACATAATAGTGTGTTTCGAGACAGTTTGAAGACACAAAAGTCCCAAGTCTGAAGACGCAAGAGTCCCATGACTATTGGTGTATACAGATGTGGAAACTTTTGACACGCTGAAATGCAGGAGGGTGACTGTGTCATGTTTGTTTACATGCCGTGCATTGTTTCTCAAAAGGGGTTTAAGCCTCATGACTAAACCGCACACGCCTCTCCAGACATGCCAGTGTGAGGGAAGCACTAAGGGAATCACTTGCGGGGAAGTCATGCGGCTACTTGAGTCTACACTGACCACGAGCAAAAAAAAAAAAAAAAAATCCCATTAAGCCTGAGCTGAGCCCTTAACTGGATAAGCCACCTGCTGCCATTGTTGCCATTGCTGTCCAATCTGCGCAGCCCAGGTGGGATTAGGCCTAATCTGGCTCGGCAGATTGAGCAGCAGATGAGAAAGGAGAGGGAGAGGTTTAGCCCTGGCTCACCTCAGCTGGCTGTGTTGTGAGGCTGCTAAAACTTTTCTTTTTTTCCCCCGGGAGGCCAGTAGCTGAGGGAAGGAGAGGGAAAAAAGAAAAAGAAAAAGTCTGCTCAGGTTACAGCAGCTGGGGAGTGTCGGGGCTGAAAAGAGTCCAACAGGTTTTCGCTCCTTTTGAAGCAGGACCAGCCAGCCAGCCTGCCAGCCAGCCAACATACAGGTTGCAATGTCAGCGCTATAAAAAAAAAAACATTTTAGAGAGCCTTGAGGCAATGCTGTGAGAATGGTGACTGTACAGAGTAAAGAGACACAGGGCTGGAGTCCATCCAAATTTTAAACAATTACTTTTACTACAAAATGGGCAGCCTCACAATCAGGCTGCTTGTTTTGATATCACACACATGCACATGTTGCTGTAAAACCTTTCTGTACATTTTAGCATTTATAGTGCCTTCCAACATGCAAGCTGCTCATTAATTTACCCCAATACCATTAGTGATGCTGGTATTCCAAAATAAACACTAATGACACCATGATAGGCCTTTGTCTTCTTTAGCCTTGACCACAACATCCATGATATCCAACATAAAAGGACTGTGGGAAAGTGGCTAAGTGGCAAAGTGTCCTGTGATCAGGCATTTATGGCCCTCACCCCACAGGACACATGCTCACCTATGGCTTCTGGCAATGTCTCAATGGCAAATGTGTTTAGAGAGTTGAAAGTATTCCTGGGCCCATTTAGTGGCATCAATGAAAGAAACATGGCAATGAGTAATGCAGTGTCATATGTGGGCCCGATGACCACAGATACCCAGTAAAGGTCTTTGGCCTTGTCCCTAGCAAAAAGGTATTAGTGCATTTTCTTGGAATATTTTGCTGACATTATGCACTGTTGATAAGATTTGCAAAGCTTTTGAGATGTGATGTTAAAGGCAGCAAAGTGCTCTCACCTTTAACATTTGATTTGTTATTTGTGTCAGTTGTAAATAAAATAGGGGCTCTGCATTCTGTGTTTATGTACATATTACATATTGTCCCACCCTTTTTGAAAATGGGGATATATCATATATCCACAAAAGCACTATATACACACCAAATAGGTGTAATACACTTTTCACTTTCAAATAATGTCCTGTTCAAAAAACTCTTCAGCACTTCAGCAATGGACATTCCCTTTTTTATTATTACCAAAAAATGGCACGTACAAGGACATACATTCCTGCAATTTTAAGGGAAAAAAGGGTAACTGAAACTAAGACCAGGTTCTGTGGAATCCATCTGACATCAGTTCAGAACTAATGTGTAAAATACATCTGACATCAATTCGATGTTCTGTGGAATACATCTGACATCATATGTATTTTCCTTCAGTTTTAAAGAATTCCTTTAGAAGCAGCAGCATTCCTGCAAAAAATGTGATGTCAACATCACAAAAAGTGATGTTATTGGAACAGTAATTAACCACTATAAGTCTTCCATCAAGAAGAGATATCTATTTTAACAAGTTATCAATATGCCATAAAGATCCCACTTCACCTAATACAACCTAACTGGTGTTTTATAGATTATATAAACGATAACCTGGGCATTTGATATTGACAGAGAGATTTGTTTTAGAGGTCTACTCTAGCATACTTCCCGTGTGTTTCACGGGTGACTAATAGTTACTCATCCAGTATTTTTCTTCAGCAGTTGTTTTAAATTTAAATGAAAAATGTTATTTCAATGTGGAATCTTGTGCCTTTCCAAACGCACTGAATTCCAGGACAGTGAAACTACCCTGAAGAGGTTTCCAATCCTTAACTGACTCACGAAATGGACACATCAAGCCAGGCAGGATTCAACATGGACGTGACATGATAATTAGGCCCTAATAGTTGCGGTGGAGCAAATAGGCCTGGGGTTAGTGCAGTAGGTAGGAGCTGGCGGGAGGAGATGAATGGCTCCCACATTCCTCCCTATTGCTGGGCCAGAGCAGAGAGAAACATAGCGGAGACATGAGCACATGGCCTTGACCAGCATGGAAAAAACAACACACTTCCCCTTCCATCACTTCCTCAGCGGAGCACAGGGCAGAGCGTGTGTGTGTGTGTGTGTGTGTGTGTGTGTGTGTGTGTGTGTGTGTGTGTGTGTGTGTGCCCGCACACACACATACATACACACACACACAGAGCACAGCCCCCGCTTATTGAACTCTGCTCCTCACCACATGTGCTATACATATCCCTCACAAAGAAAAGCTGAAGTAGAGAGAAATAGAGACAGGGGGAAGACAAGAGACAACAGAAGAAAGACAAGAAAGACCAGAAAGAAAGACAAAAAAAGAAAGAAGGAAAGAAAGACAAAAAAGAAAGAAGGAAAGCAAGAAGGGAAGAAAGAAGGGAAGAAAGAAGGGAAGAAAGAAGGGAAGAAAGAAGGGAAGAAAGAAGGGAAGAAAGAAGGGACTTCTTTAGAGCACACAGATGAGCACAAACAGAGGAAGAGAAAAGCCAGGGTTTGGGGTGTGGAGGTGAGAGGGCCCCATGATGGAGGTGACCAGGGCTCCACAGAGAGTTGGGGAGACAGGGGAAGGGGCTGGAGAGACAGAGAGATCCTCTGCTCTGTCAGCCTATATCGGGAGAACCCCGTGAAGGAGACAA
This sequence comes from Setipinna tenuifilis, assembly GCA_030347295.1. NCBI lineage: Eukaryota > Metazoa > Chordata > Actinopteri > Clupeiformes > Engraulidae > Setipinna > Setipinna tenuifilis. Next base: position 19,026,029 of record CM059270.1, read on the forward strand.
AACACACAGGAACTGATAAGCAGGGAACGAAAACAAAGACAGTTTACTTGGCTCATGTCTTTGGAGGTTGGACCTTGGGTCAATGAGAGAAGAAAAGGGGGAGAAAGGGTCAGACATAGATACCACAGGAAAGATGCAAAGCCTTGCACAGAACACAGAATGATGAGAGACTGAAGTAAAACAAAGGGATCTGTGGGAACAGGAAGCCTATGTTTCCATGTACAAATAATCACCGAGAGACTACATAAACAATCTGAGTCTTTTAATGAAGTCAAGGAAGCAGCCATATTGCAGGACTGGCAATTTAATTAAAATACCTTTAGTGGGATAAGAAGAAAGGGTCTGAGATGGGGAGAGGAGATGGGTGGGATGGGAGGGTCAGCTCTGACTGCCCTACTGTATGTACACCAAATTATAACGCGGCCGCGCAGAGGCTAGCCCACTGATGTCCAAAGGCCGCTTTGTTTGGCGTACCGCTGCTTGTTTAAGCGTAAAAATGAAACTCACACACAATGAGCTCATTGTCCTGGCAAAGAGGGTCAGAGAGGAACCCCCCCCCCCCACCCTCCCCTCAGCCCCGTCATCATTTATGTCCCCCTGACAGAAATGCAGGGTCAAACACTGTGCCCTAAATCCTATTATATACCATCTCCACACAGGCAATTTTATAGATGTTTATTACTGTCACCATCACAAGAATAATAATGTCACAAATGTTTAGTCACACAATTTAGCCTCAGACTATTATTACACATTCATGCCACTTATGGTTTGCCAATCTATTTGGACATGCCAACAGCCTCTGGTGCTGAGCATGGCATGTTATTGATCAGAGGGTCACTGTTTTGGGCGATAAGGACTGTGTGGGTATTTTAAAAAAAGACAAACATTTCATCTGGTGACTAATCTCACTTCTTCACAGTAATCTGATGGCTTGTGTTTGGTATGGTGATCAAGAGGATAAGCTCTTATCGTAGTCATCCAGACTTCGCTGTGCACTAAAAGAGAGGGAGCCAGGGAGCCAGAGAGACAGAGAGAGATCTAGAGGAGATCACAGCTGCCGCCACTCAGCACTGCCTGTGTCTGCTTAGGATTCTTGTTGGTATTTTTCAAACAAGACAAGCAGTCACGCATCCTAGGCCAAGGAATAATTTCAAGCAGTGGTTGAAGAAAGAAACGCATACCATCACTTTAGCAGTGGCAAATTTTCCATGTAGTTCCACAGTGACAAACTAAAGAAGCAAACAGTTGGCTATTCAGAAAGGTACATTTCTGACGCAACCTCAGAGACACACACACACACACACACACACACACACAAAACCCATCGAGGATGCACTGGAGCAAAACTTAGGCTACTTTAGCATTTGCCCTCCTAGAGAAGGGTGAGGGAGACAGATGTGAGCATGACTTACCCTCCTGCACCCGGGGCAGGTTGGACTGGTCAATCTCCAGCTCAGCCATGGCCGTCTTAGCAGGCAGCTCTCAGATCCTCATCGTACCCACAGACGACCAACTAGGCTACTGCTTCAACCTCTGTGCCAGGGAAGAATGGCTTGTGTGAAAAGATAGACAAGGCCAGGGTTGGATTTTTTTTTGGAAAGAGGGGGGGGGGGGACTCTGACTATGTCCTGGTCATGGTATCTGAAACCTTTTCAAAGCATGCTATTCGTATTCACACCGGTCCTCCGGGGCATACACACATCAAAGCAACTCGATGTAGTTGTACAGTGTAGAGTTCACAGGTGACAGGTGGTTTTTAAAAAGCCCGGCAGAATACTAAAGACATCAACAGTGGCCGCACTATTTTATAGGCGGACTAATTAATGCTGCTTTAACACTTACTGTAGCCTTCCCAAATTATATTTAACAACAAACACAGTCGGTTTCTGGGAAATCAAGCATTATAAAAGGTTTACATTAGGCCCATAAAATCGTCATGCTACGTTTAAAGTGCATAGTACAAGCATGCGTGCACGTGCGTTTACAGTCACATTGAAAACACCTGAGTTTCTGTTTGTCTTCTTGCACTTTCCGAATGATGATGGTCCGCAAAAACAAAACCGCCCACAAAAGACAACGAGTAACACAACTACTACTGGTTAAACTCCTAACGACTTGACTCACTGGTGGTGACTAACAGGTTGTCGTTTGCCGAGACGGTTTGCTGACAATTTAGTTCCGCGTTCCATACATGAAATCGTAATGACCATTCCCTGTATCCATTTGTTTCATTATGGAAAAAATATATGTATACGATACACTCGCCTATTTCGCAAGATGTAAACAAAACACGAAATAACTTCATACATAAGAAGTAGGCTATACACAAAACTTACCTGTCGCCACCACAAACGCAACCTTTAGCAAATTCACAATAGACTACGTCCTTCGGTCGCTTCCAAAGGCAGTCTCGCCGAATCCCTTTCACCGCCACCCTACGTTTTAGTTTAAATGCATAGAAGAGACGTTTTCCTCTGGACACGCATCACCGATGCATTTCATTTATAGCGCAGCTAACACTAGACGCCTGTACAGGTCAGACATCCCTACTTTTGTCAATGAAAACCGTCAGTCCTGGACAACGGAAGCCAGCACGGACAAACTTACTACCCCAACTCTTGCGTCACACAAAGCCTCGCTGTTTTCCAAGTTGTAGTTATAGTCATTCTCGTTAAGTAGGCCCTACTTTATATTCAAATACTTTAACAAAACATGTTTGTCTATTTAACCTGCATGAAAAAAAAAATGCTTTCTAGCTAATGTGTGTCTAGACGTCCACATGTCCACTCCTGAGATCAGTCAAACAGACATGCATTGCCACATAAAACATTACAGAACGGAATATGATTGTTGATGTTGTTGTTTTTGTTGTTTTGTCACTACAGTTATAATTAATCTGCAACCATGTAGTTATACACATTTTTGCAGTAGCTACTTATTCATTTTTAAATAGCAACCCTCATACTGCCCATCACAGATAAAGCATCACTGATGTTGTTGTGCTTCTTCTGCACTAGTCTGTACATATTACTGTAATGGTGCATTTCTGGTCAGATGCTAACTGCACTGCAATAGCTTTGCAGCTTTCCCTGAAGCCTGCACAATCACCATATTACAAATATAACAAATATATATATAATTGTATTATAATTTAATTACATTAACTACCCTCTCACATCATGTCTTTTTGTCTTTGTCTGCCACCTGCTGGAACAAAACCATAAGATCTGGCAGTGTGTATGCCGGTCTAAATCGGAATAACAGGAGATCATGTTTCATGTGCTGTTTGTATAGGTTAATAAATTAATGAAGCACTGCCCCCTCTGTGTCTTGATGTAGTTGCTCTGAGTGGCCCTTACTCGATGGTTTCTGAACACCACTTAAAAACCCCATCTGGGCTACGTGGGGAAATAAATGTCATATGGGCTGGGCCTAATGACAAACGTTATGAAATCCCCACTGTGTACTTTACTGGTTAGAAAGGTTGAGTTAAATTGTATGCACTGAACAAATTAATTTGATTTTGCTTTGAGTTTAATGACTGAGGCACTGCCGTGGGATAGAATCTTTGCTTCATAAACCTAAAAATATAAAAAAACATATATACATTTCTTTACTTCCAAATAAATTTTAAAGCTTCACAAAACACTAACATTAAAAACATATTTCTGGACTCCCAGAACAAAGCTTTCCAAATGTTCTCTAATATTTGGAAACCAAACTGTTTCTAAAACTGTGTCCAACAAATACACACACAAAAGGAAAACAAAACGTCAGAGCGTACATAATTCTCTGCTCTATTGCCTCTTTGATGTGCTTAAAAACAAAAGGCGCCTGAATGAGTCATTGACATACTGTCTACCTTGCTCTTTTAAACAGCACAGTTAATCAGTGACGGCCTCCATCTTCCACTGCCAGGCCACATAAATTTATGGTCATTGCAGGAAAAAAAAAAACTGTGACCATCGATGCATCATTTGGTTGGAAACAAAGCTGGGGTGGATGATGAGGGCATCGATCAAGCTGAGACATCTGACCTATTTTAAACCCTATCAACAAATGCCAAGTGGTTGGCTCTTCATGTTTTTATGAGCTTCCACAGCCTCTGCTGCCCCCATTTGACCTTGCCATGTATATTCTACCTTATCCAAGCAACGGATTAATGGAACCATGTACAGTAAGCTAATTCTGTGTATCCATGCAACTGTGAAACAGGCACAGCGAGATGTAGTAAACTATTGATATACCACATGTATCCTATTTTTGGAAATTGACCTATGGTTGATCTGAGTCGCATATGTTTATGAAGTGCATGCCAGTATGGCATCCCAAGGCCTGTAAAATCTGATGGTTGAGCAGCCATACAGTGTATCCCCAGCACCCTAAGACACTAAACGTATCACCCAGGTTCAATGGTGTAGAGACCAAATATGCTCAGCAAACTAACCAAGCAGGCCTCCTTTTGGCCTGCTCCTCATAAATGTGTTGATGAACAGCCTGTCTGCACACCTGAACTCAGGTAATAAAAGCAGATACAAAAATAAACTAATCCCGGTCAACATTGTTAAATTTCTCAGTCAAATGGCGAGGCGAAGACGTGCTCGGGCCACGTGTTGTGTTTGTGTGTGTGTTTTTATTGTGTTCTCTATTCATTTCAGGTTTACTATCGTCTGTGATTTATGCATAATACGCATTTATGAATGACGTTGTGGAAGTGGGGTGACACCAGTGCTGTGCTCTATTACACAAGCATGTCATGCCACAGTACACAGCACAAGGGGTATATAAGCCCTCATGGATAGACCCAGAAGGGACACCGAAGACTGCCTTACAGCCCAGGGGCGACATTCAGTTGGCTATCTATCTCTTGGTCTTGCTCTCTTTTTCTCTCCTCACCACCCTCTTCCACACCTTGGAGATGATCGGGAAGCTCCTTCTGTCCTGTGCCTTGCTGCTGGTCACTGCTGGAGCCCTCACCGCCCACCCTGTCTCAGACTCGGCCGAGCTGCCCTACGCTGGGCCAGGTGAGTGCACGTTTAGACAGCACATCATACTGTGTAAGGGGTTAAATGTACAGATTATGTTTGTTATCATACTCTATTTAGATCTTAAGATAATTGTTGGAGAATGCAGTATTGTTTCCTTTCTTTTTATGGAGATTTCTGGAATTTAGTCAATGCAATGAATCTTCAGAAAAAGAGAGATGCCATTTATATAGAACCATTAAGAACTGAGAGAGCCCAGATCAGATCCCAGCTCCAGTGCTTGGGTCCAGGGCCAAGGTTGGGAGGTTCGGAGGTTGGGTGTAGCGTAAAGGGGGTGAAGAGAAAAGGTCTTGATGCAATGGGATGAGATCTGCTATGGCTATAGAACTGAAATTATACAGAATTACATATCTACTGTACAGTGGTCTAACCCAAATCCAAAACCCTATTTCTAACTAATTTGGAAGTTGGGGGAATATATCTGCTATTGTTCCAGGAACAGACGAATAGATGGATGCAGTGCAAATTTAAAGCTATTTTGTAGCTTTGTACTTTGTAAATGTATACATGTATCAGGGTGTAAAAAATAAACAACCAAATGAAAAAGCCTGTCATCTGTGACTAAGCGTGTCTGTCATTGACCTCACTATCTGTCCATTACTCTTTCCCCCAGTGCTGGTGGAAGAGGATGGGATGGCCGGTCCAGAGGAGGTGTCTCTGTCCGACTCCAGAAGCAGAGCCCTTGACCTCTCCCCACTGCTCAGCACAAACGGTACTTTCCCATTTCACATGAGAGTACTCTTCCCTTTACATGACCCTAACAGAAAAACTGCAGCTGTTTAACTCCCAGAGGAAATGAGAAAAAAAGTAAATGTCTTTTAGTCATGAATAAGAAGTTAAATGTTTTTTCAGTATCTATGTAACTAGTAGGAAAAATATTATGATTGATTATCTGATGATGACTATGACTATGACTATGATTAGTTAAAACCAATTTATCATGACACATTTTAAACAAAAGTGGTGTTACGGTAATTTGGGATTTGAAGCCTCATTGTTTCCACATGTAATGTTTTGATTAGCTATATTGTCTTCAAGTTGCCAAACTGATATGACTCTTCATCTGGAGCAGAGGAGTGGACCACTGAGTCTGTCTTTTCCATGGTGTCTGCATTCTGTAGAGCAGGGCAGTCATTAGGGAGCAGTCATATCACATTAATCTGTCTCTTTCTCAGAGCTCACATCAGCCGCGCTCGTCCCGCGAGAGGCCTTGAGACAGGTGGGATCCATACTTCTTCTACGTCTTAAAACATTCTGTTGTGTGTTGGTGTTGGAGGGACTCCTTTTATCTTGTCCCCTTTCCAGTAGTGATACAACATGTACTCATTTATTCTTTCAGCTTTAAGGACCAATTTCCTGTAAAATGACTAAGCCTAGTCGTAGGTTAAAAGCTTTTTGTCAGTGGTTTTTCTGTTTTTTTTTTTTTGTTTTTTTTTATTATTATTTTTTTAATCATATTTTAGTCCAGGCCTAGGCTTAATCCACTTTTGGTTGGTTGAGCATATAGAGAAATGACATATAAATTGTCTACTATATACGACAATGATGAACTGTTTTTTTTTTTTTTTGACCTGATCACCTTGTCTCCTGTTCTCTGGACACAACAGATGCTGGTGGCGAAGCAGCGGCATTACCGGCCCTACAGCGGGTGGAGGGCCTACAGGAGGAGAAGCGCCCCAGACTGCTTCTGGAAGTACTGTGTGTGAACGCTGGGAGAGGACGTTGTGACAGGAGATAGGCAGGAAGTATGGCTACGCAGTGGCCAGCTGAGACAGGGCTTCTTCTGAGACCAATTGTACGCATGCACTCGCTCTTTATCCAGCAACTTGCAGACAACACGCGTTTGTGCACATACACACACACACACACACACACACACACAGACAAACACACACACACACGTGCACAGACAGGCACACTTATACATTTTATGTTCAATGACAGATGAAACATGAACCTTAAACACACACACACATTGTACATTGGTGTTTTTATATATCTACCATAGTTGCAAGTTACATATTCTAAGAAGTCAGGATGCGGTGGATGATGGAAAAATAAATACATATATTTAGAAAAAAATCCCATATGTGTCAAATTCTCTGTTTCCTTCTAATTTTAAGTTATTTTTGGTATTTTTGTCAAAATCTAATATGCTTCTAATTTTTAAGTTTGTGGTTTATATAGTCTGTGTAGGTTTGCATTCATCCAGGTGATTGTAGTCATATGTTGCCTTACAACTTGCCACATATCACTTTGGTTTATATGTAATGCTTTTCTATTTGGTAAGGGAAAAAAGTAATATAAAAAGCAAGACTTCTAGTTTATAATACAGCTTTATTTAAACCACAAGATGTACATACAGTAGCAATGCAGAGGTTGTGGAATAACCTCGTAGAAGATTTGTAAAGATATGTAAATATCCAGTACTGAAAATAGATTTTAGACAGCATTACATTTCATACAAGTGTCAGATGACAATGACAATTTTTGAAGCACGGTGTCCAATCCAGCCCTCCTCTCAGGAATGTAGGTAGGAGACACGGCATCTACCGTCCTTATAGCCCCTGGGAAGCAGTGGTGAAGAGTGACAGAGATAGAGAGAGAGAGAGAGAGAGAGAGAGAGAGAGAGAGAGAGAGAGAGAGAAAGAGAGAGAGAGGGAGAGGGAGAGGGAGAAAAAGGGAGAATGGAAATGGAGAAAGAGAGAGAAAGAAAGAGAGAAAAACAAAGCGTAAGTGAGAGACTTTATTTCCCAAAAGGCAAAAATAGGAGGGCATTTTGTTTCTGTCCACTGGTCATGAACATTATGCTCAGTGACTGTGGTGAATGCTGCATGCAGACATTGAGTAGCTGGGAGACTTACACCCGGCTGTCGGTGACTCTTGACGGACTGGAGCGGAAGATGGAGACACCTAGTCGGGGCAGGTCCCTCCTCCTCAGCTCCTCTCCTCCAGTCAACAGCCTCTCCTCCCTGGGGTACCCCTCCTCCAATACAGCCTCCTCTCCTGGCCGCCTAGACACAGGCCCTGCTGCACGTAGCATTGCTAAGAGCTAAGGGTGGAGGGAAAGGGAGGGGTGAGGTGGGGGGTAAGATTAACTGAGGGTGTGAAAGTACACTAGTAAAAGAAATCAATCTGTGCGTCACAGGTTTTACTGCGAGAGGAGATCACATAAACCCATATAAATGAGGTTTATGTTTTATGAAGGGTAGATATTAGAATTTTTATTAAGCACTTTGTTATTTAAAAGAGGATAGCATTTGCTGATATGTCTGTTTGCTTTTGTGGGTGCACCTTTCCACCTCCACTGCCTCTCTCTCTCTCTCTCTCTCTCTCTGTCTCTCTCTTTCTCACACACACAGACACACGCACATGCACACACACACACACGCACATATAAGAAAGCTGTGTGTGTGTGTGTGTGTGCGCGCGCGCCTGTGTACATGAAAGAGAGAGAGAGAGAGAGAGAGAGAGAGAGAAGGTGTAGGTGCATGTATGTCTGTATGTGTGCATGTGTGTGTGCGTGTGACAAAGAGTCCAAAGAGAGAAGGACAGAAAGTATGTGTGAGAGAGAGAAAGAGACATAGAGAGACAAATGGAGAGAGAGAGAGAGTGGAAGAGAAAATTACAGAGAGATGGAGAGAAAGTGAGATAGAAAAAGAGAGGGAGAGAAAGTGAGACCGAGAGAGAGAGGGAGAGAGAAAGAGAGAGAGAGAGGCAGACAGACAGAGGTACAAGGCCTAGCAAACAGACATCCTGCTCTTTATCCTGTGGCTGGAGCGACTGGCACAGCCAACACACACACACACACATACACACACACACACACACACACACACACATACACACATACACACACACACACACACACACACACACACACACACACACACACACACGCACGCACGCACACACACACACACACACACACACGCACGCACACACACACACACACACACACACACACACACACAGCCATGCTAGCTGGCTAGAGAACAGGCGCAGTGGGCTACCTGACGAATGACTGCTTGACGGCCTTCTGATTTTCCACCCTTGGCCTGCTATTTAGAGCCACTTATGTCACACAGGGCGTAGCAGAGTGTGACGGTGAGAGTGTGAGGCTCTGACGCAGAGACAGAGAAATACAGAGGGATAGTGTGTGTGTGTGTGTGTGTGTGTGTGTGTGTGTGTGTGTGTGTGTGTGTGTGTGTGTGTGTGTGTGTGTGGATGTGTGTGTGTGTGTGTGTGTGTGTGGATGTGTGTGGATGTGTGTGTGTGTGTGTGTGTGTGTGTGGATGTGTGTGGATGTGTGTGGATGTGTGTGTGTGGATGTGTGTGTGTGTGTGTGTGTGTGTGTGGACTGTGAGTATGACACCCACCTCTGTCAGTTCCATAGGGTCTGTCCGCAGTGGCTGGCTGTCACTCTGCCTGACCACCGACATCATCATCAGGGCTAACTTCAGCACCAGCGTCATCTCACACAACATCCTCATCTCTACGCCAACACACAACATCAAGCTGAAGAAACCACAGCTACAAATACAACACTTTGACACACTAACACTGTAGATTACTTAACATTACTTTAACTACCACTTGGAAAATAGCAATGCTCTGAGTAATGCAAAAGTTATGGTAGTAGGTTTGTCCATGCTGGCTTTCCATCCGTTGTCCAGGACTGATGGTTTTTATTGCCAAAAGTATGGATGTCTGACCTGAATACACGCATCTAGTGTTAGGCTGCTCTACAAAATGCAGACACACATCGCTCCCAATACACAACACAAGACAATAGCCTGTGGTGCAACAAATGAAGAATATATTTCAGCAAAAAATGTTTCCTTTGTTTTATAGAATTAATTCTACAATTTTAATTTAGCATTACTTTTAGTAAACTAGCTTACTTCATACTGCATACTATCACCCAACATAATTAGACTCAATGGATTTCAAATACAATTGATGCAGTAGAGACACAGTCATTCTTCCTTACAATAAACTGAATGTCACAAATAAAGGATACCATTGGCAGTTTGTTTTCTGAAAACCACAAACGTTACTAAAACTTGGTATGAAAGAACAGCATTTGACAAAAATATCTTTACTTCTCAAACAAATGAGTTTAGGTAACCGACAAGAACAAGTTCTATTAATGCCAAAGCTCACCATCAACACTAAGATGAGGCCATGGTCTGATCACTCTTTACTTAAGCCAGTAGAGGCCTGTATGAATGAGATGGCAGATTTTTAAGGTATTTCCTAAATTAGTATGTACACTGCCAGGTAAGAGTAAGTGCTGTTCCACACTAAAACACCCAAATCAGCCACTCACTAGTCATTAGTCTTAGCGATCTCACCATCAGGCATTATCTTCACCAAGCAAGGGAGGCGATTGGACTTACCTTTGTGTACAGCAGTGGAGATGCAGATGGCCACAGCAGAGGCAGAGGGGTAGAAAACAGAGTGTGTGTGAGGTCCTGACATTCCTTCACAGCCTTATATGCCCAGAGTGTCAGCGACAGCCAATCCCCAGGGCTGCCACCCCATTACCTGCCCCATAAAGCTCCAGGTGACGCACCCCCCGCAACCCCCCCATTCCCACACGCACATACACACACACACACACTACTCACCCCCGCTCCCCATCAGTGCTGGCCATCAATATCCAGCCACCACCTCAATGGCAGCACAACAAAATAGTGCCAATGCAGCAGACTCTCAGGACGTCATCAAGGGGGGGGGGGGGGGGGGTGCTACGCTGTGCTCCTACGGACAAGAGGAGGATGGGGGGGTGGTGACGCTCCAACACACCGCTTTGCGCCATCAGAACATAAAGTATGGTTCTGACCCATAGCGGGGGTGACTTGGTCCAACGACACTACTGGGTGTTCTGGTAATTGATCTACAGCTCAGAGCTGGATTTATAGTGCATGCGCTTTGACAGTAAATACCATACCTGCTCACTTAGTCACTCAGCTATGACGTTATTTCATTTGACTTGGACTCTGAAAAATCTATGAGTGATTACACCATTTTGATGGCAGTCATACCTGAGGCATTGTGTGTGTGTGTGTGTGTGTGTGCATGAACACACTCACTCACGTGTGTGTGTGTGTGTTTATGTGTGTGTGCCTTCTGTGTATGTTGTTACGATAACATCCACTAGGGGACAGCATAGAGTTGTAGGACAGGGCACATTGCATAAAAACTACATCAATTTTCTTCATTTTTGTATTTTTTTTATTATTTTACAGCAGAAAGAATATAAAGCATTCAGAAAACATCCTTCATATTTTTAAGGGCAATTCAAAACGTTTTGCATGGCTTCAGCAGCTGAATTCTTTTTTTTTCTTTTTAAACATATCCATTGTTTCAGTGACGCTTTAACATGCACAATTACAAAAATAAAACTTACAAACCAGAAAGGAGGGAGAAGAAGAGAAAAAATGCTGAAAAATCTCAAAACAAAAACTAACAAACAAACAAACAAACAAAAAAGACAACAGGAGAACAGAATGGGAAGAGTCAAAGAAAAAGAGGGGGAGGAAAGGAAAGAGGGCTACGACGTAAGAGGGAGAGGCGACAGTGAGAGAAAGAGAATAAGAAAGAGAGGGAAAAGGGAAAGAGCAAGAGAATGAGAGGAAAAGAGATCTAACACTAGTCATCTTACATGCAAGGTGTTGGATGCCCCACTATCTGGTACAAAAGCAGGGCTAAGTAGTCTTTTTTTCCGGGTGTTTTTTTTCTTCCTTTTTTAAATTTTTTTTTTTGAGATGATGAAACGTGCAGCTCGGTAAAGGGTGTCATATAATTGCTATCCATAAACTACTGAGAACTAATCCTGCAATACTGGCATTTGCATAAGAGTAGGTCAACTATGGGTGCCCAATTGGTTTTGGGTGGTTTCCGGAAGAATCTACAGGTCTCCACTTCATAAGAAAATAAGGTTTTATTGCTCAGTGTCCATGAGTGGAAAACGTTGTGAGATGTGGTGTGCTGTTTTGTTTTTGTCGTCCGTGCCCCCCTGTGTCTCGCATGTGCCTACGGGTGTGAGTCAGGGGTGCTCGACCAAAACTAAGAGGAGAAAAAGGCAGTCTCTGATTTTACAACCCTGTAGAACATGACGGGAACTTAACAGTGAGCAGAGTAGTCTAGTAGGCTGACCTGCAATACCACACAAGGACCAACCTGACGCCAATAACCTGGCAGATTCTTAGTATAGGGGAAATGTCTTTAAACCAGCATTTTTACCTCAGTGTCATTACCAAAAGTGTGTTTTCGGCTGTGGGTGTCACAGCGCTCAGTCAGGAAGTGTTTTTTTTTTAAATGTACACAATATCACACAACTACTTATCTACTGCATGGCAGTGGTAGGCTACTGTGGAATACACATAGTAGAAACTCCAGCATATCCATATCTCATTGAACAGTAGATGTTAGTAGATGTCTGATGGCTGGGATAAATATCTGGGTTATGGCCAATATGATGGCCTGTCCTGCGCACCACAACTGTGAATTACAGCCATTTTTTTCGAGGTGCGGATTTATCGTTGTATATTTAATGGCCAGAATAAAATCATATGGGCTACTCAAAAGGGACAAGGGATGTTTCTACAAATAAGGGGAGTTGGGGACAATGAATCATCCTCCTGCCTAAATGTGAGAAACTGTCGGTTCACACTGACACTGGTCGTCATAAGGGGGTGTCATTAAACAGACTTAACCAGAGCCCAAACACACTACAATACAAGAAGCCTTCTCATCCTGTCAAAACATTAAGAGACAGGAACAGCTTCTGTATTACTGCCAAAAACATGATTTACTGTTTGACATAGCACGTCATGTAGCCTTATTTTAGGGAGAGAGAGAGACAGTGTTGGCCTTCTAGTCATACTGTAGATCAGCCCACTTTAAATTAGGAGAAAAAAAAAGAAAAAATGAAGAGAAAAAGGAAAGGAAGAAAAAAAAAAGTCATGGTTTGTTTTCCCAAGAGACACACGCGGGCTCATTTAAGAATGGGGGAACACTACTACTGGAAGGGGGGGGACCACCCGCACCAATCTGCCTCTGACTCGCCTGGCCAAGGGTATCCTCGGCAACAGACTCCTCTCCTGTGTCCTGCTCCACTTCCTGTCCCCCCCCCGTCTCCCCATCCCCCCCCTACTCATTTTGGCACCCTGAGAGAACTAAAAAACACCAGAGGGAGGCTGGCAACTCCCCACGCTATGATGAGACTTGTGTCTGTGTGCATGTGTGTGTGTGTGTGTGTGCGCATATGTGTGTACTAGCTAAGACCGAGCAGCCACTGTTATATAGGTGGACTTGTGCATGTGTGTGCGTGTGTGTGTATGTGTACTGGCTGAGACCAAGCTGCCACTGTTATACAGGCGGACTTGTGTGTGTGTGTGTGTGAATGTGTGTGTGTGTGAGTGTGTGTTCATGTATGTACTGGCTGAGACCCAGCGGTCACTGTAATACAAGTGGAGATGCACGTGCACAGGGAGACTGTGTGTGTCTGAGTCTGCTTTGGTAGACTGTAAGAATCCTTGGACCTGCTGAGGTGTAGAGGATATGTCTCAAGGGGTTCGGGACAACTGAAGCTAATTCATTACACATAAAATAAATAATTAATTAAATAAATAAATAATAACAATAATAATGATGACAAAGTCATGCTGGTCCTGTAATTGTGAATACTGTTGGGTGCAAAGTGTATTTATCTAAGGTTATTTTTTTTGTTTGTTTGTTTTCTTGTTTTACGTTTCTCCTCTGCCCTGCCTTAAGAAGCCCTCCATCTTTTAAAAAATAAAAGTCCTTTGACACGTAAAACCGCAATCCTCTGCTTCACAGAACACCACGCCTTTTACAAGTCTACCTGGCTACCGATTCTACAAAATTAGCATGCTTCAGGTGTGCACTTCAGCCACCCAGGTTTCTATGTACCATGCAAGCATAATAAGACCTTTCTCCAGGTGGGTGCCACAGCAGTGCCATAGCTGACCTCCTAAACCTCTAGTGGACCGATGAAGGCAAGGTGAGACTAATGGACTTGATGTGGACATGTGTCTGGTGTCATGGTGGTTCACAGCTAATGGCACAGGTAGGGCATCATGTTGTGAAACACTGGCAAAAACTGCTGGCAATCAATAGTGTTGGCACAGACCCTGAGGCCAACCAAAAATACAGGGGAGGGGGTGAGGGGGTGGGTGGGGGCCGGGTGGGGGTGGTGAGACACACAAAGGGGGTTTTGTTATAGGTCATATTGGGCTGGGACTGGGGCAGGTATTAGGAGGAAGGTTTGTAACCTCTACAATGAAAGTCCATCTTCCACCAGTGCGAATACCGCACGTGTGTGTGTGTGTGTGTGTATGTGAGTGTATGTATGTGTGTATGTGTGTGTGTGTGTGTGTGTGTGTGTGCGTGTATCAGACTAACATGCTAACTGAAGTAGGCTTGCCATAGCCTAGATGCAGGTTGATTTAGGCACTTCCCACTTTAACACTCCAGACCAAATCATACATACAAAGTCTCAAACAGAAACGGAGCACTTTACATTTGGATGTTAAAAATAAATATACAAAAAATTGCATAATGACAAAAAACTGACATAAAAATCAATACAAAGAGCATTTAGAACACAGAGTAGTCTTTGCCATGATACTTTCCCCACAAAATACACTTCAGCAGAATGCCAGCAATGTAGCACACTGCCTTTCACATTACCACATTCTCATGGCATCTTTGTATTTGCACAAAGCATCACTAATCCCTTTGAAAAAGTTGTTGCAACAGTAAGTGAACCCCACAGGATTGGCACATTGCTAGTTGACAAACAAACTTGTGTTTGGTTGAAAAATGAAACACGTTGACGTCTCTGTAATGTCACATTTCCATTTCTTAGCACCTTTCTATGGTCAGGTTGGTTTTTTTCCTCCCCAGTGTTCTTCAGAAGTTTGTTGTGAGACTGCACCTGACAGTTTATACTGTTTTTTTTTTACTTAACTCTTGCTGTTTGCATGTTGACTAGGGGCCACCATGTTCTGTAGATGACTCCCTGCATCATCTGATACCTCAGACACACAGTAAACAACTGCTAATGATAAAAACTGGCCCTTTGACCTGGCCAGCTGCTAGGTACATGAGAGCACACTTAGACAGGACAGAACACTGCCTACTTCCCCAGAGGGAGGGATGGCGGCATTCTGGCCACACAGTGTAGCTACTTCAACAGCTCTCATACTAGCCCATCTTTCTTGTCCCTTACAGATGATGTCATTAATGTGGATTTGTCTGAGGTCTGTCTCTTACAGAGACAGCTGGTCAATAGCAAAAGGAATTTTGAATGGAGCAACTGGTGATAAGAAAGGGATATGTGAGAAACTTCAAAGTTGCTTTTGAGAAAGTTGCTCTTGCTGCGAAGACCTTCTGTAGATCTTTCTGTAGATGTTTCTCGAATTGTGACATGTTGACTGTGTTTTGTCATTTGATTATCTGTTAAGCAAAGATTAACTTAATTCTGTTGTTAAGCAATATAGCATTCACATTACTTGGCACCATTGGCAAAAGATTCTTGGTAGCCCCAAAATAAAATGGATATAAAGAAAAAAATGTAAACATAACCTTTAACCTTAAGATCATTTTGCTGTTTTTTTCCTAACGCTAAATACAGTATTTTTTAATCATTATTTTTTTTGCAATAAGGTCATGCTTTAGCAAAATGTTCTTATCAAGAACATTCAAAATAAAATAAAATACTTTTATAGTGAAATAGTCTGAATCATTGTACAGAGCATAGCCACTAATGCTTTTAGTCCATTGTTGTACCTTTGTTCATGTCTTCATGCATGTGTCTCAGTTTATCCCAGATATTTACACTATGTACAAACAATACAACCACACTTCAGAGGCATTCAAAGAAAACTATACAAATATTCAGTTTTATGTTTGCTTGCGGTACCTGTTTCTCTTTCCCACATTTGCAATGAATAAAATAATATATTTCTAAAATACAATCCCATTCGGATAAATGTTTTTTTTTTTATCTTTTGCGAACCTGCAACCTTTCCATATGTACACAAACCACTCAAGTTGTCAAAAATATGGATTTGTCTAACCACCACCGAGGGACTAGCTGCCCTCCGAGAATCTCTAAGACATCAAGGCAATGTGTGTGATCTTTCGCTTCACATAAACCTTAATGGTCCGTGAAGTTCAAACATAACCCTTTACAATGAACAGATCGATAAAGAATAAAACACAACTGGTTTTGCTGTCAAGGGGATGCATCTGCATGACATAAGACCAATTGAAATGAGACAGAACACACGGTGCATTATGTTTGACAGCTAAATAAGTTGGGGTGAACTCCATGAGCTGTGGGGGAGGTGTTGGGCACACTAACTCCCTGCCGAAAGGGAGTCTCACGGCAGAGACACGCCTGATGGGGAGAGACTAAGGACACAAGAGCACATGTGAGGCATGCCACAGACAGTAGGACCTGAGAGCATGCAGCTTACTCCAGCCTCATAGGCTCTGGTTCTCCTGAACTTTTCTTGAGCAAACAAAGGTCCAGTGCAGCCACATTGCACGCAAATGCAAACACACACACACACACACACACACACACACACACACACACACAGGTGCCCACACCCACACCCACACCCACACACACACTCACACACACGTGCATTGATGTCAACTTTCACTTAAGATGATTGTGGGGTCAAGTTAAGCAATGGACCAAAGGAGACAGACCAATTTGAAAACAACACAACAATTTGAGCACCCTTTCCCTCCCCAAGCTATTATACATATTTAATTATCAGGCAGTTTAAATAATGACTTCAGTCCAATTTGATTCCTAGCCAATTTTCATCAGACGTAGCAAACAGCGTTAACACTGCCCAAACCTCTCCTACATTCATGTGATGTTCTGACCTATCAACAAAGAACGTAAGATGAGAATGATGTCTGATCATTTTCATAACATGCTGCATTTTTTTTTTGGTGTGTGTACAAATGGATTTTGAATAACCAGTATTTTTGGTTCCTTTTTTGTGTGTTTGATAGAACCAATAAGTCACAGAAAAATAACATAAAAACACACATTGAGCCTGGTCTTTGTCTACATTCTCCAGTTGATTCCACGGCTTCTTTTGGCTTGTTTTCCGCGTTCTTTGTCCTTTTTTTGTGTCCTCTGTCCCTTTTTTGTGTCCTCTGTCATTTTTTGTGTGATTCTCATGATGTCCCGTGTCCTTTCCAGCATCCTTACATTCTCCTACTAGTCATGCTTCAAAAAAATAAAACCAAAACCACAAATTAATCCATGAAAAAAGTGCAAAAAATGCCACGAAGCGAATGTCCTTCCTTTCAACAAGTCTCCCCTTTGCAAAGTTCTCTTTTTTTCTTTTTAAATTCACAAAAGTGGCCTTTTTCCCTCCTAAAGAAAGATAGAGGAGATATGAAAAAAATGCTGTTTTGTATGTACTCGCAGGAGGAGAATCTATAGTACCGTAGTAGTAATAGTTGCAGTGTTCACTCTGAATGATCATCTCTTTCTCGCTTTCTTTTTTTCTTCTGTTGTAAAACGTCTCTGATTCAAAGGGAGTAACAGAAAAAGGAGGATTCTGGAGGGTGGTATCACATCGTGAGGGGACTCTTCTGTAGATTCTCATGTTCCTTGGCCTTTCTCAATTCTTTCACTCTGCAGGGACACAGAACAACACACACACACATAGCGTTTTTGAGAAAAAAAAAGAAACACTTGCATTATTCAGGCATCAACACATAGCAACATACTCTGCACAGCCTCTCAACTTTAATGGCACCCTCCCCCCCGTTTTTCCAATTCAATTTCTCATACTCAAGAAAACAGCCTCAAACACAAAGTTACTGTGAGTGAATACAATATTCATTGCCGGGGTGACTCCTATTAAGTCAAGGCTTGATGTAATATATCCAATCCATCCAAACCATCTAAGCACCTTTCATTGCTAAATCCCAAATGTAATTGTTTCATTAAAAGAACATAACGGGTCAAAACAATAATGACACAACCCTTGTAAATAAAAATGCCATTGGCCTGGTCCTCCATATTGGCTTTGGAATGGAGATACTCTTTCTGCAAATGACATAATAGAGTTCCCAACCCATCAGCCTCAATTGAAATGCCCTGCATTTTTTATTAAGCTGCTATCACTGAAGTTTATATGGAAATTGAGACTTTCATTTCACTTACAGGCTGACAGAATGATGCTTAGTGAATTGGCCTATATAAGTTTAATTCTTTTTTCCCCCGAATGTGCCATTTCTCTTTGCTCCCTTGAGTCTGCAGTGTCTAGTCTAGTGGGAAAAATACAGGCATTTTTTGTCTTCTCTCCTCTTTTAATCGCGTAAGTTCACCAAAAGAGGAAGAGCCAGTAAGGAACAACAAAAAAACTAAATCAAACTTTATGCGAAACCTATTTTTATATGGTGAAGAAAGAAAAAACTTTGACATGTTTAACATCAATACCACCTTTATCATAAGTAAATAAACTATAATAAGCTACAATAGTTCCTGAACATATCTACTAATCTATGACATTCTGTCAAGTATATTCTGACCTCCATACCAAAGACCTAGGGGGTGTCATATTGGTCCCATCTGCACACATTCCCATCACACTCATAACAACTGCGTCAGTGACACCGTCACCCTCTAAAACCACATCCACCCCAAACAGGAAGTGACATCATTTGGAGCATGCCTACAGGTCAAGAAAGCAAGGCCCATAGTTGTCACCAGGCATGCAACATGGCCATGTAGTAACAACTACCTCTTAGTTCGCTAACATCTTCATGATGGCACAACAAAAAAAAGGAAAGAAGGAAAAAAAAGAGAGCAAAAGAAAAACTCAAAGATGAAAAGATGACAGACCAAAGAAAGTCATTTCCGTAGAGAGCGAGATAGAGAGAGAGTAAGAGAGAGATAGAGAGAGATATATGTTGTGAGAGGACTTTGTTTAGTGTTGTGGTGTACACATTGTCATTCATGGGCAGTGGTTAGTCAGAGAAGAGGTCAAGCTACTGCAGATCTGCTCTTAAACTGAGAGTCACAGTCCTCCTGTGCTTCCAGGGGCAGCTGACATGCAAGCAGGCAACAGGCAACAGTGATGGAGGAGGAGGAGGAGGAGGAGGAGAGAGAAGAAAGGGAGTGAGAGAGGGTTGGATAAAGAGAAGGAGAGAGAGGGAGAGATAGACAGAAAGGCAGACAGACAGAGAGGAGTGAAGAGGGGGAGGAGGACAGAGGAGAGAGAGAAAAAAGGGGGAGGAATATATAGAAGGCGAGAGATAGAAGAGGAGGAGGATAGAAAAGGAGAAAGAGAATAAGCAAGGAGGAGGAGGAGGAAAGGGGGAGAGAGAGATGAATGCAAAGGGAAGGGGACTCTCAGAGTAACCATACAGTTTAAAGACTGAGCAAGAGAGAGCATGGGAGCAGAGACAATTAGAGAGAGAAAGAGAAAGAGAGAGAGAGAGAGAGCAAGAGAGGGGGAGGGACGGAAGGAGGGAAAAAGAGTGAGAGAAAGAGAGTGAGAGTTAGAGAGAGGAGAAAAGCACAAACTTGAGTTGCTCAGGCTGCACTCACCCGCTTGAACAGTCTATGGTCCATCAAAGGGCTAAGCAGTAACAGCAAAACAACAACCAGACATCTATTAGCACACAGTAGGGAGTGTGAGGGAGGTGGGGAGGACGTGATACAGTGGAGGAGAGGGGGGAAAGGGAGGGGGAGAGGGACTCCTGCAAAGTTGTGTACAACCCCGCACCAACCCCCCCCACCCCCACCCAACCCTAAAAACAGAACTAATGTGCTCAAATGACCTCTTGACCTCAGAGACTAGTTTAATCAACCCCCTTGTCCTATTTCATGCTGTTAGTTCCTACAAAGGCTGAGGGATGTTGTTTACATGTAAACATTTTAGCTCTTGACTCCTGGCCACTTGTCTTCTTAGTGCTCATGTCCCGGCTGTGTCTAGGCTACTGTGGTCAGATCTGTGTGTCGCTTCTGATTCTGCTTCTGCTGTGCTTTTGGCGGCGGTGTGTAGTTCGGATGACTCAGTTGCACCTTACTCGCCCTGACTTATTGAGGCCACTGAGAGGGATACATACTTGCTGCCGCTGGGTGTGTGTGTGTGTGTGTGTGTGTGTGTGTGTGTGTGTGTGTGTGTGTGTGTGTGTGTGTGTGTATGTGTGTGTGTTCCCGTCACCCTCTTCTATTTGCATGTTTTGTGTAGGTGGGTACATGTGTGCTATTTTGCATTCAAGAGCATAATGTGAGTGTGAAATGTAATGTGTACATCAGCGTAACTTTGAACTTGTCCTCTGCATCTATTTGTGCATCTACGTGCGTGTGTGTGTGTGTATGTGTTTATGTCTGCCTGTGTTCAGTGTAAAGGGAGAAGACACAGCCGTGTTGTTGCTGGCACGCTCCTACAGAGGGCGCTGTGGGGGCTGTTTACCTGTGGCGACAGCGGCGCAGAAACCTCATGATCTTGCGCGCGGCCTGGTCCTGCCTCTTGGTGAGCAGACTGTTTCTGGAACGCAGAGAGGAGAGTAGAGGAGAGGAGAGGAGCGCAGGAGAGGAGAGGAGAGAGGAGCGCAGGAGAGTAGAGGAGAGTAGAGAAGAGGAGAGTAGAGGAGAGAGGAGAGAGGAGAGAGAGAGCATTAACGGTCGTGGGGAGCAGCAGTGCCGACTAATCATCTCGCTAGAATATCTCATTGCCAGGAATGCCCAGGCTGCACTGCACCAGATGCACTTGGCATTTGATTAGCTGGCAAGAGCTTTTTGTCCAACACAAAATGTGCCATGCAGCGGGGCGCAGACACGAGCTCTCAAACTGCTATTACTGCATCGCCTGGACTCAGGGTGCAGTACACACCCTTCACCTCAACTCTGGGGGCAATCAGTCTCCAGTCAGGCAAAGTTTAGTCAGTTCTGCGCTCTGTGGCTAAGATTCTCCTATCTAAAGGGAATCCTAAGCACAATCCTTAGATATGTCCTTCTGCTTAGTGTCATTACAGTAACTGTAATGTTATTTAATGTCACCTTGTGTTTCTTTTGGACAAACAAACTTGTTCTGTTGTTTGTGAGCTAAAAGACTCTGCTCTGAGTGTGCAAGTCAAGGGCACTGTAAACTTTATTATTGGCTGATTTAGCTATACTGTGCAGCTTAGCTGATACTTAGCTGATGTGCTATACTATGCAATACCACATAGTTCAATACATCTATATATTGTTCAACACAACACTAAGATATACTTTACTATGGGCCATATATCATGAACATTTATTCCTAGATGGGAAACTTTTTTCAATGGATATTTTTCATTTATGTTCTCATTTGGTTTAACTTAGTTTAGTTTAGAGAGTTAATCCTTGTGTGAGAACCCAAACCATGCATTGTCCTGACCTATCAAAAAACCCAGTACCCAGCGTTCCTTGTGCTTCTCTCCCTCTTCTGAGCTTGTTTGAAAACCCAGCCTGTATATTGCGGCTAACCTATGCAGTGACCCAGCACCTAGTGTTTCTTGTACTGCTGTCCCTTACCTGAGTTTGTGCCAGAACCCAGACTTATAATACTACAACCTATCCAATGACCCATTACCTAGTATTCCTTGTGGTGCTCTCCCTCACCTTGTGCAAGAACCAAGCCTTATAGACATATATTTCAACAGAGTTGGATTGTTAGTGTCATAGCTGTCCCCACAGGGTTTTTGTGGTAACCTTTCTAATGATTATGAAATGTAACTGCAGTACTTTTTGAATGAAATAGAAATTTCAGCCATCATTTTTGTTTTTTACAGCTGAAAGGTTCTGTAGTGTGCTAACCTATCCAATCCAATAACCCAGTACCCAGTGATCCCTTATGTTGTTTTCCCTGACCTGAGCTTGTCTGAGAAGCCAGCCTTACATTGTGCTAACCTGTCCACTGACCCAGAACCCAGTGCAGTAAAACAAAATGTGGATGGGGGGAGTGAATAACCAGCTCGCTCCTGCCTCCCTTATTCATGGCTGAAGTGCCCTTGGGTAAAGCATCTGGCCCCACTTTGCTCCAGGGGGACTGTGCCTGTACCTTATTCACTGTAAGTTACTCTGGATAAAAGTATCAGCTAAATATAATGTAATATAATGTCATGTCATGTAATGTAAGGTAATGTATCGTCAAGTCATGTAATGTAATGTCAGGTAATATAATGCAATGTCATGCAATGTAATGTCATGTCATGTCAAGTAATGTAATGTAATGTAATGCCATGCAATGTAATGTGATGCCATGTAATGTAATATAATGTCATGTCATGTAATTCCTCATTATGGTCGCATATTTTGTCGCATTCCCTCACCTGAGCTTGTGTTGCACCAGAGCGGCGGTGGCGGTGCGGCGGTGGGGCCGCAGGCGCCCGAACTCCTTGTAGCTGCGGTAGTACTGCTGGATCAGCATGGCCGCCCGCCGGCTCTGCTGGAACTTCTTCTGCTCGTGGTAGCTACGGAACTTACTCTGGATTAGGATGGCGGCCTGCGTCATCTTCTTATAAAGTGCATACTGAGAGAGCAGACAGACGCAGCATATGGAGAGAGGAGAGAGAAAAGGAGAGAGAAGAGGAGAGAGAAAAGGAGAGTGAAGAGGAGGGGTGGAGTGGGGTGGGGTGGGAGAGTGAAAGGGGGTAGAGGGAGAGAGGGAGAGGATTTTTTTTGAGGGTTGAGGGGGGCGGCAGAGAAAGTGGAGGAAGTGAAAACAAGAATTATTGCTGGTATCAACACAGTGAGTGTCAAAATAGACAGCCTTGTTGTAAGGGGCATACTTTTTTTTGGATCAATTTAATTGGGCAGACAATAGGGAAGAGATGTTACCTTCAAGGCTATCCATGTTAGCTTGTAAAAGAGAGAGAGATGAGGAGGAGTGAGGCAGAGAGCCACATAAAGGATTACACGTAAGGTTTGAAATACACAACGGCATGCCCTCTCAGGAAGACCTTTAAGTCTCCAAAGCCAAACCCCAAAGCATCAATATGGAGGCAACATAAAACATTTATGGTTAAATGTACTCAACACTGGGGTTCAGGGGGTTCAAGACTAGTGCAGCTATGGCTGGTAGCCTAAATAAAAGGGATGTGGTATTCCCATTAATGTGCATGTTAAGTGTTTCTTATTGAAGATTTCCTATTTAAATAACTAAAATCCGCATTAACAAATTTAGATGTAAACTCTGTATGTATCCTCTGACTGTAACCTAGGCCTGGCATTGAGGTGCATCTTGGGTGATCTGACTGCAGGTGGACAGCTCTAAGTGCAGGTCTAATGGCACATAAGAGACTGACTAAGATGGGACACACTCCACACTCTCAGTGGTGGTTTGGGATGCATATGACCAGGGTCCTCAGACAGTGTGTATGGGAATGTGTCTTAGACCACACTGAAAGACTAAGTACTCCACTGATACTCTCTATGTGAAGAGAACTACACACACATTTATGGTACCTTCATATTAAAAAAGAGCACTTCTTTTTTAAAAGTTCTGTAATGCCCATATGAATACATTCTGAGTGCATGAGTACACCTTTGCTTTTGGTTTGGTTTGCCTAGAACACACCAAGGAATAGACTCGAATTTCTATTTTTTTCCTTCGTCAAAATGGTGCACCATTGCCTCTCTCCAGTTAAAAAACAACAACTACTCATGGGGTCTTTGCAAGAGAAAATGATGTACATGATATCCGATTACAAATGGCAGCTGGACTTGTAAGTGGACCCCCCCAAGTTGCAGATGTACAACTGGTGTGGAGATCCTGCAAGTCGATGTTAACAGAGGGATTGTGTCCAAAATGTTCACTGATTTACTGTATCGTGCACTACAGGATGTGAGTTACATTGTTTTATTCCCTACATAGTGCACTATACAGTGAACCAGTGAACTTTTCAGATTTGGCCAGAGACTTGACCAGGATGTCAGGGAGACAAGAAGGTCAGGAGACAGAATGGGGTGGTGGTGGTGGTGGTGGTGTGTGTGTGTGTGTGTGTGTGTGGTGGGGGGTGGGGCATACCTGTTTATACTTCCTGTAACATCTCTGAACGACGGCGGCGGCCACTTCCTGTTGCTCTCGCAGCGGTCGGCCCTGTGGGGGGGAGGAGCAGAGAGGTCAAAGGTCAGTGTGGGGTCGGGAGTGGGGTTCGCGTCACAGCCAGCTGCACCCCCTGTGGTCAATCCTCTCGGCCGGACGAGCCACCACTCCAGCAGTCCACACACGGGAGCTGCAGAGGGGTACTTGGACAGAGGAAGTGAGAGATAGAGGGAGAGAGAGAAAAAGCGAGTAGGAGAAGGAAAGGGAGAGGGAGAAAAAGAGGTAGGGATATGGCATGAGATTGGGGAGGAGGGTGGGGGGGGGTACACAGACAGATGGGAGGGATATTTAAAGTTATACATAAATAGATGAAGATAGAGTGAAGCAGTGTGTGAGGGAGAGAAAAAACAGAGAGAGGGAGAAAGAGAAAGAGGGGAGAGTTAGAGAGTTCGACAGACAGGAGGAAAGACAGGGACAGAGGGAGGGAGGGAAAAAACAGACAGCATGAGAAAAGAGAGACAGAGAAAGAGAGAGAGAAAGAGAGGGAGAAAAAGAGAGAGAGAGGGGGAGAGTTAGAGAGTTCGACAGACAGGAGGAAAGACAGGGACAGAGGGAGGGAAAAACAGACAGCACAAGAAGAGAAAGAGAGAGAAAGAAAGAGAGAGAGACAGCTAGACAGCTAGGAGGACTGTGCCAGCATTCCCGCTCCGAGTCACCTGGCAGAGCTGGAGAACAGATGCCCCAAAAGGACAGGGAACAGTTTGAGATGTGGAAAGTCATTATGCACAGCCGCAGGGGGGGTGGAGCGAGGGAAAGAGAGGAGAGGAAAGGAGAGGAGGAGGAGGAGGAGGAGAGTAGGAGAGAGTAGCAGCGTCCATCCGCACAGCCTGCAGCACCAAGTACTGAGTGGTTGGGGTGGGAGAGGGGTTGGGGGAGGGGGAGGAGGATTGGCGGGGAGGGAAGGAGAGGAGGATAGGGGAAAAGAGGAGGAGAAGAGGAGAAGAGACCAGTGCAATCGTTCCCTTTAAGCCAGGCCATGCACGGCTGAAGCCACTGGCAACCTTTCCCATGCGTAAGCCACAAAGTGTGTGTGTGTGTGTGTGTATGTGTGTGTGAGAGAGAGAGACTGAGAGAGAGAGAGAAAGGGGGAGAGAGAGAGTCTGTGTAAGGGTCTGTGTGTTTACAGAGGAGGACAGACAGTAATAAAGAAGAGAGTGTGTGTGTTTGTGTATGTGTGTGTGTGTGTGTGTGTGTGTGTGTGTGTGTGTGTGTGTGTGTGTGTGTGTGAACAGTGTGTGGTTGTAGATCACTGTCCACCAACTTTCCCCTTCAAAGAAACTCCTAAATAAAACAGCACAAAGAGAAGCTGTGCTGGTGACACATCCACCACTGACTTCCTCACCTACACTTCCTGCTCATCAACTAGATCTGTCTAGTCAGCACCACCTTACACACACACACACACACACACCAACCCAACCTGGCTCCAACAACACCACACACACACAACACAACAACACATAAATACACACTTGGCACACTTGGACGCCTACACCACCACCACCACCACCACAGACACATAAATACACACCGACACCACAGCACCACAACGACAACATAGCTTCCTGAAACACTACCCTCACCACCCCCACCCCCAAAAACGTGACGACACAACTCCCTGCGTCTCCCTTCACACTGGGCTGTGTCTGTACCTGAGACCTGGCGTGTACCTTGCACTTGCGGAAGGCGGTCTGCACCAGCCGGGCGGCCTCGTACAGCTCCCTCTGCTCCGGGTCGGACAGCGTCAGCTGGGCCAGGTCCCGCTCCACCTTGCTGTTGGAGGCGCTCAGGAACTCGCTCCACTCGGCCGGAGAGGGCAGGCCGGGCTTCTCCGGGGGCCCGTCGCGCAGGGGCGACCCGCTGGGGCTCAGGCCCGGGTTGGACGAGGGGGTCAGGGGCTCGCTGTACAGGGATCTGGGGGCATTCACAGAGAGCATTGGATTAAAATACAAAATTGTGAGTTTTTCTTATTTCAGTGCTAGACAGCTTTGCAGGCGTCCAGTAGAAGACACAAAGACACAATGGCTTTGTTCAGGGTTTATAGCTTCATTTCCCCGTATTGTGTGAAATAGAAACAAACATTAGATATTAACCAGTCTGGCTTTAGGTTACACTTTATTTAATGTACCTGTTACATTATTTAAGTACAGTGCAAGAAAGTGTATAACAATATGTAACATGATGTACTCACACTGTACTGTAAGGTTAGGATTAGGGTTAGTGTTAAGTGTGAGCAGTGTAAGTACATAATATTACATGTTGTTACATAGTTGTTACATGTAGACACACTAAAAAAGGAACCGTAAAATAAAGTGTAACCAAAGACAGTATTCACAAGAGACACGTGGGTGTTTTTTTTATGTCAGTGCTAGACAACTATGCAGCAATCCAGTAGAGGACACAGACACAATGGCTTTGCTCAGGGTTTACTGCTGCATAAGCCCTTTGTGTGAAACACCAACACTGTTGGATCTCAACTAGTCTGCTTTTAAGTATCTTCACTGCTGCTCAATCAGATAATCAAACATTTATAAAATAAGAAGATATTCTGACTGAACTTGGAAATGTGGAAGCATTTCTCGCACTTTACTGTATCAAAAGTGTGACATGCTTTTTTTACAGCAACCACCCAGAACTAGGAATTGATTTCTTCCCAGTGCAGTTCATTCTCTTTGTCACATATATATTATTCAGAAGGCATCCTTCTGTTCGTCTCCCTTCACGTCAGTCAAAATCAAAGACACCTGCTGCCAGCAGGCAAACCAGCCCCAGAGACTGACACAGTGCCCCCCCGTGGTGGCAGTCAGTGGTGGGTGGGTGGGGTAGCTCA
>CM059270.1:19058066-19068066 GCA_030347295.1 Setipinna tenuifilis
ATTTACCCATCTCCTAATGGCTACTTTCAGATTGTTAATGCACATGTCGCAAAGCAAAGGTTTTTTTTTTTTTTTTCAAACTTGTTTCACGAACATGCCAATTAGTTGAGTGTACTTTGGTGGTCTGCCCAGTCAGTGCATCTGAATTCAGCAGAGCACCAATGGCATGTGGTAGAATGGGAGATTGACAACATGAATGTGCAGCTGACAAATCTCTTAACATATCAGTCATGTCAACATGGACCAGAATCTCTAAGAAACATTTGCACCATTTCCTCTGAGATCAAAAATTACAGAGCCACAGGAATGTCCTACCCAGTATAAGTATTGTGTTTCTTATAAAGTGCTTAGTAAGTGTATATATTTTCCTTGAAGAAAAACAAATCTTGAACAGAAAACCTTATCTAACCTTAAAGCCTACATTTCTAGTATAAAAACATGAGAACTGAAATTTCTCAAACATCAACAGATTTTAAAATTTTAGTGTTTAATGTTTATATTATCACTCAAAGAATAAAAGTGGGCCAACAAAAGTCAGACTAGTTAGACAGATAACATAAAAAAGCAGCATTCAACACAGGCCCGACTCAGGAACTCAGAGAACTCAGCAGTGAGAACTGAGCAGTGTTTTACGTGACTCAGGAACCAGTAAAGGTCTAAGACAAAAATCTAGACGTTCTACACAGGCCTGACTTAAGAACCAATAAAGTTTTCAGACTGGAATGAAGAGCAATGTTCTATACAGACCTGGCTGAGGAACCTACAAAGTTCTGAGATAAAAATTAAGAGCAGTGTTCTACACACTCCTGACTTAAGAACCTATAAAGTTCTGACATAAAAATTAAGTGTAGTGTTCAAGCTCAGGAACCTATAAAAGTCCTTACCACCGGAGGTCACATTGCTGGCTGTAGTGGTGGTGGTGGTGTTGGTGGGCGCTCCGCTCCTCTGTCCACTAGGGGTCATCACTCCCTCGGCGGCGGCGGCCCAGTTGACCATCCAGCCGGCGTCGGACGCGGGGGCGTCGGGGGCGGGCGAGTATCCGAGGCGGGAGCCGGGCGGCGGCGGGGGCGGGGGCGGCGGCAGGGAGGAGGGCGTCTGCTGCTGCTCCTCGCGCTGGAGCTGCTCCAGGCACTCGGCCAGCTTGGTGTGGCCGCGGGAGCGCGCGATGGACAGTGGCAGGCGGCCAAGCGAGTCCGGGATGGCCAGCGCCCGCCGGTCCCACTTGTACAGCACCACGGCAGCCTCCAGGTGACCCAGCGCACAGGCCCACATCTGCACAGATGCACAGACGCACACACACACACACACACACGCGCGCGCACACACACACACACACACACAGCGCCAGGAGACACCAATTAAAAAGTTCATCATTGAGCAGTACGACAACAGTCAGAGAGTTACTGGCGAGGGAAGTTCGTACAGCTGTGGTTAGGCTGCATTTTATAGCATGAATGTAATGTTAAATGTAAACGTGATGTCTGTTTAAAATAGCAAACAAAGGTAAACATTTATGAAAACCATCAAACTGTTTTCCATTTGCTTTTAGTGAACACACATAAACTGCCTATGTGGGTGGTTTCTTAACAAATAAGCAAAAATGTTGAGCCAAGAGTTACTGCTTATATCAAACAATATCTGTTTGTTGGATTTAAACACATCTTAAAGACACCATATTTTACACTACCCCTTTGACACCTAATTTTAACTTGCAACAACATTCATATGCACTCAAACTTCACAAGCAACAACTCTTTCTTTGGTAGGATGAGCTTAGGGGCTATATTACTTTGACTCAAACTCAGTGTTTAAATATCAGGACAATACTGCTCAAGCACCTCACACACACATACACACACTACCCTACACACTGCCTATCACAGAACTTTATTTACAAAGTTGTCAGAGCAGAAGTCAGAGTTCCTTACCAGTGGGGTGCAGGAGAAGTGATCTACATTGAGAGGGTCGACCTCCAGCTCCAGATCAATACTGTCAGCATGCTTTGTGCTGGAGAGGACGCAGAGAACAAACATCACATTTATAAAAACCCACAGCACTGAATTCTAATGTGTTGTGCTGCTATGAGAGGTTGTCAGAAACCACTGGATGATGTACTTACACAACGCATACATCAAGTGGATAATTATACATAATGTGTAGGATGCGTACATAGACAGTTACACTAATTTACAGCATTCACATTAGTCATTTCATCAGCACTTATGCTCCCTGTAGATCAAAGCCCATGACCTTGACGACCAGCTGGCATCACAACACAGCATGGAACACAGCAGGCCCAGGAACAGAGACACAACCTCTTGACATGAACAAAATCCACTCTCTTCACTCCATTCCCATACTGATACTGTAATGATTTTCTTAGCAGTCTGCCAGGTACAGTACATTGGCTACCATTACATAGTATAGTATAGTATGGTATAGTATAGTATAGTATAGTGTAGTGTAGCGTAGCGTAGCGTAGTGTAGTGTAGTGTTGTATTGTATTGTATTGTATTGTATTGTATTGTATTGTATTGTACTGTACTGTAGTGTACTGTATTGTATTGTATTGTATTATATATCAGTATTTAAAACAGTATGTTTCTGTGTCTGTGGTGACCAGACTGACCGCCACTTGATGAGGGTCTGGATGAGGGTGGCGTAGCCCTGCCCGGCAGCCAGGTGCAGCAGGGTCATGCCCCGGAAGGTCTTGGAGTGGATCAGGTGCTTGGACTTGGCCCAGCAGGCGCGATTCATCATCTTCTCGCACACAACCACCACACGGCTCTCGAAGGAGCTGCCTGCCTGGGTCTGCACACACACATACACACACACGCAATCACACATACACACACACACACACATGCATGCACACACACGCACACACGCACGCGCGCACACACACACACACACACACACACACGTACCGGAAGGTTAGTGCTTGTGTGCAGTACAACAGCAGACTGGTCAATGGAACAGTCATACATCTCATCCCAATGATGTAGCGAAAGGAAAACACATGTCAATGCTGGTTTGCACATTTCAAATAACAAAACAGCGTCTGATTGACTTTTAATGATCTCTAATGTAAAGAATATGCATTACACATACAGTTTAAGTTTATCTATCTTTATTTTAAACACGACACCACTCTCTTATACAGCACCTTCCTTTACACAAAGCTCTTAGAGTACATGCTAACTCCATTTAAAACACAAGAGCACACCACTCACACAGGCTAAAAGCACACGTGTGGTGAACTGAGAACCGGGTGGCACTTTACATGTCAGATCCGTCATGATAGTTAGCAGCAAAAGTAACATGACACTGGCACATCATTGGATTAGAACAACTGCAGACAGCGTGTGACATGAGGCTTGACATGTTGTCAATGCTAACGCGCTCAAGCAGTGAACCACTCTGTCTGACAGAGGGCAGCTATGATCACATATACAGACATAGACTCCTTCCTGTCTGTCCCCTACATGCTCCATCATGCGGCAGACATGGGAAACGTTGTCTTCAGAAAGGCCCACTCCTGAACCATTAGACCTCAGCATATCAGACACATACAGTAGGCAGAAGCAGCGCATGGAAGGGCTTTTACCTTCTGAAGCAGTACCCATCTAGCCAGGACCCATCTAGCCAGCACTGCCATAGTAGCTCCACTCAATATTTTATTTGGCTACAGTACTCAGTTAGACTACTGCACTAAGGCTCTGGCTTTCACTCGACCAAGTTGTTTGGTTTCCAGTCAGGGAACTGAAGTAGGGGTATGTCGATAATTGTTTTGAAGTTCACAGAAAGTATCTGGCCACCAGGGTGTAAACATTTGGTGGGTTTCCAGACTTAGGAAGTGAAACAACATTAAAGAGTATGATCCATCAGGATAGCACTTCTCTACCTCTGGACACCAGTTAAGTCCCATAGTGCAATAGAGCTGTAAGCGGACCTTAAAAGTTAGGCCTGATGATAAGGCCCGAGCCTGATAGAATTCGGCCCGATCCCGGCCCAGAGCCGCAGCTTGACAGTTTTTCTAAAACCCAAACCCGTTTATAGCCCAACATTATTCAAATATGCGCATGCATACAGATTTTTTCCCCGTTTTCAAGAATGAGGCAATTAACAGTCTAGTTTTCACCTCTGCAGCGCCCATTTTCGCGTCTGTCTCGATTTCATCGAAATCAATCACCGCACACTTGGACCAATCAGTTACCGCACACCTGCCTGAGCCTGTGTAAAATGATATAAACTAAGCCCGAACCAGACCAGACCAACCCTGTCGGGCTTGGGCAAAGATCTTCAGCTTGAGACTTGAACTCATCGAAATCAATCACCTGACCTTTCAGTTACCGCGCACTTGAACCATATGTCCGAACCCGGCCTGAGCCCGTGTAAAATTATAGAAACGAAGTTCGAACCTGACCGAACCCGTCGGGTCCAGTCGGCTTGGGCAAAGATCTTCAGCTCTACAGTGCAAACCTACCTGAGACTGGCCACTGTTGCCTCCATTGCCTCCACCTGTGCCACCTCCTCCTGATCCTCCACCTCCTCCTCCTCCTCCACCACCTCCTCCTCCTCCACCCGCCGCTCCTCCTCCGGCTCCTGCTCCTCCTGCTCCTCCTGCTCCCTGCTGCTGGTGTCCGGCCATCTCGGCCATCCTGCGCTCCATCTGCTCCAGGCGCTCCAGGATGGACATTCTGAACTGGTTATCTGCAGGAGACACACACACACACACACACACACACACACAAACACACACACACACACACACACAACAGACACACACAGTGAGTCTTCAGAACGGACACAACTGGCATAACATGCAGTTTGTCTCCAGGATGGACATTTTGAACCAGTAGTCTGCAGGATACACACACACACACAGTGAGTTTTCGGAATGGACACACTGTCATAACACATAGTTTGTCTACAGGATGGACATTCTGAACTGGTTATTTGCAGGAAACCAGACAGTCACAATATGCACACAGTCCCCAAGATGGACATTCTGAACTGGATATTTGCAGGGCAGCCACAAGATTACATAAGGGTTAATGTACAGAGACAGAATGAGGCAGGACCCCAACGCAAACTGCATGTATTCAGAAATATCAGACTGTTGAACGTTGGGATGGCTGACTTGGTTTATTGGAAATTTCTGCAACACTCTGACTAGCCAAGTTATAAATGAATAAATAAAGTTACATTTAGCAGACACTTTTATCCCAAGTGACTCAGAAAGAAGGTGAAACTCTTCACCACAGAATCATGATGGGTCTAGCAGGTCTTGTGTCTGGTGTGTTAGCTTTTATTAGCTTTACACAGGAAATGATGTTAAATTTCCTTCTGCTTTTGGTTTGGGGGCCTCCCACAGCAGTCAACCCTCTTGTTATTACATGCAAGTGCTCAAGCCCAAGGACTAATCAATATGTTGCAAAAGGGGTGCAGTACAACCAATGTACAACAGTGTTTAACAGGGAAAGAAGCAGGCCGCTAAAAGGCAGTCATTTACAGTACAGCATGAGCTCTTTATAATCCTCAGCTGCTACGCTCGCCAACATGGCTGCCCAACCATGGATCCTGTACAGCAGGACACAATATCAACATCATAACCCAACGCTGACTTTGAAAAGCATTTTACTGGGGTTGACGAGCAAAAACTGCTTTACTTCTGTGTTTTGTTGAAAGAAACCCACAATACAAAAACAAATCAGATTTAGATCCTATCAGGACTTTGGCATGGATTTGGTTGTAGGTGTAAACAGAATTAGGTTTTGGTTCAAATTCAGATTTAGATTCAACATCAGAAGAAAACGCAATCAAACCCTGAGAGTAAATCTCACTGGGTCTGACCCAAGGTGCAGAGAGAAGAAACAAAAGTCCATGCACTTCGTCCCTGATAAAAAAATACACACATTTGAAATTCAATGCAGGAACACTAGACTTCACTAACAGTATAAGGCAGGACA
Organism: Setipinna tenuifilis; assembly: GCA_030347295.1. NCBI lineage: Eukaryota > Metazoa > Chordata > Actinopteri > Clupeiformes > Engraulidae > Setipinna > Setipinna tenuifilis. The sequence goes on from CM059270.1 coordinate 19,064,039, forward strand.
TTGGAATGGTCCACACACACTCAATGCAGCAGCAGTCAGCCTCTGAGCTCTCTCTCTCACACACACACACACACACACACACACACACACACACACACACACACACACACACACACACACACACACACACTTTTGATTATTCTGAAAGCACAATGTTACCGAGGGGGTTCCAGGCCAGCGGTGCTTGACTTGACCGCCTGGGATGTGGCTCATAGACGGCTCACCCCCACACACACCCCCACCCACCCACACACACACACACACACACCCTCCATCCCCGCAGAGAGAGTCTCCCTGCCTCTGCCCGTCCCTCCGTGGAGCCCTGGACCTCATTGTGTGGAGTCATTAGTGTAATTGCTATAAGGGTGAGGGGTTGGTAATGAGGACATCAATCACCATTTACTGACCATGCAACATTATGACAACAGCAACAACACTGGAGAGCAAAAAACAAAACAAAACCCTCTCGATAATTAATGAATGCTTATAGGAACACAACGCCAACACCATCAACAGTAACACAAGCTCCAGCTAATAGATGGTATGGGGGTGAAGGATGGAGTGTGTGTGTGTGTGTGTGTGCGTGTGTGTGTGTGTGTGTGTTCATAGTTTCTCCATCAGTAGTTGCAGTGGGTTGCAAATGTGCAGGCTTTGCATATGCAAGCCGTGCAATTGCGACCGTGCATTTGTGCATCCAGCCACCAAAAGATTTGGGATTATGTATAGGCTTTGCATATGCAACCATGCAAAAGTGACCATGCATCCGCCCCAAAGACTGGGATTACATGGGTTTGACATGACAAGAATAGATTGATACACCAACGAAAATATCTTGTAGATCTGTTTGAATGTGTGTGCTACTTTGCATGTATTAGTAATTCAAAGTATTCAATGTTGGAACTAAATGTTTAAAAGTTTTGAAGCCAACACTGGGATGGTGTCGACCCAACCATGAAAGGTGGGATTACTGACAGCGTGCAGAGAGCCTGCAAACATCCTGAGCACTGGCTCTGCAGAAAAGGGCAGCATCTGTTTCCCACCCGCTGAATATGTGTGTGTTTGTGTGTGTGTCTATGTGTGTGTGTGTGTGTGTGTGCATGTGTGTATGTGTGTGTGTGTGTGTGTGTGTGTGTGTGTGTGTGTGTGTGTGTATGTGTGTGTGTGTGTGTGTGTGTGTGAGATGAGGGTTGGTGGTTACCTTCACACAGCCACAGAAAGGTGTGTTTACAAAAAACACTAAAGAATGGCATGGAGGAGAACAACACTGCATCCTTTACAACAAGTAACAAGTAAACCACACTGAGCAGACCTTTCAGACACAATAGTGCGTATAGTCTGGCAGTAAAAAGGCTCGCTGCTGGTACATCCACACAAGAGCACACACAGAGGCCAGGGCAGGGCTTGGGTAACAGCAGCAGAGGCAGAGGCAGAGGCGGCATTAGTGGTGGCGGCTGTGGTGGTGCTTTAGAAACTCGTCTGTGGGAAGAATCGTCCCGCCGGCAGTTTGAGCCAGATAGCAACAGCCCCTGACCAGACCAGACACTCGGCTTACATAACGCAGGAGGTCTAGCGCTCGGCGGGCCTGGGAAAGAAAAAAAAAAAAAAAACAACCTACTACTGTTCAGATGACTTCTTCAGGACAAACATTTTAATGCATTGTGTGTGGGTGTGTGTATGTGTGTGTGTATGTGTATGTGAGAGAAAGAATGTGTGTGTGTGTGTATGTGTGTGTGTGTGTGTATATGTGTTTATGTGTATATGTGTGTGCACTCTATGCGGGCTGGGCAGTACTGTCTGTGTGCAGTTGCGACGGTTGCGATGGAGCTGACGCGACACTAATTCGGATCAGCACGCGCTCCGGGAACTAACGGGCGGCGACAGGCGCACACCGCCGCAGTTCTGCACAGCCAGCAAAGCAGACAGGGGAGAAGTTTAGGAAACCTACGTACTGGAGAAAAGAGAGGACCGTGTGTTATTGTTAGTGTGTGTGTGTGTGTGTGTGTGTGTGTGTGTGTGTGTGTGTGTGTGTGTGTGTGTGTGCATGTGTGTGTCAGAGATGGAAATTGGCACCAGCCACCGGCCAAATGCTGGTAAGATACAGTATAAGGGTGGCTGGTAGATTTTGGGCACAAAATAATGATTTACTGCTGAGTGGCTGGTGAATTTGACCATTTATTTGTCAGCAGCAAGCAATGGTTCGCATTTTGCCAAGTTAATTTCCCTCCCTGGTGTGTGTATTAGTGTATGTGCTAGGGTGGGTTAGTGTATGTGTGTGTGTGTGTGTGTGTGTATGTGTGTGTGTGTCTGTGTCTGTGTATGCAGGCGTGTTCACTGTCCTCCACTCTACCCCTCTCCCCACAATGTGTGAGGGTCGGTTAGTGCATGTGTGTGTGTATGTGTGTGTATGTGTGTATCTCTGTGTATGCAGGTGGGTTCACTGGCCTCCACCCTACCCCTCTCCCCACACACGCTAAAAAGCTGTGCCCACTACTGCAAAAGCCGAGCGTCTGGCAACCTGGTTAAGAGGGGGCCATGGGTTGACAGGTGGGTCGAAAAATGCTCCACAGTTTAGCCTGCAGTCACAGGGCCGTGCCCAGGCCCTCCGACCTGGCAGCTGTCTGTATGCTGCTGAGGGGCACTGGATGGTGGGCAGAGGTGTGCTTATGGCTCCTGCTGACGAACTGGAGCTCCCGCAAAGCCAAAGCCAAAGCCAAGGTGGCAGACTTAATTACCGTGCAAAGTGCAAGCGCTAATAGGCTAAACCCATTTCTGAAGCCATTTTATATCACGAAAAAAAAAACTATGAATGACAGTCAGGGGCGAATCTAGACCATTTTTAGGGGTGCCAAGGCACCCCCGTGAAACTGCTCGGCACCCCCTGGCTCAGTGCAAAATGAATAATATATTATATATAATAATAGTGTTGTGTGATAAGCACTGGGGGCTGGGCACCCCTAAAGACCAGATGCTAAAATCGCCCCTGATGACAGTTCATTAAAGCACGACTTGGGGGAGGAGGAAAAAAAAAAAGCAATCATGTAAGAGCAATCTACACAAAGGTGACCTACAATTACAACTAAACTAGATGAAAGGCTGTAATAATTGTATGCATCTTAACCAAAGAAAAGCACTCCCTTCTACGCTGGACTCAACTGGACAGGCTAAGTCTCTATTGCAGAGGCCACGTGCAAACGAGGGCTGAGGGCTCAAAGTGCTGAAATGAGGGATGCGGGCAGGGTTGGCGTGCTACAACCACCCATGGCAGCCCGCCTGGGTTGTGCCTGCCTGCCTGCCTGCCTGCCTGCCTGCCTGCCTGCTGACTGTGGGACAGTTGCACTGCAGCACACTGGATGACTGCATTGGCTTTCCCTCGCCCAAGCGCTGGGAGACTGTTTCTGTGGCAACCTGCTGCTGAGCGGTAACTAAGCGACAAGAACATGCCTCTGTCTGTGTGTGTGCGTGTGTGTGTGTGTGTGTGTGTGTGGGTGCGTGTGCGCATGTGTACATGTGAGAGTGTGTGTAAGGCTCCAGCAACACCAGCTTCCTGATGAATGGGAAGTGGGGAACGTGGAAGAAAATGAAGGTGAAAGAAAAAAAAGAAACGAAGAGAAACAAACACAATGGCACACAACCACCCACGACAATGCATCTATGGTATGGTGCGTGGTTAACACCAATGGCAGACTTGTTTTTTTTGTGGTCAGCTACTCACGCTGATCACAGAGGTTCCCCTTAAAGAGGAAGCCCAAACACAAAAGGGTTTTTTTCTTGACCTTTTCTACAACACCAGGATCCAGGATTTTGCGCATCTTGTTGTGTGTAGATAATGTCACGATCGTCTCCGTGAGCGTGATGCACTAGTTAGAGGTCATTGGGTTTGTCATTGAGGAGCCTCAACAGTAGGAAACCAGGGCTGGGAAACTGTAGTGAAGCTGCAATGCTGCCTGTTCTGTTGCTCACAATCAGACATCAGGCATTGCCCAAATGACCTTTATGTGTGGAGAAAAGCCAAGGGCATGAAGTCACTG
>CM059270.1:19073066-19097755 GCA_030347295.1 Setipinna tenuifilis
GATAGATAGATAGATAGATAGATAGATAGATAGATAGATAGATAGATAAACAGGCAAACAGAAAGACAGAACAGATAGACAGATAGACAGACAGACCAGATAAATATAGATAGATAGATAGATAGATAGATAGATAGATAGATAGATAGATAGATAGATAGATAGATAGAAAGAACAGATATACAGACAGACAGAAGAGATAGACATATAGACAGACACATTGGATACAGTAGATAGATAGATAGATAGATAGATAGATAGATAGATAGATAGATAGATAGATAGATAGATAGATAGATAGACAGGACAGATAGGCAGAACAGATACACAGAACAGATAGACAGTTAGACAGTTAGACAGACCAGATAGATAGATAGATAGATAGATAGATAGATAGATAGATAGATAGATAGATAGATAGATAGATGTAATTTAGACATATCCATCTGTGGAGGATCTCCTTCCTCTATTCCCCATCCTGCTGGTTAATTGGGTTGAAAGACCACAGGAGGATGATGGATGTTAAAGGCCAAGCAGTCACATGGCACTGGCCTTTCTGTCACGACACACACACACACACACACACACACACACACACACACATAGACATCCGCTAGCCCTGTCACCAATCCACTGAGCTGTCATCTCTGTGTGGTCCTTACGCACACACACACACACACACACACACACACACACACACACACACACAGACACGCACACACACACAGGCGCGCACACACACACATGCACACACACACAGCACACGCACCACACATGCACACACACGCATACACACACACACAGCAGTGACACAGGCTGGTATTAGAGGGGTGGGCAGGGGTGAGAAGAGGCCTGGCTTTTTGGCAGGGAGTCATGCAGCTGGGGCTACAGCAAACCATCTGCACTCATCTACCCACACACACACACACACACATAAACACACACACACATAAACATACACACACATAAACATACACACACACACACACACACACACACGTACACACACACACACACACACAAACATACACACACATAAACACACACACACACACACACACACACACACACACACACACACACACGCACACACGCACACACGCACACACGCTAGTGACTTGTCCTTTCACAGGGTGAGGCACCCTCCTCACAACTCCATGTTAGGTCCTGTACATGTCACCACACGAAGGCCATCAGAGAGAGAGAGAGCGAGGAAGAACCTTGAAGGACACTCAACGCATATTTGTCATATCCTCCATCTGCCATGATGAAAAGCCCGTCTATGTCACAGCAGGCCCCCCCCAAAAAATTTAGCTTTTGTGTCTCCCACCAGGAAGTTTTTTTTTTGTGACCACACGCATGCCCTGCGGACCGTTAAAAGGCAGATGTTTATTACGGCGGGACCAATTGCTCCTGTGGGTCAACATTCATCCAGGCAGGCGCCATTGATTGTGGCTCACTGTTCCCCCATACACCCCCCCCACCCCCCCACCCCTCTATCCTGCACGAGAGCCAAGTATCAACTCAAGCGAAAGCTGTCCACGGACAATAAAGTCCCATCTCAGTGCCCTATCCAATTTAACGTGACCCCATCAGTTAGCCAGCCAATAAACTCTGCTCTCTTCAGCAGCTAGGGGGGGGGGGGGCGGCGGGAAGGGGGGGGGGCAGTCTATGTTCCCGGTTGATTTCTTGGGGCATTTCACATCTGTTCAGCACCCATGCAGTTGTACGAGTAGTGGACTTAGATAGAGGATTACATACAGGAAGAGGAGAGACTTTTCTCTGTGTTGCAATCGGGTTTTTTTGCATGCCATTGCTGACAGCACAGCAAGACGCCTAACAAGCCATCCGGTTCCTCCACTGAGACAATTACGGAAAACAAGCGCTCTGAGTCTAGACTCACAGACAGCCTGAAGCTGGGTCTGCGCACACACTTATGCACACACACACACACACAGACACACACACACATATATTGCACAGACATGCATGCACGCAAGCAGCAAATATCAACAATCCTACTCTGTGTTTCAGGTGCTCAGAGTAGGCCAGTGCTAACAGAGTTTAACTGCAGGACTATGTCTCGTGGGCTTGTTGTGGGCTTTCAACTCGGTCCATTGAAAGGGTTATGAATGGCCAAAGAACTATGCTGAGATGCTTGTATAAACAGTACACAAGGATGCACTGATGCATAGCACACATGTACGCACTCACACACACACACACACACACACACACACACACACACACACACACATCAGGCACATACACATCAGGCACATACACATCAGGCACATACACATGCCCACAAGCACTCCACCAGCCACCCACCCACACATACAAACAAACTCAGGCACAAGCAAATACAGATGTTTAAACATATGCAGTCACACACATACACACACTCTTTCTCTCTCTGTCTCTCTCTCTTTTATTCTCTCTTTCTCTTTTATATCCTCCCCTGCTAAGCAGTGGAGGCTGTGTGCGTTTATGCAGGGCAAGGTCACAGGCACAGGGGATCCAGGTTAGCATGCATCTGACCTCCCTGCCAGTCCTCCAGCCAGCTCCACAGGGGGAAGGCATTTCCATTTCTGAATCGTGACTGGGGAGGCAGAGCGGATGCCAGGAGTGGAGCGCCCGTGGCCCCAGAGAGAGAGAGAGAGAGAGAGAGGGAGAGAGAGAGAGAGAGAGAGAGAGAGAGAGAGAGAGAGAGAGAGAGAGGGGAGGGGGGTGGGGAGGGAAAGGGGAGAGGAAGAGAGGAGAGGAGAGAAGAGAAAAAAAAGAGAGGAGAAGGGAGTAAAGGATAAGAGAGAGAAGAAAGGACAGGAGAGGAGGAGAGGAGGAGAGAGATGAGAGGAGAGAAGAAAAAAAAGGATAGTAGAGGAAGAGATAGGAGAAGGGATGAGAGGTGAGGAGGGGAGAGGAGAAAAAGAGAGAGAAGAAGAGAGATCGAGAAGAGAGGGTAGAAAGAGCGGAGAGGACAGGAGGAGAGAAGGGAAGAGGAGAAAAGGATAGTAGAGGAAGAGATAGGAGAAAGGAGGAGAGAGGAGAGGAGAGAGAAAAGAAGAGAGAAGGAGAAGAGAGGGTAGAAAGAGAGGAGAGGACAGAAGGAGAGAGGAGAAACGGATAGGAGAGGAAAAGATAGGAGCAAGGAGAAGCGGCAATGAGGGGAGAGGAGAGGAGAGAGAGAAGAAGAGAGAACGAGAGGAGAGGACAGAAAGAGCAGAGAAGACAGGAGCACAGGAGGGGAGAGGGGAAGAGGGGAAGAGGGGAAGAGAGGAGCATGTGCAGAGCCAAGCTTTCCTACTCACCAGCTGAGAACACGGCTAATGACTAGCGTCACACCTCCTCCCTGATAGCTGCTTATTAGCCGCTGTCTGGTGGCATCTGCTGTCACGGACCACATCTCCCCAGCACACACACACACACACACACACAGCCAACAGGAGAGCTCACAGCTGCCCAAGGATGGACCATGGCTTATGCACTAACCGCCTGCTGCCAACCACAGCCAAAATGGGCTCGGCTTTTTAATGGAGCATTTTTGGGGAGCACGGAATTCATCGTACGTTTACTTTTAATTCTTTTTCTGGTTTAACTTTCGAGTTAGTTTCGAGTCACGCAACTGGAGTTGGGTTCACGTAACTTTATTTTCTTTGTTTTTTTGTGTGTGTAGGCTTTGGCTTTTTGTTTGTAAAGAGTGAACTTGTGCAAGCTGTGCAGTAGGACTTTGGTGTGGTAGCACATACCACCTGTCGGTAAAGTGAAGCAAACAGGCAGAGGATCATCGATTGGGCTTACAAGTATGTTTTATACCACCAGCTGAACACAGTTAAATATGTATGTATGAAGCATCCAAATAAAAATCTTCAGGCAAACAGTCACTTCACACCAAATAGATTTCTTAAAGCAGCATCTCTACAAGCGGAAACCGATGTCAGAATCTGCTAAAGCGTTCCGCGCCGGTGCTCTCCGAACCCCCCTCCTTGACGTAAACTCCATCCTCCACTAAGTCTCTTCGCTTCTGGTTGGCTGCTCTTCCTGCTCCAATTTGGGGCCTCTCTGCACATGTACCCGACTCCAAAAAGTAAAGGGGAAAAAAAACATTCAAATTAAATCAGGACCCGGCCTCTCCTCTCCTGCCCGCTCTCCTCCTCTCCTCTCCACTCCTCTCCTCTCCTTTCCTCTCCTCTCCTCTCCTCTCCTCTCCTCTCCACTCCTCTCCTCTCATCCTCTCATCGGCAAATCCTCCTCTCACACCCGTGCGCACATGGCCGCCCTGGTTCTGTCACCTATTTTACATCTCTGCCCGCTGCTGTTTACATACAGACACACACACACACACACACACACACACACACACACACACACACACACACACACACACACACACAGATTCCCTTCTAAGTGCACTTCTGTGGCCCGCCGCTGTCAGTTCCCATTCCCCAGCTCTTCTGACGTCTCTGCATACACAGACACACACACACATGCACGCACACACACACCCACGCACACAGGCAACCATGCAAGCACACACACACACAAACACACACATGCACGCACACACACACACACACACACACACACACACACACACACACACACAGGCAAACATGCAAGCACACACACACACACACATGCACACACACCCCACCCCCACCACCACCACCACCACCATCATCATCAATTTCTTTCAGCCGAGTCACTGGAAGCCTGGCATCAGGGGCTGCTCCTGCCTTATTATGCTCTTAAGGGCTAGTGAGCTCCTGGGACCCCAGCCTCAGCAGGCCTCCTTTCCCATCCATCTTCCCATGAGCGCCTCTGCACATCCAGGCTTCTCTGCACTCATAGCCCCACAGCTCCTTGAGTGACTTTAAGTATGCACTAACCTCCCTATCCCTCTCCCAGGCCCTCACCCTGGCCCTGGGCTGCAGTGACAGGCCCACAGCTCCCTCACTGGTTTTAGCATTCACTAACCTGCTTATCCCTAGCCCTGGTTGGCTTTAGCACACGCTAACCTCCCTATCCCCCACCCAGACCCAGGCTAACTTGCTAACTTCCCTATCCCCCACCCAGACCCAGGCTAACTTGCTAACTTCCCTATCCCCCACCCAGGCCTAGGCTAACTTGCTAATGTCCCTATCTCCGTCCCAGACCCAGACCAACTTGCTAACCTCCCTATTCCCTATCCCAGGACCAGGGTTCACTGAACTGATATATTTACAGCTCCCTGGTTGGCTTTAGCATGTGCTAAGCTCCCTATCCCGACCCAGGCCCAGGCTAACTTGCTTACTTCTCTATTCCCTTTGCCAGGACCAGGGTTGACTGAACTTATATCTGCACAGCTCTCTGGTTCGCTTTAGAACTCTCTATGCTCCCCATCCCCAGTCCAGGCTCAGGCCAACTTCCCTGTCCTCTATGCCAGGACCAGGGTCCACTGCACTAATACCTTTACAGCTCTCTGGCTGGCTTTAACATGCGCTATCCTCCCTCCCTATCCCCAGTCCATCCAGGCCCTTGGCTCAGGCTAACTTCCTTATTCTCAGCTCTGGCCCAAGCCCAGCTATACAGGCTACAGTGAGAGCGACGTTGGAAGTTGGATTGTGCTCTGATTTTTTAAGGTTTCTGGGGCACTACGTGGAGCTATAGCAGGGTGGCATCTACATCAGCGCAGCTGCTCAATCAAGCTCTGCTCTTCATTCATTCATTATGGGCCCCTTTCCACATCACAGCCGGGGAGACGGAACTGTTGTCTTGGTTTCCTTTCAGCTCATAAAGAACATTAAAAAAAGAGAAGGGAAGTTGTGAGTCATGCACACTGGTGTTTGAAGGGGAACATAATGAGAAAAAATGTATCTTGACTTGCTCTGGTGTGTTAAGGAATTCTGACAGATAGCTTGTGGAGAACTTCATTTATAAATGTTGACAGACCATGTGATTAGTTACATCACTTCCTACAGCTTGACTCATCCACTGACCACAGAGCGGTGCTCTGCCTCCACAAGGTTTTAAAGAGTGTAAGCGTGTGAGTGTGAGCCACTTTTGCAACACACCATGCAGGCCCACTGCCATCACAGCAGGGGAGAGCATTTAAAAGGTGTACTGTGTGCGTGGATCACTGAACTGTGCTTAGGTTCAGCAGCTCAAGCTGAAGGAAGCCAAAGCCCACAAACTGTGCCACTGCATGTCTGAACTTGAAAGAGCTATGAAACATATATAATTGCCTTCAGGACTCTGGGAGGCACGCAGGCATCATGTACCAGGATCAGAGTCCTATGAAAGTCCATAATGCACTCCTGCAATAATAATAATAATTAAAATAATAATAATAATAATAATAATAATAATAATAATAAGAAGAAGAAGAAGAAGAAGAAGAAGAGGAAGAATAGAATATAAATAATAATAATAGGCCTATGTATGTGTGTGTGCATGTATGTATGTATGTATGTATGTATGTATGTAATATCATTATTATTATTATTTCTATTACTGTTGTTATTGTCATCATCATCGTCATTATCATCCTGTTTTGTAGCCTAAGTGAGTGAGCTGCCAGTGTAGGGCCCTTTGAATCCTTCTATCCCTCCCCTGCCATACAGCATGCCTGAACAGAGCCACAAAGTCACACTCATCTAGTTTTGCAGTCTGACCTATCAACCATCTTTGTCCAATGACCTCCACAACCACTGGTCTTTTCCAGATCAAAGCACTCCATATAAAAGTCACAGAGCAACACAACATACTGTGTGTGTCCTTTGTTTTATTTATGATTAAATTCCTTATCAAAATATAAAAACTAGACAAGAATTTTGACAGGAGTACACCTGGCAAGGAAACTTCAGCACATCACAAGTCGACAGCAATATAAAGAAGGTTATATCAACAGGTTGTTGAAAACGGAAAGGCAAATAGCAAAAATAAGCCAATCCCGTTCAATTCCAAATAAACATTTTTTAAAACTTCTAGGTCATCGCTGATACTGGCCCTAGCTTGCCGGCATTCAACAACACAGTCAGCGATCGTCTCGTCGTGTCACATGATCCTAAAAAAGCAACTACAGATGAAAGACTAGGTAGAAGTAATACCGTTAAACCGTCGAATTTGTCTGAGAAAAAAAAAATGTAGAGATAAAAAAAAACCTCAAAAGCGGCAACTCGAAATAGCACAGGTGAGCAAAGACCATGTAGTTGTAACCCCAGCCAAGATAATCACGTTGTCGGCGCAAGGGGACAAAGCTTGTACCTTGGCGTGGATCCAGCATGATATTAATTCTGTTATTCGACGGAGGATAAATTCCCACAGAGAACTCGGTTCAGACTGAAAATAACGCACTACATCTGTCAGGGAAGTTTGGCAGACCATCATTATTAATCGCCAATCGGTAGACAGGCTTTGTTGCTTTATCTTTAGTCTACTGTTTGAGTAGCCTAGATGTAAAACTTAAAATGGCAACAATGTTGTGTTTGTTACACTGAGACCAGGTTTAGGAAAAGATATTCCAGAGGGAGTTGTGGTGGGACCACCTTTTCTGTTTGACAAATAGACATCTATTCTGTAATAAAGCCATAGCCAAATCACGTGTCTGCAGTTTAATTTCAGCATGGTTTAATGTGTTGGCACAACTTTGTTTTCATGAGGCTTTTGCTTTGGGGATTTGTGTGTTCACGAGTAGGTTAATCACAGTGACACTGTTACAAACGAACTTACAATTAACGATGTAAGCTGCATGGCTTAAATGCAACAAAGCCGGAGCGACAGTGTAACAAAACAAGTTGCTTCGGTTGTAAACTAAATGTACGTTTCCCTAAAACAATTGCAGTCTAAAATATTAAAAAATGAAATGAATAAACAAAATGAAAAACATAACACAACAAGTAGGTTACGGCGTGGGCCACTCATTGAACTGCACAGAGAACTTAGTCCTCTCCACTGTAAATTGATGCAAATGAGATCCCAGGTCTGTAGTAGCCTAAGTGTACGCAACTTCCCCAGTCACCGGCAGATATTACACACACATGCACACAGACAATATTTGTATAAACATATCCAACCTTCTAGTTCATTGTCCATGAGTAGGCTCCCCTTGTAAATCAAACGGTCCCCTTATCTTTAGCAAAAGCAGATGTCATTCATCGGCATCCTGACCAATGTCCCAACTGCTGCATCTCACTCATGCAATTTCTCCACACTATCGTAGCGCTAGCTGTCGTGAAGAACGCAATCATGAATCCGTGGAGAGCTACAAGCTAAACTGCGGCCACAACAATGGTACAAAAGTGCAGAAGCGACGTGTAGGAGAAGACAGAAATATTAAGCCCGCTCACTTGTCGTACTCCCATGGCCCCCTCCCCTCCGCTTCTCTCTATGCCCCTCTATCCCCTCCCGCGCCACCACTCTGCCCCCCACTAGCCTGCAGTAAAAGGAAAAATCTCGCCACGAGTAGACGGCGGTGCGCACGTGCCGCAGGTAAACAGACGCCCTAGTTTTTCCACCAGCCATCGCGCCTTTAAAAGCTCGCGGCCCTTGGCGCTCTCATTACTATTAATAATTTGTTGTTAAGTGTTTTTCACATTCTAATCGTCGATCCAATGGAGCAGAGGTGGGTTCATTCATTTGATTTCAACTTAAGCTTTTCAGTCGATTTGCCAGTTTGATAGTTCATTTCTGAGAATAAAAGAAATGCCCGAGAGATAGGAGAGCCGATATGTTACAGTTCTACAACAGTACTATGCAGTTTAACATCGTTTTCCGCTGTCAACGTCAATGCCAAAATGCTCGCTTTGTCTACATGAGTAGGGTAGTCGTACAGTGTTTATCACACACCCAACGCATTGTGACACCACAAGCAGCAGTTCCGTTGTTCTAATGTGCAGGGCTTGAAATACGATTTCACAACGTTGAGTCATATTCATGTAAGACCTGCTATATCGTTTCGTTAAAGCATGTTATGCTTATTATTTCTCTATCGGCTAATATTTTACACGGAGCTTCGAGAATGTGCACTGGCTGCGTGGACAATGAATCAAACCAGGGTTACATTGCGAGGCAACTGTTACCTCTGCCATTTTTTTTTGTCCTGCCCGTGGCTCCGTACCTGCAGTGCTGCAGAAAAAAAGCGCCCCCTCCCCCATCCTGCATTATGACAAATCAAGCCGGGCAGCTGTGCCATTAGCACATCATAGCATGCTCTCGGGCAAGGAGACGGCTAGCTGAGGAAAACGGACTCGAGAGAGATGCGGGATAAGTGGACCGCAACTAGTAGCCTATTTAGAGGAAAATCATTCTCACATCTCAATATTCTTTCAACATTATAATTTCTATATGTCAACGATGATTTAAAGCGCAGTGGAATAATTTAGACGACCGTCCGAAAGTATGTGGTTTGAACAAAGCACCCCACACCAGTAACAATAATAATAATAATAATAATAATAATAATAATAATAATAATGGCATTGATAACAACAATAATAACAAAAAAACACACACTATAGTCCCTGTCATTAATTTATCATTGAGGAAGGTGTCAGGTGTGAAGGATTACACTCAATGATTTACCTGATCTCATTACTGGAGAAAAGGTAAATCACTACTGTCTATGTGTCATGTCATGCATATGATACTGTCAAACCGATGCTTGCAGGCTTGCACTGGCCCCAGCAAGCACACTTGTGTGTTTACACATACCAACCAATATGGAGTCTACCACAAGAGTGGTATGTATGGTGTATGTGTCCTTGGTGACATATTAAACCTCACTGTGTCAACCATCTACCCACCCACACAAACACACGTGGCTACAATCATATACATTAATTACACAATGTTTAGACTAAGTGTCCTTACGCAACTGCCATTGCTATAAACTGAGCATGGTCTTTCGTTCAGGACCTTTGAAGAAGCATACTGAACTGGACATGAACCTCATTCCCTTTCGCAAGCACTCCCACGCATTGATTGGTGAGTCTGTCAACAGACCAAAGCAACAACACTCACAACTGTGTGAGTTAATTAAACCCACCAAAAAAAAGAGAAAGAAATTTAACCGTATTTGACTATTATGATAAAAAGCTGGCAAGAAGGCCACAACTCTGTGAAAAAGTAAAACTCTCTAATCCAATGATGCCACCCCCCCCCACAAAAGAAAAAAGTGAAACCTCGGTCAATGACAGAGTGTGTGCTAAGCGAAGAGAAGAACAGCTGCACAACCTTCCCAGTAGTGTCTGATTTCGCCCCTACGCTTAAAATAACCGTATTCAGTGGATCCGTGGGTCCAGCCGATCTGTGGAGGGCCCTCAGTGGTAGCCCACACTGGCAGCACACGCAGCCCAAACAAGTCAACACACAGCTGGGTACCAGGAAGTCAACATTCAACAGCGCTTGTCCTCAGGCTCTCAATGTTTGTCATATGGGTTACTCTTGGGTATGTATATGCCTGCCTTTGTGTGTGTGTGTGTGTGTGTGTGTGTGTGTGTTGGGGGTAGGGGAGTGGGTGTACATTGTGTGTACATATGTGCATGGGTTCACATGTTTAAGCATTTTCTTTTATGCTTGTGTACATTTACAGGCCTGCAAGGGTCAATGATTATGTCAATGTGAGTTTGTGGGTGATTGTATGTGTGTGTGTATGTGTGTGTGTGTGTGTGTGTGTATGTGCCTATGTGTGTGTCCATGAGGGTGTTTGCGTGAATAGAGCAGCTGAAGTAGTGGTACTGTATGAATGGCAAAGAAAGCCATCAGTGAGCATCAATGAATGTCTGAATATGAGTTTATTTGTGTGTGTGTGTGTGTGTCTATATGTGTGTCTATGTGTGTGTTTGTGTGAATGGAGCGGCTGAAATAGCAGTACTGTATGAATGGCAGAGGAAGCCATGTCATTTTTACACACACACACACACACACGCACACACATACCCATAACCACCCCCCCCCCCAAACACACACACACACACACACACACACACACACACACACACTTGAGTCGCAAGCACACACTCTTCTTCCCCCACCATCCCCCCTCCTCCTCTGCCTCTTGGGCTGTCTGCATTGCAGCTGTCCCTTTGCCGAGTGCCTCAGCCATGCCCTAGTTTATCCTGTCAATGCACACTGCACCAACAAACGCTCCCCCACCTCCACAGACAAACACCATTAAAAAAAAGCAGCACACTCCTCCTCCTCCTCCTCTCTCCTCTCCTCTCCTCTCCTCTCCTCTCCTCTCCTTTCCTCTTCTCTCCTTTTCTCTCTTCTCTCCTCTCCTCTCCTCTCTTCTCAGTGATGCCATTCCGCCACACACAGCACCACATAAGCATTTACTATGCTCTATTCCCCTCTCTTTACACACACGCACAACACACACACACACACACACACACACACACACACACAGACACACACACACACACACACATAAGACATTCAGCAGGTGGAACACGTCCAGTGACACCAAAGCCTGGGTTCTGCTGGGCCATTGGGTGGGGGAAGGATTGGAGCCGCGCGTGGGGGGGTGGGGGGGGGGTGTAGGGGGGGGGGGGCATGTGTGACGGCGCCTCGTGTTTGTTCAGCGGCGCGGCTTTGCCACTGTAAATCCCCCCCAGTGATGGGATGATCTAGCCATAAGCTCTCGGCCTGTGGAAGGTTAGGACGCACAGAGGGCTACAAAGAGAACGGCGTCGCTGGGAGCGAGTGGGATAAGACACATGGTTCCACATGGAGGGATCAACACACACAACAAACAGACTGTTATGACTCTGAGACACTTTCGATGGATTATAATCACTGTCAAATTAAGCAAACCTCTATGAAAACAGCTGATATGGACAGACTTGAGAACTTGAATCTTTAGAGATTATACAATGCAATCACTACCAGGATAAATGAGCTCTTTTGTGAGAATAGATAAAAACAGTTTGTAGACCTATATTCTTAAGTCACATGAGCAGCTGTGTAACAACAGACATAAATGTGTTAGTGGATTGTACACATTCCAGCATGTAATACTGAGTGTCCTATTTCCAGAGTGTAATATGTGCTACTTAATTTAATTATTTAAAGTCCTACGTGTCAGCATATGTGTTGGTATCTAGTCCATGACATCACCACTCTAGCCTCCTCTGTAAATACTCTCCATGGGTTATGAGGCACATGCAAAATGGTTTTTGAATCTTACAAAAACGAAGTGTAATAAAAAAAAATATTGGTGAATTACAAAGGCTAGACATACTTTTTGTTCAGAATTCTCAGACTCAGGAACAGGACAGGAAGATATGCTTAATGTATAAAATAATGTACTCTGAGATGGAGTCCAATGAGAAGCTTGTGTAAAGACCCACACCGCAGGTCAACAAACCTTATGATGAAGCTCTCTCTGCAGCCCACATCCTTAAAGCTCTCTTTCTGACCACATCAAACAGGTTACTCCAAACCTAGCCTTTAAAGACCCTCTGTACAGCCACCATCCCTGTATGTCTCCTCCTCCTAATCACATCAAACACGTACGCCCAAACCTATCCTCTTAAGACCCTCTGTGCAGCCACCATCGCTAAAACTCTCTTTCTATCCACATCAAACAGGTCACTCCAAACCAGTGTTCTTAAGACCCTCTGATTGTTACCACTCCTCTACTCCTCCCTCACTCCAATCACATCAAACACGTACCCCCCCAAACCCATCCTGTTGTGACCCTCTGCAGCCACCACCCTGATGAACCTCTCTCTATAATCACACAAGATAAACAACCTCAGTGCTATCCTATTATGACCCTCTGCAGCCACCGTCCCTGAGCCTCTGCAGACCACATCAAATGACAAACTATCTCTATCACCTTTTGGTCTCTTGCTTCCTCACATCAGATTAAAAGCAGGTGAATTTGCAGGAGGGGGGGGAAGCAGAAACACTTCAAAGCTGCCTCTAAGATGTAGCTCACAAATCCCTCCATTTATCTAACAAGCTTCCTATTACCAAACTCTCTGCCAAACAAAAAAGCCCTTTTAACTCTGATAAATCGGTGTAGCACTTAACATTAGATCAGTCACAGTCCACTTTTTGCCCTGTGCCAAAGAGAAAGAGAAAGATAAAGCGGGCCTGCTGTTTTTCTCATTTAAATCTGAGATTTTAATCACAGCTCAGGCTTAAATGGCTCAACGTGTAAAACAATAAGTGCAATTTCATTGGCAATACAACAGCAATACAACAGCGGGCTTATTACTGTAAACACACCAGACTGATAAATTGAACTCTCTTGCCCTCTAGTGATTATTTTATGTTACAGCAGCCATGTCATGCTAGAATAAGCGACAGCATATGTAGAAAACAAGACCGAGGAGGAAATAAAAAGCAAAAAAGATAGATAGATAGATAGATAGATAGATAGATAGATAGATAGATAGATAGATAGATAGGTAGGTAGATAGATAGATAGATAGATAGATAGATAGATAGATAGATAGATAGTCTGAGAGAGACAGACAGAGAGAGAGAGAGAGAGAGAATGAGAGAGAGACAGACTGACAGAGAGAGCACAAGAACAGACACCCAGTGGAGAGGGAAATGAGCGGAAGCCCCTACCGTCCAGAGAGAGCCAGTCGTGCTGGGAGGAGGGCAGAGAGGGCAGGGCCCGGGCCTTGTACTCAAACACCACCGAGTTGGAGATGATCTGGTTACTGACCGCCACCTGCAGGGTCACCAGGCCGGTGTCATGGGCTGGACAGAAGGAAGGGAGGGAGGGAGGGCAGAGGGGGGAACAGAGTTAGGGGCTGCAGGGGCAACGTGTAGAGGGCTGGACCCCCATCATTCCTACAGCTGCTCCAAGGAGCAGACAACACAGAACCTTCGGCAACCTCCCAGCAGCTGGAGAGGGGGAGCCAACACAGGTGGCAGATTATACGTAAGAGATGTGTGATGGGGAACAATCACTTTAAATCATACCCCCTGAATAAAATCATACTTTTGAAAGATATTGTAAAGTGTTATATAAATAAAGTATATTATTATTAATAATTACGATATTTGGTTGTGCATTTTTTGCAGTTGATTTGTATATGATGGTCCTGGGTGAAATGATTATGAGGATAAGGAAGATTGAGAGAATAAAATCCTGTATGAATTGTAATTCAGTTGTTCACAAACAACTTTGGCATGCAAAATAGTTCTAAAGAAGCTATGCTACCTTTCAGCTTGTTACAAGACTTCTACATACAGCACTCATATTACATAACATAATCAACTTAAAGTTATATCAGATCAATACTCATTTAATGAATGCATCTTAAGCTGCCATAGTATGCTACTTATACACTTTAACATGTGATGAAGTATATGCACTGCAGTGTTACAGTATCCTCACTCAGTAGCTTCGCCCTCCCTGGAGAGAGATTAGATGAGAAATTCAGAGCACGCAACACTTTGTGCTTATAGTATGCACTTTTACTAAATATGTGCCTAGGGGATAGTTGGCTCCTATTTACAAACAGTTTTTGTTACCCTACATAAATAACATACATAAACAACTCATAAATAACTCATAAGTGATTCATGTAATTAGTAACATAATACACGAAAATGAGCTTTTGCGTGTTTTACCCCAAACAAACAACAACGCATTATTACATGTAGCAGATACAAAATCACATCAGCTCATTATGTTCATTACACATTCATAGACTAATGAGCCCACTGTGTTAACATTAGTGGAGTTAGAGCTACAGTTGTGTTTTACAAATTTACTATTAATATTACACAATGTATTTGAATGAAGATGGAAAATGGGGAGCCTATCTCAAGTCTAGCCTCGACTGGACAGATAATGACAGTGTGATTATGAGTACCAGACCCACTCCAAATATGGAAGGCCATATGGTGACCATATCTATTAGCATAAGAGTGTCTGAGAAGTTAAAGCATGTTGGAATAAATGTGTATTTAAATATTTATAGGAGGAATGAAAGTAATGTTAAAAGTGTATTTAAGCACGTATATATGTCTTGTTACTATATGCGATAGTGGCTATGGCCATGACTGAGAGCGTAACTGTGTAAGAGACTAATTATTACCATAGTTAAAAGAATAACTGGTATGTAAAACATCTACCATTTAACTGCATCATTTATCCGTTATAGGAGTTGTTGTGTTAATGTAGAGTGTGTAAGTAAGTAAGTGAGTGAGTGAGTGACTGACTGACTGACTGAGTGACTAAGTTAGTAGGTAAGTGAGTGAGTAAGTGACTGAGTGAGGGAGTGAATTAGCAAGTAAGCAAGTGAGCAGGTGAGTGAGTGAGTGAATGAGTGAGTAAGGGAGTAAGGTAGCCAGTGAGTGAGTGTGTAAGCAAGTGAATGTGTACCTCTGAGTAAGTAAGTTAGTAGGTAAGTGAGTGAGTGAGTAAGTAAGTGAGTGAGTGAGTGAGTGATTGAGTAAATGCGTGAGTGAGTAGGTGAATGAGCAAATA
Source organism: Setipinna tenuifilis (assembly GCA_030347295.1). Classification (NCBI taxonomy): domain Eukaryota; kingdom Metazoa; phylum Chordata; class Actinopteri; order Clupeiformes; family Engraulidae; genus Setipinna; species Setipinna tenuifilis. Next base: position 19,088,509 of record CM059270.1, read on the forward strand.
AACAAGTACGCAAGTAAGTAAGGTAGTAAGTGAGTGTGTAAGCAAGTGAGTGTGTATCTGTGAGTGAGTAAGTTAGTAGGTAAGTGAGTGAGTAAGTAAGTGATTGAATGAGTGAGTGAGTGAGTGAATGAGTGAGTGAGTGAGCGACAGCTCTCTTACCAGGGCAGTAGCAGCGCAGGACTCCAGGCTGGATGAGGGAGGCCGGCACAGAGATCTGGTCAAACAGGCAGCTGTAGTTACTGCTGGCCTCCTGCCACGGCCCCGTGATCAACACCTTCACCCCTCCCTGCAGAAGCAAACACTCATGAGGGCCCTTGTGTATACAGTTATCGCTCTCTCTCTTACACACACACACACACACACACTCACTCATGTCTAAGTGGTTCTTTTAACTCAAATACATGCAGCTGGCTGGTCCACCACAAACAAACTCCCACTTAAGCTTCTTTTAAACACTCACATTTGAGTGCATTATCTCCAACAAGGGCACTTATGATTTGATGTAAGAACCTCTTTTCATAAACACACTCCCATGGTTATAAGGGCTCTACTGTTTGTAGAGGTCTTTTTAACGTTTTCCAAATTGCACTGCTGCCACCTTGTGGTGGAATATATGTACTGCACTGACATGTTTTTTTCTTACAACAAACATGGGCTAGAATGCCCTCTGCTGGTTACAGTTTGAAATGACAAAAAAGGCTAAGACAGGTAATGCTTTCAGTACTGCAAAGAAGCAGTGGCCAACGAGCAGGCCAATTTACAGAAGGCCAATTTATAGTCCAGATGACAAGTGCTGCTTAAATAAAGAGATAAACATAGTTGTTGACCGACTGCAGTACTGAAGAATTTCACAGCCTTGGGCTGGTGAAAAAATAGAACACATGCACGTTGTCATGTGTAACTAAAGCAAGACTCATAGAGTTGCTTTCCAATCAGAGTATGTGACAAGGACTGCACCATTTCAGCTTTTTTTTATGAGAAGCTCTGTGACCCCCCGAGCAGACAGAAGGTATGTCTCTGTTATGTCATATTTAGTTGAGAGACACCTATTTAGCCTTGAGACAGTAAGACAATGCTCAGAGACCAGCATTAACAGCACCGATCTGTGGTTATAAATAGAAAATAAAAATATAATAAATAAAAAATATAATACAAAAAAGACACAAATAAAAAGCATATAACATAAACAGCACTTTGGCACATGGAGAAATGCAATTCTGTTTTGCTGTGCAAAGTTTGTTGTGTGGCCTGAAGGACAATACAGTTCACCTTGACTTTGACAATATTTTGTTCACTTGTTAACAATACAACAGTTCACTTTGACTTTGACTTTGATAATAATGACATAGGAATTCAATTGAGAGCCAGACTGTAACAGACATACCTCAGGGTAGGACCACTCAGGCGAGTAATCCGTGACCATGAAGAGCCTGCCAGTGGCCTGCAGCATCCCCAGAGCCCCCTGGGCCACAGCTGCAGACACCACCTCAGCCACCTGCATGTAGGCGAGAGAGCCCGTCTCCCCAGACGCCCCTCCAGCCCCTCCACCACCCAGGGACTGTGGGCTGCAGCAGGGCTGGAGACAGAGCTCCGAAGGGCTGTAGCTGGCCCCCCTGTTGGCCCCGTCCTCCTGGCCCTGAGCCTGGGTGGCCCCGGAGCCCGCCTGCCCATCTGACCCTGGCGGAGCCACAAGCTGGTGGGCGTAGAGGGTGCCCCCGGGCCCCACGGCAGTGGCCCCTCCATCCACGGAGATGAAATCGTTGATGAGATCAGAGAACTGGTTCCCAAAGGAGATGTCGAAGTGATCCAGGCTGATCTCCATGCTCCCAGAGGTGCCGCCGCTGGCCCCTGCCCCGCTGAGACCCTGGTGGGCAGCCACAGTGTTGTAGAGCCCCTGGACTAGGCCTGCACCCTGGAGGAGAGGTTGAAGCTGCTGCTGGGAGGAGTTGCCGTTGGTGTTGCCGGCGTTGCCGTTCCTCAAGCCCTCAGCTCCCCCTCCAGCACCGTCGGTGTTCTGCTGCATGTAGTGCTCCTGTCCACCTCCGCCCTCCACACTGCCGCCCCCACCACCTCCACAGGCCTGGAGGTGATCCCCAGCCTTGAGTAGGCCATCTCCCCCATTCTCAGTGGCCCCTGCCTGGCCGGCACCCACACTGCCTGGCTGCTCGAGGCCCACCACCTCCTCATGCTCGGGCCCCAGCCCCGGGAAGCCTCCCTGATACTGCAAGAGCTGGAGGGAGCCGGCCTGGCCCGGGCCTTCAGTAGGCGAGACCCCGTTGCAGTTGGTTCTGTGCTGACTCTGGTGAGGGTGGTGGTGGTGCAGGTGGCCGTTGCTGCCCGGGGAGTCGGTCTTCACCACCTGCAGGCCCATGTAGGATCCGTCATGCGAGTTGTGCTCCAGGAGGTGGCCCTTCTGACCCGAGCCGGGCCTGCCCTGCTGGGCCCCTTGGTTGGCCTGGGCCGCCTCCTGCAGGAAGAAGCTGGGCGAGCGGCTCTGGTGGGTCATGTGGGGGCTGGACATGGCGTGGACGTAGCCCACGGATGTGGCCACGGAGGAGGAGAAGTCCTGCTTGGTGTCGATGGCGCTGAAATCCATCTGCTCCAGTGTGGTGCTGGGGCTAAGGCCTCCGCCAGAGGGCAGCAGAGAGCCAGCCGGGGTGAGGGTGAGGGAGCCCTGGGCTGAGCTGCCTGTGGAGCAGGACACGTTTCCGCCACAGCTTCCCACCACCCCGACCTGGTAGCCACTCTCTTTGGCCAGCTGCTGCTCGAAGGAGGTGTCCTCCGTCTTGATGTTCTTCACCAGCGCTGCGCTGAAGGCGTAGCTGGAGTCGGACATGGAGGGAGAGTGCTGCAGGCTGCCATTGGTGGTGGCTGACCCCGAAGATGAAGAGGCGCTCCCGGACGAGCCCCCATCGATCTTCATGGCACTGCCGCCATACGTCTGGCCCTGTTTGGGGTTGTTGAGGAAGCAGTCTGGGTCGAAGTTCATGGTGGTCTCAGAGATCTTGATGTTGGTGGAGTCGAGGCTGCTGGAGAGGACGAGCTCGTCCCCAGTGGTGGACAGCATGGAGAGACCATCAGAGGCGCCACCGCCTGGCCCACCATTCCCGTCTGGCCCGGCACCCCCGGGGAAGGCAAACTTGTGGCTGTCGGAGGCCACGGCCAGCACCAGGCCGTGCGATGCGTCGGGCCCCATGATGTGGGCGTTGGGGCCCGTGGTCGGGGACATGCTGTAGACGGGGTCCCCCGTCACCTCGGACATGAAGACGCTCTGGGAGAGCCCCCCCATGACGGACGCCACGTGCCCCATCCCGGCCACGGCGGGGCTGTCGGCCATGTCGGGCTCGCTGTTCAGCCCGCTGCTGATGGACACCGGCGAGTTCTGCGTGGTGTCCGGCACCTCCACCTGGTTGGTGGACGTCACCTCCGTGCTGTTCTGGTGCAGGAGCGCCGGCTTGTGGACCTTCCCGTTGCGTTTCTCTCGAGCGCCGCCTCCCGCTCCACCACCCCCTCCGCCGGCGGAGCTCTTGCCGGCGTGACTGTGCTCGGTCTTGCCCTCCGACACATCGCTGTTCTGCAGCTCGGAGTGACCACTGCTGTAGCCGCTGGAGCGCGGGTCCACCTTGGGGGAGATGATGCGGTGCTTGGCACTGTTGCACTTGTGATGCACGCTGCTGCCTGCACCTGTTTACACACACACACACACACACACACACACACATACATACACACACACACATACACACACATACACACACACACATTGAACAGAAAAAGAGGGAGAAGACAATTGGCAAGGCGGGAATGTAAAAAAAAAAACAGTGCTTCGATGTAGAGAAGCAATACATTTTAAAAGTGGATTTGACATTGAGTTATACAGCTTCCACAAAAATACATGCAATATCACCTGCACATGGTTTATCCAGATAAAAGTATTATGAATCTGCAGTGTTTGTTTTTTTTGTGTCTCTTTGTTTTGCTTTTCTTGCTGAATAGTTTAGCATGTTAATTTATTTACTACTAAAATGCATGTGAAATGTAAAATAAAAAAAAAAGCAGCTAAAAATATTTCGCATAATGTTCCATGCATCTGTATTAAAGCAATATGCCACACTCTGATGAATGAGTAAGGGGTGCAGCGTCCAAAGACATGAAAAATGAATACACAGAATTGCACTTTGTTGTTTTTTTTTCTTACATATACCATACCATTTGTGTGATAGTATGATTGAACACATGTGGTCTCTATGGATTTCCGCCTTAAGAGGAAGTGAGAAGTGCTTTGTTTGGGAATTTAAAAGCAAAGTGTTTGCTGCTCTCAATCATACCCACGTCCAATAATTTTAACCTGGGGAGCAATACGTCAGCCGGCGGGCCGTAACGACACATGGAGAGGGCGGCTACCCACCACGCCTAAGTAACTAGGAACCAAGGCCAAATCGATAAGTGGCGATAGTGCTGTGTGTGAAAGTTTTTTTTTACTTTTACTCAGCACTTTGCTTGCTCACTCGCTCGCTCGCCGGAGGAGACTTTGTGAATAGCAAATGCAGAGTGTGGGATGCTTGGCCTAGTCGAGACTTTTGAAGAAACAATCGTGGATTCTAATAAGCACACCACACCACACCACAAGTAGGTAGGCAGGTGTTGTGAAAATTAGCCGGTGTACTGTGTTTGATGCAGTGTTGGTGGTAGATCAGCTTCATATTTTGCACTGTTATTTCTGCGGTACCTATATAACAGGAGCAGTGGATGCAGAGGAGAAATGAGATGACATCGAGGCATCAGTGACAATTATGCTTGTGAACAAAAAAACACTCAGTTGCCATGGCAAATATGGTATGGAGGCTTTAAAATGAGCCACAGCCAGTCATATTAATGTGACATGTGGTTGACACCTGGGGAAATGCAGCACTGAATAGATCTTATGGATTATATTCTGCAACATGACAGGAGCTTGAGATCTGACTGTACTACAATATCCCCTTCACATTTCTGCATTTACATTCCTGTATTCCCTCACTTCCTCTCTTTTCCATATTTCTCTCTTTTCCTTTTATACCTCCATGTATTTTCCTTTTGCCATTGCTATACTCTCCTTCTCTAGTCTCCATACAAGCCTCTTCCCTTCTTTTTTTCTTCCATGTTCTCCCTTTTCCCAGCCTCCTTCACTCCCTCTCTTTCTGTGCCCCTCCCTTCCCTCTCCCTTCATCTTCATCTCTCTCTCTCTCACTCTCTCCCTATTTCTCTGACTCCGTATGCCTCTCCCCCTGCCCCCCTGTCCCCCAGTGTCCTGTCTGTCTCTGGCCCTTACCCAGGGTGCCTGTGCACAGGCAGTTGTGGGTCCGGGGGGGTGGCTTGGTCTGGTGGCTGTCCAGTATCTGCTGCACCAGCTGCTCCACTGAGAAGCCAGAGCTGCTGCTCCCGTTGCTGCAAGTCCACTTGATGCCATGAACTGCCGGGAAGAGACACAGGAGACACAGACGTCAGCAGCCACCACGCCACAGCCGAGCCAGCCAAGCCAGCACCCCCCCAACACCCCCCCTCAACACCTCACACAGACAAGCCCCAACGCCCACAAAATATACACACTACCCACCCACACACCACCCTGCTTATGAACCATACCACCACCTACCTGACCTGCCTGCACGCCCCCCCCCTCCTCCAACCTCCCAAGCCCCACACACAGCCAAGCCCCAAACACCCAAAAAATACACACCACCCACCCACACACCACCCTGCTTTTTTATGAACCGTACCACCCTCCTACCTGACCTGCCTGTGCTTCTGCTGTTACTGTGGTGTGAAACAGCAGTGTTTTCCACCCACAGTGGCTGCTTCTGTGCCTGCTTGCAACTATGCTCATTTAAGGAACTGAAACTGTTTTTTTTTTAGGGGGGGGGGGGGCAGCTTTGAAAGGAAGAGGGAGAAATGGAGTGAAAACCAAAACGCTGTATCCACTTTTAGGAAGGCAGAAATCCCAAGTCTCCCACGACCTCCGGGAGTCTCCCACATTTTAAAAAAGTGACTCCCGGCCGCCTGCAAGTATTACAAAATCTCCTGTAACTCCCGCAAATTTCTTTAGCTAATTAGGACAAGTGACAGATGCAGCAAACGACAGAGAGACAGGCGGAGTGAGGGGAGTGACAGTGAGAGTGACAGTCCCATGTGGTATTTTTCCAGACGTAATAGACGACCTCAGTCTCGCTATTCAGTTTTCTTTTTCATGTTCCAGTGGTGGGGTGCATTGTGGACCGCCCTGAAATGTGTTTCTGCAAGTCGGGATGTCTGGGTAGCTCTGATTTGGAATTGCATACATGCACATATGGTGGGCTTACTCTGGCATGTTTGATCACCTTTACTTGTAGGGGCGCTGCCCTACCTCCACTCCCTACCCAGCCCCCCCAGCCTCTGGGCCCTTGAGCCTGGGAACAGGTAGAGGAAACCTTTGAGAGAATGAGAGAGAGGCTGGCATGAGGCAAACCCGTCGTCCCCCCCACACACCAATACCTCCTTTAAATCTAACATGCCTGTCCTATATATGTTTAATTTAACTCACCCCCTCCCACCCCCACGCCACCCCCAATCTCTATTCACAATGCCCAAAAAATGAAATGCTTGGTTGTCCCAGGACTCAGGACTGCATGCTGCCCCCTGCTGGGAATATGGTGGTAGTGCTTCTGTCTGCAAAAGCATGCTGGGACAGAGAGAGCACAACAGCTGGAGCTGGAACTGACCCATTGGCCAGCACGTGACACGTCCATCTCTTTTGGTCACATGGGGGAACTGCAGAGGTGACCTTGGTATGAGAAATAGACTGAAATCACGGGGTGTTGAAAAATGTTGACCGATGATGAGACAGCAGCTTGCTTTTTTTCTTAGAAAGTTGACTGTAACAGTGTGTATGGATTTGTGTCCATGTATGTGTGAGTGTGTTTGTGTGTGAATAGGAGGGTGTCATGACTCCCAGTTATCACACTATCTTCTATCAATCTAGCTAGCACTAATGTAGAAGATTATGGTGCTACAGTAGCAGTCTACACACACACACCACTGCTGTCTACACACACACTGCTGCTGTTGCTGCTGATGTTGCTGCTGAATGCCAATGTTTCTCCCAAAGAACATTAGAAACCAAAGTGGAAAAGAAGATATTCCAGGAAGCTGAGCATATTTAGAATATCAAACAAAATCAAGGGAGCTTTAATATGCTCTCCACACGCCTCACTACCTTCCTCTTCAGTACAATGGGTGAGGGGCAGAAGAGGGAGAAGAAGGAGAGAGAGAGAGAGATAGAGAGAGAGATAGATAGAGAGAGAGAGATTGAGTGAGAGAGAGAGAGAGAGAGAGAGAAAGAAAGAGAGAGAAAGAAAGAAAGAGAGAGAGGGGAGAGAGAGAGGGAGAGGGAGAGAGAGACAAGGGGAGAGACAGTGAGAGAGAGAGAAGAGAGAGAGAGAGATAGATAGAGAGAGAGAGATTGAGAGAGAGAGGGAGAGAGAGAGAGAAAGAAAGAGAGAGAGAGAAAGAAAGAAAGAGAGAGAGAGGGGAGAGAGAGAGGGAGAGGGAGAGAGAGACAAGGGGAGAGACAGTGAGAGAGAGAGAGAGAGAGAGAGAGAGAGAAAGAGAGAGAGAGAGAGAGAGAGAAAGAAAGACACAGAGACAGAGCCAGACAGAAAGACAGACAGAGAGAGATAGGTTCAACATTTTTTTATTACAGCATTGTCTAACTTTTCAAAAAATAACACTACTTGAAGACATAAAATATTAAAACCTCAGACCAACAAAGCTTATAGCATTACATTAATGAAATGGAATGCTGAAGCCTACCACACTCCTTAAAAGCACTTGTCCATCATCTCCAGTGAGACAGAGAGAGGGGAGGAGGGAGAGATGAGATAATAAAAAACAGGGAAAAGATGAAGACATAGAAGAGGAGTGGTGAGAGAGAGGGAGAGAAACAGAGAGAGAAAGACAAAGGGGGGGGGGGGGTGAATGCAGGGTGAAGAGCTTTATATCTTATCACTCCTTTATGAGACCACACACACACACACACACACACACCGACAAGCACACAGACACACACACACACACACACACACACACACCCACAAGCACACAGACACACACAGATACACACAGATACACACACACACACACACACACACACACACACACACACACACACACACACACACTCACACACACACACACAGATACACACAGGCACACTCGCCGGCCTCTTCATCATCTCTGCAGTGGGACGCCACTTCCACACACCCGACAACACACACCAACACGCACACACAGATGCACACACACACACACACACACACACTTCTTGTTGATCACCTGCCAAATTTCATATATCTCTGTTTGTGTTTGTATGTGTATATAGAAACAGAGAATGAAGAAGGAAGAGATGGGGGGGGGAGTGAGGGAGGGAGTTAAAGTAGAAAGCCACAAAGAAAGTAGAGGCATGAGGGATAAAGCAAAAGAGTGACAGCGATTGTGAGTGAGTGAGTGTGTGATGGTGTACGTGTGTGTGTGTGTGTGTGTGTGTCAGTGTGTGATTGTAGCTGGAGAGTGATTGTGACTGAGACTAAGAGTCTGGTGACTTTAACTTTGTCTCCATGCGAGTGGCTGGTGTCTGCTGGCTTAACCGTCCTGTCCAATCGCAGTTGATGGCTACCCCAACATTGTATACTCTGTGGTGGGGCTCCAATGGCTAACAGCAGTCTTTCTCTCTCTCACTCTCTCTCTGTCTCTCTCTCTGTCTTTCTCTCTCTTTCTCTCTCTCCCTGCCTTTCTCTCTTTTTTCCTCTCTCTCTCCCTGCCTTTCTCATTCTTCCACTCTCTCTCTCTGTCTCTCTCTCTGTCCATCTGTCTCTCTCTCTTTCTCTCTCTCTCTCTTTGTCTTTCTCTCTATTCCTCTCTCTATTTCTCTCTCTGTCAGAAACACTTTTACACACACACACACACACACACACACACACACACACACACACACACACACACACACACACACACACACACAGAAACACACCATGTTCTTGCAAAATAAATCAACCTCACTCTGTGAGTGGACTTGGAGCCAAAGCATCACATCCAAAATAAAGTGTGTGTCTGACTGTGTAGTAGTGTGTACATTGCTATTCAGTGTGTTTGTGTGTGTGTGTGTGTAGCTTTGTGTTATAAGTGTCTGAGTGGGAGTGTGCATAAATGTTCATTACAATGTGTGTGTGTGTGT
>CM059270.1:19097855-19105355 GCA_030347295.1 Setipinna tenuifilis
CGGCTCTCTCTCCTCCCACATGCCTTTGCACGCAGTCAGTAGTCAATCGATAGCCCCGCTCTCCCGCTTTACCCGAAAAAAAGGCAGCCCGCTCTCGCCTCTCCACCGCTCTCCCTCTGCCTCTCTCAGGCAGGCAGGGAGGAAGGCAGGCAGGCAGGGAGGCAGGGAGGCAGGGAGGGAGGAAGGCAGGGAGGGAGGAAGGCCCGGGTGCTGGAGGAAGCTGAGGTATTCGATGGAGGTGAAGAAGGGGAGAAGGACAGGTGGCTAACGTCCCCTGAGTAACCAGACGTCTCCTTGTGGTGATTGTGGGTGTGTGTGTGTGTGTGTATGTGTGTGTTTGAGTGTGTGTGTGTGTGTGTTTGAATGTGTGTGTGTGTGTATGTGTTTTTGTGTGTTTGTGTCTGTGTGTGTGAGTATGTGTGTGTGTGAGAGAGTATGTGTGTGTGTGTGTGTGTGAGAGAGAGAGAAAGAGAGAGTATGTTTGTGTGTGTGTGTGCGTGTGTGTGTGCATGTGTGTGTGTCTGTGTGTGTGTGTCTCTACAGTACTCCAGGGACATCCAGTGGTGAGGGGAAGCATCATGCCTGTAATCCCACCCCCCCCCGCCACCTCCCAACACCAACCCACCCCCGCCCCCTACCACCCAGCCTCACCTTGCCCCCTGTCTCCCCTGAAGACCGTGGTGGTGGGCGTTGATCACTTAACAGGCCGCACTGAGGTCCAGCCTCCCCCTCCTGGCACCAGGCTTCCTGTCAAGCCTTAACCTCATAAGTGTGTCTCCGATAGAAGCTACCGGAAACCCCTCGCTCAAGACGCAGGCCAGGGGCAGAGGCCAGCTACTCCACTCACTACCGCTTTCCTTACATCACATGCCCTCTCACACACAGACATTCAGACACACACACTCAAGCAGACACACTCACATACACACACTTTCTCACACACTTACACACACACATACACACACTTTCTCACACACTTACACACACACACACACACACACACACACACACACACATACACACACACACACACACACACACACACACACTCAAGCAGACACACTCACATGCACTCACACACATATACACACACACACACACACTGCGAGATGGAGCCAGAGTCCATGTAAAGAGTCGGCGAGAGCTGTGAGAGTCAAACTGTGCTTTGACCGCTGGGAGATGTTGGGGTTCAGCGGATCACATCAGCACAGCGAGGGAGGCACATGCGATGTGTGTGTGTGTGTGTGAGTGTGTGTGTGTGTGTGTTTGCGTGTGTGTCTGTGTGTGTGTTTGCATGTGTGTGTGCATCTGTGTTTGGGAGAGACAAAATAAGTGTGCACCCGTGTGTGTGTGTGGTTGATTGAATATGAATGTGTGTATGTGTGAGCGGTTGAGGGGTGGTAGTGTGTGTGTGTGTGTGTCCGTGTGTATGTGTGCATCTGTGTATGTGTGTGGATGCGTGTGTGCATGGAAGGGGGTGTGTGGGTGTACTGTGCACTGAGCCAGGGTCACTCACACATGGGCTTGAGCTGGGCGATGAGCTCCTCCTTGGTCCACTTGGCCCACTCCTTCTTGTCCGTGTTGATGGAGCACAGGATGGGCCCGCACGGCTTCCCACAGTCCTCAATGGCCGGAACATTCAGGTAGTGGACCAGCACGATGTCTGGGTTCTGCAGCAGGGGAGGGAAAAAAGGAGGGAGGGAGAGGGAGAGAGAGAGAAAGAGAGAGAGAATAAGAGAGAGAAGAGAGAGCAGAGGGGGGGGGGGGGGGGGAGGGGAGAGAGAGGGAGAGAACGAAAGAGAGAGGAGAAAGAGAGGAAAGAATAAGAGACAGAGAAAGAAAGGGAGAGAGAATAAGAGAGAGGGGAGAAAGTGGGGGAGGGGAAGGGGAGAAATAGAGGAGAGAGAGAGAGAAAGAGAGGGAGAGAGAGAGGGAGAAAGAATAGAAGAAAGAGTGGAGAGAGCAAGGGGAGGGGAAGGGGTGAGGAGAGAGAGAGAGAGAGGAAAGGAGAGAGAGGGAGAGAAAAAGAAAGACAAAGAGGCAGGGTGAAGAGCGTTAGAGCTTTATCATTCCTTTACGAGGCTACACGAGACACAGTACAGAAACTTTCACACATGATTACACCAATAAAATACAGCAGCATTAAAACGCCAATTAAACTGGCTCACATCATAGACACACACAGAGAGAAGGGGAAAAGACAGCAGAGGGATGGAGGAAGTGAGAGAAGAAGACAAACTGAGAGAGAAAGAAAGCGAGAGAGATATTTCTTGTTCCATATCCTTTGAATGACTGCTCTGACAATACAAAAAGCAACCATTTGTCACACCACAGCGAGCTGAGAGAGGAGAGAAAGTTAAGAGAGGGAGGTGTGTGTGTGTGTGTGTGAGACAGTGTGCAGTAGAGAGAATAGCACAGTCACTCTAGCACCAGCCAGAGAGGAGGGGTTTGGGGGGGGGGGGGGGGGGGGTGGAGAGGAGAGAAGAAGTGTGTGTGTGTGTGTGTGTGTGGGTAGGAGAGAAGGAGTGTACATGTGTGTGTGTGTGTGTGTGTGTGTGTGTGTGTGTGTGTGTGGGAGTGGGGGGGTGGAAAGGAGAGAAGTGTGTGTGTGTGTGTGTGTGTGTGTGTGTGTGTGTGTGTAGTGTGTGTGTGTGTGTGTGTAGTGTGTGTGTGTGTGGGGTGTAGTAGACAAGGGGTGTACATTTGGGGGGTGGAAAGGAGAGATGGTGTGTGTGTGTGTGTATGTGTGTGTGTGTGTGTGTGTGTGTGTGTGTGTGTGTGTGTGGAGTAAGGAGGAGAGAAGAAGTGTGTGTTTTGAGGGGGATGGAGGGGTGGGCCAGGAGCAGATGGGGTGTCAGCATCAACTCACACTATTGGCAAGGGTGAAGAGAGTGTGATAGACGCTACACACACCCCCACACACACACACACACACACACACACACACACACACTCTTTCTCTCTCTCTCGTTCTGTCTCTCACCCTCTCTTTTCACACTCGTAACATTCAGGATGTAAGAACACAAGCCAATGTGCAGAAGCTAAACACAGCTGCTCAATTAAAGAGTAAAATAAGGCACTTGGATTTTGCATCAAACATGCACATAGTGTGTGTATGTGTATGTGTGTGTGTGTGCGTGAGGGCATGAGAGAGGAGAGAGGAGAGAGAAAGATACAGACAGAGTCGGAGAGACAGAGAGATAGAGAGACAGAGAGAGAGAGAGAGAGAGAGACAGGAGTGAGAGAAAGAGAGACAGACAGACAGAGAGAGAAAGAGAGAGAGAGACAGATAGAGAGAGAAAGAGAGGGAGAGAGAAAAAGGAGAGAGAGAAAGACAGGAGAGAGAGAGAGAGAGAGAGAGAGAGAGAGAGAGAAAGGAGAGAGAGAGATTGTTTGGGATGGGATGAGGGAAGTTCTTCCCCTTCTGTGCACCTTTGCTAGCACGTGCGTAGCTGTGTTAAATTCACCTCCAGTAGCAACCTCCCCACCCCACCCCCAGCCCCCCCCCCCACCCTCACCCCAACCCCGCCCCCCACCCCCCCCTCAGCCTTGGCTGGGTGTACTGGGTAAAAAAAAAACAGCAATTTGTAGGCAGCCAGTGTTACAACAACAAATTTTCTAATAATTTCTACTCTGACAGCTTATGAATAATAGGTGGTGTTTAAAAGCAAATTGTGCCGGTGCGAATAACAGCAATTCTGTGCTGTAATCATGAATAGCTTTGATTACAAGATGCGATTTAAAAAGTCACTGGAGGAGCATTCCCTAACTGCTAGTTGAGATTATGTTCATTACACACTGCACAGACACACAAACATACACAGAGCACGCACACACACATGGACACACACAGACAGACAGACAGACACACACACACACATGCGCGTGCATGCACACACACACATTACATTACATTACATTACATTGCATTTGGCAGACGCTTTTATCCAAAGCGACTTACAATCAAGGAGGACATAAGCAATAGAGGAGGACACAGAGTAAAGACACAACAGATATAAGTACTTCTGCATAGGGATAGAGAGAGAGAGAGAGTTTTTAGATTAGTGTTTGTTAGTTATATTAGTTTTGTTAGGAAGGGAAGCAATCTCGGAAGAGAAGGGTTTTTACAAGCTTTTTAAAGATAGGGAGGGATGTTGCCGTTCTTGTTGCAACTGGTAGGTCGTTCCACCATTTGGGGACAACCACAGAGAAGAGCTTAGAGTGACCTCTCTTTGTGAGAAGTGAGGGTACCGATAGACGATTTGTGTGAGCGGAGCGCAGCGCCCTGGACGGGACGTGAGCCTGTAATAAGACATTGAGGTAGACGGGGGCGGAACCTGAAATTACTTTGTAGGCTAGTGTCAGAGCCTTGTGTTTAATTCTGGCAGCTATTGGCAGCCAGTGAAGATCTCTAAAGAGTGGGGTAACATGTGTTCTTTTGGGTTGGTTGAAGACCAGTCGCGCTGCTGCGTTCTGGACCATTTGCAATGGTTTGATCGCACAGGCAGGTAGACCGACTAGGAGAGAGTTACAGTAATCGAGCCGCGAGGTGATTGATGCCTGTATAAGCAATTGAGCAGCATATTGGGTCAGGTACGGTCTGATTTTTCTAATATTGTATAATGCATAGCGACATGATCTCGCTACAGAAGAAATGTGATCGGAGACAGATAGACGGTCGTCTAATATGACACCTAGGTTTCTAGCCACGTTGTTCGGGGCAACAGTGACATCGCCAATATTCAGGGTGATGTCGTGGCAGATTGACTCATGGGCAGGGATGACCAGGAGTTCGGTTTTAGACAGATTAAGCTGGAGATGATGATCTCTCATCCAGGAGGATAGGTCAGAGAGACAGGCGGAGATGCGTGTGGAGACCGTGGTATCGTCTGGTTGGAACGACAGGTACAGCTGTGTGTCGTCGGCATAGCAGTGGTAGGAGAATCCATGTGAGCGGATAACATGAGACAGCGAGGTGGTGTAGATAGCAAACAGAAGGGGGCCCAGAACTGACCCCTGGGGAACCCCTGTGGAGAGGGTGTGAGTCGATGACAGATGTCCTTGCCAGGCCACATTAAAGGAGCGCCCGGTGAGGTAAGATTTGAGCCAGGAGAGGGCAGTGCCTGCAATGCCCATGTTGGCGAGTGTGGATAGCAGAATGTCATGATTAACTGTATCAAAGGCAGCCGATAGGTCCAGGAGGATGAGCACTGATGACTGACCGTGTGATCTGGCTGTTTTGAGGGCTTCCGTGACTGATAATAGAGCCGTCTCAGTGGAGTGACCGCTCCTGAAACCAGATTGTTTTGGGTCGAGTAGGTGGTTATGGGTGAGGAAGCTAGTGAGTTGTTTAGCTACCGCCCTCTCAATGGTTTTTGAGAGGAAGGGAAGCAATGAGACCGCTCGGTAATTTTCGACCTGGGCAGGGTTGAGCGTGGACTTCTTCAGCAGTGGCGTAACTCTGGCCTGTTTGAAGGCAGCAGGAAATACGCCGGAGGATAGTGAGGTATTAATCACCGATGTGATTGGTGGGACTACCGTGGGGGCAATAGCTTGCAGCAGTTTAGAGGGGACTGGGTCCAGTGGGCATGTAGTGGGGCGATTGTTCGTAATAAGTTTAGATACCTCATCTTCTGAGAGAGGGGAGAACGAGGAGAGTATCGCGCTGTTGTCCTGTGGGGGTAGTGGGTTGTGAGTGAGGGGGTCACAGAATTGTTTGCTGATAGCCTTAACCTTGTCTGTGAAGAAGGAGGCAAAGCTGTCAGCAGTGAGGTTGGTGGCAGGTGGGGGTGGGGGAGGGTTGAGTAGCGATTTGAAGGTGGAGAAGAACACACATGCACACACACACACACACACACGCACACACACACACACACACACGCACGCACGCACACACACACACACACACACACATGCATGCGTGCGTGTGCCTGTGCATGCACACACACACACACACACACACACACACACACATTTACATATACAGTCAATCAGCAACATGCATAATGTCACACGCCAGAAGAGTTTCCGTATGCTGAGTAGAGAGAAGGACAGAGTGAGTGCACACACACACACACACACACACACACACACACACACACACACACACACTGTCAAGGCTATATATATATAAAATATATATACCTACACACGTAATACAAAAAAAGTCAATTTAGTTCACTAATTGAGGTACATACACACACCTTCGGGCACATATGTATGGTGTGAAGGAATTAAACTGTGGGGGGTAGAGAAAGAGATTGAGTAAAAGAGAGAGGAAAAGAGAGAAAAAGAGGGGAAGAATAAAATAGAGAGAGAGTGATAAAGAAAGAGAAAGAGAGAGACTAAGACAGAGGCATAGAGAGAGCGATAGAGGAAGAGAGCGATAGAAGGGGAGAGAGAGAGAGAGAGAGAGAGAGAGAGAACTGAGACTGAAAAAGGCCTTGATAGAGAAAAATGCAATGGCAACATCTGTCGGACGGCTGTTGGAGGCTTCATCAGTGCTAAGTGGTAAATAAATCAGCTTGCTGCTGGTGTGTGCAGCCTCCCAGCCAGCCTCCATTAATCTGCCCCTGGGCACCAGGGCCGCCCTGCCCCAGCCACAGAACACACACACACACACACACACACACACACACACACACGCACACACACGCATACACACACTCGCACGCACACACACACACACACACACACGCACACACACACACGCATGCACACACACACACGCACACACACACACACACACACACACACACACACACAAACATACACACACACACACAGTGGGAGGTAACACAGGGGCATGCAGGTAACACATATGCATGCACCAACACACCACAAATAACAGAAAGAGACAGAGAGAGAGAGAGAGAGAGAAAGACAGAGACAGAGAGAGAGAAAGAGAGAGAGAAAGAAAGACAGAGTCAGAGACAGGGAGACAGAGAAAGAGAGAGAGAAAGAGCAAGACAGAGACACAGAGAGAGAGAAAGAGAGAGAGAGAAGGAATGAATGAAATAGACAGAATGAAAGCAAAAGAATAAACATACATACACAAATATACATACACACAGCACTCAAAAAAGTTGTCAATAAGTTATTATCTCTCAAAAATAACCCTCACAAGCACCTATAATCTCACAGATACAAATGCTCTCTCTGAGCAGACTGCAAATCTCGATTGATAGATAACCTACACACCCACACGCGCACACACACACACACACACACACACACACACACACACACACACACACACACACACACAGACAACCACCCACACAGCACTGAAATATATATGGACTCACACAGGCTCAGAAAAGACTGAAACGAGGTAAGGAATGGAGTCTCTTTGAAAACACACTTCAGACGGTCTGCTTGAGAAGACACAGGCCCTCAACCATGTAGAGTTCTGGGACATATAGGTCTCTCTAAGGCTATAAAAAACCTCAACACAACCTCAACAGAGTGACTTAAACATTAAAAAAGCCAAAACTATAG
>CM059270.1:19110355-19117855 GCA_030347295.1 Setipinna tenuifilis
GTGTGTGTGTGTGTGTGTGTGTATGGGATTGTCCCTTATGGTGTTTCTCAGCCTGCCAGTACACAATCTGCACTTTTCCTTATAAGTTGATTCCAAAACATCTCTCTCTATCTTCTTCTCCCTCTGTCTCTCTCACTCTCTCATCAATTTTATTGTTATCCTCGTTTTCTTTACAGGTACGTACGCTGATAGGCTTACTGTACGTGGCATTTAAGTGTGTGTGTTGTGTTAAAGGGGAGGCGATGGTGAGTGTGTGTCATTACATGCTCGGGTGACTCTGGCACAGGTGGCCATAGTGTAGCGGAGTGGAGGCTCCTTAATGAAGGTGTGTGTAGAAGGTGTGTGTAGAAGGTGTGTGTGCTAGTGCTGGTGCTGAGGTGTTAATGGGCTGTGTGGCTAAGGCCCCTTATGAAGGGTGTGGTGTGTGTGTGTGCTGCTAGCGTTCAGCACTAATGCTCACACTCACACACACACACACACACACACACACACACACACACACACACACACGTCTTGTGATGATGGTTTGAGGAGCACAGAGCACCAAGCCCAGTTACTCACACAGCAGGAGATGGCAAGGTTGGTAATAGAACTCATCATGCTAATGGTTATGGTGTGTAGTGTGTGTGTGTGTGTGTGTGTGTAAGAAAGCACCTGTGTGTGTGAACCTGTGGTTGTGTGTGTGTGCACATGTGTGTTTGTG
Source organism: Setipinna tenuifilis (assembly GCA_030347295.1). Taxonomy (NCBI): domain Eukaryota; kingdom Metazoa; phylum Chordata; class Actinopteri; order Clupeiformes; family Engraulidae; genus Setipinna; species Setipinna tenuifilis. Next base: position 19,111,059 of record CM059270.1, read on the forward strand.
TGTGTGTGCACCTGTGTGTTTTCGTGTGTGTGTACCTGTGTGTTTGTGTGTGGGGGGAAGGGTTTTATTATTTGCATGGGCGTACTGCATGTGTGTGTGTGTTTGTGTGTTCATGTGTACATGTGTGTGTACTGAGGAAGATTAGTGTGTCCTTCCTTCCCCCACCTCTCCTGTCTGTCTCTCACTCTCTCCTCCTCCCACGTCATGGCGAGAAATCGCCACATCCACTAACCTGTAGCCAGGCAACAGGTTCCAAGGAGCCCCTCCACACACACACACACTCACACACACAGACACTCTCTCTCTCTCACACACACATACAGAGACTCACACACACATACAGAGACTTACACACACAGACACACTCACACACACATGCAAGCCAATGTTCCCATGGACTGCCACCCTGGCCTGGAGAGGCTCCTGTGGTAATCTACTATAAATACACACAGCAAATTAGTCCTCCGTGGAGCAGGTACTGGGGGAGCATGGCCATGGGCATTGGGCAAGCAGGGCTACGGCAGGCCACATGGGCCAAAAAATGCTGGGCACCGGGGGGACCAGAGCGAAGCAGCAAAAAGGAATCAATCAAGCACTGCTGCTGCTGTCTCTGTCAGCGGAGCCACTCTGGCCACTCTGGCCGCGGATGAATCAATTGCACCCTGACGGTCCAGTGTGTGCTGAGGGTGTCTGAGTGTCTCCCTCGGAGCTCGAGGGGGTTCTGTTGGGGCTTCCGTTGCCATGGCAGCCTGCCTCGCTGACCCGAGTGACAGCACGTCCACTTCCTCTAGTGCGCATGGACATGGGAGCGTAACCATGGCTACCGTGCTAACAGAGCTTGTACAGGGGCTATTACAAGTGAAGAGGGAGTGAACACATGAGGAATACAGAGAGGAAGAGGAAGAGAAAGAGAGAGAGAAAGAGAGAGAGAATTTTTACACTTCTTCATTAGAGCACCGTCTACCAATAATACAAGACTGAGAGAAAGAGAGAGAGAGAGACAGAAAGAGACATAGAGAGAGACAGAAAGAGACAGAGATAGAGACAGAGACAGAGGCAGAGAGAGAGATAGAGAGAAAAAGAAAGCTAGAGATAGAGACAGACAGAGACAGACAAAGAGACAGAGAGAGAGAGAGACAGAGAGAGAGAGAGAGAGAGAGAGAGAGAGAGACAGAGAGACAGAGAGAGACAGAGAGAGACAGAGAGAGACAGAGCAAGAGCAAGGGCACACTACAGCACAGACATGTCATTTTGAAGACCCCGACATGGGCCGTGCAGGGTCGTCCATGCCCATGCTGCTGCTATGACCCTGGGGATGCTGCTGCTGCTGCCTGTCACTAGTGGCAGTGGAGATTGCACAGAGGCGCCGTCTTAACGAGGCTCTCGCCCGCACTCTCAGCACAGATAAGGGCGCCATTAACATGAGAGAATCTTAATGAAGTGGGGGCGCTTCAGAGAGACACCATGCTAAAGAGCCAGTGTGTGTGTGTGTGTGTGTGTGTGTGTGTGTGTCTGTGTGTGTGTGTGTGTGTGTGTGTGTGTGTGTGTGTGTGTGTGTGTGTGTGTGTGTGTGTGTGTGTGTGTGGGTGTGTGTGTGTGTGTGTGTCTGTGTGTGTAAGGAAAGACAAAAAGGGTGTTTGCCCATGCATGTATGCACATAGGGATGTAGGAGGGGGGGAGTGAGATATGGGTATGTCTGGGGGTATGCAAGTGGGTATATATGTGTGTATGTGTAACTATCTGTGTTTGTGTGTCTGTGTGCATGTTAGCAGGAGCTGGGGTGGAAGTGGGTGAACATATGTGTGTGCATGTGTGTGTGTGTGTGTATGGGTGAGAGTTTATGTATGTGTGTGTAAGTATGTGCATGTGTGTGCGCGTGCATGTGCGTGTGTGTGTGAGTGAGAGAGAGAGAGAGAGAGAGAGAGAGAGAGAGAGAGAGAGAGAGAGAGAGAGAGAGAGAGAGAAAGAGAAAAGAGAGATTAGGGGCTGTGGCGATGCTGGAGCCATGTTCCCTGCTCTGATAAGACCCGGAGCAGAGGCGTGTCTTCAAAGCCCCGCCGCTCACACACACACACACACACACACACACACACACACACACACACACACACACACAACTCAGCAAGCCACCCTATCGGGACTACCCCCCCTAAGGAAGCAGCCAAAATAAGCAGGGGAAACATATTCCCCTCTGTTCCTCTCTCTCTCTCTCTCTCTCTCTCTCTCTTTCACTTTTGTTCTGTCCCTCCCTCTCTCTCACTATCTTCCTCTTACTCTCTTGCTCTCTCTCACTCCCCTATCTATCTCTCTGTTCCTCTCACTCTCCCACTCTCTCCCCTTTCCTCACTTCCTCTCTTTCTTACTCTCTCTCTCTCTCTCTCTGTCTCTCCCACACTTCCTCTCTCTCTCTCTCTCTCTCCATCTTATTTTAGTAGTCATTCCTGGCTGCACTCCTAAGAAACATTTCCACGGGGTATACAAGCCTCTCCTGTTTTCAGTGGCAAATCTTACATAAAGCATGGCAATTTGATGTGGTGTCACAAACATTCACAGCCTCCCCCGTGTCCTCCTCTTCTTCAGGCTCTCTTTCTCTCCCCCCTCCCTCCCTCCCGCTCTCCCTCCCTCTCTCTCTCTCTCTCTTAAATTCAAATTTAAAGTTGCTTTATTAGCATGACTGTTGAAATACAGTGTTGCCAAGGCATAAAGAACAATAGAAAATGTCGTCCATTTGCAAAATAACATTTGAGTATTAGGAACCATTGGGGGACAGAGGAAATGGAATGGGGAACAGGGGAGTGGAGGAAACAGTAGCATGGGAAGTTGTTTTTACACGCAAACATGTAAACACACACACACACACACACACGCCCCATTCACACATATACATATGAACAGTTTAAATGGGGCAACATTGAAAAAACAAATGTATACAAATGCAACAAAAATGTACATTGTTACATTGTTAGTCACTGTCTCTCAGGGTATGGCAGGCTAAAACATATTGTGCAGCTAACCGAGCATTCGGTCTTTTTCCTAGAAGGTGGGCCAATTTCTCATAGTCCCAGAGGAAGCTAAAATGTAGTATTTTGTCTAAGAGGAGTACAAAAAAGCACTAGTTGTTCATAGTTGTTCATGTAGTTGTTCATATTTTGGGCAGTACATTTAAAAAGTGCATCTCATCTTTTTCGACCTCACCAGTCATTTAGTGACCACTGCTGTCTTGGGAGCCATGCTATGACTGTGTACATACAAAGGTGGAATAATACACGCAAGAGTTTATCACATTCGACAAACACGTAGCAAAATTTGAATGAGGGCTTGGCGTTTCATGTGTCCAATGGCGGCCTTAATTAGGACGCCATGCTGGTGTGCGGTGGGGCTGCATCGTCACACTACCATTCTAACTTGGATTTGCGATTTGGTTTGATTACCCCAATGTTCCAGATTTGTGTATTCTTGCACTGATTCATAATTCGTTGTACTTTCATCTGATTTTGGAAAGCGGTGTTGGTGTGAAATTGATGGGTTAATGTGTTAGATGGGTTAATTAACGTTAGAATCAACTCACTGAGGGGACTTCAGGGCTGACCTTTTGGGTTTTAGGGGTTGTAACTTTATAGTGTCCTCTGTACTAGATTTTAGATTTTTTGTATATTTAATGCCAATAGGATTGTGCCTAACTCAGTTGAGTGTTTTTCTTTTGGATGCTGAAGATATTTAAAAAAAATTATGCATGTAGGAATTCTATGGGATGTTTGTCCCATCTAGCGTAATCTACTGTAGCTTACTGAGTGGACCCCATACTTCACGTTTATACAATGCAACAGGCATAATGACACTGTCAAAGATTTTGCACCAGATTTTAAATGGGAATTTGCATCTTGTAAAGTTTCTTTTGATGACAAAGAAAGCTGTATGAGCTTTGTCTTTTAGCACATTCACTGCAAGGTCAAAGCTTCCTCAGACACTGAGTTTCAAGCCTAAATAATAATAACATAATAAATGTTCTAGGGTGGTGTTTTCTGTAAGTGGAAAATGTGTCTGGTTGCCTAAAATCTGGCTTTCTTTTGGAAGATTCACCAAATTAACCGTCAGGACCCAGTTGTGACAGAAGTGCTCTAGCAGATCCAGGTGCTGCTGTAGCAACATCATGTCATCTGCAAGGAGCAGGAATTTAATTTCCATATTGTTTAGGGAGAGTCCAGGAGCTGTAGATTGTACCAGTAAAACAGCTAAATTATTCATACCAATATTGAACAGAGTACAGTAGGACTCAAACTACAGTCCTGCCTCACCCCACACCTTTGAGTGAAGTATTCTGTTCTGCTGTTATCAATTTTTATATTTTACATTTGCTGTCCAAATAAATAGATTTGATTAAGTCATATGTTTTACCCCCTACACCACTTTGCAAAATTTTGTAAAATAATCCAACATGCCAAATTGAGTAAAATGCTTTTTCTAAAAATCACAAAACAAGCGGATATTTTACTTTTGGTCTTTTGGAGAACATGTGTATTGATTAGGGTGTGTAAGGTGTAAACATGGTGAGTGGTGTTGATATGTTTTGGTAAGAAGCCAATTTCACCTTTAGTCAAAGACATTGTGTTTGATAAAGGCCTGCGAGACGTGCATTTAAAATACAGCAGAAAACCGTCCTCAGATTACTGTTCACACAGAATTTGCCTCCGCTCTTGAATATTGGAGAAATAAGCCCCTTGTTCCAGACCTCAGGAAAGCAGCTAGCTTCAAGAACAAGATTGAACAGTTTCAAAAGAACCCTTGTGCAGCTCAGGGTGTGTGTGTGTGTGTGTGTGTGTGTGTGTGTGTGTTTGGGGGGTGGGGGGGGGGGTGCTGTGAAGCAGTGTTGAGTGTGCAGCCTTGTGTAGCATTTCGGTCTTCATGCCGTCAGGTCCACATGCTTTTTAAAGGCTTTAGTTTGTCGAGCATGTTAACTAATTCTAGTGTGATTTCATAGTCAAGGGAGTCTTTTAAGAGAATGTAGATTTTCTTTAATGATTTGTTGGCCAACTGAGGTTATTGGGTGGAATTTTTCATAAAGGTTTTTAAAGTATTTCTTCCATATTTCTCCATCCTTTAGAGGTGTTTCTTCATTTTACGTTGAATTCCATTTGTCCCAAAACTGGGTTTGTTTTGTGAAGTTTTCAGTTTTCTAAAGGTATTCATTATAGTAGTTTTGTTTTTTTTATTTGAAATCATGGATTTATATTCTTTAAGTTTTTTTTGCAGTAGTTCTCTTTTATCTCCTACTTATGTGGTTGTCTATGTTTGTGGCTAAACAGTTGTTTACACTCCTTATCAAACCATTTCTCTTTGGGTTACCTTTTAATAGGTTTGCTTTTACTGCAATTTCACGGTATAATTAAATTATAATTGATGTACTGCCCCAATTGACATCTGATTTGTTGTGGCTCAAATTTCGATTGTAAAACATTGTTAATATTATTAGTAGTTTCAACAGAGTTAGCTACACTGGTGAATTGAGATGTGCTGTTGCCAGTTGTCTATAAGTTTAAGAAGTTTCTTAGATTTGTTGTGTCCTTTTAATAAAACATTGATTTGGCAGTGATCTAAAAGTGGTGGCTGTGGTCTTACAGTGAATGTGTTTATGGAGGAGGGGGTCCATGTCAGTACTGTAACTGCATAGTCGACTACACTAGACACCCCCCTGAATCTCTGCCACGTTTTATGTTTTTATTTTTCAAGGATGGCAGAAGAAGTTTGTTATACCCCGAAGGACAGTAAGTAACTGTATCTGATCTACACCATGTTTCTAATAAAACAATGATGTTGTGGTTTGTGATATGGAGGAGAAAGTCAGAATTACAGTATCTCTTGGCTCCAAAACTTGATGAATAAAGCCCTTGGAGTGTACAGAGAATGACTTCAACATGTATATATCTTTGGCATTGGAGTCATAAAAAAAGACAATTTAGATAGAGGGTAAAAAAAGAAATCAGACTCCCTTCCTCCCTCCCTTCCTTCTTTCTTTCTTTCTTTCCCTCATTTCTCTCTTTCCCTCATTTCTCTTTCCCTCCTTCTCTTCTCTTTCTTTCCCTCCCTCCCTCTCTTTCTCTCTCTTCCCTAGTGTGTAAGAGGGAGAGAGAAGCGAGTATAAAAAAGTCTGCTGGATGTGTCAGGCTGGATGTGGGCAGCATTTATCATGGTGGTGTGTGTGTGTGTGTGTGTGTGTGTGTGTGTGTGTGTGTGGGGGGTGGGGTGGGGGTCAGGGTGCTGGTCAGTGGGAGTGGACACAGCTCCTCCAGCCTGAGCTCTCGCTGACCTTACAGAAGGAGGACAAAACAGCTCGCGGGCTCTCAATTAAGTGGAATTATGAATCATTCTGCAGATTGTGGTGATACGACAGGCCTGTGTGTGTGTGTGTGTGTGTGTGTGTGTGTGTGTGAGAGAATGCAAAAATGCCCCTTTGCCTTTGTTTTTCTGATTTTGTAGGGATGAAAGTGTGTGTATGTGACCATCAGTGTGTTTGTATGCATTTATGTCATTCCATGTGTATGTGTGTATATGCATACATGTCTTTGTGTGTGTGTGTGTATGTGAACGTGTGAATGTGTGTGTGTGTGTTTGAGTATGTGTAAGTGTGCGTGTGTGTTGAGCATGACTATGTTTAAACGTGTGTGTTTAAGCATGACTTTGTGTAAATGTGTGTGTATGTGTGTTTGAGCATGACTTTTCTGTAAATGTATGTGTGCGTGCGCGTGTTTAAGCATGACTTTGTGTAAGTGTGTGTGTGAGTGTTAGGGTGTGTGTATATG
>CM059270.1:19137855-19140355 GCA_030347295.1 Setipinna tenuifilis
GAGGAAAAAAAGAGAGATAGGGAGAGAGAGAGAAAGGGAGAGAAAGAGGAGGGTAAAAAAATCAATAGTATATCTGAACGCTAAGCACAATCCCCGAGAAAGCAGCTGGAGTGTGCAACTTGCTGTATAAAGCGGACAGCTTCATCAGGCTTTTTCCACAGGCCCAGACTAGTAACACACTGCTGAGAGAGAGAGAGAGGAAGAGAGAGAGAGAGAGAGAAAGAGAGAGAGAGAGGGAAAGAGAGAGAAAGATAGAGAGAGATAGAATGAGAGACAGAGAGAGAATAAGTGAAGAGAAAGGGAGTAAGAAGGAGAGAGAGAAGGGGATAAACAGGGAGTGAAGGGTAGAAGAAATAAAAGGGAGAAAGAGAGATAAGAAGAGAGAGAGAGAGAGAGAGAGAGAGAGAGAGAGATGGAGAGAGAGAGAGACTTACAAGCAAGCCTCTTCCCAAAAGCTGTACCCCCCCTTTTCCCCAGTGCCCTCACAACAGCATACACACTGACACACACACACACACACACACTGAGACTGGCTGAGCCCTTAAAATACCCGGCCTAAAAATAGCCGAGGGGAAGGCGATGGCAGTGGTAGCAGCAGTGGCAGCGGTGGTGGTGGGGATGGTGGTGAGGGTAGTAGCGGTAGCTATTATCATTGCACCCACGTCCTGCACCCCCCCAGCTCCCCCCACCCACTAAAGGCCCCCACCACACACGCAAAAGGAAGAGACTAATGATTTTCCTGATGCAAGCAATTAAAAAACTATTTGTCACCTGCCAGGATCGCTGATGTCCGGGGGCCTTGGCAGCGGATTAGAGACTGGCGTAGTGCGGTGCGGTGCGGTGCGCTGTGGGGCCCTGCGGTGCGGGGTGGCGCGAGGCGTCCGCTGAGGTGCCTGATTTATACGGACAGGTTAATGCGGGAGCAGACAGGACCCGAGACTGCGGGGCGGGGGGGTGGGGGGGTGGTGGTGGTGGTACAAGCCGGCCAGCCAGCCAGCCAGCCAGCCAGGGCCAAGCCATCAGGAGAGCCATGCAATATTCAGAGTGCCCCCCCTGCCCCCCACAAGCCCCCAATCCCCGCCGGCCCCCTGAAAACCTCCATATTCAGCTCCACACACCACCACCGCCACCACCACCGCTGACGATTACACTACAGCTGCTGCCAATGTTACTGCCTGTGCCTTGGGGAATGGTGGCTTAAATAGCAAATGTATATTTCCAAAATACACCTACACACACACACACTCACACACACACACACACACACTAAGAGGAAAAAATATACTGTGTGTGTGTGTGTGTGTGTGTGTGTGCAGTACCGTTCAGGGCCCAAAAAGAGCCAAGCATAATGTTTTATTGTCTAATAAATATGTATGCATATTACAGCACTGTAGAGTGCACTTCATAACCTGTGATCACGTTACCTCTGCCATACACACACACACACAAACACAGATGCACACACACATACAGATACAGATACACACTGACACACAGAAGCAGACAGACAGACAGACAGACAAACAAATAGATGCACACACACACACAAGCACAAGCACACACACACACACACACACACACACACACAAGCACAAGCGCGCGCACACACACACACACACACACAAGCACACACACGCCTCTGGTTGGCTGTTTGGCTGGCTGTGCGGGACAGATGTGTCTGGGGCAGATAGAGAGGCCAGGCCCGTGAGCCACCCGCTGAATCAATAGCCCTGACTGGCCACAAAAACATGTCTGTCCCCACCTTTCACACGCACACAAAGGAGAGAGAGGGGGTTTTAAATAAAAAGGGATTCCAGGCTGGCACACATACACTGACTCACACACATACACAGACTCACATACACACGGACAGACAGACACACACACACATACACACACAGAAACACAGATGGACAGACGCACACACACACACACACACACACACACAACCGGTGTGACAATATGTAATATTGTCCCACACACACACACACACACACACAAACAGACACATATACACATATACACACAAACACACACACACACACATACCAGGGATGGAAATAAGCACCAGCTACCAGACAAATGCTTGTAAAATATGAAAGTGGCTGGTAGATTTAGGACACAAAATAATGATCTACTGTTGAGTGGCTGGTAAAAGTTCACATTTTGCAAAGTTAATTTCCAACCCTGACACATACACATTGACACAGATGCAGACACGGCCACACACAGACACACACACAGACACACACATTCAGTCTCAGACGCACACACACACTCAGTCACAGAGACACACACACACTCAGTCACAGAGACACACACACTCAGTCACACACACACACACACACCAGCAACAGTGGCGGGTGTGTAGGCTTGGCGCAGCTCTGACTGTTCCATTTATGTTATCGATTGAGGGAGCTATACAATTAGCACCGCAGAATGGCAATGCCTCTGAATGGGCGCGCCCGCAGACTTACAAAAGGCTGTGTGTGTGTGTGTG
>CM059270.1:19162855-19165355 GCA_030347295.1 Setipinna tenuifilis
CACACACACACACACCGTGGACATATCAACGCAAACAGGAAAAGATTCATGTGCTCTAGGCATCTGCATACACACTGAACACACACACACACACACACTCACACACACACACACACACACACACACACACAGAAAAACTTTACAATCTCTAATTTATAATGGGACTTTTTTGTTGCAGGAGTACCAACATGATATCCTTGAAAATGCTCTTAGATTAATGGGGACCGTGATTTGTTCCACCTTATGGCTGTTTTTTTCTATCTCAAGGCAGCCCTCTGTTCCCACATGTGGAGATAAGTCAGTACCCACATGCACACACACCCCCGACACACACCCACACACCCCCGACACGCACACACACAATTCCCTGTTGTTCATATTTTGTTTCGCTGAAAACAAAAACTACAAGTGACTCTGAAAGTCTCCTAGGGCTCTCCATTACCTCTAACTGCACTGTGCAGACACAGGAAGGCCATGATACCAAAGTGTTTGTGTGTGTGTGTGTGTTTGTTCGTTTATTTGTGTTTGTACGCATTTAGGTGTGTCTGCATTGTGTGTGTATGTGTGTGCATGTGTGTATGTGTGCATGCGTGTGTGTGTGCGGTTGTGTACGTGTATATGTGTCTGTACATGTGCACGTGTGTATGTGTGTGTGTGCACACGAGTGTGTGTGTGTGTACGAGAGTGTGAGAGTACAGGTGCATGTGTCGTGTGTGTGTGAAACAGAGAGGCCTTGCAGGCCGTGTTGTGCTCAGATTACAGCACTGCTCTGGCCCCGTGCTCCCACCCTTGTGCTGCCATCCATTATTCCTGTCTGGGACAGGTAGGGGGGGTGTGTGTGGGTGTGTGTGTGTGTGTGTGTGTGTGTGTGTGGATGAGTATATGTGTGTGTGTGTGTGTGTGTGTGTGTGTGTGTGTGTGTGTGTGTGTGTGTGTGTGTGGATGAGTATATATGTGTGTGTGTGTGTGTGTGTGTGTGTGTGGATGAGCATGTGTGGATATGTGTGTGTGTGTGTGTGTGTGAGTGTGTGCGCACACACTTGCTTCGGTTATGAATCCCCAGCCAAAAAAGCCTTTACTCCAGGGCTCAAGCTGTACAGAGTCAGGTTTGTCCCCTAATTCATAACACCTTCCCTCTGCCAGCTCAGAGTCAGAGAGGGAGAGAGAGAGAGGGAGAGAGAAAGAGAGAGAGAGGGGGGGGGGAGAAAGAGAGAGGGGGAGAGGGAGAGAGAGAAAGAGAGAGAGTGAAACAGAAAGAGAGGGGGAGAGAGAGGGCCAGGGAGAGAGATAAAGAAAAAGGGGGGGAGAGAGAGAGTAAGCGAGAAAGAGAGCGAGAGAGAGATAGAAAGAGAGGCTAAGCTTGAGTCAGAGTGAAAAAGAAATGAAAAACAAGAGATGGGGTGAGGGTGGAGGGGTGAGGGAATTGCAAAGACTGGTGGGATCAGTGTGTGAGAGAGAGCTTACAAAAAGACAGAGAAAATAGGGAAAAAAGAGCAAAACAGAGACAGACAGACAGACAGACAGACAGACAGACAGACAGAGCTACTCCTGCAGTAACGTAGTGAGACAGACAGACAGACAGACAGACAGACAGAAAGAGCTACTCCTCTAGTAAAGTGGTGTGTCAGACAGACAGATTAAACAGACAGACAGACAGAGCTACTCTTGCAGTAAGCTAGTGTCAGACAGACAGACAGTCAGACACACAGAGAAACAGACAGACAGACAGGCACACAGTCAGTCAGACAGACAGACAGATGGACAGACACACAGACAGAGCTACTCCTGCAGTAAGATAGACTGTCAGACAGACAGACAGACAGGCAGGCAGGCAGAGCTACTCCTACAGTAAGATATACTGTCAGACAGACAGACAGCTCTTCCTGCAGTAACATGGAGTGTCAGACAGACAGACATACAGGCAGACAGGCAGACAGACAGACAGCGCTGCTTCTGCAGTAAGATGGCTGCTGAGTGCTGACCCGATGTGCTGATGATTGACAGCTGAGGTGCATAAAATTAGCCTCAAGGCTGTTCTGCCTCTGTTTACCCAATTTAGGCAACACACAACACACACACACACACGCACACACACTCACAAACACCAACACCCACACACACACACAGGCACACACACGCACAGGCACACACAGGCACACACAGGCACACACAGGCACACACACACCCACACACACCCACACACAGGCACACACACCCTCCCCACACACGCACATGCGCACACACACACACAGGCACACACACACAGGTACACACACAATAAACTCATATGTCAGGCACAAACAAGCTGGCCCTGAACCTAAAAACTGTCAAAGCTAATTCAAAGATCAATAAAAGACCTTACATGCTTTCTTTGCCTCTCTTTTATACACATACGCACACACACACCCACAAACGCACACACACACCCACCCACACACAGACACACAGGAGAGAGCTCAGGCAACTTTTCCATAAACACATAGACATCTACAAATAGACC
>CM059270.1:19175355-19177855 GCA_030347295.1 Setipinna tenuifilis
GAGGCACTAGGGTTCACTGGAGGGTTACATGTTTAGTAAAAGGGGGTTGTAGCGTCATATTTTAATGTGTCCTTTTTCGGAGACGGTAGTAGAATTATTTAGTACTTATATAAGGACAATGTCATTACAGTGTAATGACTTTTTATTAAAAAAAGTGACACTAAATAGCATATCTGGACCAAAGACCACACCAGGTTTTTACTTGAGTGCAGCATCCATTACAGGCTTGTGTAAGAACCATAAGCAAAGCAGCTCAGTACTGCCACTCTCTTCTGAGACTGCTTACTAACAACCTACTAAACTAACACAAACCTAACAACCAAACTAACAACCACTAAACCAACTCTCTCCCTAGGTGCCTCATGCTTGAATAATTCTCCCTGTGTAGGAAGCATGTGTGTCTGTAGTGTCCCTGCTCTGGGAAACTTACTTAGGCACATGCATCTCCTTGTAGAGTATGTATAAAGGTAGTCTGCCTACTCTGTGTTCCTCTACACCTCTGTTAGCTTATGTCCTCCTTTTCGTAAGTCGCTTTGGATAAAAGCGTCTGCTAAGTGTAATGTAATGTAATGTAATGCCATCCCGAAAGGAGCACCACCTTGGGAGGCGATAGGCAAACATACAGTGAAGACACATCCAAAATGTTCACTTGTTCCCTAAGTAGTGTTCTACAGTAGTGAATCAGCCAATGTGACTGCCTGGCACACTATACAGTGCACTAGCAAGTGAGTTAACGTTTTCAACAGAGCCTGAGAGCTGGTCATTAACTCCTAACCCCTTTTCTAGCACGCCTGTCTGTGCGCAACAAAGCCCAGCGACGCCCTGGCAGATGAATAATGAATATTTGTCTGCGTCAGGAAGAGGTAGGCTATTATTCACTGGGAGCCCTGCCTTCCATTAGGGGGGGGGTAATGGAAAAGCCGATCGACGAGTTGGTCCGTCGTGCTTAAGAAGCAGCGAAGGTCAAAGGTCGCGACCTTTCTGACCTCTATCTCTCTGTGCCTGAGCTGGAAGGGGCTTTGGTGAATACACACACCCCCCCCACCCTCGCCTAACGTCCGTACCCTTACATGATGCAATGTGCTTAGTCAGGGGGACGCAGGGGATGAGTGGCTCGCAATTACAGGAAAAGGGTGTGTGATCTCACTTAGGGTTACAGTGAGGATACACTGCACACAAATACACACACACGCATATGGGTAAGTGGGCACACACTCAAACAAACACACACACACACACACACACACACACACGTGTGCAAGTACGTGCACACACACATATGTGCACTTAAACACACACACACACACACACACACACACACACACACACACACACACACACACACACACACACACGTATGTGCAAGTACGTGCACACCCACGTATGTGCACTCAAACACACACATACACACACCCACACTAATCCACATGTATGCATGCATAAACACACTAATGTACGCAGACACACACACACAGACACACACACACACACACACACACACACAAATATACACAAAGACAAATACACAGCAGCATATTGGCACCCTCAAAAACACAGATAAACAGACCCACACAAAATAGCTCGAGCAGCTTTTGAGATGCTGCTTCCTGATGTGCACATGAGTCAGTGTCCTATTTGTGTGGATAACATTTCATGTTTACAAAAAACTCCCATCCCCTAGGGCTACATAGTCTGGTTTATTAATGAACGCACATGAAAGTCTAATTCTGACTTGGGTGGTTTGTTCTGCTCTCCACTATCTTATTCGCTGCATTTTGTATTATGGTGCATTTTACGACAATGTGTATTGTCTGCTTCCTGTTTACTGTACCTTGCACAGGGACTGCTGGTTAGAAATCAGCTGGCAGCTAAGTCTGGTGCAAAACAATGCCTCTCGCCTGGAACTAATGTGTGTTTGGCATCCTCCCTGTTGAGTAAACTCGGTGAAACACAACCCAAGAGTTTGTGAATGTGCTATAGAACATTAGTTTGTTCTGAGAATGAGGCCTACAACAATGTAAGGTTTTAAAACTCCACTTTGCCTTCTATGGACTCTTTAAACTTGGACTTTTCCTAACAAAACTAACAACCACTAAACCAACTCTCTCCCTAGGTGCCTCATGCTTGAATAATTCTCCCTGTTCAGGAAGTATGTGTGTCTGTAGTGTCCCTGCTCTGGGAAACTTACTTAGGCACATTCATCAACTTGTATGTATGAAGGTAGTTTGATTATTTTGTGTTCCTCTACACCTCTGTTAGCTGATGTCCTCCTTTTTGTAAGTCGCTTTGGATAAAAGCGTCTGCTAAATGTAATGTAATGTAATGTAATGATCCATACTAGAAATGTTCACTCTCTCCACATACCAGTGGCATCAACATTATGGCAAACCTCACTCCAAAATCTTTGGTGAGGGTACCTGTTTAAAAAGTTAACATAGTGCTCATCGTTTTAGAGAGCGTGCACAACATTTACGTGCTACGAGAGCTTGGATGAGGTACA
>CM059270.1:19192855-19197855 GCA_030347295.1 Setipinna tenuifilis
ATAAAGAGAGAGGGAGAGAGAGAGATAGAGAGAGAGGGAGAGATAGCGAGAGAGGGAGAGCGAGAGAGAACAAGAAATAGAGAGAGATAGACAGAGAGAAAGGAAAAAGACGAGTGAGCAATAGAGTGATAAGGAGAAAAGTTGTTAAGACAGAAAGAGTGGGAGGACAAAGAGGCTGAGTGAGAGGAAGCCAGCCCTGAGTTGGGGAGGTCATGATGAGGACGGTCAGTCTGGGGACAGACCCTTAGAAGGACCCTTAAAAGGAGCAGATTTAGAGCGCAGCCTGGACCGCTCCCCGTCCACTCCGCGTCCATCCGTCCCCTTCTCGTCTGGCAGGTCTATTCAGGTCATGGGGACGGGTGGGGGGGGTGGTCGGACAGGCCTAAGAGAGATCCATCATGGCCACCACCAACCTCCCCAACCCAACCCCCCCCCCCCCAAAAAAAAAGAAGGCCGAAAAGCTTTTCAATTAGCTGTGGCCCCCGCGCTTCCGTGGAGCGCGAATGAAAGCAATGGCACTTAGCTTACCGCGGGAAAGCGCTAGCCGGCCCCAGTCGATACAATAGCAGCGATTAATTAGCGAGGTCAATGCGCTATTGCCTTGGTGTTTGGTAATGGCTCCCCAAGCAGGAGTGGAGGGGGGACGGGGGAGGGTGGAGGGTGGAGGAGGGGTGGGGGTGGGGGTAGAGGAGAGGATAGGGAGAGGAAGGGAGAGACAGAGGGATGAAAAAAGAGGAGCGAAAACACAGTTTAATATTTTTTTAAACTCTAGTCTCCCTCACATTAGACTAATGCGCCATTTCACATCAGGACACAGCTTGAAAGCAACAGGGACAGAGACAGAGAAAGAAAGAGAGACACAGAGAAAGAGACACAGAGAAAGGAAAAGAGAAAGAGTGATAGATACAAAAGGGAGGGAGAGTGAGGTCGAAAACAGAGAAAGAAAGTAAAGAGAACATTCCAATGCTATTAGTGTGTGTGTGTGTGTGTGTGTGTGTGTGTGTCTGTGTGTCCCACTACAAACATTAATAAGCATGAATGCAGAAAAGTGGATGCATCTAATTAACAGGACGAGCGTTGGATGATAAACAAGCGTGCGTGGCAAATGTCGCCCAGATGGACGACTCTGTGAGAGACATAACGCTCTGAGACATGATGACACACACACACACACACACACGCACACACGCACACACACACACACATACACTCCACTCAAAACCAGCGAGGTGCCCAGCCCTCCCGATGACCTCCCCCTCACACACACACTTTGACCCCCCCGTACCAGGGTGTACCGTCCCTCAGTTGTGTGTGATGACAGGCACTGTCCACATCAGCACTTGCAGAGGCAGGCCACTCTCTCTCTGCTGACATACCTCATATTCATACCTTCGCTCATCTCATCACAACCACCCCCCGGCCCCCACCAATGGCTTTTACTGACCCCCACTCCCCATACTAAAAAAGCAGGCCGTCATCATCTCATTATGTGGATGATGTCAGCTGATGTCATGTGGGGGAAGGCTGCCTGTGTCGCCGTGGTGACAGGCAGTTAGAGGTTGGCTCTGCAGGGGGCCCCCGTGACTGTCATCGACTCTCTGTGCCACACACATGACCCTCAACCCTCAACTTCCCTGAGTCGTCCTCTCTCCCTCTCTCTCCATTTCTCTCTCCCTATTTCTCTCTCTGCCTCTCTCTTCCCCTCACTTTCCCTCTATCTATGTCTTTCTCTCTCTCTCCCATCTCTCTTCCTCTCTCTCTCTCTCTCTATTTCTCTCTCTGTCACTTCCTCCTCTGTCACTTCATTCTCTCCATACATCCAAAGTCTTCTCACCCCTCTTCCATTTTCTCTTTCTCTCTCTTTCCCTCTTTCTCTCTCGCCCTGTGGGAGACACTTTCACACGCCACCAGTGCTGGGCAGGGGGCCTATTACGCAGTAGAAGATGTCCCAACTAATGCCTGCTTCAAATGCCACTCATCCACCCCCACCACCACCCTAAAATACCCTCCCCCCAACCCCCAACCATCCCATCCTCCATTTCTCTCCTCCTCCTCCTCCTCCTTGACAAGTGGCAGAGATGGCCACAATTTTTCCCTTCCTCTTTTATTCACCCGTTTCTATTCATGCCATTTGGCCTCTGTAAAAATATAATTGAGGGCGGGAGATTTACCGAGGCAGTTGGTGGTGGAGAGGGAGTCGGGAGTCGGGAGCGTTTTTTTTTCGCGCCGAGCCCAAATAAATAAAAATGCAATGCCAGACCAAACAAAGCAAAGACCACGCGGAATGACAAACAGAGAGAAACACATGAAAAAGGAAAACAAAAAAAGGAGGAGAGAGGGAATGGCGGATTGGGTGGGGGGGAGGAGGACAAACAAAAAAACAATCAGCTTCTTGAGACGGCTTAAATGACATTTAATACGTTTACTGGCAAATATAAACATAAATTGACACGGGGAGGGCCTCGAACAGGAAATACAATATCTCTGATTGCTATTACTGGCTTGAGCGATGACAGCAAGCACTAGATTGGAGTAGAAGATTGAATTTCATGTTCTTTGAAATGGAGTTGGAGATGTGGAGATTTTTCTTTTTCTTGCGAAGCTTTCGGCAACACAGCCACGTCTGTCCAATCAGAAAGCACCTGGTGTAGGTGTGTGAGTGAGTGTGCGTGTGTGAGTCTGTGTGTGTGTGTGTGTGTGTGTGTGTGTGTGTGTGTGTGTGTATGCGTGTGGGTGTGTGCGTGAGTGTGTGTGTGCGTGCGTGTGTGTGTGTGTGAGTGAGAGTGAGTATGTGTGTGTGTGTGTGTGTGTGTGTGTGTGTGTGTGTGTGTGTGTGTGTGAGCCGCTAAGATTTCCTGTTTCTCTGCACAAAAAAAGCCCTGAGCTCTGCTGAAAAGGCAAATATGATCCTGTCTGTCTTTCTTCTCCACGTTCTTAGATGGGAGAAGTGCTGATGAAAAAAGGGGCACTCTGGTGGACAATGGCCCTTGTCCGTCACCCGAGTAGGGCTAGGTAAGGTTGCCTTTGTGACCCCCCACCCCACACACACACACACACACACACACACACACACACACACACACACACTTCCCATGGTGGGGGTGGTGGGGGGTGTCGGTATGGGAGACAGCACACGGGGGAAACTTTGGGGCCGGTCTTTAGGGTAATGGAGTCGACTTAGCATGTGACGTCCGATACACACACACGCGTCTCGTACACACACGCACGATACACACACACACACACACACACACGTCTCGTATCAACGTGGTAGCGCTGAGGGACACTGTCACTGTCGAAAAGAAGAAGACAAGCTGACAGCTTGGTAAACATTACAAGACACGCTGACAGACACTTACAAGCAGGAAACGCTCGCAGGTGCAAACATTCATGACAGCCGCAGCATCAAAAAAAAGAGAAAAAATCATGACAATCTTTCTTTTCTTGGCAGAAAAGGAGGAAAAACCCTCCTTTGGTATTCACAAGATGCTCAAGTGCGAGCACTGCCTGGTAATGTGTTAATGTGCCTGTGAAAGTGTGGGTGTGTAAGAATGAGTGTGTATGGACGAGTTGTGTGTGTGTGTGTGTGTGTGTGTGTATGTGTACGAACGAGTGTGTGTGTGTATGCCCATGAGTGTGCGTGTTTGTACATGTGTACGTTCACCTCTGAGTGTGTGTGTGTGTGTATGTGTATGTGTGTCTGTGTGTTTATATGTGTGTGGTGTGTATGTGTATGTCTGTGTGTGTGTGTGTGTGCCCGTGCAAGTGTGTGTATGTGTATATGCATGTGCGCATGAGTGTGTGTGTGTGTGTGTGTGTGTGTGTGTCTGTAATCACGTATGTGACTGCGTACCATAAAGACAGAGTGTGAGGTACCCCACCACTCCGTCTGTCAGCTCAGCTCTGCTCCGCTCTGCCACAGTACGGCCCCCTCTCCGCCATCCCTCCTCTCTGCCATCCACCCTCTCTGCCATGCCCCTCTCTGCCATCCCCCTCTCTGCCATGCCCCCCTCTGCCATGCCCCTCCGCAGGTGGCTGATTAAGAGGAATAGCGTCATTACGCCGAGTGTGTTGTGCAAACAGCCCCACTAGGCCATGGCTAAAGAGCCAGGGACCCCCACTCCCCCAGCCCCCACTTCCCCTATTCCCCACTCCCCCTATTCCCATACCCCTTTACACCTGCACCACTGAGTCACCTCCTCACTGAGTCCACACACACACACACACACACACAGCACGACCTAGAGCAGGGGCCCTCCAAAACCCAGTGGGTGGTGAAAGGACTCAGGCAGAAGGAGAAGGAGATCGGGGTGGTGGGGGTTGGGGGGATGTGGTGGGGTGGGGGGAGAAGGTCTCACTTGGTGATTCATTCCAGGAGAGCTGTGGGGGGTGTCATGAGAGAGCGAGAGAGAGAAAATGTGTGTGTGTGTGTGTGTGTGTGTGTGTGTGTGTGTGTGTGCGTGTGTGTGTGTGTGTGTGTGTGTGTGTGTGTGTGTGTGTGTGTGTGTGTGCGGAAATGGTTTCTCACTTCCACACACCGTGGCGGTTGGCCCCAGAGGACCTCTGTCTCATTTACAGTGTGACCCATCTCATCCTCCAGACCACTTACAGAGGGCACGGCTATACACACATGTGAGTGTGTGTCGGTTTGTGTGTCTGTGTCTGTGTGAAAAGTTGTTCATTAGTGTCTGTCTGTACATGTATGAAATGTGTGTATTTTTTGTGTGTGTGGATGTGTGTGTCTGTGTGTGTCTGTGTCTGTGTGCGTACATGCGTGTGTGTGCACTATATGAATGGCAGACAGTGATCCGAGCGAGGTATGCGCGTGTGTGTGTCGCTGTGTGTGTGCCTGTGTGTGTGTGTCTGTATCTGTGTGTGTGCATGTGTGTGTGTGTGTGTGTGTGTGTCAGAGTGTGTGTGATGTGTGAGGGGAAGTGTAAGTGTCAGGCAGCGAGCTGTCTTGAGACGGTCTGGGGCCCCGTAATTAAAAGCCATGAATG
>CM059270.1:19202855-19215355 GCA_030347295.1 Setipinna tenuifilis
GAGAGATATAGAGAGAATGTGTGTATATATATGTGTGTGTGTGTGTGTGTGTGTGTGTGTGTGTGTGTGTGTGTATGTGGTTAGGTGGGTGTGAGTGAGAGAAAAATACAGAGGGAGAGAATGTGTGTGTGTGTGTGTGTGTGTGTGTGTGTGGTGCGTGAGTAGGGAGTGTGTTTACAGGGTTCTGGCACAGTGAGAAGGGAGAGTTGACAAGCCAGGGATTTATTAGTGTCATGGTGAGTGCATAGGCCTTTACACTGCTATAAAGCAGACCCTCACCCAGCTGGCCATCTCTCTCACTCCCTCTCTCTCTCTCTCTCTCTCTCTCTCTCTCTCTCACACACACACACACACACACACACACACACACACACGCTCACACAAACACACACATTCACTTTTACACACACACACACTGACAGACACACAAACTAACTCACTCACTCACTCACTGACTCTCTCATTCACACACAGACACACAAAGACACACACACAAGCACATTCTCACTCACTCACTCACTCACGCACCCACACACACACAGACACAGACACACACACACACACAGTAATAACAAAGCCAGTGTCTAGACATCGGCCCGGCACACCCAAAAGCTCCTTTATGCCAGTGGGAGATCTATGACTTATGAAGAGAGAGAGGGGGGGGGGGGAGAGGGAGAGAGAGAGAGAGAGAGAGAGAGAGAGAGAGAGAGAGAGAAAGAAAGAAAGAAAGAAAGAAAGAAAGAGAGAGAGAGATAGAGAGAGTAGCTGACATGACAGAAGGGCAATCCCATCACATCACAAACATCTCATCCACGCCGCTGATACTGAGACAGGCGATTTAAAGTCTCTCCCCTGTTCCCTGTGTGTGTGTGTGTGTGTGTGTGTGTGCACGCACGCACGTCCCTGTCCTGATAATTCACACACCCCCACCCCCATCCCCATCCCCATCCCTTTCATACACTAGTTCACCCCAACACACACGACACCCACCCCAGCCCAACCCTACATGCCCCGGCCCTGACTTGCTTATTTTTGGGACCTTGTGAATATTTCAGCACACACACACACACACACACACACACACACACACACACACACACACACACACACACACACATTTCCATCCCTGCTTCAGCTCCATGAAACACTGACATACAGAAAGACAGAAAGGTAGTGAGACAGACAGAGAGGCAGACAGACAGATAAGTGGGGAGGAGGAAGATCAGACAGACAGACAAACAGACAAGCAGACAAACACAAAGACAGATAACCAGACTGTCAGAAAAGTCAGAAAAAACACACACACACAGACACAGACACACACACACACACACACACACACACACAGACACACACACAGACAAATACGCCATTGCTAAGAGTAATGGGAAGATAGCTACGCGTACAGACACACAGACAGATGAGTGCAGAGAGAGACCAGTCAGACAAACAGACACGCAGATAGCGGGTCAGACAAACAGACAGAGGGTCAGAGAGATAGCCAGACAGGCAGCCAGGCAGGCAGGCAGTCAGACATACACACAGACAGACAGATAGCCAAACTATCAGAAAAACAGAAAAACAAGCAGAGAGAGAAGGAGGCCAGTGGGGATACTAACAGGAAGATATGGACAACAGACAGACACACAGACAACCAGATAGACTAGCATACATACATACATATATTCATAACATATAGAAACACACAGGCAGAGACAGAATGGCAAACAGACAGGCCGCTAAGACATGGAGTTGGACATAGAGACATAGCCTGGTAAACCAGCCCCTCGTACTTTTACTTCATTTCGTACAGAGGGTCTGGGTGTGGTTCCATTGACATCGTTGCCTCAGGTAGCATCTTGCCTGACCAATCAGTGAACAGAGCGAGTGTTCGTGAGCCATGGCGTCGACTTTGTGTGCTACATTTGAAGTGTAGTGTGTAGGCAGGCTTATAGTCAGGCTAATACGTCACGCACACGTCACGACCAGACATTAGCGACTGGGTAAAGGCAGACATGTAGACCCATACACACACTGGTGGAGAGTAAGACAGCATGCATGTCAGTCAGACAGGGAGCTGTGTGAGCTGACATGAGCAATGTGTGTGTGGTAGCCCCAGACCTATAGACATACTGACAGAGAGTGAGACAGCATGAGAGATAATGATGTGTGTGTGGTGGTCCCAGACCTATAGACACACTGACAGAGAGTGAGACACCTTGAGAGACAGCAATGTGTGTGTGGTGGTCCCAGACCTATAGACACACTGACAGAGAGTCAGACAGCATGAGAGATATGCAATGTGTGTGTGGTGGTCCCAAACCTATAGACACACTGACGGGGAGTGAGACAAGCAGCTGTGTGGGCTGGCATGAGCGATGTGTGTGTGTGTGTGTGTGGCGGTACAGACCTATAGACACACTGATGGAGAGTGAGACAGCATGAGAAATAATGATGTGTGTGTGGTGGCCCCAGACCTATAGACACACTGACAGAGAGTGAGACAGCATGATAGAAATGCAATGTGTGTGTGGTGGTCCCTGACCTATAGACACACTGATGGGGAGTGAGACAGCATGAGAGATAATGATGTGTGTGTGGTGGTCCCAGACCTATAGACACACTGACGGGGAGAGAGAGACAGGCAGCTGTGTGGGCTGGCATGAGCGATGTGTGTGTGTGTGTGTGTGTGTGTGTGTGTGTGTGTGTGTGTGTGTGTGTGTGTGTGGCGGTACAGACCTATAGACACACTGACGGGGAGAGAGTGAGACAGGCAGCTGTGCGGGCTGGCATGAGCGATGTGTGTGTGTGGCGGCCCCGAGGTGCTTCCTCACAGGCCCAGCCCATCACCTCCCCATTGATCTGCCGCCGTGAACCATTTAGCACCTCAGCAAAAAAGCCAGAGCAATGGCTCTCCTCTGAGCACTCGCACACGCCCCGAGGAAACTTTATTATTTTCTCCTTCTCCCCACCCACCCCCGACCACCGCCCCCAACTCATCCTCCCTCCCTCTCTACCTGCCTCCCTACCAATCCTCCCACTTCCCCTCCTCTCCTTTCCTCCTTCCCTCCCTCCCTCCCATCCTCTCTCCCTCTGTACCTCCTTAGCAATCCTCCCACTTTCCCTCCATCCCTTCATCCCCTTCCTCCCTCCATTCCTTTCTCTCTACCAACCCTCCCTCTTCATTTCCACTCCCCCACCCGAGCCCCTGCGATCCCATCCCACCTGCTTATCGAGGCCAACAGCAGGAGGAGGGAGAGGGGCCACAGGCAGGTCGTTTACCCCCCACAGATCAGGTTAGGGCCAGGGGAGTGGCACTCAGAGAGAGGGGAGATGGGAAATGGGAGGGAGGAGGAAGAGGGACAAGGAAGAGGAGGAGGAGGAGTAAAAAAAGTGGTGGCAGAGAAAACAAAGTAAGTAAAAAGAGGAGGAGGAGATGAAGAAAACTAGAACAGCAAAGAGAGGAGCAGAGGAGAGGATAGAAAAGGAGAGAAAAGGAGAAGATAGGAGAGGAAAGAAAAGGAGAAGAGAAGAGAGAAGAAGAGAAGAGGAGAGGAGAGAAGAAAGAAAAAAAGGAAGTGGAGGAGGACATGAGAGAGGAAGAACAGTGAAAGAGAGGAGTGAAGAGACAGAGACAAGATAAAGAGATGAGAAGAAAAAGAAAAAAGAGGGAAGAGGAGGAGGAGGAAACAAAAGAGAGGAAGAAAAGTGAGAGAGAGGAGTGAGAAGAGGCAAGAAGAGAAGAGGAGAGGAGAAGAAAAAGGGAAAAAGGAAGAGGAGGAGGAGGAAACGAGAGAAGAAGAAAAGTAAAAGAGAAGAGAAGAGAGGAGGAGCATGAAGAGGCGAGGAGTGAGGAGAGGAGCGGAGTGGAAGCAGCCGGCTGTTTCTGGGTCTTTAATCAGGGTGGGCAGCAGCGCCTGGTGAAGATCAATGTGGTGGCGCTCTCCCTCCCGCCATTGACTAGGTCCTGCAGCGTCTGTCAGCCACCCCCCCAGCCCACCTCACGCAGCACTTAATGAGCCAATTAGCTGACAATGGCATGGTGAGCATTTTAAAACTGTTGTTTACCCACCATTAATAATTAATACCTCATACTTAGGTATGAATAAAAATTAAAAGCGAGGGGGAGACGATTAGCTCCCTATAGTGGCTGCTTATTAAGATGACACTCTTATTTATCTGTGGGGAAAAACAACACGTGTGGGGGGGAGAGTTACGTGTGTTTGGGTAAGTCGTGCGTGCCTGTGTTTGTGCTATGTGTGTGTGTGTGTGTGTGTGTGTTTGTGTGCGTGCGTATGCTGTGTGTGTGACTGTATGTGTGTTTGCGTGTGTGGCTGTGTGTGTGTTTGCGTGTGTGGCTGTGTGTGTGTGACCGTGTGTGTTTGTATGTGTGTGTGTGTGTGTGTGTGTGTGTGTGCACACTGTGTATGTGTTTGCATGTGTGCCTGTGTGTGTGTATTTGTGTGTGTGTGTGTGTGTGTGTGTTTGGGTGTGTGGTGTGTGGGGGGGTAAATGGCTAAGGCAGATGTGCTACTGAGTTTTCGAACACAGGACTGGGAATCTCAACCCTAACAAGCAACACTTTTGAAGTGAGAGCATTAGTCAGTCAGACATAAATACACACACACACACACACACACACACACACACACACACACACACGCACACACGCACACACACACACACACACGCACACACACACACACACACACACAGCATCTGAGAGCAGCAGCCCTGCCAGAGAGACTACTTTGGGAGAATTTTACCCTCCATCTCTCTCTCTGTTTCTCTTCACCACCCCAACCCCCACAATTCTCTGTCTCTCTCTCTCTCTCTCTCTCTCTCTCTCTCTCTCTCTCACACACACACACACACACACACAGTCTCTCCCAAACAAGATAAGCTGCTATGCAAATTCTTTCTCCTTCACTCTCCTCTCTCTTTCTCTCTTCCTTTATCTGTCTCTCTGTATATCTCTTTTTCTGTCGCTCTCTCTTACTCTCTCTCTCTCTTCCAATTTCTCTCTCTCTCTCTCTCTCTCTCTCTCTCTCTCTCTCTCTCTTACTCTCTCTCCGTTCTAATCTCTCTCTTTCTCTGACTCCACCTGAATAATTTAGGGCAGTTTTGTTTTGTTTGTAGGGTCTGAGTGTGACGGCTCTGGAAGAAGCCCACAGGACAACTCCAGCCACTGAGCAGAGGAGAGGGACTCATACACAAGCAAACAAACAATCAAACAAGCAAACACACACACACACACACTCTCTCTCTCTCACTCACACACACAGACACACACACACACACACACACACACACACACACACACACAGAAGGGGCCATGCACGCACACACACACGCACACACACACACACACAGGCCCGCACACACACACAGACACACACCCAGGCCCCCACACACACCCATACCCACACGTACACACACACACACACACACACACACACACACACACACACACACACACACACACACACACACACACACACACACAGTTAGACTAGTGTGGAATAAGGAGTCCTAAGCGAGGGGAGCAGGATGTGTGTAATGCTGCACAGCTCTGCGCTCTGAGCTGGACCAGAGAGCCACGCTGACATCAATGTGACCGCTCTTACGTACCACTGACCCCACTCTCAGCTCAGTGTGTGTGTGTGTGTGTGTGTGTGTGTGAGAGAGAGAGAGAGTGTGTGTTTGTGTGTGCGTGTGTATATGTGTGTGTGTGTGTACTTGGGTGTGTGTGTGTTTGTGTCCTTGGGTGTGTGTGTGTGTGTGTGTGTGTGTGTGTGTGTGTGTGTGTGTATGTATGGGTGTATGTGGGTGAGTGTGTGCGTGTGTGTGTGTGTGTGTCCTTGGGTGTGTGTGTGTGTGTGTGTGTGTGGGTGAGCAGGGAGCTTTGGGTGAAGCGATGACGCAAGCAGAGCGTGTCTGTGTGATGGCGGAGCAAATCAATAACACATTAAAGTCACTCCTGTCATCCGAGCATGACCCAGCTCCTGCCAAAGACCTCAAACACACTCTCAGCTCTCACACACACTCACCAGTGGAGACACACACACACACACTTATGCATACACTCAGATGGACATACATACACACACACACACACACACACACACACACACACAGACAGACACTCCTACACAAATACGCACACACACACACACACACACACACACACACTCACTCCTACACAAACACACACACACCACACAAGCCTCACACACACACACACACACACACACACACAAAATAACTCAAAATCTGCAGTGAGGTTAAAGTTCTTGGAACATGCACAAAACACACAGTGTACCTAAATAGAATACCATAGTTATGTTGCTCATACAAATTGAATTGAGTGTAAGTCTGTGTGTGTGTCTGTGCATGTGTATGTGTGATCAGCTGTATATTGGAGGGAATATATAATAGTCTCACACACTGACACAGAAACACACCCACACACCCACCCAGACACCCACACATACACACACACACACCCACCCAGACACCCACACATACTCACATACACCCACACCCAGACACACACACACGCACACACACACACACGCCTCATTATCAGCCTTAAAATGCCAACTCCCTGGCCGATGCTACACTGCATAGAGGGGACAACCACTATGTGTATGTGTGTGTGTGTGTGTGTGTATGTGTGTGTGTGTGTGTGTGTGTGTGTGTGTGTGTGTGTGTGTGTGTGTGTGTGTGCCTGTTTTGGAGTGCAGCCACTTAAAATAGCCCTCGTGACAAGAGCACTCCTACAGTAGGTAAGTAAGTAAGTAAGTAAGTGAGTAAGCGAGTGAGGAAGAGAGAAGGAGAGGAGAAGGAGAGGAGAGAAGGAGAGGAGAAGAGGAAGCAAGTATGTAAGTGAGCATGTATGGCTGTCTGGAGAGGCCCCTTAATCCCAGCACTCACACACCCTTCACACTGAGCATCATCCCTCTGTGTATGTTTACAGGGAAAGAAAAGAGAGAGGGGGGGACAGAGAGAGAGAGAGAGAGAGAGAGAGAGAGACGTGGGGGGAGGGTGGGGGAAGAGAGAGGGACAGTGAGAGGTAGAGAGAGAGGGATAGAGAGAGAAAGAGAGAGAAAGAGAGGGGGGATAGAGAGAGAGATAGTAAAAGAGAGAGAGAGAGGAAGAGAGGGATAGTGACAAGGAGAGAGAGAGGGATAGAGAGAGAAAGAGAAGACAGTGAGAGGAAAGGAAACAAAGAAGGACGGAGGGAGGGAGGGAGCAGTGGGACAAACAGAGTTTTTAGTTCTTTCAAGGCCTCTCGTCTTGCTTAGGAGGCAGCTGGAGCAGAGAGGCGGTGGATGATTGATTGAGGGAATTGCAGAGTACAATACAGAGTGTACAACACAGACTACTGCACATGTTCTTCTTACTTTGGGTTATTCTAGTGTGATATATTGTCCAACTCTATGTACTGTACTGTATGTCCACACATAGACACCTAGTGTTATGTCCCCCTTACTTGTGTTACTGCTTTTGCCAACAGGAATGTCTTATTTCTCATGCCAAGAAAGCACACTGAATTGTGTGTGTGTGTGTGTGTGTGTGTGTGTGTGTGTGTGTGTGAGAGAGAGAGAGAGAGAGAGAGAGAGAGAGAGAGAGAGAGAGAGAGAGAGAAACAGAAATAGAAAGAGACAGAAAGAGATGGCATTACATGACATAAAATCCTTAATCAGACACATTATATTTGGACATAAGTTACACACATGGACAAAGACAGAAACACACACACACACACACACACAGTCATGCACGCCCACACATACACATACACACACACATACACAAACACGCACAGACACAGACACATACGCGCACACACACACAGACACACACAGACACACACAGACACACACACGCATACACACACACGCACACACACAGCGATGCCCATCTGCAGGTGGGGCGGTGTGCTATGGGGCCGGGTCCCTTTATGTAACAAAGCAGGTTTTTGGGTCATTCGGCTACTTGTGACAGGACAAGTCATCTCCCTTAAAATACTCCCCTCGCTCCTCGCTCTCCTCCCCGGCCTCTCTCTCTCTCTGTCTCTCTCCGCCTCTCTCTATTTGTCTTTCTCTCTCTCTTTTCACCCCCCCTTCTCTGTCTGTCCCTCTTTCTCTCTGTTTCTCCCTCTTTGCTAAACGTCAAACGTCTCTCTTTCTCCCCCTCTGTCTATCCAATACTCTCCCTCTCTGTCTCTCTCTTTTACTCTTTCTCTCTCTCTTTCAGCCCCCTCTCTCTATGTCATTCTCTCTCATTCTCTCTCTCTCTCTCTCTCTCTCTCTCTCCCTCTCTCTCTCCCGCTCTCTCTCTCTCTCTCTCCTCCCTTGGTGGGCGGGTGGGTGTCAGGGATCCGTGATGTAACCTGCAGCCCAGCCTGGCAGAGGAGCCCATTGGTCCAGAACAAAGCCATGACGTCAGCAAGAGCCTCTGCCCCCCCACTCCCCCATCTGCTCCCCCCACATACACACCCCCAACACACACACACACACACACACACCACACCCCATGCCTCCACCCCTCCCCTCTCCTCCGTCTCCCCCTCCCCTCTCCCCTCCCCTCTGTCTCTCCTATGAGTACAGGCTGTCCGGAACCCAGCGGGAACATACACAAGATTTGGCTCTCGTCCTCCGCCCTTCTCTCTTTTCTCTCTCTCTCTCCCTCGCTCTCTCTCTCTCTTTTGCTCAACACACTTCCTCCCTTTCTTTTTCTCACTTTTTTGGCTCTTCTTTTTTCCCTCACTCTCTTTTTGTTGCTCTCTGTCTTTCTTTCTTTTTTTCCTTTTTCCTGTCATCCTTTCACTTTCTTTCCCTGCATCTCTTTCTTTTTCCTTCTTATCCCAACTCTCTTTCTTTCTCTCTCTCTCTCTCTCTGTCTGTCTACTTCCTCCTCCTCCACTTTCACTCTCATTCTGCCTCTCATCCTGATCACTCGCTCTCTCTCTCTTTCTCTATGTCTTTGTTTCTCTCTCTCTTTCTATCTCTATCTCTTCATATCTCTCTTTCTCTTTCTCTCCCTCCTTCTCTCTCTCCCTCTCTCCCATCTTGCCTGGCTCACCTCCACTCCCACTCTTCCTCGCCCACTCCCTCACTACCTGAGGCTCTTGTTCTTTTATAGCAAATTGAACCTTTCACTCTGAAAGAAATAATTACTCTCCCGAGAGAGGAGACTGCCACGGAATGCTGATATGACACACAATGTCACCTTGCCACTCAGGTACTGTGTGTGTGCACACCACCACCACCGACACCCATGGAGGAGAGAGAGAGGGATGGAGAGAGAGGGATAGAGAGAGAGGGATGGAGAGAGAGGGAGAGAGAGAGAGAGAGAGAGGGAGGGAGGGAGTCACAGAAACAGGGAGAGGGAGATGGAGAGAGAGAGAGAGAGAGAGAGAGAGAGAGAGAGAGAGAGAAAAGAGGGAGAGAGACCGAGGGAGGGAGACAAAGCAAGAAGGAGTCAGAAAGAGAGAGAGAGAAAGGAAAGGAAAAGTGAACATATAAAGGACAAGACGGAGGGAGTGGGTGATTCTGGGGAAAAAAAGAAAGAGATGAGGTGAGAGGAAGAGTGACTAAACAAGGTGGGTGTGAAAAGGAGGGGAGAGATGAAGAGATGGCAGCACAGAGAGGAGAGGAGAGGAGAGGAGAGGAGGGAGGGAGGATGAGATGAAGGGATAACTGGAGAGAGGGAGAGAAGAGAGAAAGTGTGAAAGAGAAAGGGAGGAAGATTACAAAGGTCATCCCCCTGATGGATGAGTGTAGCCTATGAGTGCTCTGTGTGTGTGTGTGTGTGTGTGTGTGTGTGTGTGTGTGTGTCAGCGCATGTGTGTGTGTAATATAGAAATAAAGTGTTAAAAAAGTGTGTGTGTGTATGTGTGCGTGAGTGTTGGTGTGTGAGTGTGTATGTGTATGTGTGTGTGCGTATGTGTATGTGTAAGTGTATGTGTGTGTGTGTGTGTGTGTGTGTGTGTGTGTGTGTGTGTATGTATGTGTGTGTGAAATGTGTAAGTGTGCGTGTGTGCGTGTGCGTGCGTGTGTGTGTGTGTGTGTGTGTGTGTGTGTGTGTGTGTGTGTGTAAGTGTGTGTGTGTAGACATCAAAGGAGAGTGGGGAGCTGCCATGGCTCTCATTACCAGGCTGGGCTCTTAGTGTCAGGGCTGGAGAGGTCATGCTCTGGCGACCAGTCAACTAAATGGCCAACAGAGTGTGTGTGTGTGTGTGTGTGTGTGTGTGTGTGTGTGTAATGGGAGTGGGGTAGGTGGTGGTGGTGGTGGTGGTGGTGGGGGCTAGAGGCTGGAGCTAGAGGCCCCTGTTGTTATGGTTTCTCTCCCCTTGACACCGCTCAGTGCTGGGGCAGAGCAGGCTCCTACTACTAGACCTACCAGGGAACACCACTTTAAACCAGCATCACCCCGCCCTCTCTCACTCACTTTAGTATCACCCCCCCCCCCCACACACACACACACACACACACACACTCACTCCAGCATCATCCACATTCACTCCTGCATCAACACTCATTAATGACATCACCCCCCCCCCCCCCCCCTCCAACTCCAGCATCACTCCCCCTCACTCCAGCATCAGGACCACTTACTCCAGCATCAGGACCACTCCCTCTAACATCACCCCCGCCCCCCAACTCCAGCATCAGAACCAGTTACTCCTGCATCACTACTTACTCCAGCATCAGGACCACTCACTCTAACATCACCCACCCCCCCAACTCCAGCATCAGAACCAGTTACTCCTGCATCACTACTTACTCCAGCATCAGGACCACTCACTCTAACATTACCCTCATTCACAAAAACATCACCCCAACTCACTACAGCAACAACATTCACTTCCGCATCACCCCCACTCACCCCAGCATCACCCCCACTCAACCCAGCATCACCCCCACTCACCCCAGCATCACCCCCACTCACCCCAGCATCACCCCCACTCACCCCAGCATCACCCCCACTCACCCCAGCATGAGGAGCCCTTACTCCAGCATCATCAACACTCAGTCCTGCATCAGGCTCCCTCATCCCTGCCTGCTCTACTGGGTCACCAGGCAGCTTTATTACCAGCCATTTGTCATCAGGGGTACCTTCTCTAAGGACACTGACGTGTGTGTGTCTATGTGTGTCACAAGACTCTCTCACACACACATACACACATACATGCACACTTGCACGCACTAACGCATGCACGCTCGCACGCACGCACGCACGCACACACGCACACACACCATGCTCCTCCTCTCCGTAAAAAACCAAGCATAAACACCCCTTTCTCTCTTGCTCCCTCTACACCCACTCAGCATTCACTCAGCTCCCCAACCCACACACACACACACACACACACACACACACACACACACACACACACACACACACACACACACACACACACACACACACACCTAGCAAAAACACCCCCTTCTCTCTCTCTCTACACCCACTCAGCATTCACTCTGCTCCCCAACTGACCCACCCACACAAACACACCCACCCACACACACACACACACGCACACACCAAGCATAAACACCCCCTTCACCAACTCAGCATTCATTCCGCTCCCCAACCCACACACACACACACACACACACACACACATCCACACACAAACAGACACACACAAACCTACGCACGCATGCATGCAAACACTTCCCCAGATTAAAAACCTGAGTCACAACTGGCGCCCTCCGCGCTGGTGTGGTGTGGTGTGGTGTGTTGTGTGTGTGTGTGTGAGCGAGCCTGCCTGCCTGCCTGCCTGCTGAAATGAGGGCTATTTTTAATATGTGCTTGGCCGCACGCTGAATAATGGACAAATATTCCTCAAGGTCAGGCCTCATTCATCAGCCGGCCTTCCTTCCTCCTCCGCGCAACAATGGCCCAGCAAAGACCCGGCCCGGCCGGCTACCGCTGCGTGGAGACCAACACAGATACACACACACACACACACACACACACACACACACACACACACACACATATACACTTACTTACTCCCCTCTTCAGATACAACCTGCTCCGCCTTTATGAGAACAAGCCATTAAGAGCACCCAGGAGCACACCGCGCATACTTGGAGGTGTGCTTGTGTGTGTGTGTGTGTGTGTGTGTGTGTGTGTGTGTGTGTGTGTGTGTGTGTGTGTGTGTGTGTGTGTGTGTGTGTAAGAAGTAAGAGGAAGTACCTAATGTACTGTGTGTCTGTGTTTGTGTGTGTGAGTGCACGCTTATGTGTGGTATGTGCTTAGGTGTGTGTATCTGTACTGGTGTGTGTGTGTGTGTGTGTGTGTGTGTGTGTGTGTGTGTGTGTCTGTGTGTGCAGGTATGTTTATATATATGCTTGCATGCATAGGCATGTGTAGGCATGCACATTTGAGATGCATATATGTCTGTGTGAGTGCGTGTGTGTGTGTGTGTGAGTGTGTGTGTGTGTGTGTGTGCCGTCTAGTGTGTGTGTTGATGGAGGAGG
>CM059270.1:19227855-19235355 GCA_030347295.1 Setipinna tenuifilis
TAGTAAATGTCAGTGTACATATAGGTCTTGTGTGTGTATGTATGTTTGTTTATATCGGTTGTTGTGTGCAAATGTTTCTTTTCATGTATAAGTGTACATGTGTGCATAGGTGCAGATTTATGCTTTTTCCCATGGGAGCTCAGCTGGTAGCTTCCCTTACCCATACGTAAACATACATAGCTAGCCTAATTAATTAAGCAGGTATAGGAAAACAAAGGAGAAAAATTGTAACACTGAAAATATGCATGCTTTTTTTGTGAATAGCTGAGTCATACCCAGCCTTCTGGTAGCATCTGCAGCCTAATGATTGTGCAGTTGGTCTTGGGATCACAGGTCACAGCTTCAAATTCTTACAAGTCGGGAAAAATGTTGGTAGGGAATAGAAGTAAATACCCAGCACTCTGCTGCATCCGCATCTATGGCTGACATGTCCCTTTTAGGTAATGTCCAATGTAGTAGACCTGCGCCACAAACTTGAGTTGTAGTGATCATAGCAATAAAAGTACGGCTCTATCCAAAATGTTCACTCGTTCATTGTACTATTCATTACCGAGCCTGCTGAGCTATGTAAGGAATGGGCGAACATTTCCGATATACATGCCTGGTATCTGTAGAGGGAGAATCGAAAAGAGCTGTGAGCACAGAACAATAAAATGTTTGGACCCTGCTAAGCTAGGCATTTGTTGAGTGACTGATTACATTCACAACACAGTGTGCGTTTTACAACCAATTTAGGAGCGAGGCAACAGTCATGCCAGTTTACATTTATTGTAATCTTTCCAATTTCAGACAGCAAGTATGTCCTTGCTTGATGCATGCTTTTGTAGCCTTTATCACATTAGTCACATTCTAGAAAGTTCTAGTCTTTCCAGTCAGCTAATTTGCTAGACAGACTGCCAAACACACCAGCGGCATCACTGCCAAACTGAACTGCCCTTAGATTCAAATCCACCAGCCTGAACAGTAATGTTAGTGGTCATAGTACTAGCTCTGGTGGTCGTAGTACTAGCTCTTGGCCAACCCCTTGTTTCGGTACCAGAAATCTGTACATTGCAAACTAGTGAAGGATAGTAAGCTAATCAGTCAGCATACCAAAGCTAGCAAGCTACCAAAACCTAAGGGACAAAAATACCCAACCTACAAGACCATGATGAGGTAAAAGATCCAAACCTGGCATGAATATGATACATGATGAATAGAAATAGTAAATGAAAGTTAAAATCTAAACGTTTTATTGAGTCACCACACACAGTTGAGTCTCGGTGAACACTGCAAAACTAAGCTCAGTCAGAAGCTAACAATATACCAAGCTAGATGAGCTAACAGGAAGTGTTACACTTCCACTTAGCTCTCGTCTCACTTAGCTTTAAATTGAACATTCGCCATTCATTCGTGAGATATTCGGCCTATTGACAAATCAAATGGCAGATTGGGGCTTTAAAAAACAGCATCATAGGTAATAGTCATGATGAGAGCAGCACAAGGTGGTAGAACATGTGAAATCTATGTGAACTTTCGCCTGGCTGCTCATGAATTTCTGTAGGGGCTCGAGCCCCACAGTACACGGAGGATCAGCACCTATGCATGTGTGTGTAGGTGTTTATGTATGAACTGGTGAGTGTGTGTCTTGTGCATGTGAAGTGAATGTCAATGTGTGGGTGTTTTGGTGTGTGAACATGTGCTTCTGTGTTTGTGTGTGTGTGTGTGTGTGTGTGTGTGTGTGTGTGTGTGTGTGTGTGTGTGTGTGTGTATCTGTGTGTGTGTGTGACATGCACAGCTGGCTCAGAGGACGTGGGCCTGTCTGCTGACAGACACAGGGGCAGGGGGGTGTGACAGGATTACCCAGCATGCACACATGTTCACCAAACACACCGGCGTCTGTCACACCGTCACACTTTTCCTCAAATAAGATTACAACCGGGGCGACCTAGTCTCACATACGCACCACAAACACACACACCCACACATACAAAGATACACATACACATGCACACACACAGGTATATTCATAGCGACATGTGTTCACCAAACACACTGGTGTCTGTCACAGCATCACACTTTTTCTCAAATAAGATTACAACAGGGGCGACCTAGTCTCACATATGCGCAAACACACACACACGCACACCCATACACTCTCACACACACACACACACACACACACACACACACACACACACACACACACACACACACACACACACTGGTACATCCTTAGCAACACTGTCTGGAATGCAACCAACAAGACCTCTGTACCTACAGAGAAGCCAACACTTGGAACAAACAAATGACTAGAGGAGGGAAGGAACAGAAGACACGAAAGGGGAGGAAAAAAACATGAGCATGTGTGATGGAAACCTGACCCCCCCACCGCCTACCTCACACACCCCAACATCCCCCCTTACACAAAGGCCCTACTGGTGACCCCCAGCCCATGACACATGCATATGCATGCATGCTCACACACACACACAAACATGTATGCTAACACACATAAACACACAGACACACACACACACAAACATGTACGCTGATATGCATAAACACAAAGACGCACACATACACATACATACACACACACACACACACACACATGTAAGCTGACACACATAAACACACACACACACTCTCTCTCTCTCTTGGTGACCCGCCTGCCCGCTTGTTCGCTTGCTTGTTCGCCCGCACGCTTGTTCGCTCATTCGCCCGCTCGCGTGTTGGCTGTGCGTGCGTGCGCTGCCGATGTCAAGGTAAGCATGATGCATGGTGTGACCTTACATGTAATGGCAGCCTTAATCTACGCAAGTGGAATAAATGAAGTGGGCCCGCCGACGCTGTCTCTCGCCGCCTTTATAGAGACAAATCCGCCAGCCAGCCGCCAGCTCGCTCGCTCGCGCCCTGAACATGCATTCATAAACGTCACCGGGGGCGCAACAACACAGTCACACACACATACACACACACAGATAGACACACAAGCACATGACGGGCGAAACGGTTGAAAGCGAGCGAAGCAGCGACGATGACGACGCAGGCGGAGAACGACACGACGACCTCTCACAAACGCTCGTCACGGCTGCACGGAGCTGTCGCTCGTTAACACGAAACGGGGGGAAAGTGAGAGGGGAGGGGAGTAGATGGAGAGAGAGGGAGAGATAGATAGATGGACATATAGATGGATGGGTATACAGAGGAGAGGGGGGAGAGAGAGAGAGAGCGATGGAGAGGGAAAAGTTAGTGAGGGGGGAGAAAAAAAAAAAACACATGACGGGGTGATGAAAGATAGAGATGCTGAAAGATGAACAGGCAAGCAAGCAGAAAGCAAGCGCTTCTCCTCCCCCTCCTCCCCCCTCCCTCCTCCCCTCTTCATAAACCACCCCCACCCCCTCCACCCCTCAACCCCCCCACCTCACCCCCACACACACACACACACACACACACACACACACCTCACCCCCACCCCCCCGTCCCCTGTGAGCGAAGGTGCTAATGCAGGAGGAGGGGATGTGGCATGAGGCGACACTCGATGAATAAGTAAGTGGGTTAGTGCAGACGCTGGGCTGCGCAGGGGTCAGTAGCCGAGCGGAGTGAGAGAAGAGAAGAGAGAGAGGAGAAGAAGAGGGGGAAGAAGAAGAAGAGAGGGAGAGGGAGAGTAGAGGACAGCGGGGCCAGGACCAGGCCCAGGCCAAGCGGGTGCGGACGGCGATGATAGCGGTGGAGACGTGGTCATTTTTCACCGGCCGAGCGCCGTACTCCAGATCTGTCCGGTGTCCGGGGGCATAAATGTATAAATATATATATAAATATATAAATATATATATATATATATATATATATATATATATATATATATATATACAGTACGAACCGCTACTGTAAAAAGTTCTCGAGCCTTGACAGCGCAGAACCTGGATAGCCTCTCACCCCCCCCACCCCCCCAAAAAAAAAAACACACAAGGAGCCATACGAGTGAAAACTAAAAAGTGGGTGCGCGCGATCGAACCAACGCAACAACAATCACCGCCACCCTCTCCCCTCCATACCCCAAACCCTGCCACCCCCCACCTCAACCCCCTCCCAAAAAAAAAAAAAAAACGCTGATGGCCACTCCGGAATGTTCCTTCCACCCCCGCACACACACACTCCACCCACCCCTACCCCCACCACCCCCCCCTTCGCACCTTGCAACACCCCTTCCGGCCTGTGGACTGACACCTGGTGTGATTTATGCTCCTGCAAAGGATGATGATGATAATGATAATAATTAATCAAGGGCTCTTCCTGCAGTAGAGGGAGCCTGGCGAGTGACCTGAAAAAGACACATGGCCTGCTTTCGCTGTCTCCCTGACAGTCCTGAAACCACCGCCAGCAAAAAGCTCCATGCATTATCCTGCCATCACCACTGCTATTTTTATCGCACAGTCCATCACTGACACTTGCTATTCTCCACCCGCCTTTCAGTGGAGGAGGCGGTGTACGCACGCACACACACACACACACACACCGAATCACACACCGAAACACACACGGACGCACACACACAGATACACACAGAAACGCGATCTCCCCCTCTCTTTCCCACACACACACACACACACACACACACACGCACACACACACACAAACACACTCATAAACTCTCTCTCTGTCTCTCTCTCTCAGTCTCTCTCTCTCACACACATACACACACACACACACACTTACAAAACACACACACACACACTTATAGAGGAATGCATACATGCTCAGAGCTAAGCGAGAGAGTTTTCTTAAAGCTGCCCCACATATGGTGGTGACGGAGTGGAGCGGTGGGAGTGACGGAGTGGAACAGACGTAGTGGTGATGATGGAGTGGTGGTGGTAGTGGTGACAGAGTGGTGGTAGTGGTGGTGGTGGTGGTGGTGGTGTTAGTAGCGGAGGTTTATGCAGACGGGGGGCCAGGCAGAGGGACAGCGGCGGGGCTGACAGCCACCAAACCAACATCATCATCATTCCTCCACTCCAGACGCAACAGGACAGGGGAGGGGAGGCAGACGGGACGGGACGGGACACGGGGCTGATCAACATGCAGGTACACAAACACACACACACACATATACACACATGCATACACACATATACAGAGACACACATGCATACACACACACACACACAAACAAACACACACACACACACACACACAGATACAGAGACACACACACACACGTACGCATACACAAATACATAAACAAGTACAAATACACAGACACACAGACACACAGACACACACACACACACCAAGAGACGAGGCAATGCTCTGGTCCTGAGGGAGGCCACTACTGTCACTCTCCTTCGCTGTGCATCTCTCTCTCTACTGCTCTCTTTCTAAATCTCTCTCCTCTGTCTCTCTACATTCTCTCTTTCACTTTTCCCATCTCTCTCTGTCTCTCTCTTTCTCTCTCACACACACAGACATGCACTGTCTCTCCGTCTCTTTTTAACATCCTCTGACTCTTTCACTTGCTACCTTCTTTCCCTCCCAGTGTCCTTCTCTCTCTCTCTCTGTGTCTCTCTTTCTCTCTCTCTCCCTGTCTTTCTCTCCCTCCCTCCATCTCTCTCCCTTCCTGTCTTTCGCTCTCTCCCTCTTTCTCTATCTCTCTCCCTCCCTCTATCTCTCTCCCTCCCTGTCTTTCTCTCTCTCTCCCTCCCTCTATCTCTCTCCCTCCCTGTCTTTCTCGCTCTCTCTCTCTGTCTGTCTGTGTGTGTGTGGTGTGGCGGTGGAGATGTGACGATAGTAAGAGGCGGCGGAATGAATCCGGTGGCCGCACGACATTTCCAATTCCTGGGTGGCTGCCGTGCAACAGTAGCCCGGAGCAATCCACAAAACTTCCTGCCTCAACGTCCGCTTTATTTCCCGGGAGGGGGAGATATGGGGGGGCAGGGGTGGGGGGCAGGTAGGGGTACTGAGTTTAACTCAACAGGCGCACCTGTGTGTGGCTAGTTTTGTGAGTATTTTTCCTTTACAGTTGCAGACACACTCCCACATACACGCATGTATGCACAAACACACACACACACACAGGCGCACATACAGACACACAGACACAAACACAAACACACACACAAAGTGTGGACGCCCATTTTTGCTAATAATCTAAAGATGCAACAGGTTGTCAGGAAATGGTCCTTTTGCCTACTTTTTGTAAAATGTGGAAACAAACAAATAAATAAATAAATCATCCTACCCTTACTCACACACTTCATGTGTTAATGGCCTGTGTTTATACAGATTGACAATAATCGCCCTGGTACCATGTGCATTAACCACTCCAATCACACACACACACACACACACACACACACACACACACACACAGACAAACACGTAAACTCACAATGACAATTCTATCCCTTGCCCTGCTAAAATGTGAGAAACCATAGAGTATGGATCAGTGCACACACACACACGCACACACACTTTTCCCCTTTTCACACTCCAAAGGAAGAAATACACACACTCCAAACACACCCAAAGGGAGTAGAAATCCTCCCAAACAAACAGGCCTGGGCTCTGGCACTGTCACCCCCCCGTAAAGCACAGAGGATTTCAGTCCACACTCTAAGTGCTTGCCAACAGGCTACAGTAAACATCTCTCTCTTTCTCTCTCTCTTTTTCTCATTGCCCCCTCCTCTCTCTCTCTGTCTCACTCTCTCTTGCTCTCTTTCTATATTTTTCTGTGCCTCTCTTTATATCCCTGCCCTTCTCTCTCTATTTCTCTCTCTGTCTGTCTCTCTAACACACAGAGGCACACACACACACACACAGTCACACACACACACACACACACACACACACACACACTCACGCTCCCTCTCCGCTGTCAGGCTTTGCTGGATCATGGGCAAACATGCCACCCTGCTAAATCCTGGTGCCACCGCCATGCCAGTGTCCTCCACATCACCCACACACACACACACACACCCACACACCCCCACACCCACAGGCGAGGCAGCGGCAGCAGCAGCAGCAGCAGCAATGGTGTCATACTGTCAGCAGCTCTGCCTCACACACAATAGAGACCCCCCCCCAGCCATCCCCGCCAACCCCCCCAGCCCCCAGCAGCAGCACCAAACGCTGTTTATCCCCCACAAACACGCTGGCCTGTGTTATACTGCAGCCCATAACACGCAGAGATGCATCCCTCATCCGCATTCACGCTGCTGTTTGAGTCCCACTGACACATGGAGGGTAAGCCGGCCTACTCTCTCTCTCTCTCTCTCTGTCCCCCTCTCGCTCTTTTTCTTTCTTTCTTTCTCTCCCCCTTTTCTTTTTTTTGGTTTCTCTCTGTCTCTCTTTCTGTCTGTCTTGGTTTTTTCCTGTCTTATTCTCTCTGTTTCTTACTCTCTCTCTCTGCCTGCCTCTCCGACTCTCTCTATATTTCTCTTTTTCCCTGTCTCTGTCTCTCTCTGTCTCTCTTACATGTACACACACACCCACAAATGCACTCAAACACACTCACACACA
>CM059270.1:19247855-19250355 GCA_030347295.1 Setipinna tenuifilis
CAATCGGAGAGATAAAATGAGTTTCTGAAGTGCTGATGCACCGATTCCTCTCTGGCTAAAAAACAGAATCTCTCCGACCAAGAAAGGGGCCTATTACAAACCTCCGTCTGAGAGTGTGATTCTCTTCCTCCATGTCTCCCCACCCCTGATTGCTGCCGATTGCTTAAATATTACAGAGATATTACAGAGATGTTATTATTATTATTTGTAAATTGATCATCATTAAGAATTTAATGATATTCTTTTTTTTTTTCGATTTAATTTAGTCAAAATGATTTGTCTAGGCTGCGGTTTTTAAAGGGGATGTGGTGGTAATTTGATATGGTGTATCAATCAATTACACCCCAGATGGTCATGGACTGAGAGAATGATGTACTGTAGCTAAAGGCTGATTTTCAGAAAAGATACCTGGGATACCCCGAAGGAGAGAGAGAGAGAGAGAGAAAAAAAACAACAAAAACTAAAAACACACGCCTACTATCTTGCCTTCTTCTTTGACCACCTCACCAAAAAAGGAGGAAAAGAGTAAGAGAAAGAGAAAGAGAGAGAGAAAAACAGATAAAAGCAAGGCTGAAACCCATGTGAGAATGTGTTTGAAGCGCTGGGGTAGAAATCAGCAGTTCTGAGTCTAATTCCCTGCTCTGAGAGAGAGAGAAAAAAACTGAGCTTATTCTCATTCTCCTCAATAAACCTGAGATACGTGTGTGTCTGTTTTATTTATTCCTGTTTTTTTTCCTCCCCTCTTCTTCTCCTCCTCATCCTCCTCCTCCTTCTCCTCTCGCAAAACTACCTTTTTTTTAATAATAGCCACCCAGTCTCTCCTTCCTCCACACCTGTCTTTCTCTCTCTCTCTCTCTCTCTCTCTCTGTTGTTCCTCTATTCTGTGTTTTCCTTCGGAGAAGTCATTTCTCAGCAGTAAAGGGGGGGCAGGAGTTGAAAGCGGAGAGGAGAGGAGAGGAGAGGAGAGGAGAGGAGAGGAGAGGAGAGGAGTGTGAGGGGGAGGAACAGTTCGCAGACAAAAAGCCAGTGTGAATGCTCATGAAGCCTCTCTCAGCCACAGCCACCAGCCACCAGCACAGGCACAGGGCCCTCTCTCTCTCTCTCTCTCTCTCCTGCACAGGGCCCTCTCTTTCTCTCTATCCTGCCTGCTCCCTATTGTGGCAATACAGCCTGCTGAGAGAGAGAGAGAGAGAGAGAGAGAGAGAGAGGGAGAGAGAGAGAGAGAGAGAGAGGGAGGGAGAGAGAGAGAGAGGGAGAGAGAAAGACAGGTGTGGAGAAAGGAGAGACTGTGTGGCTATTATAAAAAAAAGGTAGTTTTGTGTGAGAGAGAGAGAGAGAGACAGGGATGGAGAGGGAGAGAGACAGAATCGAAGAGAGAAAGGGGCAGGAAAAAGGTAAAGAAAGGAAAGGATGAAGAGGAAAGGAAACAAAATCGCAGGGAAGGATAGGGAGAGATTTTAAGGAGAGGACAGGAGAGGAAAGAGATAAAAAGGGAGGGATTGAGAGAAAAATAGGAGGACAAAGTGGGAGAGAGAGAGAGAGAGAAAGAAAGAGAGAGAGAGACAGAGAGAGAGGATAAAAGAGAGAGGGAGGTGGAGAGAAGCAGAAAGATGGAGAGGCAGCAAGCTGAGGTGTGGGAACTAATACTCTGGCCATCTGGCTGCCCATGCTCAAAAATGCCCCATATTTCTATTTTCCTCTAACACACACACACACACACACACACACACACACACACACACACACACACACACACACACACACACACACACACACACACTTCTGTCACACATCTGTTAAACAGACATAAAACCCACACAACAGGCTTACACACAAATGCAAAAACAAGTTCTGTCTCTTATCTCTTTCTTTCATGGGTTTTCTCTCCTTCTAGTTTTCCCCTTTCTCTCTTTCTTTCACACACACACACACACACACACACACACACACACACACACACACACACACACACACACACACACAAATTTCATTGCCTCGCCAGTCTCCCACAGTAGAGGCCCACTCAGGGCCCACACGAGCTGCCTGCTGTTGTCCCGACTTTACGAGCACACACACACACACACACACACACACACATACACACACACACACACACACACACACACACACATGCACACATACAGACACACACGCACACATACAGACACACACACACACATACAGACACACACACACACACACACACACACATACACACACAGACGGTCGTAAACACGGCGCGCTCCCTCTAGTCTTCTCCAGGCCTCAGCACTCTTCTTTCTCATCGTGCCTTCCCAACCACACACACACACACACATGCACACACACGCACGCACACGCACGCACAAACACACACAGACACACAGACACACACACAAACACTTTGCTTGGGGGTCTGTACAACTCAACTCAGCTCCATGGACAGAATAACTGAACTGGTTTTGGGGCTGGTTGTTCACATCAGATGCTTTGTGTGTGTGTGTGTGTGTGTGTGTGTGTG
>CM059270.1:19267855-19269745 GCA_030347295.1 Setipinna tenuifilis
ATTCTGTTCACTTTTATGAAAAGTGAAGAGAGAAAACAAGACGTGGGAGTGCAATCAGCCTCTACTTCAACATAGTCTGGTAAAATTAGGCAACCACCAATCTCCAATCACACACACATCTGGCTGATAACTGCCGAAAGTCAACATTTTCAAGCATTTTAAAAAATATATCCACTTCAACTCGAAAGAATACTGATGCCATGGGCTAACGCAGAGCAAACTGTCCATTTCCTAGCACTGTTGCTAAGCATCATGGGTAAGAACCAATGATAGCCCCCCGGCAGGCTACTCAAGCGATCACAGAGTGCACACGTGATGCATCCATGGCTCGTAAGGTTAAAAAGGCCACAGTAGACCTGTTAGCAGAGCAGGTATATTATAACAGGGGCCTCAATCCAACAAAATCAATATGACAGCTTCAGTCATGCTAACACAGGGAAAAAAAAAACAACAAAAAAAAGATTTTTTTCCAGGTTGACATTTCAACCTATAGAGATCACCACAAGAAACCTATTTACTAGAGAGACTTTACTGTCACAGTGAATCAATTAACAAGCTTAGAGAGACTCGCACATGTCGATAGGTTATTAATGATATTGATGGGAATCTGTACGCCGTGTGTTTGTGTATGTAATCCATCTGTGTGAGCAGGGTCAGCAGGGACTGATATGGTTGTGTGTCAATTAGTCAAGTCAGCCAATGGCTTCATGCACCAAACCCGAAAAGACGACGCAAATTAATAAGCTTGACATTTTCGACCTGAGGGGAACCACCATAAAGTCGTGTTTACTACGATAGGAGCTTTTACGGAGCCCCACCAGCAGCAGCAGCTCCATCAGCTAAATTGACACACAGGCATCAACAGCTCGCTAATTCAATTGTTGACCACTTGTCCAGACTGCAAGCCTGGAATTGATTTTGAAAGCTCTGGATTTCTCTCAAATCATTCCACACTAAGATGAGATCCGAGCATTTTCTTTGTCCAAGAACCACTATTAGAAACCAACAGCAGACAAGTGATTCTATTGTCTAGCTGTCCAGTTGTGTCTTTTTTGTTGCAATGAAATGATGCTAGGAGCTATATACCGGTAAAATCTCATCAAGGCCACTAAGAATGGCTTGTAATAAGTAGTAGTGTGGTGATACAAATAAAAGTAGCTAAACTATAGATGTAGTAGCAAAAGAAAAAGTGGGCAAACTAGTCAGCTATGTAAAACAATTTATTCTTCACATCAGCAAGCATAAAAGGACAAGCAAGATCAAGATTTGAAGAACCAAAAAAAGAATCATGATGGTTTAAACTAAAGTGTTATATGGAGCCAGAGTTAGCATCACTTTGATGTTGTGTTTTGAAGTTGTACTCCAGTAACGAGAACCTCACCAACAGCCTTTTACTATAATGTGTGGTACTTTTCCATTTCGTTAGCGTCAGCAACCATAAAAAGGCGAGCATAAGTTTTGTAATTAAATGAAAAGGAAAAGTGATGTGATTGAAGTGTTTACCATTCGCCAGACTAACTGTCTGTGATGTTCATGTGGTGAGGATTTAAGAAAGGGGTCTGACCGCTAACTTTTCTCAGTCTAGGGGAAGCTGAGCTATTGTGGCCAGGTTAGTGTGAGTCTGTTGTAGAAGAGAGAGAGAGAGAGAGAGAGAAAGAGAGAGAGAGAGAGAGATAGAGAGAGAGAAAAAGAGAGTGAAAGAGAAAGAGGAAGCGAGAGATGGTAAGAAAAGAGAGATAAGGAGAGCGAGAGAA
This sequence comes from Setipinna tenuifilis, assembly GCA_030347295.1. Taxonomy (NCBI): domain Eukaryota; kingdom Metazoa; phylum Chordata; class Actinopteri; order Clupeiformes; family Engraulidae; genus Setipinna; species Setipinna tenuifilis. The sequence continues at coordinate 19,269,610 of CM059270.1, forward strand.
AGAAAGACAGAGAGAGAGAGATAGAAAGAAAGGTTTAGAGGAGCGAGATATATGGGGAGAAGTGTGATAGCGTTAGCGAGAGAGAGAGAGCGAGCGAGAGAGAGAGAGAGAGAGAGAGAGAGAGAGAGAGAGAGGC
>CM059270.1:19269845-19277345 GCA_030347295.1 Setipinna tenuifilis
CTTTGAATCTGACTTTAAGAGGCAAAGATTGACAGAAGAGAAGAGGGAAAGAAGAAGGAAAAGATTGAGAGGTAGGAAGGGGGAAAGATGGAGGTATACAGGAGTGTTTATTTTTTTTCTCTCAATCTCACTCGTCCTCTCCACCTCTCACTTTTCCTCCCTCTATCTGTTTTGCTCTCTCCCTCTCTCCCTCCATGTCTATTTATCCCCTTCTCCATGTCTCTCTCTGTCTGTCACTTCCTGTTCTATCCACCCACTTCCTATCTCTCTCTCTCTCTCTCTCTCTCTCTCTCTCTCTCTCTCTCTCTCTCTCTCCTCTCTCTCTCTCTCTCTCATTCTCTCTCTCTCTATCTCTCTTTCTCTCTCATTCTATCTCTATCTCTCTCTCTCTTTCTCTCTCTCAGCCGCGTCTTGGTCCTCTTCTGAGATAAACAGAGTTGAGGGAGGGGGTAAAATCTCCCTTTTGTCTCCGCCAATAAGATCAGAGTGCATATTTGGGGACTTGGCTGCAGCAGTGATAATGGGGAGGAGGCAGCTTATGCACGGAGACTGTGTGTATTTCAGGGTGAAAAAAAGGTCAGATGACTGTGTGTGTGTGTGTGTGTGTGTGTGTGTGTGTGTGTGTGTGTGTGTAAAGCAGACGTTTGGGGATGCACAGAGAGGGCTTTGGGGGCCGTCCATGTAAATAGAAGACATGAGCCAGACACCGCCACGCAAATGACAAGCCATGTATGAAATGGGACTTAATTTTTCTCCTCTCTATCCCTCTGTCCACACACACACACACACACACACACACACACACACACACACACACACACACACACACACACACGCAGACACACACAGACACACACACACACAGACACACACACACACACACACACACACACACACACACACACACACACACACACACACACAGTTACACACACTTGAGCAGCCCTCTGCTCTCCTCTCTCTAGGAATGTGGAGTGGAGTGTTGGCGTTGGTGGGTGTTGGTGGGTGTGGGGGCTGTCTGTCAGTGCTACTACATGGGGGCGAACGGCGGCCATGTCAGAGGGGGCGACCAACCAACCGCAAATCAGCCCCCCACCACCACCACCACCACCACCATCGCCGCCTCCTCCATCCCTCCATCGCCTCCAGCACCGCCACGCATGAGCCTAAAGGGGTCAGCAGTTAATTCTCCTTAATTAAAAAAGCCATCCGTCAGCACGGCAGGAGCCCTGGACCACCAAACACCACCCCCCCCCCCACCACCACCCCACCCCTCCATCCTCACTGCCCACTGCCCATGACTTACACCCACACATACACACATACTGTACACAGACACAGACATACAAACACACATACAAACACACATATACATGTCCACATACACACATAGGCATGCACACACACACGCACGCACACACACACATTGTACACAGACACACACATACACACACACGTATACATGTCGAAATACACACACGCGCGTACACACACACACACACACACACACACACACACACACACATACAAGCACACACACATATACATGTCCACATACGCACACACATATACTGTACACAGACATACACATGCACATGTCCACATACACACATGCACACACACACACATACACACACACACACACAGACATACGCACACACACGGATGCACACACACACACACACACAGAGGGTGGGTGGGTGGAGTTGGCATCCTCTCGGCTCCTCTTTGGCCAGGCCAGCGTTAGCGTTGACCTGCGGGACACGGGCAGGCCCAGCTGGTGTTGGGCTCGTGCCCGAGAGCATCTGATTCCGCCATCATTAATGACCCACACACACACACACACACACACACACACACACACACACACACACACACACACACACACACACATACACACACATACACACACACGCACATGCACACACACACACACACACACACACACACACACACATACACACACACACATATACACACACACACGCACACACGCACACACACACACACACACATCTCAGAGGACGAGATAGGGGAGCAGCTTCCATGTGCTATGAAAGTTGCTGTGGTGGTGTGTAGTGTGTAGAGGGGAGGTGTGTAGAGGGGAGGTGTGTGAATGGAATGTCCCCTTCCTAATATCCTGCCTTTTTCTGCTGATGGAGGACATGAACAGGAAGGGAAGGGGAGAGGAGAGAGAGAGAAAGAGAGAGAGAAAGTGGGTGAGAGAAAATGAGAGAGGAAGAGAGAGAGAGAGCGAGAGTGAAAAAGGGAGAGAGAGGGAGGGAGAGAAAGACAGAGATAGAGAGAGAAAAAGAGGGAGAAAGTGATTGAGAGAAAATGGGAGAGAGCGAGAGAGAGAGTGAAAGAAAAAAAAGGGAGAGAAAGGTAAGGACAGAGAGACAGGGAGAGAGAGAGAGAGAGAGAGAGAGAGAGACAGAGAGAAAGAGAGAGAGGAAAGAGAAAGAGAAATAAAGAGAGAGAGGGGTGCTGGAAGGTGTAGATCATGAATCTATGCCAGGGTAATTTCGCAACATCTCTGTCTTTTTTTTCCTCTCTTTTTTTCTTTCTTTTTTTTTTTGGTTGGGGAGCGGGGGTCTGACAATGTCATTGTGAGATCTTTTTTTTTTTCCTTTAACAATGTCATTTTTAGTTCCACGCCGGCCGCCCGCCAGAAATCATCCAGTCAGGGAAGTCTCAGCTGCACGTGAGAACTCTCTCTCTCTCTCTCTCCCTCACACACACACACACACACACAGACACACACACACACATCCACAGAGAGAGATTCTCCAGCCATTATTTCATTATTTCTCTGAAGGGTTGATTACTGGGAGAAGGGATAATTTACGAGGCAGTTCATTGCCGATTCCACGGGCACATCACCTGTAAATAATTGAAACTCTCCGTGTCCATTTCGACATCATCATATCACCATCACATTAATGCAGCTCACCCCCACAACCCCCCCCCCCCCCACACACACACACACACACACACACACATCCCCTTAGTCTGCCCGTGTGGTGGGGGAGAGGGGGTGGGTGGGCATTGCGAGAAGGAGGGAAGGCTGCTTTAAATCTCCAACAAGCTGTCTTCATAACTCTCACAGGGAACTTCACAGACACACACACACACACACACACATACACACACAGACAGACACTCACACACAGACACTCACACACAGACAGACACACACAGAAATGAAATCGTCATATTAGCGAGGGTACTGAAACAGGAAATGAGGTTGAAGGGAGTGTCAGGAATTTTTGGGGGACAGACAGAGGCAAGGAGGAGGATTGTGGGGTTCACGGTCAAGTGTGAAGCCCGTGGAGGGGGGGCAGCAGGGAGAGAGAGGGGTGGGGGGGGTGAGGGCAAATTAACTGACTAAATATTAGGCTTGTAAGCTGGCCGGCCGAGCAGTGCTGGGAAACTCAGCTCTTTCCCAGGGGCCAATAAAAAAAAGAGGGCTTCAGTGATGTTTTAAGTGTGAGGCCTTACTTCCTTATTTATGGGCAAGGCCCTGGATCTCATTTCCCCACTTTCCATGTTTTATATCCACCCCCCCGCCCCCCCAGCCCCCCAACCCCCCCATACTGCCCCCCACCCACCCCCCTTACAGTCCAACGCTTGCTGGCGTTACTAACTCTAGCCTGGGACAAATACCCTCGCTGGCCCATTCGTTCATACATTCATTCTCTCCCTGATTTCTTGTGGGCCTGATAGACGCCCCTAATGATACGATATTATGCTACACTGACCCCAACTGCGTGAGGCCAGCTCTTCTCTCTGCTCGTTTGTTCTTCAGATTGGAAAATCCAGTTGAATGACGGACTGAGAAGAAGTAATGCCCGTCCCCCCCCCTCCCTCCCAACCCCCCCACACACACCCTCACACACCCTCACAGACCCCCACCCCACCTCTCTGTGACCCCTTAGCTGAGGGGAGAATGCAAGCGCAATTCTGTCTGTTTCTCACGCTCGTTCATTAAACCTTTGTTAAACCTCGAATTTGATAGCCATTTTTAACTTCATTAAGAGACGTTATGAATATTAATTTTCCAATTTGCGACGCCGAGGCTCACCTCTCCTTTAGCTGCCCTCCGCAGCGAAACACACATAGACTTTCGAAAAAGCCCTGAATAATTTATCAATTGGCTTTTTTATATTTAAATTAATTAATTCAGCGATGCAAAATTAATAAATGGCCAACCCCACCACCCCCCCTACCCCCCCACCCCTTCCACTGTTCCTCCACCCCCCACCCTCTTTCTCAATCCTCCCCAATCCTCCTCCATAAAGTCGCTGAAGAGGCTCTTTGGCCTACAGTTAAAATATTGAAGAGATGGTATAGTATGCATTATGCGCCATCTATTCACACCTAGATAGTCAGGATCAGCTCCTCCCTTTCACTCTGACAGTGATTTAAAAGCCTGGCGGGGTTCGAAGATCCAATTTCACTTTAGAGTGGCCATTTGCACTTATCCTGGCACCACTGTCTCCCCGAGAAGAAAGAAAGAGAGAAAGACAGAAAGAAAGAAAGGACGGAAAAAAAAACCTACTAGAGAATGAGAGCGAATAGGGACGGGGGGGAGGGTGGGGGTGTGGGGGGTTCACGGAGACAGACAGGGCGAGAGGCGAGAGAAAAGACAGAAAAGAGAGAGAGAGAGAATGGGGATAAAAGAGTAACAAAGAGACAGGGGACAGTGAGAGAGAGAGTGAAGGAGAAAGAGACGGAGTAAGGGAGGGAGGGAGAGGGAGAGCTGGTGGGGTGAGGTGGCTGGGGCTGGGGGTGGGTGTCAGGGGCCTGTCTCTCCTAAATCACTGGTGGCCATTGGGGATGCTGAGTGTGTGTGTGTGTGTGTGTGTGTGTGTGTGTGTGTGTGTGTGTGTGTGTGTGTGTGTGTGTGTGTGTGTGCGTGTGTGTGTGTGTGTGTGGGTGGGGGGTGATTGGGGGGGGCTGTAATGCAGGGCTGGGGCCTGAGCACTGGTAAGAGGGGAGCCTTGGCCTGTCACCGCTGGGTTATATAGAAACTATCGATTGACTGACTGCTCTCAGTACCGCTCTCTTGCCTTCGCTCGCTCTTTCTCTCTTTCCTCCTCTCTCTGTCTCTTTCTTTCTTCCTCCTCCTCTCTCTCTTTCTCCCTTCTCTTCTCTCTCTCTGTCTGTCTCTCTCTCTTTGTGATTCTCTGTTTTCCTCTCTTCCACTGTCTTTCCCTGTCCCATACTCTCTTCCTCTATTTCTGTGTGTCTCTCTCTCTGTGTCTTTCTCTCTTTCAGATTTTGTCTGTTTTCCTTTCTTCTCTACTCTCTACTCTCTTCCTCTATTTATCTCTCTCTCTCTCTTTCTATATCTTTCTTTCTCTCTCTGATTACGTCTGTTTCCCTCTCTTCCTCTATCTTTCCCTGTGTCATTCTCTCTCTCTGTCTCTCTTCCTCTCTCTCTTTCTCTCTGTTTTCCTCTCTTCCTCTGCCTTTCCCTGTCTCCTACTCTCTTCCTCTATTTATCTATCTCTCTCTCTCTGTCTAGTCTGTCTGTGCCTCTCTGTAGTGTTTCTGTCTCAGCTGTGCTGTGCTGTGCTGTGCTCTGCTGTGCTGTGCTGTGCTGTGCTGTGCTGCGTTGGGCTCTGCTCAGTAAGTGTGTGACGTCAGTGTGCTACACGCTGCTCTGATGATGGGGGCTGTTGACTCAAACATATGGGGATTAATGACTGATGACCATTCTGTGTGTGTGTGTGTGTGTGTGTGTGTGTGTGTGTGTGTGTGTGTGTGTGTGTGTGTGTGTGTGTGTGTGTGTGTGTGTGTGTCTGCCTGCGTGCGTGGGTGGGAGTGTGTATTTGTGACAGCTGTGTTTTAGCTTTGTGCAGTGAAATACCAATCAGCCCTCTTGCACATACCCTGAAGAGACAGACACCACACACTGACTCACTTCACAAATACACACACACACACACACACACACACACGCACGCACACAATTTCTGAACACAACACAGACAACACACAAAAACTCTCACACACATCCATGCACACACAAATGTACACACAGCCCATGCATACATAGTATAGGCCGTCTTCACCATGCAGACACCTCCTTGCTTTACACACACACACACACACACACGCACGCACACACACAGCTGCACTCCTGCACACACACACACACACACACACACTCACGCACACACACAGCCTCACATACACACACAGACACACACACACACACAGCCGCACTCGCGCACACACACACACAGTCTCACACACACACACAGATACACACACACACACACACACACACACACACACACACACACACACACACACACACACTCACACACACACACACACACAGAGCCAGTGGAGTGCTGCTGCACCCTGTGTGAATAGTAATGAGGGAGCTGCTCCCCTGTGGGGAGCTGAAGGGCACCACGCGTCGCCTCCTCTGCACACACACACACACACACACACACACACACACACACACACACACACACACATATAGCCTCACACACCACATGCACTTCCTGCACCGTGCAGCCCAGCTGGAACACAGCAGAAGGTGTGTGTGTGTGTGTGTGTGTGTGTGTGTGTGTGTGTGTGTGTAAGGGAGAGTAAAAGGAGAGAAAAGGAAAGTGTGTAAAAGTGTGCAACTGTGAGTGTGAGTGTGAGTCCCGGAAATCGTGTGCTATATTTGTGTGTGTGTGTGTGTGTGTGCGCACACGAGGAAAAGTAGGAAGGAGAGAACATTTGGTCTGTGTGTACCAGCGTGTGTGAGTACACCTGTGTGTGTGTGTGTACACCTGTGTGTGTGTGTGTGTGTGTGTGTGAGTGTGTGTGTGTGTGTGTGTGTGTGTGTGTGTGTGACCAAATGTGTATTTGTACGTATGTGTTTCTGTGTGTGTGTGTGTGTGTGTGTGTGTGTGTGTGTGTGTGTGTGTGTGTGTGTGTTTGCATGTGTGTCTGTGTGTGTGAGTGTGTGTGTGCGAGTGTTTCTGTGTATGCGTGTTTGTGTGTGTGACCATGTGTGTATTTGTATGTATGTGTTTCTGTGTGTGTGTGTGTGTGTGTGTGTGTTTGCATGTGTGTCTGTGTTTGTGTGTGTGTTTGCATGTGTGTGTGTGTGCATGTGTGTAAGTGTGTGTGTGTGTGTGTGTGTGCATGTGTGTGTGTGTGTTTGCGTGCACTACCGGTGGCTCACACTGAGTGCTGGCCTGCGTCCAGGGCCTATTTTCTCTCCTTCTTTCTCTTTACATAACACGGCCGCGTGCCTTCGCTGGGCTTGAGCCCGGGAGCTCCGCCAGCCCCTGAGCAATCAGGCCAAGCCAGAGCCTGAACGGACAGGGAGAGCAGCCAATCGGGACGGCCCGCTCCCGTGCCACACCCCCCTGCCCCCCTCGGGCTGGGCCTAGGGGCCTGACGCAGCAGATCCGTGTGCCGCAGGTGGGTGGTAGGGTGCTGGGGTGCCTGAGCTGAGGAGCAGGACATGTGTGTGTGTGTGTG
>CM059270.1:19287345-19289845 GCA_030347295.1 Setipinna tenuifilis
GCACCCAGCTCCGCTCCGCTCACAGCCAATTTCTCATTCTTTCAGGGAGAAAAACACACATATACACACACACACACACACACACACACACACACAGGAGGCCAGACGAGCCCCCAGATGACATCATTTCCACATAATCTTGGTCATATCAAATCATCCTATCAGATTTGTGCCACGTGAATTATTCAGCACTGCTTGATTTCCTCTGTTTCCCCTCTCTTCCCCACTCTACTCTTCCATTCCCTTCCCTTCTCTTCCCTACTCTTCTCTTTCCTCCTCTTTCCTTCCCTTGGCCAGTAGCTCTCCCTGCTCCAATGGCGCTGCTGCAGACGAGTGCACACACACACACACACACACACACACACACACACACACACACACACACACACACACACACACACACACACGCGCGAGGCAGCGTTGTTCCAGTTAAGTGAGCCGGAATCATCTTCCTGAAACTGCTGCTCCCTTATGTCTACCAGCTCAGAGAGAGAGAGAGAGTGAGACCAACAGAGAGGGGGAGAGAGAGAGATGAAGATGGAGGGAAGGGGAAGGGAGAGAGAGAGAGCGAGAGACCTGTTCGTAAACGTGTATATTTGTGTGTGTGTGTCTGTGTATGTGCACATCTGTGTGTGTATGCATGTGTGTGTGTTTGTGTATGTGTTTGTTAGTGTATGTGTGTGTGTATGGATGTGTGTGTATGTAGGTGTGTGTGTATGTATGTGTGTGTACGTGTGTGTAAGAAAGCCTGTGTGTGTCTGTATGTGTGGGTGTGTGCACGCATGTGAGGCTGGCTCCTCCACGCGTGACCCGCAGCTTACTCTCTCCATGCCCCCCGACCCCTCACACCAGCCCTGGGCTCCTCACACCGGGAGAGGGGAGTGGGGGTGGGGGTGGGGATGGGGGAAGAGATGGGGGAAGAGATGGGGATGGAGGAGCTCCTCGCCTCAGGCACTGGACCGAGGCCTGGAGACAAGAAGCTGGAGGCAGCAGCCCATGACGGAGAGAGAGAGAGAGAGAGGGAGAGAGAGAGGGAGGGAGAGAGAGAGAGAGAGAGAGAGAGAGAGAGAGAGAGAGAGAGAGGAGGGGTTGAAGAAGGACAGAGAGAGAGAGACAGATAGAGAGAGAGAGAGAGAGAGAGAGGAGGGGTTGAAGAAAGACAAAGAGAGACAGAGACATACAGAAAAAGACAGAGAGAGAAAGGAAAAGAGAGTGAAAGGAAAGAGAAAGACAGGGAGAAAGAGCAAATCAAACAGAGACATGGAAAGCAAGAGAGAGAGTGGAAGAGTAAAAAAGAGAAAGAAAAAAGGAGAGAGAGAGAAAAGGTTTCTTGGGTGCTGTTTAGCCATGGTTGACCCTTCACGGTGACCCCTGCGTGACCTCTGACACATGACCCTGCGCGGTGGAGCAGCACAGAAGAAGGGGGCAGCAATCAATGGGCGTGCGTCAATCAGCCGCTGTGGGGTCCAGTCACCAGGACTCTCCGTCACACTGACAGACAGCTCACGCAATATACACACACACACACACACACGCTCTCTGCTCCTCTCAGCCCTGATCTACACCACACACACATGCATGTACACACACACACACACACACACACACACACACACATGTGCACACATATACGCACACACACACATACACACACACACACACACACACACACACACACACACACACACACATATACGCACACACACACATACATACACACACACACACACACACACACACACACATACACACACACACACACACACACACACACACACACACACACACACACACACAGAATTGCCTCATGCTCCCCACGCCTCTCCAGGTCCTGGAATCACAGTGACACATCGCCTCGCCTCATTTATCTCCCTCAGACTGCCTGACCTGCTCTCCTCTCCTCTCCTCTCCTCTCCTCTCCTCTCTTCTCTTCTCCGCCCCTCTCCTCTCCTCCCCTCTCCTCTGCACCCCTCTCTTCTCCGCCCCTCTCCTCTCCTCTCCTCTCCTCTCTTCCCCTCTCCTCTCCTCCCCTCTCCTCTCCTTTCCTCTCCTCTCCTCTCTCCCCCTTCTCCTCTCCTCTCCGCCCCTCTCCTCTCTTCTCCGCCCCTCTCCTCTCCTCTCCTCTCCTCTCTTCTCCGCCCCTCTCCTCTCCTCCACTCTCCTCTCCTCTCTTCTCCACCCCTCTCCTCTCCTCCCATCTCCTCTCCTCTCCTCTCCGCCCCTCTCCTCCACCACAGCGACCCGGCCAGACACCTATCCATCCATCCATCCATCCATCCATCTATCCATCCACACAAATATCCATCCGCTCATCTATCTATCCATTCATCTTCCCAACCAGTCTCTACTGCTTTCTCTGACCGAGCCAGTTCATGCCCTTTCCATTCCAGATGGACCCACTCCAAGAGAACTCCACAGAATTAGGATTAGATCTACAGAGTTAGAGCTATAGAATTAAAACTAAGGCTGTAGAATTACAACTTGGACTAGAATTTAGGCT
>CM059270.1:19299845-19304845 GCA_030347295.1 Setipinna tenuifilis
CCCGACGCTTTGATTGCCTTTAAATCAGGTAAAAGTGGCTGTTTCGGGATAGGCAGGGGCCTCCGTTTTGGCGTAATGATCTGATAAACATGCACGGGCCGCCCCGCTTTTCATCACACACTCCCGCCCGTAAGTCAGCAATTCGGCGGGCAGTTCGGAAGGGAATTGTGGGATAAAAAGCGTCGTTTGAAAGGCTTGCCACAAGCGTCCCTGTCCGACCTGAGGGCCCCCAAAAAAATCTTCTTCGTGTTACCCCACTTTTTTTCCTATTATTGTTTGTCGCTGTTGACGCTGTTGTTGTAGCCAATGTTGTTTTGCCCTCCTCCTCCTCTTTTTCCAACCCTCTTTTTTTTCTTTTTCTTTCGTGAGTTTGATTGATGTGGCCGACGAGAGGAGAGGAGAGGAGAGGTGTGGAGCGGAGCGGATGAGAAGCCTGTGCTTTTTTTTTTTTTTTCGTTTTGTCGTTTGCGGTGACAGAGCTGATGGCGTGAAACAACTGTAGCTGCTACATTAGGCCGGGGAGATAGGAGTCACTTTGGCGTTATCTCCGCCGCGAATCAGACACCTGTCTTCATGCCCGCGTCTGCAATGGCTCCTCTGTCATGACCAAGGGCTTGCCAGTCAGCGCCTGAGTCTGCTGTCATGGAGAAGGAAGCACGAGGAAAATCCTCAACCTGCTGCTAATCTTTCCTTATCTTCTTCCCCACTTCCAAATATGGGAATACCAATAAACACACAAATAAACAAACAAACAAATAAAGAAAGAAAGAAATTTAACATACTGTGACGCCCCTCTGTTGTATCTGCAGGCTGCCTGAGTTCTTGTGATGGCCAGATGAGGCTCAGGTGCCTAGTTTCTGTTAAGGGGGGGTGGGTAATTGGGGGAGATTGCCTACACCTGCATAGGTGTGGGTACATAAGGATGCCTCATTCCCCTTTTTTGTTAGCTTTTGCTCCTCTCTCACTTTTTTTTCGCTGACATCATTTTTGAGCACACACCACTTTAAGCTACACCGCACTTAACAGACATTCCTGCTTACTGACATCCGACACACACACACATCTATACATTTTACCCCCCTAGACGTTTTTTTTATTCACCATTTTACCTTATTTTCATTAAATATATCTTAATTGAACTTGGAACTCGTTTGTCGTTCGTTTTTTATGTTGCGTTGGTGACGAGCCAGGCGTAGCGATATATAAATAGATGTTCCTCCCTTTTCCTCACCCCACTGCTCCTCTACTTCGTCCTTTTCCACACTGGCAAGCAAGGCCCCAACACTGGCAATGCCAAAAAAACGAAATAATCACCTTAATAAATAAACGAAAAAATACACATACTTTATCCCACCAAAAAACTGCTGCTACTCTTTCTTTTTCTCCTTCTCCTTCTCCTCACCTCTGGGGATACACAGCCCCAACAAACAAATAAATGACTAAATACATAAAATAAAAATAAAAAACATATATAGATATCCCACCTAAAACTGCACTTTTGGACCTTGTTCAATTTTAAAAGGCTCCACAGTTTTATGTTCTTTTTTTGGCAGGGCACTGGAATCACACGCTTAAGATAAAAAAAAATAAAAAAAAAACATAAAAGGTGACATGAAAAAAAATGATCAAGTGGGTTCATCACTCAAAATGTTTCGTTCGTTTCATGAGCAGCACATGTGTCAACCCCATTCTTTCAAGCGGCTCTCCCCTCTCCTCTCTTCACTTCACTTCACTTTCGCTAGAAACTTCTTCTGTGGTGGCTACAAAAAGCTAGAAGGAGGAGAGAGAAAGCGAGATGGAGGAAGGAGAGGAGAGGGGGAAGGGGTGGAGGGGGGGTCTCTTGACACTGTTGTCTAGAGTGGTGACGGTGATATTTCACACAGATGGGAGTGGTGCAGTGTGGTGAGGAGACTTGAGAGGGCTCTTTGGCCTGGCCACTGGATGTGTACACAGCTCCCCTCCCTCTCACCCTCTCTCTATCTCTCTCTCTCTCTCTCTCTCTCTCTCCCTCCCTCTCTCTCTCTCTCTCTCTCTCTCTCTCTCTCTCTCTCTCTCTCTCTCTCTCCCTCTCTCTCTCTGGTTCTAATGGTGACCTTGGCCTGTCCTTCAGCTCCAAGTCCAAGTCTGGGCAGGAGGTGCAGATGGAGCCAGGAGAGGCCCCTCTGGCTGATACTACACACCCCTTACACTCTTTCTCTCCTCTCTATCTGTCTCTTCTCTCTCTCTCTTCTCTCTCTCTCTTCCACTCATTCTTTCACCCTGTGTCTTTGGCTTTTAGGCTTTTAGGGTCTTTTGTTGTGTGTCTCTCTCTCCCTCTTTCCTCTCTTTCATGCTCTACCTTCCTCATCTCTATTTCTCTCTCTCTCTGAATAGCTCTGTTATTCACTCTCTCTCTCTCTCTCTCTCTCTCTCTCTCTCTCTCTCTCTCTCTCTGGTCATCTGATATTTCCTCCAGGGCAGCCCATGAAACTGACCTTGTAGGGGCAGGGTGAAAATGGATTAGAAATTAGACGGATGGAGGGGCTGTGGGGGTGAGGGGTTGGGGGGTAAGGGGCTGGGGGCAGTAGTGGTGATGGCGGGGTGGTTGGGGGGGGGGGGGGCATTGTGAGGCGAGAGAGAGCATAGCTCTACCCAGGCATCCCTGAAGGCAAAAGGGAAATGCAATTAGACACAGAGAGGAGATGTAGACAGGGATCAGGAGAGGAGAGGAGAGGAAAAGAGAGAGGTGGGGGTGGGGTGGGGGGGGGGGCATGACAGAGTGTGTGTGTGTGTGGGGTGGGGGTGAGAGAGAGGAGATGAACAGATAAATAGATAGAAGAGTCGTGTCCCCCTGATGAATGAAACATAGGGAGAAAAGTAAAGGTCAACGAATTAAAAGTGAACTACAAGCTTTCATGCCGACTGACAAAACTATTCTTGCTCTAGTGTGAATTTCTTTCTCATTTTTTTTCCTCCTAAATGCATTGGATATATTATCACAGAGTTTCTTCCTGAATATATGTAATTATTCATGGAGAGTTATATCCTTTTGATGACCCTTTTATTTCCAAAAAGATACCAAAGGACAGTGCTGCGGCCATTACTGCCAGAGGATCGCAGAGATATTAGGAGAGCGGCAGCAACAAATTGACCAAAATGTGTTTTTTCCTCCTCTGTCTTTTGCTCTTTCTCTCTTGTTCTCTCTTGTTCTCTCTCTCTCTCTCTCTCTCTCTCCTTTCGTCTCATTTCTCTCTGTCAGCCACAGGCTTTTGAAATGTAAATTCAAATGTTTTAAAATTTTAAAAGTCCAGGCACCATTAGAGTTCATCCTTGTAACAGTAACACTGTGCCTTACCAGGCAGGACACAAGGGGAATTCTGGGGGCGGGGGGGGGGGGGGGGCTAGGCAAGGAACAACGACTAACGGGGCTAACAACTGTAACCTTAGTCAGCCAGAGACACACTGGCACCCAACACTGGGCAGGAAACAGGAAATGATGGAGGGAGAGATAGATGGATGGATGGGAGAGACAGAGGCAGAGAGAGAGAGAGAGAGAGAGAGAGAGAGAGGGAGTGTGGGGAAGAAGAGCATGATGGTGGAGTGAAAGAACGAGAAAGAAAGGGGTTGGGTTAAAACGAAAACAAAAAAAACAAAAAAACGAGAGGAAGAGAAGAGACAACAATCGCGGTTTGGCTGGTGACAGCTGCGGCTGGCATCTGCCAGGGTGGTGTGGTGCCACTCTTATGAGTCCCCTCGCAGGGTTAAACTGGGGTACACCCCCGCCCTCACCCCCCCCGTCGTCCCCCTGCCCCTACCCCACCACCCCTACCCCTGCCCCTCTCCAGCAGACTGCCCATCACTGCCAGCATGGAGCTTCGTGCAGCCGTCACGAAAGAGGCAGTGAGGATGAGAAAACGGAGGAAAAATAAAAACAAAACAAAAAAACAAAAAAAAAACAAAGCATACAACAACCCCCCTCAAACACCCCCCCCCCCCCCCCCCCCCCCCCAAACACACACACACACACACACACTCCCCAAAACGAGCAAGCGGAGAGGAGAGGAGCGAAGTGAGAGAGAGAGAGAGAGAGAGAGTGAGAGTGAGGAGGCACACAGTGCTGTGTCGGCGGAGTCTGGTTAATGGCCCCTTTGCCGTGCTGCCCCCCCCCCTCCACCACCATCACCACCACTACCACCGCTACCACCACCGCTAACGCTCCTACCACTGCTGCTGCTGCTGCTGTTGCTGCTTTATGCCCAGCAGTCCCTTCTGTTTAGCGTTTTTCTGGACACCAACATGCCGAGTAAACAGAAAGAGCCAGGACATGTCACGCTCCAGCAGCAGGGCTCCCACAGCTGGGGCATGTAGGGGGGTGGGGGGGGGGGGGTGGAAGAATGGGTGTGTGGGGGTGATAGAGGGCCAGTGGCCTGGGGGCCTGGGGGCATGAAGGGGGGGGTGAAAGAATGGGTGTGTGGGGGTGATAGAGGGCGGGGTGCCTGGGGCGGTGGGGGATAGAGATGATTTTTTGGGCAACAGTTACTAGCATTTATTTAGGACAGTACAGAGGAGAGGGGAGGGGAGGGGAGGAGAAGAGAGGAGAGGAGAGGAGAGGAGGGGAGAAGAGAGGAGAGGAGAGGAGGGGAGAGGAGAGGAGAGGAGGGGAGAGGAGAGGAGGGGAAAGAAGAGGGGAGGAGAGGAGAGGAGGAGAGGAGAGGAGAGGAAAAAAGGAAAGGGGGGAAGAGAGGAAAGGATTGAAGGATAGAAAGAGAAAGAAAGATAAGAGGACATCAAGAGAAGACAGAGGATAGGAGGGGACCCTAGTAGAGATAAAAAAAGGAAAAGAGGGTAAAAGAGGAAAGAGATAAGAGTTGGGAAGAAAAAAAATGCAAAGGGGGGGGGGCAGAGACAGAGAGAAAAGAGAATAAGAAAAGAAGAGACGGGTAGAGAAGAAAAGATAAGAAATTGAGGAGTGAGAGGAGCATATGGGTTAGAAGACAAGAGAAGCCAGCATCTCAGGAAAC
>CM059270.1:19314845-19319845 GCA_030347295.1 Setipinna tenuifilis
TCACTTTCTCCCTCAGCAGACCCCATCCACACACACACACACACACACACACACACACACACACACACAGAGCCTCCTCCTCGTCTATCCTCCACCTCCACCTCCACCTCCTCCTCCTCCTCCTCCTCCATCCTCCTCTGTCCTCCTGGGCTGTGCCGGCTACACGGCAGATAATCACGCCACCTATTCATCACCCGCCGCTACGTGGCCAATATGCGCGCGC
The DNA here is from genome assembly GCA_030347295.1 of Setipinna tenuifilis. NCBI lineage: Eukaryota > Metazoa > Chordata > Actinopteri > Clupeiformes > Engraulidae > Setipinna > Setipinna tenuifilis. The sequence continues at coordinate 19,315,069 of CM059270.1, forward strand.
CTCCTCTGTGAATATAGATAAGGCCCAGCGTTTTGATCAAGCCATATTCATCTATCCTCCACTCCACACTAAATTCAATCCGATTCATATACTGACTGCCTAGGGGGGGGGCTGGGAGGTGTGTGTGAGTGTGTGGGGGGGTATAGTCGCCACTCGCTCGCGTCTCTAGCGAAACTCCCCGTGAAGGGCACACACTAACGGGAAAAAGTACACTTATACACTTACTGGGTCCATCGTCTCTGCCTCTGCCACCGCACACATACACACACACACACACACACACTCACACACTTGCTCGCTGAAGGGTCATGATATTTATCAGTGTGTTACTGTCGCCTCTTTCTTTTTCACTAACAGCTAATTCTCTGCTTCTCAGAAGAGCAGAGTTTTTACATTTGCTGTTACTAAAACCCCACACAGAGGTGGAGAAATACACTCTTTACATTCTCGATTTTCGCTTTTTTCCCCCTTGGGCTGTTTCAAACTGCAGAGGTGGAAGACCAGGAAGATGGTGGAAGACTGACTATCAAAGTCAAAGTGTACTTTATTGTCATTTAACTACAGTGTGTAACAAGCGTTACACAGAGGATTGAAATTGCATTTCACCAATGACACCAATGTGCAATTTAAACTAAAACACACAGACACACGCACACGCGCACACACACACACACACACACACACACACACACACACGCACACAACAAACAGCCCCACTCATGGACACGGACAGACAAATACAGTCACTTAACCAATTCTAATTAGCAAAACTCTTTATCTGGGGTAGATGCACCACCACAGGTAGAATCCGTTAGTGTTAGGACTTTAACAAATAACTCTGCCACTTTCACTTCTGCTTTCCACACTGCTCCAGTATACAGTACAGTATATGTACCCCTGCAATATACAGTAATGCTGTGCGGTGTCTCAGCTCCTATATAGGTTAACACGCTTGGAGGAAGTTTCCTGGCACATAACACTAGTACAGTGGGTTGTAAAAGCTTAGAGAAAAGACAGACAGAAAGACAGAAAGAGAGAGAGAGATAGACCGATAGACAGGAGGACAGACAGGTCGACAGATAGACAGATAGACAGACAGGGAGCTGGAGGTGTTGTGATGGTGCTGTTCAGTTCAGTTTAGTTTAGTTTAGCGCCCCCCCCCACACACACACACACTTCTCTTCCCCTCCGTGTCTCTGTGCCTGCCTCTTCAGCAATATCAATGTTTTGCTGCTGGCTAACTCATGGCGCAGTTGGGAATTACTTATTTAACAGATAACATTTCTTCAGTTGTCAGCACAAAAAAAGCAGGGCTTGTCCAGGACAGGATAAAGCCAATGTAGTGTGAAATCAGAGGTCATTCAGAGACAAATAACGCTGGCGGACAGGAGACAGGGGGCGAGGACCGCGTGTGTGTGTGCGTGTGTGACCGTGTATGTGTGCTTGTGTTTGTGTGTGACAGTGTGTGTGTGTGTGTGCTGGTGTTTGTGTGTGACCGTGTGTATGTGTGACTCTGAGCGTGTGTGTGAGAGAGAGCTTATGTTTTTGCTTGACCGTGTGTGTGTGTGTGCGTATGCGTATGTGTGAGTGCACGCATGTGTGTGTGTGTGTGTGAGCTTATGTTTGTGTTTGACCGTGTGTATAGGTGTGCGTATAGGCGTGTGTGTGTGTGTGTGTGTGTGTGTGTAAGCTTATATTGTGTGTGTGACCGTGTGTATAGGTATGTGTGTAGGTGCTCGCGTGTGTGTGTGTGTGTGTGCATGCCTGGGGTGGTGGTGGTGGTGGGGGCTGTTGGAATGTGCCCCAGCATCCTCCAAATTAATTAGGGCTCAGATTCCACGCTGCGTTCAGCAACACAAAGAGAATAACAGCGTTTGTTTTGGAGCGATTCTAACAAGAACAAACACCTCTTTACCCCCACCACCACCACTGCCACCACACACACACACACACACACACACACACACACACACACACATACACACACACACACACACACACACAAATACACACACACACACACACACACAAATACACACAAACACTCCCTCTTCTGTCTCGCAGCCATCAAAGTGTGCGTACACTGGCATTTGTTTGCAATGTTTCAGCTGAATATTTCAAAGAAACTTGAAAAGGTGCCGGTCTTAATTGATGGTGGCGGAGTATTTGTGAGTGTATGTATGTGTATGTGTCTCTCTTACTTTCAGTAAGTGTTTTGCGTGTGTGTGTGTGTGTGTGTGTGTGTGTGTGTGTGTGTGTGTGTGTGTGTCGGTGTGTGTATGTGTGTGAGTGTGTGTGTGTGTGTGTGTGTGTGGCTGTGTGTGTGTGTGGCTGCGTGTGTGTAAAGGAGTGTGTGAGTGTGTGTGATCACTCTTTGATGGTTCAAACACGTTGGCGGTGTAAACTCTGTCTCAGAGAGCTGCACATGTTTAACCTAAGGCATAGCTGATCTAATCCAAGGTGTCATCGCCTGCCTATGACCAACAGATAAGCGTGAACCCCCTAAGGAGAAGTGTGTGTGTGTGTGTCTGAGTGTGTGTGTGTTTGAGTGTGTGTGTGTGTGTGTGTGGTAAGGAATAAGGAAAGGCGTAGGATAAAAGGGCCCCTATACTCAATCTTGTCTATTTTTACCAAACCAAGACGACAACCAAAACACATATCCGCTAGATAATGACATCTCATCAGGCTGCAGGCTGAAAAATACCCACACACACACACACACAATACACTCACACACACACACATCCACACACACACGCACACACAGACACAAACGCGCACACACACACAGACAAATGCACTCACACACACACACACACACACGCATGGACACAAATGCAAACGCACCCACACAGACACAGACACACACAGACACACAAACACAAATGCACCCACACAGACACTCACTCACACACACACACACACACACACACACACACACACACACACACACACACACTCACACACACACACTCACACACATCTGTCACCCCCTAGCCCACCTTGCTTATCGGCCATGTTCTGCTGCAGCAATGACACCCTGATCACTCAGGCCATCAGCTGTAATGGCGGCGTGTGGCGTGTGGGGGCCAGATTAGTGGAGCGGGGGGGCGGGGGGGGGGCGGGGGGGAATATACGCCCCGCTAAAGAGGAGCAGACGTCTGCTCGCAGAAGGGAGATAAGCCGCTAGGTGTGTGTGTGTGTGCTACCCCTCAAAACCTTCATATGCTCTCACTCATATACACTCTCACTCACACACTCACAGACTGTCGCACGCAAAGACATGGGCATAAGCACACATACACACACACTCTTGCATACACACACACACACACACACACACACACACACACACACACACTCTTGCATACACACACACACAATGTGCACACACACTCACTCACACATCACACATAAATACACACGTGCACCTACGCACATATATACACACACCACACACCACACATAAGTGCACACACATAGTACGCACACAGTCTCACACACAGAACTTAAAAAGTCGCACGGGTGCACAGACACACACACACACACACACACACACACAAACTAACTCTCAAGTTATGCTCACTTTCACCTCGGAATATCACAACTGCCACAGCCTCCACACTACACAGCCTCACAGCCTCAGAGCCTCCAAACTCCACTCTGACCAGCTGAAGAGTTTGAACTTCCATTCCATTTTTTTTTCTCTGTCAAGTCGCAAGTTTTTTAATGATTGATGATTGAAATTTTGCTCATTCAGTCGGCATGCTCACACACTCTCTCTCTCTGTCTCTCTCTCTCTCTTGCTCACTCGCTCGTTCACACAGCCTAATTTCTGTATACCCACTCAGTCTAGCAAAAGAAAGTTGAAAATTAATTTGCCTTCATAAAATATGAAAACACCCCGTTTTTTTTTCGCACTTCGATTTTTTTTGCCTCTCTTTCGTTTTCTTTTTCTTTTTTTCTCTTTTAAATCCCAGGGTGCTAAAGAGTGTGACGGCAACGAGGGCCAGAGCGATATTTCGGAGCGAGAGAGAGAGAGAGAGGGAGAGAGAGAGAGAGAGAGAGAGAGAAAGAGAGGAAGACTCTGCCAGGCCTCTTGCTCCTCCTCCTCCTCTCCATTCTACTCTTCTTTGTCCTTCTCCTTCTCCTCCACACTGTCCTCCTCCTCATCTTCCTCATCCTCCTCTTCCCCATCCTACTCCTCATCCTCCTCACTGTCCTCCGCCTCCTCCACCTCCACCTCTTTCTCCTCCTCCTGACTGTCCTCCTTCTTCTCCTCCTCCTCCTCCTCTTCCTCCTCTTCCTCACTGCCCTCCTCCTCCCTCTTTCTCCTCCTCATCCTCCTCCTCATTGTCCTCCTCCTCCTCCTCCCTGTCCTCCTCCTCTTCCTCACTGCCCTCCTCCTCTTCCTCACTGTCCTCCTCCTCCTCCTCTTCCTCCTCCTCCTCTTCCTCCCCCTCCTAACTGTCCTCTTCCTCCTCCTCCTCCTCCTCCTCCTCTTCCTCAGTGTCCTCCTCCTCTGGGTGGCGGCCTGATTCCCACAATGGGAGCGCTCCTTTGCCGCAACTCAGCTCTGCCACCCGCTAGGAAGGTGTGTGCCCAACCGTGCCCCAGAAAGAGCTCCGACCCATACACACACACACACACACACACATTAAAACACATACCCCCACATACACATACACACTAACACACACACACACACACACACACATACACACATGCACATTAACACACACACACACACACACACACACACACACACACACTAACC
>CM059270.1:19327345-19334845 GCA_030347295.1 Setipinna tenuifilis
GGGAGAGGAGGGAGGGAGGGAGGTGGGGGGGGGCAAGCAATGAACACGACTCGCCGACACACACACACACACAGAAACACACACACAGACACACACGATGCAGACACACACACACACACACACACACACACACACACACACTAACTCACACACACAGACACACACACTCTCTCACACACACACACACAGACACACTCACACACACTCACACACACACACACAGACACACACACACACGCTGCAGACTTCAGAGAGAGCCCTTTGATATGCAGATTCTTGTTGCCCCCACAGGCCGCTTCCACGCTCGGGCCCACTCGCCTCATTACCATTCGCCGCCATTAAGGGCCAAATGCACAACCATGCACGACGATGACAAATAAACGGCCTCCTCGGAAAGCCGGGGCGACAGCGGCAGAATGGTAATCATCATGGAGTTTACTTCTGTTTGCCACCAAACACAAAAGACAAAAACAACCAAAATAAAACGAGAGCGAAAAAAAAAAGAGTGAGCGTAGAAGTCTGCTGCTTGCTCGACCAAGGCTCACAAGCCACAAGCAACAAACAAAAAAAAACACTGCACTCTGCTATCCGCGCTAGTCCTACTAATGTCGTCGAAAATATTAGACGTAAAGCTATTATGATGAACATAAGAGGAAAAGCCGGCTGTAATGCACTACAGTATGTAAACAGAAATGGGAAATCTGGCTTCAGAAAAAAAAACACAAAAACAAAAAGTCCTTCCGCACATTAGCTGTTACTGTGTACTCGAAACAGGTGATTTCAGTCCCTAGCTCGTCTAACGGGCTCGTGCTAATTAGAATCAGCTCATTTGGCGAATGGCTGGAACAAATAGGTGGTAGGGTGTTTGCTCTCTAAAGGCTGGGTTTCCCAGCTCCACTCCTATGAGGGTGGTTATGGGAGAGATCTGGAGTCTTACTACTTTACTTCCTCATTCTTCATCGCCTAATACACAGCAAATTCTGTGTTAAATCAACTCTCAGAGACACAGTTTTAACACTATGCCTGTGTGTTTATTTTGTCCCAATCTTTGTAGCGTTAATTTAATTCTTCTCCTTTACATATCCAACATATCCTTTACAGTTAAACCGACTTTTTGCAGGGTAATTAACACTTTTGCTAAACACTGGGAAATGAACTCTGAGAGTTTTGCTGTGTAGCCTGGCTACGGAGGCAGTTAAGGGTCATTTATGGGCATCCGTGTCCGCAGACATGTAGAGCCCCCTTTGCATTGTTGCAAGCCCAGCCAAGATTTTTAAACTATCCTACGAAAATGACAGACTTTGTCGAAGTCAATGATTGTGGGTTTGTAGCTATGCCATTCTGATTATCGTGACCACCCAGTGACTGAGTCACACACAAGCACCCAATTGTCATTGTGAATACACATCACACCACAGCACACAGTGTACACAACAAAATTGACCCTGCGTTTAACCCATCACACACATGTGAGCATGGGGAAGCCATAGCAAGGGCACCATGCTCAGGGTACCTCAGTGGCACAACTGGCAGTTGGTGGATTCACACCTGCGGGCACAAGTCTGTCACCTTAACCACAAGGCCCAGTTGGAGTCAGAGGAGCATAACGATGCCCCAAAACATCCCACCACGACCACCACCACCACCACCACCTCCACCTCCACCTCCACCTCCCTGGACACGGCATGCCCAAAGTCTGGCTCAGGCCCCAGCCCCTTAATTCCATTAATTCCGTCCATCTCCGTCCGGGCCAAGCCACTCCGGCCTGTCTCTCCACGGAGACGAGACGAGAGCTACACCTGACTCAGCCTGCCACATTACAGCGCAGCAAGGAAAGGCCATGTGTTTGGTCAGGCTATTGATTTAGACATGCTGCCAATACACACACACACACACACACACACACACACACACACACACAGTGAGAGAGAGAGAGAGAGAGAGAGAGAGAGAGTGAGTAAGAGAGAGAAACTCTCACACATGCAAACACAGGCACTGACCCTCCTATGATATTATTACGAGTGTGCCACAGCCTTTATTAGCGCCATAAAGCAGATTAGCGAATTAGCGAGCCTAAGCATTAACCCAAGACTGAGGTGAGCGTCTAGTTTTTTTTTTTTTTTTTTCGCACGGGCAAATACTAATTACAACACTCACTGCTTGCTCCTCCGCACCCTGCTATTCCTCATCTATTATTTAGCTCTTAATTTGCCCATTTGAGTTTTTTGCTCCTTTTTCCGAGTCTTTTTTTTCCCAATTCGACTAAATGGCTCTGACGTGGCTTTTCATCCATTATATATCCAAATCCTGCCCGAGTCAACAGACAGCGTGCTGAGGTTTCGCCATTTAATCACACACACACACACACACACACACACACACACACACACACACACACACACACACACACAGACACATTTCACATCATTTACCAGCAATGGAAATTCGCACCAGCCACCAGCCACCAACCAAATGATGATAAAATATGAAAGTGGCTGCTACATTTTGGACACAAAAAGTAATAATGTACTATTGAGTGGCTGGTGAATTTTTATCATTTATTTGTTGGTGGCTGGTTAAAAGTTAATTTCCATCCGACAAACAAACACAAACACACACACACAAACACACACACATACACACACACACACACACACACACACACTGACACACACTAACCATTTAAAAACCTGGCCCATTATCTGTCCCCTCTAATACATATGTAACTGTGTGTGTGTGTGTGTGTGTTGCGAGATGTCCCACTTGTCTCTGTCATGGCAGCCAGGGGAAAGGCAGCGTGGAGAAGCCCTAGGTTAGCAGCCCTTTTTCAAGGACCATAAATTTTGATGTACAGCCGGCACGCCACAGCAAACGGCACGCCATGCCACGCGCGAAGAAGAAGAAGAAGAAGAAGCACCACCCGTGACGTTTTCCCGAGTCCCGAATTACAGATGCGCGCATGGCGTTTTTTTTTTCCCACACACTCGATGCAAAGGCGGTTAGAAGCAACTATTTTTCTGAAGGACCCGCAAAAAAATCCTATAATGATATGCAATTGCGGGTAAGGAAGGTAAGGAAAAGAAAAGCCTGCTCTTGGGCAAGGATCTATTGCTTATTGTATCTTATGTGTCATGCGAGCCAGAGATCGATAGGGATCAATAGGCTATTAATAGCCGAGTCGTGGCGGCGGTGTGCGCGGACTGAAGAGCGCGGGACAGTTGGACCGGGCCCCTCTCCGATGAAAAGGCGAGAGTTCAATAGAAAGCAATAGCCTCTTCTGTTAACACAGAAAGCCTCTTAATCATCTCGCTTTCCCATTGACTCTCTTCCGCTCTCGCCTCTCTCTCAAGCCTTGTGTTGCGTGTGTGCGTGTGTGCGTATGTGTGAGTGAGTGCACGTCTAATGTGTGAGTGTGTACATTTGTGTGTGTGTGTGAGAGCATGTGTGTGTACGTGAGATGGTGAAGTGCTCAAAGCAGTTAGTTAACTGATCCCCTCGCTCCAGGAAGCCTGAGTGTGTGTGTGTGTGTGTGTGTGTGTGTGTGTGTGTCTCTCTCTCTCTCTCTCTCTCTGTGGATGGATGTGTGATTTAGGGACAGTGGCATGGCGCTCGACTGTGACGCTCTGCTGTCCCTGCCTGCTGGGTCTGGTGGGGGAAGGAGTGGGGTGGGGTGGGGTGGGGTGGCAGGGGAGCAGAGAGTGGGGATGGCGGATGTGGTGGGTGATGTGTAAGAGGGGGCGGTGGGGTGGCAGGGGGTTTGGTGGGGGTATTTCTACAGCTGCCCCAAGCAGTGCTGTCCACCAGCTCCAGCTCCAGAGAGAGAGAGAGAGAGAGAGGGGAGCTCAGCTCAGCTCACCTGAAACAATGCAGGTGAGGGCCTCGGGGGAGGGGGAGGCGACACATGCTCGCTGCTGAAATGGAGCAGAGGAGAGCGGGCAGGATCTGTTCCACTGTCCCCCTCCTCCCCTCCTCCCCCCCGAGAGGTCAGATGTGCAGCGATTACGTTCAGTATGTGTGTACATTTCGGGGTGTGTATATGTGTATGGGGGTGTGAACATATTTGCGTGTGTGTATGTGTGTGTGTGTGTGTGTGTGTATGCGCATGTGTGTGTGTGTGTGTGTACAGTCCCTGTCCCTAGCGCCTCCCTTATCTCCCTCCCTCCCCTCCCTCCCTCCCTCCCTTCTGCTCCCATCCTCTGCTTTCCTCTCTTCCTCCTCCTCCCTCCATCCCTCCCTCTCTCCCTCGGGTCTGCCATCGCAGCTCTGTGATTGGCCGAGCGCTGGTCCTGGCTCCTGGCGTCATCGCTGGGCCACGGCGTCTCCGGCGGGCACTCCCTCCCCCTCGGGCAACGCCACGCACACACACACACACACACACACACACTCGGGCAGGACGGGACTGGGGGCCGTCACATTCGTCTCTGTCAGAACGCGGCGTGCCAGCCATTCATCAGCTCCTGCCAGCCATCGCCTGCCTCCTCTACACCTCCCCCTCCCATCCTCCTCCTCCTCCTCTCCTCCCTCCATCCTCTCCTCCTCCTCATGCTCCTGCTCCTACCCTCCCCAGCCTCCGAAAGAGAGAGGGAGATAGGGAGAGAGAGAGAGGGAAAGAGAGGGAAAGAGAGGGAGAGAGAGAGGGAGAGAGAGATAGGGGAAGAGAGAGGCAGATAGGGAGAGAGAGAGGGAGAGAGAGAGGGAAAGAGAGGGAGAGAGAGAGGGAGAGAGAGATAGGGGAAGAGAGAGGCAGATAGGGAGAGAGAGAGAGGGAAAGAGAGAGGGAGAGAGAGAGAGGGAGGGACATGCAGAGCGTGTGTGTGTGTGTGTGTGTGTGCGTGCGTGGCGGTGCCCGGGCCTGACTGCATTATAAATATACACGGGTGGAGCAGCCCAGCTCAGCTCAGCTCCGCTCCGCTCCGCTCCGCTCAGTGCGAGGCAAGGCAAGGCGAGGCAAGGCAGGGCAGGGTAAGGCAGGGTAAGGTAAGGCAGGCTGCACAGCACAGGCACAGGCACAGGCACAGGCCCCCACACTGATGTATTTATTTATTAGGGCTTTCATTACCCTGGGGGGAGGGATCACAATGCACTGCCACGGCACCCGGCACCCGGCCCCAGGCTTAGGCTTAGGCAGTAAATTCTGCTAGCCTTTGTGTTATTGGGAATTTTTTTTTTTTTTTTTTTTTGGGGGGGGGGGGGGGGGGTGAAAGGTAGAAATGGAGGTGGGGGAGGTGCAGGTGGGGGAGGTGGGGGATGGCGGATAGGGGAGGGGGGAGGCATTGAATGTGTCAGGTCTGGCCCCTCCATATACCTGGCAAGACTGCGTTCCATTTCCCCAAGCTGTATTTGCAATAAAGAGGCTCGCGCTGGCTGCTGGATCGCTCGTTTTCGATGCTCGCCGACTCGCTCGCTCACTCGTTGTTTAACACACACACACAGACACACACACACACACACACACACACACACAGGCACACACACACACACATGCACACATGCACACACGCCAGGGCTTCGGTGCAATTCCAGTGCGACAGACTTTCGATTGAGAAATTTGGCCCCAGCTCATAACCCCTCCCCCCCTTGAGCAGATTCCTATTCAATCTTCATATGAATACGTGCAATGGGGCCGAAAAAGCTCCCCGTCGCTTTTATGCCCCAGTCACTGTTCCTCGAATGGCTTTTTAGTCCTCCTCATTTCAAACAATGACTGTGAATACCCCCTTCCATTTCGGGGCGTGACTGCCTGCAGATTCGAAGGCAATCTGGACAAATCAAGCGGGGCTCAAGCGAGGCTGCTGTGAACCTCCGAGGTTCAATACTGTCTGCAAAACTTAGTATTATTGATCCCCGGGATGGTAAATTCAATATAGTCTAAAGAAGTTAGAATTGTGGATCTACAAGCCAAGCAATTCAATAGTGTTCAAGTCGGGCCAGTGCTGGGGATCTGGCCACTGTCTGATTCAATACGCCCGCGCTGCGGAGAAGAGGCCTAGCATGTCTGGAGGTGCTAACAAATGCAATACTCACCTAGTGGAGAAAAGGCAGTGAAAGGGGGGGAGTGGAGTGGGGGGGTGTTTGCTTGGGGTGTCCGTGTGTGTGCGTGTGTGTATATGTGTGTGTGTCTGTGTGTGTGTTTGGGTGTGTGTGTGTGTCTGCGTGTCTGTGTGTGTGTGTGCATGTGTGCATGTGTGCATATGTGTGTGCATGTGTGTGGGTGTGTGTGGGTGTGTGTGTGTGCATGTGTGCATATGTGTGTGTGTGTGTGCGTGTGTGCATGTGTGTATGTGTGTGTGGTGGTGGAGGGGATTTTTGAGTCAACAAATTTAATACTGGCACTTTATCCCCTCATATGTTCTGGCAACTAGATTTAGTGCAGAGGGGTCCCCCCCGCACCCCCCACCCCCACCCCCACACCCCCCTACCCACCCCCCGGCACCCTGGGGCGCTGGAGTTTATCCTAAGCAAACCGCCGCCTTCGCCGCAATCTTCCTCAGGTGGCGCGCCAAGGCCGGCTTTAATTATGACAAATCCATGGCATGTGGCTGCCGCGTCTGCCAGTAATGAGCAATGCTTAACAGACAATTGTACAAAATGTCTCAACAACACAGACGGTGGAAGAGGGAGTGTGTGTGTTTGTGTGTGTGTGTGTGTGTGTGTGTGTGTGTGTGTGGGGTGGGGGAACCAACATAAAAGATAAAAAAGAACGGGGGGGGGGGGGGGTGGAGAAAAACAACAGAATAACAATTGCAACTGTCTTTTTGGTCGAGGAGCATTTATTTCAGAATTGGACCATTTAAAATAAAGCTGCGTTTAACGATTGTGTCCAGAGGGAAGACAACGAGGAACTGAGAGCGAGTGTTTCTTCTTCTTCTTCTCTCTTTTGGTTTCTCGCTCACATCTCTTTCCTAATAAGGAAGCAGAAAGAGAGAAACGCTTGTAAAAAAAAAAAAAAATGTGTGGCTCGCTATCCGGAGATCCTCCCGGTGAGACTGTGCGAAACGGGAAGCTTGCTCGGGAAAAAAGAGGGGGATGATTTTCCCCCCTTATCTGACCCAGCACATTCATCACTGTGGCCAAATTAATTAAAGCATAAATTAGCCTAGCGCACGATAACGTCGACTGCTTGTACAGTAAGAAACAAGATAATACTGAGACACGCCACTCAAGAGGGCACCATCCTATTATTTTTTCTTCTTTTACATTTTTTAATTAATTATATAATGATTCGTAGGGGTGTTGGTGATGAAGTTATTTTTATGGGCCATGACAAGGCACTGGTATCGCTATCACAAACTAGCAGCTAGCTCAAAGTAACTTGTATTTTAACAAAGTAATTTGAATATCCTCTGCACTCTCTCAAGCATTAGGATGAGAAAGTGCTGGGGGGAGAGGGAAAAAAATGTAGCCGAGTGGGGTTGGCAGGGAGATAAGCTATTTTAATTGCGAGTTTTGTTTCTTAATTTGTGACCAATGACATCCAAATTGCCCATTAAACGGAAATGT
>CM059270.1:19349845-19352345 GCA_030347295.1 Setipinna tenuifilis
TCTTGACAGAGTGGGTAGTTAGCTGCCATACACTAGGGACACGTACACACATGTGCAGACACACACAGAGTGTGGTGACAGTGGTAGTGGCAGTGGTAGTGGCAGTAATGTCAGTGGTAGTGATGGCAGTGGTGGTGACAGTGGTGGTGGCTGGTTGGCTGGTTGGTTGTGTGGTTGGTCCACTGTGCTGGGCTGAATTTGCAGTGGTGGTAATAGTGGTAGTAGCAGTAGTGGCAGTGAGGGTGGCAGTGGTGGTGGTGACAGTTGAAGTAGCAGTGGTAGTGGTAGTAATGTCAGTGGTGGTGACAGTGGTGGCAGTGGTAACTGGTTGGCTGGTTGGTTGCTGTGCTGGGCTTTTGCACTTTTGCAGTTGTGGTGACACTGGTGGTGGTGACACTGGTGGTGGCGGCAGTGGTGGTGCCAGTAGTGGTGGTGGCCTGTGAGTGGTTGTCTGGTTGGGCTGCTGCGCTGGACTGCTGTGCTGGGCTGATTTTGCAGTGGTGGTGGTCACACTGGTGGAGGTGGTGGCAGTGGTTGTAGTGACAGTGGTAGTGCCAATGGTAGTAGCAGTGATGGTGGCAGTGATGGTGGTGGCCTGTGAGTGGTTGTGTAACCACAGGGCTGCTGAGCTCGGTTGATTTTGCAGTGGTGGTGGTGGTGACACTGGTGGAGGTGGTAGCAGTAGTGGCAGTGATGGTGACAGTGGTTGTAGTGGCAGTGGTAGTAGCAGTGGTGGCAGTGGTGGTGGCAGTGGTCGTGGTGACAGTGGTGGTGGTGGCCTGTGAGTGGTTGTGGTGATGACACTGGTGGTGGTGGTGACAGTGCCAATGGTAGTAGCAGTAATGGTGGCAGTAAATGGTGGCAGTGATGGTGGTGGCCTGTGAGTGGTTGTGTAACCACAGGGCTGCTGTGCTCGGCTGATTTTTTGCAGTGGTGGTGACGGTGACACTGGTGGAGGAGGTGGTGGCAGTGGTGGTGGCAGTGGCAGTAGTAGTGGTGGTGATGGCAGTGGCAGTGGCAGTGGCGCTGGTCTGATTATGCAGGTGTAATTGCACAGGCACGGGGGGAGCGGAGCCTCAAGGTCAGTGTGGAGTGGCGAGCCTCATCAGCCACAGCCCCGCTATCACTTTAATTAACTCCTCTGAGGGCCCCGCCAAAAAAGCTCCCCCATTAAAAATGCAGCAGGGAGAACAGACACATGTACAATGTCTGTGTGTGTGTGTGCGTGTAGTGTGTGTGTGGGTGTACTGTGTGTCTGTGTGGGGTGTGTGTAGGTGTGTGGTCAGTGTGTGTGTGTGTGTGTAATTGTGTGTGTGTGGGTGTGTGTGTGTGTGTGTGTGTGTGTGTGTGTGTGTGTGTAGGTGTGTGGTCTGTGTGTATGTGTGTGTCTGTGTGTGTCTGTGTGTATGTGTGTGTGTGTAGTGTGTTTGTAGGCACTCCTGTGCAACGAGAGAAGAGGGTGAAAAAGAGAAGAAGTGGAAGAAGAAAAAAAAAACCCTTATTCACAGCTCCAGACATGGGTACATTCAGCTGTACGTATGCAAGTCTGTGTGTGTGTGTGTGTGTGTGTGTGTGTGTGCGTGTGTGTGTGTGTGCATACCTCTATGCTAAAACCTGCAAAGATATATCAGACATGATTACAAATGTCAGAGGGCCTCATTTTTGCCCATGAATTTGGCCCATTAGGAAAATATTGTGGCGATTTATCAAGAAGTTGCCATTCAGCCATAAATCTTCTGGTCAATAAATACGGAGAGATAAGACGTCAAAAGCAAATACTGCACAAATGCAGGGTGCCGCCACAGCACGGGGAGGAGCTATTCATCTTGTGTGTGTGTGTGTGTGTGTGTGTGTGTGTGTGTGTGTGTGTGTGTGTGTGTGCGTGCTAGCGCGTCTCTGATGGGCCAATACTAATCCACTTGAGGACTGTAACGACACATGGACAGATATAAATACAGAGAAAGAGAGAGAGAAAGAGACACAGAGGGGGGAAAAAGAGAGAGAAAGAGAGAGAGAAAGAGTGGCAGAGAGAATGAGATGGAAAGGGGAAGGAGAGATGCAAAGAGAGAGGGAACGAGACAGAGACACAGAGGTCCAGGAAAGGAGGAGAGACAGAGAAAGAGAATGAACGAAAGAGGAGCAGAGGAAAAGGGAGATGGGAAGAGAAAGAGAGAGAGAGAGAGGAAAAGAAAGAGAGAAAGAGAGAGAGGGAGGGGGGAGGGAGCAGGCGTCTGCGTCTGGCTGTGCAGGGGTATTATGGAAATGGGAGATTGAACAGTGCTACCTCAGCACAGCCAACTCAGAGGGGGTTAGCCAATGGAGAGGCTAGGAAGCATGGTAAAAAGGGAAGGTAAAAATAGAGAATGAAAACGAGAGGAATAGAGAGATAGAGAGACAGAAAGAGAGAAAGAGATGGAGGGAAAGAGGGAGAGAGAGGGAGGGAGAGAGAGACAGGGAAGAGAGAGAAAGAGGGAGAGAGAGGGAGAGAGAGAGAGGGAGA
>CM059270.1:19364845-19389845 GCA_030347295.1 Setipinna tenuifilis
AATTAAGAGTTGTAATGACACTGCAAAAAAGTTGATTTAACCGTAAAGGAGTCAAATATATAAGGGAGGAGTATTAAATTAACACTACAAAGATTGGGACAAAAAACACTGGCATAGTGTTAAAACTCACTCTTTTGAGTTGATTGAACCCTATAAAATTTGCTGTTTATCTTTGTGTGTGTGAGATACTGCGGATGTGTGTGGTGCAAGTGTGTGGGTTGGATGGTGCCATTATTGTGTGTGTAGGGGGTCCCTAAGTAAGGGAGTGTGTATGCTGTTGGGGTGTGTAGTGTGGAGGAGGAGACTGCAGGGGCAGAGACAGGGAAGGGAAGGCCCCGTGTCTAGCCTACCTACCTACGCTAAGCAGAGTGGTGTGTATTTATGTGTGTGTGTGTGTGTGTGTGTGTGTGTGTGTGTGTGGACAAGTATGACTACGTATAGGAATGTGTATTTGTGTAGTGTGAGGTAGGGGTTGAGTGTGTGAGTGTGTGAGTGTGTGTGTGTGTGTGTAGGACAAGTAAGACTACAGTATATATAGGAATGCATATTTCTGTGGTATGGTGTAGGGGGGTTGAGTGTGTGGGTGTGTGCGTGGGTGTGCGCAACAGTCTGTGGATGTGTAGGAATGTGTATAAGTGTGTATTAGTGTGTGTATGTGTGCGTGTGTGTGTGTGTGTGTGGGCTAGAGAGGAGCAGCTGGAGGTTGCCGGGGCGCCCATCATTGACCACACAGGCCCTGCCTAATTACCTCTGCGCCAGCACCCTCATGTCCAGCAGCCCCCTTCAGTAAATAAGGCTGCACTATTGACATGCTGCCCTGTCTGTGTGTGTGTGTGTGTTCTTCACATGTGTGTGCACGTGCGGGAGTATAAATTGTGTCGTGTGTGTGCGTGGGTGTGTGCGTGTGTGTATGTGTGTGTGTATGTGTGTGTGTGAACATGTGTCTGTGTGTGCATGTCTGAGTGTGTGTGTGTGTGTGTATGTGTGTGCATGTGTCTTTGTGTGTGTGTGCTGTGTGCTGTGTGTGTGTGTGTATGTGTGCTGTGTGCATGTCTGTGTGTGTGCTGTGTGTGTGTGTGTGTGTGTGTGTCTGCGTGTGTGTGTGTGTGTGTGCTGTGTGTGTGTGCAATGTGGCCCTCATTAGACCCTCACCAAGGCCCCCTGCCCAACCTCCATTAGTCCTGCATCAAAGACAACAGGGGGGTGAGGAAGAGAGGCATACAATAGGACATGAGATAGCAGCAAAAGAGAGAGAGAAAGAGAGAGAGAGAGGAGAGAGAGAGAGGGGGAGAGAGAAGGAGAGAGAAAAAAAGAAGGAACAGATGTGTAGAGCACAGCTAAGGTTGACCCATTGATCACGTTTCTGAGTCCCTCAGGGATGAGTCCCAGGAGGGCTGAATATTCAAAGGGAGCTGAAACAGAGCCATGGAAGACATGAAAAGGAAGCCAGCGAAAAAAGAGAAAAAAAAAACAACAAACATAACAAACTCAGAGGTTGTCATCGGAAATTGAAATTAAGGAACATCTTCCGCCGCTAACACGAGAGGATAGGACTCATTTTTCCGTGCAGTGACTGATCGCAGTAATATACACGGGAGTTATCGCTCTGAGCTGAGGGGTCTGCCCGGCCCACCACCATCCCCATCCTGTCAGCCTGAGATCGCTATTATTTCACCTAAAAGTCCCGCACGCGGATACATTTGCATGATACGGCTCAATTACACAGCTCATATATGTGTTGTGGGAGTGCATATAATATATAGGAGGAGCAGATTTCCATGGTGGTGGTGGTGGTGGTGGTGGTTAGGTGATGTGGTTGAAGTACCACACGTACGTCCCATACATACATACTGTATGCTAATACACTGTCTCCTGGATGTCTCCTCTGTGTATAGGGGTATACTCTCTGGGCTACTTTTTCCATATCCTTCCCTTTGGTCTCTGGAGCCTGTGTTATAGCATTACTGATGTCTCACACAGAGACGCTCATAAGAGTAATACTACGAAGTGTGGATGCAGCAAAAGAAGAAGCTGCCTTTACTATCGTGGTGGTGTACGGTAGTATTAAAATGAAAGGTTGGTCGGTGATACGCGCAGCGGTAAAAAAAGGAGCATAAACTATGTATATCTCTACCATTAGCAATCATAAAAATAGGGGGAACTAAATGCTCTTTTGTAATTTAAAGTGTTGCATGAATGGTGTTTACATGCAGTTGGCTTACGCTACAACACTTCTCACCCTGCTGTGACCCTGTTGGTGGGGGAAAAGTGTGTGTAATGATTTTTACAATATGGTTTACATAACCATGGCTTAGATACACACACACACATACACACACACACACACACACACACACACACACGCCCCTACCTATATATATATATAAAACACAGAAAAGGAGAAAGGGAATAGGAAAAGACTTCCTTGTGTGTGTGAGAGTACTTGATTTGTGGGTTTGTGGGGACCTTTATTCTGGTCCCCAGAGGGTCCATGGAAGCCTCCCACCTGAGCAGCTCTCTCTGCTGAATGATGTGTGTGTGTGTGTGTGTCTGTGTGTGTGTGTGTGTGTGTGTGTGTGTGTAGCCTTCTCCTCCTCCTTCTCCTCCTCCTCAATGCATCCGCCACCTCCCTTGTGCCCTCTATCCCCACAACTGTGATGGGAAAAGCTATTTTTACTGAGGGGGGGGTGAGGGGGCGGGTGGTGGTGGTGGGGGGGTTAGTGGCAGGGTAGGGGTGGGGGTGGCGGCAGCATTTGTTTGTTTGCTTGTTTGTTTCTTCTTTTTCACTCTCTTTCATCTTTGTCTTTCAAGGCTGCCCCCTACACTCCTTTTTTCCCCTGGCTCCCCAGAGGGCGAGACAGAGAAAGACAGAGAGAGAGAGAGAGGGAGAGAGGGAGGGAGAGAGGGAGGGAGAGAGAAAGAAAGAGAGAGAGAAAGAGAGAGAAAAAGAGAGAGAGCAAGAGAGACAGAGAGAGAAAGAGAGAGAGAGAACGAAGGAGAGAAAGAGAGAGGGGGAGAAAGCGACAGAGAGAGAGAGTGACAGAGAGAGAGAGAGAAAGGAGGGAAAGCAAAGAGGGGACGGCGGGAAAGAGAGAGCGAGGGGGCCCTTTGAAGGATGGAGGAGAATTGAAATGGGCTGGTGCTGAAATGTGAAAGGGGTGTGAGATGAAGAAAGCCAATCTGCCTGCCAGTAAGGACACGCTAGAGAGACAGAGAAGAGAGAGAGAGAGAAGGAGCAGGGGAGAGAGAGACAGAGGGAGAGAGAGAGAGAGAGAGAGACAGAGAGAGACAGAGAAGAGAGAGTGAAAGAACAGAGAGAGAGAGAAGGAGCAGGGGGGAGAGAGACAGAGGGAGAGAGAGAGAGAGAGAGAGAGAGAGAGAGAGAGACAGAGAAGAGAGAGTGAAAGAACAGAAAGAGAAAGAAGGAGCAAGGGAGAGACAGAAATAGAGACAGAGACAGAGAGAGAGAGAGAGAGCAAGTGGTAAGAGAGTGGTGGCAATGAGGATAGATTGAAAGAAGAAGGGAGAAAAAGGGTAAAAAAAATAAAAATAAAACGGAACAAGAGCAAAGTCGGTGAGAGGACAGAAAAAGAAACAGTGGAGGAAAAGAGAGATAGAGAGAGAGAGAGAGAGAGAGAGAGCAGACAGAGAGGGAGGGCTGTCCAAAACACCTCCATATCATCTCAAAAGAGCGACAACGCATTTCTCTTTATTTTATTATTTATTTATTTTTATATTTTTTCAAAGCATTTCCCTTCTTACCGCACCGTCTCTAAAGCACGGCTCAAACATATTCACCCCCCAAAAATAAACTGACGGGCAGACTAGGGATGCACATAGACGTGTGTGTTTGTGTGTGTGTGTGTGTGTGTGTGTGTGTGTGTGTTAGCTATTGGCATCGGAGTGACCACAGGGAGGCAGTGTGGGGGAGTAGCAGCTGACGGAGCTGCCTGCCTGCCTGCCTGCCTGCCACGAGAGCCCAACGACTACCAGCTGTCTCGACATCAGCTAAAGACGTCAGCAAAAAAGCAGCACACAGCACAACCACCACCAGCACCACACAGCCCAAACACAGGAACCGTGCGAGAGACACAAAACCGGGTAAAACAAAAGCGACAGACAGACAGACAGACACCAGGTCGGTTCCCCCTCTCGCTAACGTTAGAATGTGGAACCACATTAAAGAACTCCCAGAACAAGAGTCTCGTGATGATGATGATGATGATGATGATGATGATGGTCGTGGTCGTGGTGAGGGATTGTAGAGATGAGGAATTTCAAAAACCAAAGCTGACTCATTTTTTTCTCTTTTTTTTCTTCTTCTCCTTTCTCTTATTTTTTTTTTAGCGCTTCTCTTTTATGGAGTATCGTTCACACACTCCACACACAGATTCGTAATTAAGATCTCGCTGGCTTTTCATCGCTCCACTTTGTTGCTCCTGTTCAATCGACGTTTTCATCTCTCTCTCTCTCTCTCTCTCTCTCCATCTTCTGTCTTCGTTTGCTTACTTTCCAGATTGCGGGCGTCATAATTACACTCGCAGACGCGAATCAAAGGCAAGGAGAGTTGCAAAAGAAAAATGAAGAAGGCAAAAAAAAATGACAGAGAGAAAAGGGAAATCAGAGATATGTCATGAGAGAAAAGACAAGGGAAGAAGAGTAAAGATAGAAGAGTGGATAAGAAGAACAAAAAGATAAATACAATAGAGGAAGAGGGTAGACAAGGATAGCCAGAGCAAAAGAGGGAAAGAATAGAATTCAAAATCGTTTTTGAATTCATTTTATTTATATACCACCAAAGAAATGTAAGTTGTTGTCAAGGCAATTGTGCATTGTCAGAATCTGAAGAAGAGAAAAGAAGGAGAGGAGAAGAGAAGAAAAGAGAAGGGAAGAGAAGAGAAGAGAGGACAGGAGAGGAGATGACAAGAGAAGAGAAGAGAAGAGAAGGAGAAGAGAAGAGAAGAGACGAAAAGCGAAAGGTAAGAGAAGAGAAAAGAAGAGAAGAGACGAGAAGACAAGAGAAGATCAGAGCAAAGCAGAGAAGAGAGGAGAAGAGAAGAGGAGAGAAGAGAAAAGAAGGAGAAGAGAAGGAGGAGAAGAGCAGAATATGCGCCTCCTCTCCTCTAGCAAATCCAAATGGAGAACTCCACGCAGGGGAGAGAAAAAGAGCAAGATCCACCCCTCCTGTTATTTTCCCTCTCTTCCACCCCCACCCCACCCTCTCTCTCCCATCTCCTTCTTTTCAATCCCTCCTCTGATGAGTGTGTCATTTATTTGCTTGCTGGTTAATTTATTTTGTGTGCTCTGGGGGCACGCAAATAGTATAATAGCTAAAGTGATTTTTTTCTCCCTCCCTCCTCTCTCCCTCTCTCTCTCTCTCCCTCAGTTCATCTCTCTCCCTCTCTCTCTCTCTCTCTCTCTCTCTCTCTCTTCTTTTCTTTTCTCTCCCCTACCCCCCCCCCCCCCCTTTCATCTCCCGGCTGGACGTCCCCGCTGAATTTGAGCTGGGGGAGCGAGTAGAGTACAGTAGAGTAAATATTAATCAAGCCGTAGACAATGGGGCCATCTAGCTCTGTGTGTCTGTGTGCTGCTCTCTGCTCCACGCCATCTGTACCGCAGGCAGCCCAGCACAGCATAGCCCAGCACAGGCCATGCCACCAGCCCCTCAGCCCCTCTAATACACACACACACACACACATACACACACACACACACACACACACACACACACACACACTCACACATTTCACAAACAGTACACACATACTGACAAAGTGCACATATTACACAAATGGTACACACAGACACGCACACATATTGCACAAACAGCACACACACACGCACACACACACACACAAACAGTACACACACATGCACACACACATATATTACACATACGCACACACACACACACACACACACATACAATGGTACAAGTGCACTGGCCCCAATAACACTGGTTACTGCAGGGAAGCTGGTGATGCATGTATTCGCAAAAGGCCTGCTGGGTAATGTTGCAAAAATGTGGATCTTCATGGATGTGGCCCATGGCGATTTGAAAGTGTGTGTATATGTGTGAGTGTGTGTTTGGGCTTGTGTGTGTGTAAGTATGTGAGTGTGTGTGTTTTGGCTTGTGTGTGTGTGTGTGTGTGTGTGTGTGTTTGTGCATGTGTGTGTGCCTGTGTCTGTGAATGTTTGTATGTGACTCTATGTGTACATGATTGGTGTTAGTGTGAGTGTGCAGTTTCATGTTAGTGTGTAATGTGTGTGTGTGTGTGTGTGAGCCGGGTGAAAAAGTGGGGGGCTGAGTCCTAGCACCTCTGAAAGCTTCCTGTTGCTGTGGGCCGAGTCGATAAAGGGCTGGCGAGGAGGTCTGCTCTCCCCGGAGGAGCCCGAGGGCCTTGTCTCCTCACAGAGTTCTTACAGGTGATAAAAGGCTGTGTTTATCAAGCCCACGCCGGGGAATAACGCACTGCTCTCTCTCTCTGGCCAGCTCTCCACAACTCTCCTCTCCTCTCCTCTCCTCTCCTCTCTTCTCCTCTCCTCTCCTCTCCTCCCTCTCTCTCTGTGCACTTCTCTGGCCATCCATGGAAAGTCATTAAATCTCTCCATTCCCACTTCTCCCCAGCCTGTGTCTCTTTAACAAATGCCCCCTATTTCTTTCTCTCTCTCTCTCCCTCTCTCTCCCTCTCTCTCTCCCTCTCTCTCTCGCTTTCTCGCTCTCCCCCCTCTCACTCTCTATCTATCTCATCAACTACTTCTCACAGAGTGTCTGCCACGTTATTCTTTTCTTTCACACCCCAGCAGGTCTTCCCCTTCACCTACCAAATGTCTTTTTTTTTGTCGTCGGCCCCAGACTCGTTCCCACGCAGGGCCTTGTGGGATACTGGAGGTCTCCTGCCTCCGCCGATGGTGCAAAGGCACCGCAGACACACCACACTCTCCCTGTCTTTCTTTCTCTCTCTCTTTGTCTCTCTCTCTGTCACACACTGCCGTCCTTAGACCCCCCCCCCGGCCTGACACACACACACACACACACACACACACACACCTCCACACACACACACACCCTCGAGCCATTAACCTTTTACTCACTTACTCCACAAAGTGAAACTAAGCAACATGAGCAGGATGGGGATGGGGGATGGGTGGGGGGGGGGGGGGGGGTGGGGGGTGGGGGGTGAGTGGGGTGAGTGGGGGGCAAGTGTCTGTGGGCATGAGGGACTTGCCGTGATTGACATGAAGAATAAAAGAGGAAAGAGATGAGAAAGCGGAAACAGGGAAGCCGAGACACGCTATGTGGTCTGCACACGCCCTAACCTGAACCCCCCCCCTACCTCAAAACCCCTACACCCCACACACACACACACACACACACATACACACACACACACACACACAACCCCTACACCACAACCCCTACACCCCCCACTGCCCTACCATACACACACACACACACATGCACCCCTACACACACACACACACACACACCCACACACACACACAAACACACAAACACACACACACACACACTCCTACACACACACACACACCTACACACACACACATTTCCGCTCTGAAAAAGCCCCTCCAACAACAACGCGCTGCTGCTGCTGCTGTTTCCCTTTTTGTTGTTTGGAGGCGAGTTGAATGGAAATAACAGGGCAAGGGCTTTATTTGTTAAGACAAACTGCTGGGCCACTAACCAGAACAGCACTTGCCTGGGAATGTAACCACTGACAAACTGCTACTATTTACATGTCGCCATTATATGTTGGCCCCACTGCCTTTATTGCAGACACTTACATCAACAACTGCGGCTGAAGCAGAATGACTATACAGGAAAAAAAAAAAAAAACAAGATACAGGTTCTCTCTGTCTTTTCGACCGAATCCCATGCATTTTGCTGATATAACCACTAAATTGAATTTCATTTCCTCAGACAAATTTCTAGCATTGCTTAAGTGTCAAGCCTGCCTGCCGTTCTGATCCCAGAGCAGTCACTTCCAGACTCAAAAAAAAAAAAAAAAAAAGTTTCTCTAACCTTGCAACACTGTACAAGTGTAAGACAAAAACATAACTCTCAGACAGTGCTCACTGTAGGTTATCTTAACAGCCCTCCAGCTCAACTAAAGTGCATTAAAGTGGAAATGTGTTCCCTTCCATTAGACATTGTGCTTAAAGAGATTAGCTAAGGGTTATTTGTTTTGCCGTATAAACTTCTGTGCGCTCTCCCAAAGCTCCTATCTGCTCTTAAAATTGGGTTTGGATTCTTATCGAGAATTATTGTTAAACCTCTTTTTGCTAAAAAAAAAAATGAAATTAAATAAATAAATGAGAGAAAAAAATGACTTCTTGCCAGCCAGGTCACAGTATTTTTTTAATGTATTGGTGTGCACTGGACATTTGTCTGTTTTCTCTTGTCATTGAGTGAAAACTTTGAGCAGGTCGGTCTCTGACTCTGTCTGTCTTCTGGGGGGGGGGTGAACACGAGTGGAATAATTGTAGGAGACAGGGGCCGCTGCCAAACTGCGGGAAAAGCTGAAAAGAATCCCCCCCTTCCGCGGGCATCTCAGCAGATGCCAATCAGGTGATATGAGAGACAGCCATGGGCCTTGAGAGAGTGCGAGAGAAAGAGAGAAAGAAAAAGAAAGAAAGAGAGGAAGAGACCGAGGGACAGAGAGGGAGAGAGAGAGAGAGAGAGAGGGGGAGAGAGGTGATATGAGAGACAGCCATGGGCCTTGAGAGAGTGCAAGAGAAAGAGAAAGAGACAGAGGGACACAGAGAGGGAGAGTGAAAGAAAGAGAGAGAGAGAGTGAAAGAGAAAGAGAGAGAGAGAGAGATGAAGTGGAGTTTAATGTGAAGACAAGGACACGCCTCTCCGTGGAGGACGCGGCGCTCAATGCAACAGACGAAAATAAAACACAATCAACTCCAGCAATGCCGCTCTGTGCCGCGCTGCGCCGGGCCTCCATCGAGAGACTCTCTGGCTTTTCAGGAGCTCGCTCCAGTCTCTCTCTCTCTCTTTCTTTCTCTCTCTCTCATTCTCTCTGGCCTTCCCTCCCTCTCTCTCTCTCTGTCTCTTTATCTCTCTCTCACTCTTTCTCTGGCCTTCCCTCCCTCTCTCTTTCCTTCTGCCCTTTTCCTCTGTCTCTCTCTCTCTGTCTCCTCTGTCTCTCTCTCTCTCTCCGGCCTCCCCTCTCTCTCTCTTTCTTTCTGCCCTTTCCCTCTGTGCATCTCTATCGCTCTCCTTCACTCCCTCTTTCTTTCCTTCTGCCCTTTTCCTCTGTGTATCTATCTCTCTCTCTCATTTACTCCCCCTCTCTTCCCTTCTCCCCTTTTCTATTTGTCTATCTCTCCTTTCCTTCACTTTCTCCCTCTCACTCCATCTTTCTTTCTCTCCTTTTAATTTGTGTTACTGTTTGTCTCTTCTCTCTCTCTCTCTTTCTCTCTCTCTCTCTTTCTCTCCACTCTCCAATTTTTCTTACTATTTATCTCAGCAGTTCCTCCTGCCGTCATAAGTCTGTGTAGATTACAAAAAACAAAAAAACAACAACAAAAAAAACAACAACTGTCTGGCACTCTCCATCTGTCTTGCTTGTTTTTGCAGCAGGTGGAAAACACCCCTGCACCCGCCCCTGCTTGCCAAGAGGCCAGCCTTTCCCTCTTCCAGCCCACTCGACAGCACAGGACAGCACAGGACAGCACAGGGCCGACCATTGCTCACCGCTCAGGAAACCGCCTCTTCGCATCCCGCCACCGCAAAAACACGGGCGAAGGAGGAGCGAAGCAGCGTGCGAAGCGATGAGATGAGATGCGGTGGGATGCGATGGTGCGATGGTGCGATGGTGCTGCTGCTGCTTACGGTTAATGCACTTTACTACCCTGCGGTCGACGGAAAGGTGCAGGGAGCCGTGAGAAGGTGCACAAGCTGTGGCTATTTGGCGCTCATCTTTCTCTCTCTCTTTTTCTCACTCTCTCTCTCTCCCTCCCTCTCACGCATTCTCTTACTCTCTCTCTCTCCCTCACTTCCTCTCGCTATCTCTCTCTCTTTCTCTTACTCTTCCTCTCCCTCTCTTTCTCTCTCTCTTTCGCTCTCTCTCCCTCTCTCTCTCCTTCTCTCACGCACTCTCCATGGCAGATGCACGCTATTCTGCTGTTTGGGCTCGCATGAGTGGGCCGGCTGTTGCAGGACTAGTGGTCTACTGGATGCATCATGCGCCGTGTCTTCGGAGGTAAACTCTTATGTAAACAGCAAAAAGATACACACCCACAAAAAGACCACAACAGAAGACTGACTTAGAGAGAGAGAAAAAAAAGTATATTGAGATAGAAACAGTGGAAAGACAAAACAGAGAAACACAAAGAGAGAGAGAGAGAGAAACAGAGAGAGAGAAAAACAGAGAGAGGGAGCAGTTCTGTTGTCATAATGTTCCATGTTTAAAGATACTTTGTAGACACAAATACACAAAATCGTTGAGTGAATTAAGGAGCAAGACACAACAAAGATGGAGTGAGCAAGGGAGTGTGGGAGGGGGGAAGAGAGAGGGGGGGGGCAGAAAGGAGACAGATGTTTCAGCAGCGTAGCCATCCCCCAGACTCCCACACACCCACGTCCACAGCAGAGCCAAGAGAGCATCGACTAACTCCTCCGGGCCGTGGGCCACATTCGTCTTTCTGTGACTGTACGCTCAGGGCACACTCATTGCAGCTCAGTTCAACTCGTTTACACACACACGCGCACACAGACACACACACACACACACACAGACACATACATACACTCACACACACACACACACACACACTTCACACCCACCCACTCACATGCACACACACATACCCAACACTTCACACACACACACACAAACATACACACACACACACACACACACACACACACACAAACACATAACCCAACCCTTCACACTGGCCTACCCCTGCTGTGCTGGGCGTGGTGGTAGTGTGGTGCAGTGTGGCGTGGGTGGGGACCCAGTCGCCTGCATCCACGGCTGGAGGGGCCGACCCCCTGACTGGGACACTCACACAGTCACACCTCCTGCCTTTTAACACTGAAACAACCAAACCGCAGTGGCCACACTGCCGTCCCTCTCTCTCTTTCGCTATCTCTCTCTCTCTCCCTCTATCTCTGTCTCTCCCTCTCTCTCTTTTTCTCTCTCTCTGTCTGTCTCTCTCTATCCTCTCTCTTTACCTGTCTCTCTCTATCCTCTCTCTCTGTCCCACTCTCTGCCTCTTTCTCTCTCTGAATCCTGTGTCTCTATCTCCCCCCTCTCTTTCTCTTAATCTCTTTCTCTCTCTGTCTCCCTCTCTCTCTCTCTCTTTCTCTCTCTTTCTCCCTCTTGCACATGACTGCAGAACTTTAGGGACCCCGTTGAGCATAAAGTCTGAAGGAGAGGATGGACAGTGGTTTTGTGGGGGACCAGACAGTATGCACTGCGTCAGTTTTAAAACAAACTAACTACAGTAGCGAGACAGTAAACAGATAAAAATAAAAATAATAAAGCCACCAAAGTGATTGCATCTTTTCATAAACAATGTATGCAAAGTACCTCTCGGTGACATCGAAACGATAAGAAAGTTTCCAGAGGGCCCCTGAGGAATGGTTAGGGCATTTATAAACGAAAACAAACAAACAAAACAACAAATAAAGAGCAGCATCTGTTAGTGTGTAAGTGTGTGTGTGTGTGTGTGTGTGTGTGTGTGTGTGTGTCTAAGTCTGCATGTGTATGTTTGTGTCTAAGTCTGTGTGTCTGTGTGTGTATATGTATGTGTTTGTGTGTGTTTGCGTGAGTTTGTGTGTGCATGTGTGTCTGCGGGGGTCGCCGTGTGTGTGTCTGTCTGCATGAGTTTGTGTGTGCATGTGTGTCTGCAGGTGTCGCTGTGTGTGTGTGTGTATGTGTATGTATGTGTCTGCATGAGTTTGTGTGTCTGTGGCTGTAACCGTGCGTGTGTGTCTGCTGGTGTTGCCTTGTGTGTGTGTGTGTTTGTCTGAGTGTGTGTGTGTGTTCAGTGTGTGTGTGTGCCCACACGCTGTGTGGATGTGGCCTGCTGTGATGTCCCCGGATCAATAGCACAGTCAAACAAGCGGTGGAGGGAGGCACAGCAGCGGGCACAGCAGCCTGCCCAGCGTGGAGGCCCCGCTCTTATCTGGGCGCAACAGGCACTGGCTCGGCCACCCGCGGGGTCCTGCGCAGCTGGGGGTCCTGCCTGTAGGGGGGCGGTGGCTGTGGCGGCTGCTCATGTCGCAGGTGAGGCCTTGGATATCAAGCTAAAGGCCTCACGCTCCAGCCGGGCATTCTGGCCCGCCACCAGCCAGGCTCATTACTGCGGCTGACCGGTGGGGTTAAAAGCACACAGAGCAACACACACACACACACACACACACACATAGGTGACATTGATGACAACGGTGGGCATCCTCTGACACACACGCACATACATACACACACACACACACACACACACACACACACACACACACACACACACACACACACACACACATCATAGTACACCCCACACCCATCATAGTACACACATACAACCACACCACACACACACACACACACACACACACACACACACACACACACACACACAAACACACACATCATAGTACACTCCAAACCCTAATCACCCATCTACCGACCCCAACCAGTCCAGGCCATGGAAGTACTGAGCCCTATGTCAGTCCAGGGGAGCTGTCCACTAGCATGGGTCATAGACAAAGATCACCGATAACCAACAAACAACAGCAGAGGATATGGACAGTCCTCATCAGCATCAGCATCAGTAGCCTCTAAGATCACACTGCAGGAGCCTGATCTCCCACATATACACACACACACAGACATTCGAAAACAGACTTTTTCTCTCTCTCCCAAACACACATAGACACTCTCTGTCTCTCTCTCCTTCTCGTCTCTGTCTACCACATGCTCTAAATACACACACACACACACACACACACACTCTTACATATTTCTGCACCCATACACGTATTCTGTACAGGGCAACACATCTGCGCTGCTCCGTGTGAGTCTCAGAGCTGAGCACAGCAGACAGGAAGGCTGAGGTGGTGTCATCAGGAGGAGTGCTGAGACACAGCGAGGAGAGAGAGAGAGAGAGAGAGAGAGAGAGAGAGGGAGAGAGAGGGAGACAGAGAGATAGACAGAGAGAGAGAGAGAGAGAGGGAGAGAGAGAGAGGGAGAGAGGGAGAGAGAGAGACAGAGAGACAGGTGAAGGGAGAGAGAGAGAGAGAAAGACAGAGAAACAGAGAGAGAGAGAGAGAGAGAGAGAAAGAGAGAGAGTGCCTCACAGGCCTCAGAGAGGATGCTGAAGGAGGGAAAACGGCGGCCTATTAGGGCAACACTGACATTAGACTTCTTACCTGTTGTCGACAGAACGGAGATGTTTTTTCATCGTAGTCCAAGGTTAGGCATAGGGTGGGGTGGGGCAGAGGGTGTTTTTTTTGGGGTTGGAAGAGAGGAGAAGAGGAAAAAGAGAAAATAATGACGGTTAGTGAATATATCTCAACAGGAGAGGAAATGCATGTACAGAGAAAAAAAAAAAAAACCTTTTTGTGCTTTTTTGTGTTTGTGCAGCAATGAGCTCCACTGTCTGTGTGTGTGTGTGTGTGTGTGTGTGTGTGTGTGTGTGTGTGTGTGTGTGCAGAGGAAGGAAGTGTTGTTACAGGGAGAAGAACACGCTGTATGATTCCTCTCCTTGCAGGTCATGGGCCAGCAGGTGGGGGTGTGTAGGAGAGGAGAGGAGGAGGAGGTACCTCTCAGCATCGCGTTCGCTTTTCTCAGGTATATGTGTGTGTGCATCCCAGACCCAACATATATTTTTAACCAATCTATGTTCTCTAAAGGTCTTTGGTCTGGCCGAGAGCCAGCAGCAAATACATTTGCCTGCAGACACACACACACACACACACACACGCACACACACACATACTGTATAGTCGAATGCACCTAATGTTCCGTGTTTGTACATTCAAGTGCATGTACTGCAAAGATGCGGCATGCATCGTGTACATGTACTCGCTGTACTGTGTAACGCCAATATGTCAACATGCCGATGCGTTTAAAAAAATACAGTGCGAATACCAGCAGCAATCTTACCAGGCGACAGACCCCAAAGAAACGAAAGAGAAAAGAAATGAAAGGGAGAAAAAAAAGAACAAATTTAAAGGGCTGTCAATAGAAAATTCATCCCCCTTCTATAGCTGCTCATTGAGGTGTTACGACAAGCGCAACTGGCTGACAGTACACCTGAGTGGCAGGGCGACACGCTAAGGCAACAGACATACATATTTTACCACCCAATGTGACATGTTTGCCATAAAGAAAATCAATAATACACAGAGTAATTGGCAGCCTGTGTTGCATGGCTCGTGTGTGTGTGTGTGTGAGTCCTTGTGTGTGTGTGTGTGTGTGTGTGTGTGTGAGAGAGAGAGAGTCAATGTGTGTGTGTGTGTGTGAGTCAGTGTGTGTGTGTGCGTGTGTCAGTGTGTGTGTGTGTGTGTGTGTGTGTGTGTCTTTCGTGCTTCTAGTCTTTAGGGACCAGAATAGATGCTCCTTTACATTTAACCTTGCCGAAGGCTTGTCAAGGACCCCTGCAAACAACAACTACTGTCGGTGTGTCCAAAGATAGCGCAATCGCACTGGGCTACATACGGTAGAGTAGTCCTCGCGTTCCTTCAGAATGTATATCCAGATAAATGCTTCACAGTGCTTCTTAAACCACACAACTGCAACTCTACTAATCAGATAAATAGGAAATAATTTGTCGTATGCAGTTTTTTTGCTTTATGAAATGCTTGCTTCAGTGAGTTTACACTTTTTTGCTTTATGCATATGCTTTAGACTAGAGGACTATGTTTGCATTTGCACAAACATCACTCCCTCTCTGTAGACTTGAGCAAAAAAAATAAATAAATAAAAAGAAACAACAACAACAAACAGAGGCTGGTGCATTTGTATTCCGTTCCCCTCCGAAGCATGTCCAAAGGTTTAACGAATACATGAACGGGAGGCACACAAAAAACAGCAACCTTGGCTGGACAGCAACATGCCAATTTGTCACACACCGTCCAGCGAACGGCAGTGCAGTGCAGTCGCCGTGGTGATGGGTGGTGACGGGCGTGCATACCCGTGCTACCCCCCTACGGCAACCGCCACCTTTTTTTTTTTTTTCTACAAAGTCCCGCCCCCCCCCTCCCCCCCGAGGAGACAGGAAATAAGGGGGGCGGTGCCTATGGACCTGAATAATCAACTCCCAACAACTTGCCTCAGGGGGATCCGCTGTCAATCACCACCACTCGCTTGCTCGCCCGCTCACTCCCTCACTCACTCGCTCCCTCACTCACTTACTCACTTACTCACTTATTCACTCGCTTACTGCGGGCCAATTATCATAACCTTCCAGGCAGGGCCACCAAAACATTTTCACCAAAGCCGCTCGCTGCTCCCCGGCCTCATTTCCATGTCACGCCTGGTTGTGCTGTAAACGGCAACACCATTGCGCATTTCCACTATATGCGCACGCACACACACACACACACACACACACACACAGAAACACAGGCACACACACAGACACACACACACACAAACAAACACAGGCGCACCCACACACACAGAAACACAGGCTCGCACACACACACACCCACAAACACAAACACAGGCACACACACACACACACACACAGCAACACACACACATAAACACACACACAATACGCTTCTGTGATTTATTCATGTGCCTTTCATAGCCATCAACACCTGCAACAAGAGGAAAGGTCACCTTCTAGGCTACGTTCAGACCTTCTCTCGGTTTCTCCAGGCCTTCCCCGTGCCCCAATCTTTTCATATTAACACCCAGCGTGAATAAGCACTGACTGGCCTGAGTTAGGAATGTGGCGACAATAACTCAGTCGCCTGCTTTTGTCCGAGAAAGCGAGAGTGTGTGTGGGGGGGGGTAGGAGAGAGAAGGGGAGAGGGAGTGGGAGGGGGAGTGGGAGCGGGGGGGGGATCTCGCTTGAGATGGTGTGTTTGCTGTTCTTATTATATTGCTTTGGTCTGTTTTCCATGTCCACAGATGGGAAAAAGGGCTGGTGAGGGAAGAAATTATTGCTTCTTTACAAGCAACACAAACAGTCGTAATGAAACACGCAAGGGCGTTTGGTCCAGTGCCTTTTGCAAAGGAGAGACAGTGGTAGCCATTGAATCCCATGAATAAATGAATGAATTAAAATTCTATCTAATCATACTTGAAGATCCCTCTCTCCGCTCCCATGAATGCTAAGAGAGACTACCTCGTCTCTGCCATGCCGTTTGCAAACAAATACAAATAATCTCCCAGGTACACACACACACACACACACACACACTCACACACACACACACATACGCACGCACACACACACAAACACACACACACACACACACAAACACAGACACAGACACACACACACATACACAGACACACACATGCCATGCCATTTGCAAACAAATACAAATAATCTCCAGGTACACACACACACCCGTACACACACACATACACACACACCCACCCACACACACACACACACACAAACACTCTTTCTCCCATACCTCGCTATGGCAACCGCATGTCTAACCTATTGTATTACGTCTTTGCACGCATGCTTCTTCATTAGGAATCAAGAATCATCAATGACAACAATTCCCTTTTTTTTCATGCGGCAAACGTGTGCGTGTGTTACTGTTACCGTGGCTACCGTGGAGCTGAACTCCAAAGAAGAAAAAAAGAAAATAAAACCCACCAGCAGCTTCTGTGTATGAGTCCAATAAGGCGGAACATGGAATTTAAGCCCATTTTCTTTCCACCTTCTGTTCACTGAAGGCCATGTAAATGGAAGGGTGTCTTGGCAACCCGTACCTTTCTTGAACATCTCGGATAAAAACTATGCAGTTGTGTGTGTGTGTGTGTGTGTGTGTGTGTGTGTGTGTGTGTGTGTGCATGTATGAGTGTTACAGGCCCTGAGCCACAAAGACCACATCTATGCCTGTGTGTGTGTGTGTGTGTGCATGTGTGTAGATGTGGATGGATCTCGGGCAATTGCGTCACGTTTTTTAATTCAGCAAGTCCAGCGCAGAGCCGAGCCAAGCCAAGCCGAGGAACGTGTAACAACCGGATGCAGGCATTGTTTAAAAATGTGCTCTCTCGCCATTATTCACACATTACACTAAACATTATTTCACCGGCAAGCTTTTAACAAGGGAGACAAGCCATCATTAACCCCTGGCTCACCCAAACAAAACATCAATCATAATTTACATCAGTGCAACCTGCAGTTAGGGCCCTATGCATTATGTAGGAACTTCTGGGCTGCTGCAAACACACCCATTAGACTGGCAGGCGGGGAGGTTAGCCCTTTGAGCAAGAGCACACACACACTCATACATTCACTTACGTGTGCACACACACACACATACTCACACACATGCTCGCATACATACGCATGGACACACACACGCACACACTTTCAGACACGCATACACACACACACACACACACACATTCATATTATTTCAGGCTCACTTACGTGTGCACGCACACACACACTCACTCACACACATGTCCACACACACACACGCACACACGCACACACGCACACACAGATTCATATTATTTCAGGCTCACTCTCTGACACAGGAGCAAGCTGTTTTACAATGAGGCTGGAGACTGCAACATGCCCTAATTGATATGACCTTTAATTGCTCACTCGCTGCAGAAGGATCAGGGAGAAAGAGACATCAAGCCTGTCCGCTGTGGGCTTTGGACTAAAGTAGTGCCGTGCCGTGCTGTGCTGTGGTGAGCTGTGTGTGTGTGTGTGGTGCCGATCCGAACAGTACCGGCGCTGTGTGTGGCCAGGCCCTACGCACATCACATCCAGGCCCCCTGGACATAATTAAAGCTGAATAACAAACACTTACGGCCCCTGACCGGGTCCCCAGCACGGGGATCCAGGAGGACGCTGAGGACCTAGATGATCTAGCTGCTCCCTCAATCCATACGAGGCCACTCTCAGAAAGAGAGAGAAAATGAGGAGGAGCAATAAAATAATAAATAAAGTAATAGTACATAACTATATAGAAATGGACCCCTGTAATGAGCACAAAACAATCCCATTCGGAAATGAAAGTTATAGCCGCAGAAAATTGCACTTTTAGCCCAATTTAGAGAAGGTTTTGAAGGGCATCTGGGTCTTGATCTGTGCTGTAGTTAGCCACCAGAGTGGGGAGTCCACCACTAACAGAAGCACAAGTGGAGAAGCAGAAGAGTCGGAAGGATCATACTACTCTTTTTCCCCTAACAGACCTGTCTGATGAATTGAAACCTCTTGTATGCTTCATGGAGTTCCCTCCTTAAGGCCATTACTGTGCATTTGCTTACAAGCAGACACTGCAGAAAATTGGGTAAGAAGTTTATAATAACTCCTTCCTAATGAGCATTTATTTTTTACACTTTTGTTCATTATTTGGTAGACATTGCTTTTACACTGTTTCTCATCGTTAAATCATTTATAAACATATCCACAAATGTTAAAACAGACAGAGAAAGTGATAGACAGACAGAAAGGCAGCAGGCTGAGAGACAGATAGTAGATAAAAACAAACCGTCAGACATACAGACAAATAGCCAACTGACATCCAGACAAATCCAGGTAAATTATTTACCAATGAGAAATAGCATAAAAGCAATGGTTACCAGATGATGAACAAAGTGTTAAGTAAGAGTCAACTAAAGGAAAATAAATGCTTATTAGGAAGTAATTATTATGAAGTGTTACTGAAAATTGTTGTGTTGTGTATGTGCATAAAGTGTATGTATATGTATCTGTCTCGGTGTATGTGCTTGCAAGCACACACACGTGTGTGTATGTGTGTGTGTAAGAATATGTGTGAACATCAAAAAAGGCTCTATAAACATCAAAACTTTGCCCACATAACATTAACTTCACAGACTGGAGCAATCAGGGCTCTGAGCCACAAACACCACATCTATGCCTGTGTGTGTGTGTGTGTGTGTGTGTGTGTGTGTGTGTGTGTGTGTGTGTGTGTGTGCGCGTGAGTATGAGTGTTACAGGCTCTGAGCCACAAACACCACATCTACGCCTGTGTGTGTGTTTGTGTGTATCTGTGCTTGTGTGTGTGTGTGTGTGTGTGTGTGTGTGTTACAGGCTGCCACCAGCGAGCACAGATGCAGGTGCTGGAGTGAGTCTGGCCCGGCGGCTCCAGCTCCAGCTCCAGCTCCATGTGCTTTGCCAGCCCGTGATTGCGGAGGCCTGGGCTGCTGGGCTGCTGGGCTGAGCCTGAGCCAGAGGCAGAGGGGGGAGGGGCTGTTGTCTGATTTAGAGCACACTTTATTACAGGGGTTTAGATGGGGAGGGGGGTGGGGGGAGGAGGAGTGTGTGTGTGTGTGTGGGGGGGAGTTGGGGGGGGGGACTAGATTAGCACATAAGTCTTCCACCTGCATCTGTTGAGAGTGAGCGGGGGGAGTGGGGGGAGCGGGGGGAGCGGGAGTGATAGAGCAGGCCTCCTTCTCCATCGCTGCCGAGTGATCCAGGCCAGGCGAGCAGCTTGACTTCTGATGTTTGGGGTTTGACACTCACTTCAAAGCGGAGCCAGAGAGGAGAGGAGGAGAGGGGAGGATGAGGAGAACGAGGAAGGAGGAGGAGGAGGTGGTGCTGGTGGGGAGAGGAAAAGGGGGTAGGTGGGGGCTGGGGGGTCTTGCAGTGCTGCTGCAGCAAAGGCAACCCCTTTAATTTGGAGCTGCAGGGTCCGATAGATGTTCAGTATGGTGTATTTCTTTGCAAGGCTTAGTGTGTGTGTGTGTGTGTGTGTGTGTGTGTGTGTGTGTGTGTGTGTGTGTGTGTGTGCAATGCCAGAAAAGGCCCAGGTGCATATGAGGCCTGTCATGACCAAATCAATTCACTTATACACAAATTATTCCAAGACGAGGCAACTTGAAAGTCTTAAACATTACCCATAAACTAATTTTCTAATTCCTGTTGTAAAACTTTCTTCAAAATATCCACTTCCAAAATCTAACACCATAAAACAACCTCTGAATATGTCTTAATGGGCCTAATAAATGTGTCAGGGTTAAAGTATGGTCAAAGTCATATTTTCTCTCTGTTAGACTTTTATAAGAGCAACAAATTCCATTTTCGCAGGTCTGATCTACAACACTCCCACAAAAATAAAGCTTCTTGATAGACCAAAGAGCTCATGTTTAAATTACAGCAGGTTTTGTTTGCTATGAATTACCATTCATTTGCACAAAATTCATGTTTGATTTTCCTCAAAAACTATGACACCTTGAGTAATATTTGTTTATTTTCCTGGATGGACTGCACCCAGTTTAAAAAGGTGGTTATTGTAACTAAATGCTGTTTAGGAACTCTAACAAAACAGTTTTTTTTACATTTTTTTGACAGACAGAACTGACTTTTGTAACATCAAGCACCATATAATGACCATTTTCCAGGGGGACGTCCACCTCTACTGGCCTATGCTGTGCCTCCCTAAAGCATCGTCAGGCTAAACAACATCTTAACGCGTTCCCATGATTATCATGGAGTTTATGGAGCGTTTCCCTCTCCTATAAAGGCCTCTCCTGATTGGTTGGTTGGGGGGGGGGCGAAGCTATTGGGTGAAGTTAGGGCGCTGGCCAAACTGCAGTGCTAGTACTTGCCCTTTTGCCTTTCAATATCAGCCCCCACCCCCTCCCCTCCTCACACACACACACACACACACACTTAAACACACACACACACACACACACACACCCTCCGCCCCCCCCCCCCCTGCTGGTGGCTCTGTGAGATGGACGGGCGGGCAAACATGGCCACGGGTGAGTGACACAGTTCCTGCCTCTTACAATGAAAGCCAAGCTCTTTCCTAGCCTCAGCACTTTCCTCAGTCCAGCACCTCTCCTGTTACACACCAACCAAGCACAACACACACACACACTCACACACACACACACTCACACTCATGCACACACACACACTGGTTGGCTACGCACACACTAATACACACACACGCATTCGCGTGTGCACACACCTACCTACACACACACACACACACACACACACACACACACTGGTGCGTTGGCTGAGGCTCGGCCGGGGTCCCGTGCTGACGAGGACACAGCGTTATCGCTGCCTCGCTCTTGACTTCCTGACAAGGCACTCCACAAAGGTCACGCTCCGGCCCGCGCACGCTCAAGTCATCACGGCCGCTTGTCAAGGCAAACCGGCCAGCAGCTCATCACCTTCGCTCACTCGCCGCCCGCTACACACAAAGCTGGCTAGCTAGGTAACCCCCGCCACACACACGCCCTCGGTCAGTCAGCCCCCTCCTTGTCTATTCCCACTCCACGACACCAATGTCAATTCCTCGACAATATCCCAAACTCTCTGCTCTACTCTACTCCAATCTTGTGGACAGCCGAGAAGCAAGCGCTCAGGAACGATCCAGAAAAAAGGCATGGGGGAGAGAACAAAAAAAAAAACGTCCCACTGTTTACAAAATATTCCTTTCACGTAATGATAATGTCCCTGGGCCAACAATTCATGGCAAATCTGTCTTCTGTTTTTGGGGAGACCAAAAATAGTTGCTATTTTTTTTT
Source organism: Setipinna tenuifilis (assembly GCA_030347295.1). Classification (NCBI taxonomy): domain Eukaryota; kingdom Metazoa; phylum Chordata; class Actinopteri; order Clupeiformes; family Engraulidae; genus Setipinna; species Setipinna tenuifilis. The sequence goes on from CM059270.1 coordinate 19,386,553, forward strand.
CTTCCTCTAATTGTTGCACATTTGGCTGGGCTGTTTCTCTGCAGCTGTGTGCCTGTCTGTTATCTAACTGATTATGGCAACACGTGCCAAGCCATCAGGTGGACCGCCATGCGTCTTCACGCTGACGTCGGCCGACACAAAACGATACGATACAATCAGCTTCACTCTCACGGACCGGGATTCTCACGGACCGGACTGGACCACGCACAGTAACAACAACAAACAACAAACGCTCCGACATCAGCAAACAAGGCTTTCATGATAGATCACCAATTTAGCACCAAACTTGTGACTCACAGTCTTACACCAAAGGGTTGGGTGGGTGGGTTGAGGGTGAAGGCACCACAGAGGCCCTTTAATGAACAAAACCGCTGTGAAATGCATTCTAATCCTTATTAAGCACTTAATTTGCCATAATTGAAAAAACAAGTCGAGCATCTCGTCTGGTGCACAATTAAAAAAATTGCGGTTTGAGGTGGTTTGTGTTTACACTCCAAACCCCAACCTTAAAAAAAAACATTTTTTTTTTTTTTGCAAAGTCCTTGGGAAACAGAGAGGGAGAGAGCAGGGGAGGGCTGAAAGAGAGAGAGAGAGAGAGAGAGAGAGAGAGAGAGAGAGAGAGAGATGATGAAGAAAGACAGAAGGGGCTGTAACACAGAGAGAGTTGTGTGTATGTCATCATCACCATACACTGCTGCATAATCCGTTTGGCCGTCCAGCTGGCTTCATCCAATCAATGGTTATGTCTTCTTGAAGCACACGCTGAACAAGCGACCAGAGGGCTCTGCAGACACTAACACAGATGGACCATGAACTTGCCGATTTAGTTTATCTTACACTATCTGCTGCTGCACACACCACACGAGCCAATGCCTTGGGCTAGCCTTAAAGAAAGAGACCAACAGAGAGAGAGAGAGAGAGAGAGAGAGAGAGAGAGAGAGAGAGAGAGAGAGAGAGAGAGAGAGAGAGAGAGAGAAAGAGAGAGAGAGGGACAGAGACAGAGAGAGAGAGAGTAAGAGAGAGAGACATAGAGAGAGAGACAGAGTAACAGAGAGAAAGAGACAGAGACAGAGAAACAGACAGAGAGAGGGGCAGAGATGGAGAGAGAGACAGAGAGGGAGAGGGACAGACAGACAGAGACAGAGACAGAGAGAGAGAGAGAGTAAGAGAGAGAGACAGAGACAGAGAGAGAGAGAGAGAGAGAGAGAGAGAGAGAGAGAGAGAGAGAGAGAGAGAGTAACAGAGAGACAGAGACAGAGACAGAGAGACAGACAGAGAGAGGGACAGAGAGACAGAGAGAGAGAGACAGAGAGGGAGAGGAACAGACAGACAGAGAGAAAGAGAGAGAAAGAGAAAGAGAGAGAGAGAGACACTTTGGGTTTGCTGTTGCTATGTGAGGCAGTGCTGTGCTGCTGTGTTAGTTCTAGAACATCGTAGTCACGTGACCCAAATTATTTCATCTTCATTGTAACTTAGAGGAGAAGCAATTATTAGTTGCATTATTATTATCATAAATGTATACGCTTGTTCAGACAAAGAGGATACTTTAGTTTGCTGCTGTTTGAGCACTTCCAATTACCTTCCAGCCTTTAACAATAATCTAACATCGCAGCCTTAAGACTCAGAATTTAAAATCTGCCAAGTGTATGTAAATGTAAATGTATTACAGCCCTTGAGCAATTCCTATTGTATTTATTTACAGTTCAGTTGGCAGCGTTTTATTCTTCACAGGGCATTACCGCTTTCGATACAGTGATTTAAAAGAATTAATTATCCATCATCGGGAGGTAGAAAAGTGCTCCTATAACGGCGAACTCAAGCAATTCACATAATTCATTTAATCTGAGCACTGTTAGTGCTAATAGCGGACCCATTACTCATTCATTTACATACATACATTTAACGCCCGTGGATAAGGGAGAAAAAACTATCCACGGAGAGCTGTTTAAGCACAGCTGGTGATGGTGACAGACACCCCTACCCCTTTTGACTTTGCTTATTAAAGTACAAAGGCGAGAGGGGGGGGGGAAAGGGGAAGGGAGGGAGGGGAAAAAAGATGAGACGAAGACAGTGATTTCCAGGGTAGCCTTTCTAATTATGAAACTCAATGTGTGATGAAAAGGGTGGACTGTGCTGTCCCTAGGCACCGATTTACTCTATTACCATCAGCGCGGTGGTGGACCTCTTTTTTTTTCTTTTTTTTTTTTTTTACTTCGCAGCTCATTAGAATATACAAAGACACATTGCTCCTGGTTACGACCATCTGACAGACACCCGTAAACATGGCCGCCACGCAGAGTGTGAAAGATGGCTGACCTTCCATTATAGACCTCCTTTTATGGCTGCCAGGACACAGCAAACAGCCAGACTAAATGGAGGTGGGGTTTTTAATTTTTAATTCTTTTCTTTACAATCTGTTTATGTTTTTTTTTTCTTTTTTTCTCTTTTTTTCTTTCTGAAAGTTCAGTACTTTAACAGCTTTGGACAGATTTAATCATTTGTAAGTGGCTCATGTTTTAAAAATAACCATGTTGGCTATGCCACACATGACGCATCAACGGCTAAATTAATCACTCTTGATTCAACAACATGAGCCAATTAGGTTTTTTATTTGTACCGGTGTCGCCATCCATCACCTATAACCATGGAAACGAGTCCATGCAGCAACTTCAAAATAATAAACTGCCTAAGAGAGAGGCAGTTAATGATATTTGCCTCTGTTCTACATCACACGCTAAATTGCCTATATCTTTATGGCCCAATATCTACAAATAATAACAAGCCTAGCATGAATATTGAACTCACTGCGAAGGTGAATTGAAAGAGATTAAATGTGATTTATCAATTTTCCATCCCTACATCCCCCAACCCCACCCCCCAAAACCTGACACACACACACACACACACACACACACACACACACACACACATACACACACACACACACACACACACTCACACACACCTCTGTGCAGTCTGATCAAAGTTGGGGTTTTTTTTTTGCGAGATGGCATCATCGGATTTGCGCATAATGAATCGCATTTCCATTGTATTTCTGCTCCCTCTGGAGGAGCCGATGCAGCTGTAACGTGAGCGTGGCATCAGAGAGTCCCCCCGGCCTGTGGGGCCTCAGCTCGGTAATGAAAGCAGGGGAAGGAGGAGAGAGAGATGGAGAGAGAGAGAGATAGAGGGAGAGAGAGAGAGGGAGAGAGAGAGAGAGAGGGAGATAGGGAGAGGGAGAAAGAGACTGACTGAGCCCTGTGTCTGCAAACAACGCAGACAAACCTTCAAGG
>CM059270.1:19394845-19552345 GCA_030347295.1 Setipinna tenuifilis
AAATGAATGCTTTTGATTATACATGCTGGTCTATTCAATGCTGCACAGGAGGAGGCAACCTGTTCTATTTAAAATTTCAAAGTAGACCTTCAAACTTTATTAGTTATTACTATGGTAATTTAAAAAAAAACAATAATGTTATTTATTAATCAAGGTTCCAAAATGATAGTTTACTGTATTTAATGAGACTGACTGATTGGGCTGTTTTAAAAAAAAGAATAATTTATAAGACTAACTTTAGAAACTGTATAATCTTTAACTTTGACCACTGCGTAGCATGTCAATTAAGTTAAAAGAATTGATTTGCTGTTGTGTTGCATAATTGGCACCTATCTAATCAAATCAGAATAGAGGCTTTTTTTAGTGTTGCTCTTGTCAGAGTAGTACCAACATCACCCTGCTGGAAAAATAAACATTATTACTGTACCCATTTATTCAGCACCTAAAGTATATGTAGTCCCCATGTATTGTCCTTACACGAGTCGGTGTCAAATGTGTAAGGATTACACCAATGTAGCTACACTGCTTAGTGACAGAAACAGTGAGATTATCTGATAAAACCTGCTCCGAGGTGCTGGAGGTAGGCTACGGCTCCCTCCTGGAACGCCCTGTGTGGATTGCTGGCATAATTGTTAATTGCGGAGCTGCTCTTCTGTGACACAATTATGGGAGAAACAGGCCTTAACACCGCCACAGTTATCATTTCTCTATTACATGTCAGCGACTCTGCTTGCTTTTTTTTTGTCTTGTCTTGTCTATGCTCTTCTGTTGGCCCTCCCACCCCCAGCATATACACATAATCATAAACACAAACACAAACATAAACACAAACACAAGCACAGTCACACACACACACACACAGACACACACAGACACACACACACACACACATACACTGAACTGATGCCAAGCTGTAGTATGGAATTAAAGCACCAAACCTTAAACCAATCAACTGGCACACAGGCAGCCTCAGCCTCACTAAGAATAAGCCATTAATGAGTCACTCTCCTGACCAGGCACAGTGCAGCCACCTCACCATGGCAACAAGGGGTATTCCTTCGCCAGTGACATGCCACTTTCCCTTCCACACCCAAACACTCTCCGCAAGCAGCTAGCCAACAAATGACAGGTAATTAAGATGAGGAGGGGGGCAACCACAGGGAATTTAATAAAATAAAAAAAAACAAAACAAAACAAAAACAACATCAATTCTGTATTATTTAGTACTTGGTCCAGAAAGCTATCACAAAGACAGTAAGCCGAATGGATTCATTAAGGTTCATTACGTTTGGTGTCAGCGAGCAGGCCGTAACCCGTTTATTACACGTCGGAGTGACAACACAGCACCTCTGACCCACTGACAGAGAGAGAGGGAGAGAAGAAAGAGAGAGAGAGAGAGAGAGAGAGAGGGAGAGAGGGAGAGAGGGAGAGAGGGAGAGAGAGAGAGAGCTAATGGAAAGCGAGGGCTTCCTGATGAATCCAGCCTGAATGATAAGCATCACATTGATTGCGCTACACGTCAGGCTAAAGAGGTACGTCAGACATGACACGAGAGCAGAGTCATTTGTAGAGCAAAGCAAAGGTGGCTGGGTGTCCACCATGTTTGATTAAGCCTTATGACAACAGCGTAATGAGGACTAATTCACACTCTGCATGCAGGGGCTGTGCCTCACAACTGGGCCTGGACTGAAGGCCTCGTTTTTTTCTTTTTTTTTTCTTTTCGATTTCTCTTTTTTTGTAATTTTTAAAAATGTCCTACATCTTTCCAGACCCCTTTCTTGGATGATATGTGAACCAGTCACGTTCTGAAGACTCCAAACCTCCGAAGAGGACAAGGGGGGCGACATGCATAATATTTATGTGAAGAGCAGGGGAAAGGGTTGGAGATAGGAGAGAGAGAGAGAGAGAGAGAGAGAGAGAGAGAGAGAGAGAGAGAGAGAGAGCAAGAAAGGGAAAGAAAAAGAGTGAGGGTAGGAATAGAGAATGAGAGAGAGAATACATAGACGCATACATAGCATAGAGATTATTTAAGAAGGGTATTTAATAAACTTGCAGATTTTTTTCCTTTCTTTTATTTTTTCTTTCTTTTTAAACAGAGCCCATTTAACTTCAATGGGACAAGGGGAAATTTGCAAATTCGAGAGCGTGTTTTCACGACAGCGCCCCACATCAGTAGGCATGCTGGGTACCTTGGACGGCTCCCAAAACTGAGGAAAGAGACTGGAAGACGACAGCCTCTGTCTTTAAACTTTCGCTCTTTGATCTCACCCCTCTCTAAAGCAAAGACGCTCACCACCACCACCAGCACATCCGCTCCGTCTCCTCTCTCCCCTTCTCCTCTCTCTGTCTCCCTCTTCTCCCCCCACTCCTCTCCTCCTCTGCAACCACTACCACTCCACCAGTCTAATCCTGTATTCTCACCTGACTTTACAAAGACAGGGAGGGGGGGGAAAACTTCTTTAGCAGGGGGGGGGGGGGGGGGGGGGGGGGGCTCAAGGAGACTCCTCTGCTTGACCAGCAAGTCCCTGGCTCCTTGTCTCTCAGCAGCACAAAGCACCACGAGTCTTTTTTGGGATGATGGCAGTCATTCACAAGCCCTGCTGCTGTGTTCCCCTCTTCACACACACACACACACACACACACACACACACACACATAAAGTGGCCACGGTCTGTATCGATCGGGGCTCTGCACCACACACACACTTCTCTCTCTGTGGCCCAGACACCTCGGCCGGTCTTACTTAAGTCTCCTTGACCCCGGCCAATTAGTGTGGGGGCCCCGTGTGGCAGAGATAACAGAATGCTCCCAAAGTCACACTGTACAGACCAAACAACAGAAAAAGAAGATTCTACTGACACTATCTGTTCTCTCTCTGACCCCTCTAAAGGAGTCCTTTTTTTTTGCAATGTTCTCTTCGTTTTTCTTTTTTTTTCTCCTCATGTGCCTTCTGTGCCTTTTTTTTCCTGTCCTTTACTCGTTTACACTTCAGCCTGGAGCTGAAAATCACCTGAGAGTAAAAAAAAACCACCATCACTGAGCTAGCTAACCTCTCAGGTTGAAGATGATTAGTGTTTTATGAGAAAAACATTCTTTTGCGCAGTTTGCTTGCACCGCCCCTAATCCCAAGGAACCCCAAATGCGGGGTATGTGGTCACTGAGCTGTTTCAGCTATATATGTTTATTCTGACCACAAGGTACTGCAATTATTTGTGTGTGTTTCTGTGTGTGTGTGTGCATGTGTATGTGTGTGTGTGTGTGTTTGCGTTATACATTTTCAGTTGGGTATTGAGACAAATCTCTGGTACACTAAGAATTATTGGCAATTTTTCCTCTAATGAGCAGTGGCAATGCACAGGGATCCGCGCGCATTTGCAATGCACATAAGACTGATGAAAAAGGACATGAGGGAGCAGCACAGTATAATTTCCCCATTGTTTTACTGTTTTTGGAAAAGTAATACTCCATAAGCCCACTCTAATTAGTTTACTTTTATTATAAGACATTCTGATGATTCATTTGCTTGTAAAGACATCCTAAAACCCCCCTACCAGCTCCGAGAAAAAAAAAAAAAAAAACAGAAAAAAAAAGAAAAAATACATTAAGTATGTAAAAGTAGAAACTGAGGTCAGAGGGATGTTTTTTTCTTCGTTGGCTGCTGTTTGGAGAGATTTATATGTATTCGGTGCTGCTCTGCTTCAGTGCTTAACGCCTCCCACTTATTGTTTTCTTACTGTGGCCTTGACCAAGACCTGGACGGGGCTGGAACCAATGTGGTCAGCATGTTTTTCAGAGGGCTTGTGTTAAGAGCTAAGGGACCTCCTGTTCCCCCAACAACCCCCCCCCAACAAAAACTCTCACACACACACACACACCGATACACACCCTCATACATACACCTGACCCCCCCCACACACACATACACACCCACATACACACCCACATACACACATCTGACCCCACACACACACACACCACACTACACACACACACACACACACACACACACACTACTCTCCACTGTGTCCCAGGAGGGTGCGGATGGCTACCGCTGCGCTGGTCCAGGCTTACCTCACACTCTGGGCTCCCGCGGCTCTCATCAGCAAAAAGCTTTCTCGTGTCCCCGCGCCCGGCCTAATGCACGTCAGGAGCGCTGGAATTCAATTACAGACACCTCCCTCTTTCACTACAGCCACACTCCACTCTCCACACTACACCCCCACCCCATCCACTTTTACACATTTTACCCCCCCCCCCTGCCCTTCTACAAAACACACACACGCACACACATATAACAACACAACAGGCACAACAGGCACACACACACATACAGACATATCACACAAACAACACACATAAAAGGTACATACACACACATATATAACAAAGACAACACACACACAAAGGAAACACATATGACACACACACACACACACACCAATATATATATATATACAGTATATATGGAGAAATAGGCCCATAAGCTGACCAAGCAAATCCAGTATCCAGTATCCAGTTCTTGTATGAGGTTCCTCCATCAAGAAGCCTCTTTCTACTACTGCTGTGAGCTTCAGTCCCCTCTGTACCCCCCCCCCCCCCTTTTAACAAGGGATATGTCTGAGGTACAGGCCTGTAGGACTGGGCAAAGAGGAGCCTCACTCATGCCAAGCTGTGGGTGTGTGGGTTAGCTTCCCCTTCCTCCGCACATGGCAGGAGTGATGATGAGGCAGCACTGTTTCTGAGCAGACTCGCTCCTGCTCGCTCCTGGACCTGTCTGCCTGTCTATGTGATCTGACATGCCCAGGACATCCCCCCTCATCCCTCCCGCACACACACATACACACACACACACACACACACACATACGCGCGTGCACGCATATACACACACACACACACACACACAGCCCCCCAACACACACACACACACACACACACACACACACATACACACACACATACAGCCCACCCACAGACACAGTCCCCCCAACACACACGCACACACACACATACACACACACACACACAAACACAAACAAGCACACACAAACACAAACAAACACACCGCACTGTCCACCCCCCCACCCCCCAAACCCCCAGCTGCTGAAAGGCACTGGCAGACAGGCAGGCAGGCATAACCCTGTGTGACAGATGACCTTTCCGAGGCTCGGACCAGGGGCTCGCAGCCTGTCAACACGTTTGAGGCTCATCATGAAGAGCCGGAGCTGGAGTGGTGTGTGTCGGGGGCCGGTGCCAGGGCCGGGGCAAGCAGAGCGAGCGGTGAGAGAGAGCCCAGCAGTGAGAGGCCAGCGGTGAGCGGTGAGTGTGGAGTGGCTAGGCCAGGCCGGTCCGGTGCGGCGGAGGTAGCGACGTCTGGCTCCATTAGCGTCCCCGGGGGCCCTGCGCTGGACTGCCTTTGACTGGCACTTCCCCTCCGCGAGAGCTTCCCTTTCCCTCCCCTCCCCGTTGAGTGGGGCTCCGATTGACTGCTGGTGACCCCAGGGCGCCGGTCAACGGGGGTCTATCTCCACACATGGCTAGTTAATTGTGAAAGATGTGTGTTTGTGTGTGTGTGTGTGTGTGTGTGTGTGTGTGTGTGTGTGTGCGTGTGTGTGCGTGTGTAATTGGTTGTGCACTGTATGCGTGTGTGTGTGTGTGTGTCTGTGTGTGTGTGTGTGTAATTGGCTGTGCACTGTATGTCTGTGTGTGTGTGTGTGTGTGTGTGTTTGTGTGTGTGTTTATGTGTGTATGTGTGTGTGTGTAATTGGTTGTGGACTGTATGCCTATGTGTGTGTGTGTGTGTGTGTGTGTGTGTATTGTACATGTGTGTTTGTGACTGTAAAACCATGTGTATGTGTGTTTCCGTGTGCCTGTGTGTGCGTATGTGTGTGTGTGCGTCTGTCAATCTGAATAAGACTGTGTGTGTGTGTACTGTGTGTGTGTGTTGGCATTGGGGAGGGGTTAAAGAGGAGGCATCACTGCAGGTAGCTGTATTGTTTTCACTGTCACGCAGAGAAGCCCATCAGAGCGCGGGTGGCTGATTGCCCCTGACCACCGCACGCATTCAGGCCCCATCCAACACTGACTCACCGGCAAACACACTCCACACTCCACGAGGACACCACCCCTTGCTCTCAAACACCAGCTTGTGTGTAATTAGTGTGTGTGTTTATCCACCCCCCCCCTCTCCTCCCTCCACCACTCCTCTCCTCCCTCCACCACTCCCTGACCCCCCACCCCCCCACCCCCCGATCAACCTGCACCATCAGTCTTTTCAGAGGTTTGAAATTTGTCTTTTTTTTTTCAGGGTTGTCAGCGAACGGCGATGTGGCAAGCATGGATGCCCATGCTATTAACTTGAGTCAATAGACCGTTGATCTGTGCGCACACGGTTCCTGTCTTTTGATAGGTGTGGATCCGTACACCCCCCTAACGCCCCCCCCTCCCCCCTAAACCCTCCCACACCTTCTCAGCAGCCCCCTCCACCTGCCTCTACCTCCACCCTCTCCCTCCCTCCCTCCCTCCCTCCCCGAGTTAATTTATCAGGGAGATAAGCCAGTGGACGACGGGGCCGAGATGACTTTGGGAGTGAGGCGGCGTGACAGGCCTGGCGGAGTGAGTGACAGTGCTAATAGCGCAGTCCCATTACCCACAACCCCACCGCCCGCCTTTATCAGCCAGCCAAAGGATTGTTTGTTTGCTTGTACCACGATAATATTTACCCGCGTTTGGGCACAGCGTGACATGACAAATATATTTGTGCATTTTTGGAAAGGCTCGGTTTTGTGACGTGAAGAAAAGAGGTGCGTATGGGGGGGTGGGGGGGTGTGGTGGTGGGGCAGGGAGACAGGAAGTTGGGGGGGGTCACCATGGGGGTGAAGTTATTGTAACCTCTGTAACTTTTAGCAAGTCCAGACACATGGCCGCCTTTATGTGTAGACTACTGAGAACATCTCCATCTCCTTTCCCTTTCCCTCCCCTCTCTCTCTCTCTCTCTCTCTCTTCCTCTCTCTCCTTCTCTGGTTCTACTCCTCCCTCTGCCCCTCTACCCCTCTCCCCCTCTCTTTGCAGATCAGCTTGGGGCTGCAGGTTTGTCGTCCTGCGGTGAAATTTGCCGGTCTCAGGTGCTGAGCGCCCGGTAGACAGAGGGATATCACTTTAATTGGAGAGCTACTGATCTTGCAAGACTTTTCTGTGCCAGACGTTGCCGTCAATGTTTCTCCGGGTTTTCTGCTGCGCAATCACAAAAATGATATTGGGGACAGCAGGTGATCCATAAAAGCCGTTTTAAAGCCTTGTTAATTATTCCTTTAGAAGTCTAATGAACAAAGGGGATAAAACTAGCGGACAGGGTGAGGCAGGATCTGCATGAGAGGAGGACAGTGTGACTTCAGCAACTTCAGAGGCCTCTCAAGGAGCGATCTGTCAAGGCGGGTTCCTCCCTAATCGTTAGTCAACTTTATGTCGGGGAGTTTCGGCATCAGCAGCAGCTGCCGTGGTGCGCACCACAGTGTGGAAACTCGTTTAGAAATACAGCCTCGCCCTGACGCGTCAGGTGCAAACAACAAACAAATAAGAAATACCCCCTCACCCCCTCCCCGCTTCCCTACACACACACTCCACCAACACCAAACAGCAGGGTCCTGATGATCTAGAAGAGGAAGTTAGTTAATTTCTCGACGTACATTATGGTGTGTTTGACGGGGGCCCGTGGGCAGCATCTGGGTGTGGACGTGCTGACATAAAGGCTTCCAAGTTCAGGATTTTTTTTCCTCGCCTCACCTAAAATAGCTCCCCCCTACACACACACACACACACACACACACACACATCCACCCCCGCCCCCCTTTGTAAGCTTGTGCAGACAGACACACTCACTTCAGATTCAGCCTCTCCACCACTCTCTGTCTCTGTCTGGTTTGAAGGAGTTCTTCTACCAAGCGTCTGCTTTTTCAGATAGAGATATGACTGACTCACTGAAGATTAGTCAAACCATCTGTCCATGACCCCGTCGTGTTATATGCAAGAGTGCCTTTCTCTCCAGTCCAAATCTCACCAGCCCAACCGCCAACCGCCAGCCAAGGCTGCTGTCTGTGGGGGCTTCACGTCATTCCACAGGCCTGCTTTCTCTTGCGAGACCCACCTTCCTTCACTCACTTACAAACCTGCTAGAACATTCCGTCCCACTTCTCTTCTCTCTCTTCGCTTCGCTCTCTTCAGTTCTTGCCGTCAAGCAGCGGCAGCAGCACTGGACTGGATCTGCAGGTGGGGCTGCGTGAGGTGGGGTTTTTTTTTTAGTTTTTTTTTTTTTTTTGAGTTTTTCGCTCTACTACTCACTGTTTAATACTTAATACTTCTCCAATTCATCACCTAGTTAGCATTTCAATGGGGCTACATGAAAGTGGAAAAGAGAAAGAGAGCGAGAAGGAGAGAGAGAGAGAGAGAGAGAGAGAGGAGAGAGAGAAAGAGTAAGAGTGGGAGAGGGAGAGAGAGAGAGAAGGAAATGCTACAGTAGCTACTAAGTGTTAGCTGTGTTTTAGGTGAAAGGAAGAAGCAGCAGCCAGTGTGCGAGGAGCTGCTTCATATGAATATGCCAGAGAGCAACCCCGTGACTTATACGCCACCGACACATTTTGTGGCACTCTAAATGGCACTCATAAAAACTGAAGCTTGGTGACTTAAAGCAAAAGAGTACAAGAAAGAGAGAGACAGAGACAGAGACAGAGAGAGAGAGAGATAGAGAGAGAGAGAGGAAAGACAGAGAGAGACAGAGAGAGAGAAGGATGGAGGGCGCAGAGGGACAAACAGAGTTTTTAGTTCATTCAAGGCCTCTCGTCTGGCTCAGGAGGCAGCTAGAGCAGAGAGAGGCAGTGGATGTGGATGATGGAAGCCTCTTCAGAACAAGCTCAAATTAAAAATTCAATGCACTGAATGCGGCTCTTGCTGACCAGACGAAAATTGGATAGTTAGGTTCACAGTTATTTTTCCCCCCATTTTCTTTTTTTTTCCGCGAAGAAACCAAAAGTTTTTTGTTCTTTCCTTTCTGCTTTTGTTTTTTTCACAATCCCCCCCCCCCCCAACCCCTATTTGTTTTGCCGGAGCTGGGAAATCTAGATTTACCCCCTGAAACTGACAATCAGAGGATTTTCTCCTTCCAGCCTCCCTCCTCTCTCCTGCCCCATGTGTGCTTTGATTTGGCTTACAGAGGATAGAAGCCGAGCAGAGAAAAGGGGGGGTAGAAAAGCCTTCCCGAGTTCAGCCGGGCTGGAGACAGACGGAAAAAGGCAAACTCCCTTCATCTTTCTCTCTTTTCTCTCCCTCTCTCTCTTCCTTCCTTCCTTCCTTTCTTTCTTTCTTTTCTCCTCCTCCTCCTTCCTCCTTCGTGCTACACCAGCGGGCTCCTCTGCTCTGCTCATGTTGCACTAAGCTAAGGCCGGCGCGGCGTGCCAGAGAGCCAGAAGAGAAGAGGAGAGCCTCTCCACATCCAGAGCCACCCTAGTCAGCTCTCCTCCGCTCTCTCCTCGTCTCATTGGCCTGGCCCCGGCTTTCGCCAGCTGAATAATTAATAACTTCAAAGGTGGTTCAAAAAGCCTTACTTACATCACCAGCGATCCTCAACCACCCCCCCCCACACACACACACACACCCCCCACCCTTCACTCTCTCCCCTTTTGCACACACACACACAGACACACACACACACACACACTGACATACACACACACACACACACACTGACACACACACACACTCAATACCACCACCACCACCCCGTGCTCAGTGCCTCGTGCCTTGCTCTCTCTCTCTCTCTCTCCCTCTCTCTCTCTCTCTCTCTCTCTCTCTCTCTCCCTCTCTCTCTCTCACACTCTCTGCCTCCCCTTGGCTATTCATGCCGGATCAGCACGCAGCATACATGACTGCTGCTCTGCACATTACTGTATTTCACTAAAAACACGCGGGGCGGATGACAAGGACATAACGAGCTGATAGCTGCAAAGTGCTGAGGAGGCAAAGCGGCGGGAACGGTAGCGGCGAGAGCGGGAACGAGAGCGGGAACGAGAGCGGGAACGAGAGCGGCAGCGGCAACGGCGGCTGAGATTCCACGCCGCTCCTGTGGAAAGAAGCCCCGGCACGCTCGGATACCGGGAATCTGCGGTTGGATTTTGTGAGGGGGGATCAGTCAAGGGGTTGATGGAAGGTTGGGGTGAGGGGGAAGTAGGGTGGATGATGGGGTGGTGGTGGGTAAAGGGGGGTATATGTCAAAGGGGGGAAAAGCTCTGCACCCTGGCAGTATACGTGTACTCATCCTCTTTGCACCTTCCCCAGCACACATACACACACTAACTCACACACACACACACACACAGACAGACAGACACACACACAGACACGCACACACAGACACACACACGCACACACAGACACACAGACACACACAGACACACAGACACACAGACACACGCACACGCACACGCACACACACACACACACACACACACACACACACACACACACACACACACACACTCACCATCAAACCCCTCTTCAGCGCTCTATGTTCTTAGCTGGGCTCTCTCCTGTCCCAAGTAATTTATGGGTTTTGACTCATAGCTCTCTGAAAGCACACCTCTTGTCAACGTTCAAAAGACAAGCGAAAGAAAAAGGGAGAAGTGGTGAGAAGCAGAGGAGAAGGAGAAAAGGAGACTTGGGGAGGAAGTAGGGAGGAGGTGGGGTGATGGCGGGATGGGCTTTGGGGGGGGGGCATTGGAGAGAGTCCACACTGACAGCGTCTCCGGCGATACAGTGCATTGTGCCTTTCAAGGAACCTGGGACATGAGCTTCATAAATAAGCTCCAATTGCCCATTAGGCTGCAGAAGCGAGCAGCTTCATTTTTTGGCTAGGGGAAGAGAGTGAGAGAGAAAGGGAGAGAGGGAGGGAGAGAGAGAGAGAGAGAGAGAGAGAGAAGAGAGAGAGAGAGAGAGAGAGGGAGAGCACTGGAGAGAGGAGCGAGTGAAGACACAGAATGCGCCCGAGGGTAAAAAAAGAACGAGTGGGGCGGGGGAGAGGGGGGTGGGGGGGTGAGAGAACAGGGGGGGATAAGCGAGAGGGTAAAAGCTGAAAGGAGAAATGGCAGAGAGGTAAAGTAGGAGAAAGAGAGAGAGAACGAGAGAAAGAGAATGAGAGAGAGAGTGGGGGAAAGGAGTGGTGGAGAAAGAGAGAAAGACAGTGTGTGTGTGAGGGAGAGTGAAAGAGAATGGGAGAGAAGAGACAGGAGAGAGAAGAGACAGGAGAGAGAGGACTGAGCAGGAGGAAAAAAAAGGGAGCAAAAAAGAGAAGGAAGGAAGGTAGCTGTTGCATGCCAAAAAGCTTCTCCGTGATCCAAGCTGCAAAACAGCTGCACTTGATCACAGCAAAAGACTCGGAGCGCACACAAAAACGCATGATAAACAACAGCGGCAACAACAACAGCAACAGAAATTAACGCACACAGACAGACAGAGAGAGGAGAGCCGTGCTCCGTGTCTGAGCCTTCACCCTTCTCTGCGCTACAGTGGCTCGTGCGAGCCAGTCATCCATATTGATGCCGGTAAAGAAAAAGGCCTTGTTAACATAACTCAGACGCTTGCAGCTACCAAACTGTGATGTGGTGTGAGGTAGGGGGGTTAAGGTGGGGGGGGGGGGTGCTTGAGAAATAACATTCTGCCACCACCACCACCATCACGGGGCGAAATAAAAGGCGGGAGCAATGATATTCACCACCTAGTGGCAATAAGACCGACCGCCCGGCCGTCCCCGCTTTCGGAAGGACCGCTTGATAATGCCGTCTCGTTCGCCGGCTCGTTCTGTCACAGTAGTGACCACGCTCGGGCAACCTGCTCAATCACGACTATGTTCACCACAGCCACCACAGCGGGGAAAGAGTGGTATGCGTGAAAGTTTTTTTTTTTTCGAGCAACAGCGGCAGGGAGGATTCTTTCGAAATTTTTCAACGCTCCAAAAAGTGTAGTTATTAATGCCTTATTTCCATGCTGCCAAAACTTAAATTCAGAGTGCGAATCTTTAAAATCGATGGCTCCAGAAATGAAAAAAAAAGAAGAGTAATGTACTCTCAGATATGAATATCCAGATCTGTAATTAAAAACAACTTCCTCCCTCCCTCTCCCTCTCTCTTCCTCTCTCCCTATCTCCCGCTCTCTTTCTCTCTATCTCCCCCTCTTTCTCCGCGTACAGTAACAAACAGGGAAGTGAGGGTGATGAATTATTGTAATGATTCCCCAGCACCACGGCTCCGAGACGCGCTGCTTGAGGAAATTGCTGTTCCCAAATTACGGCTCCAAATTATCAGTGAAGGAAGTGGTGCACTTCTCTATCTCTTCCTCTGTCTTTCTTTCTTCCTCTCTCTCTCTCTGTCTCTCTCTATCTCTTCCTCTCTCTCTCTCTCTCTTGCTCCCTCTTTCTCTCTCTTTCACTCTTCCTCCCTCTTTCTCTCCATCTCTCTCTCATGCCACTGCAATCCCACATCCTCACGTTCCTATGTCACTCCCCCACACCCCACCCCGACTCCCCCACTCTACCCATCCCCATCTCGGCACTAATGTGTCCCGTTAGACCCCCCCCTGTCTAAGGGGTGTCACCGTGTGACTCTCTCCCCTCGGCTGCCTGCCTGCCTGCGCCCCTGGACTGGCACATGCCACACTAACGAGCTCACGGCTCACTGAGAGCCCTTGTGGGGCTCTGTGCCCCCTCATCCCCCCCACCCCCATCATCCCTTCCTAACCCCCCCCAACACCCTACCAAACCCCTACCCCATGCCCCTCTATCCCCCCTGAAGAAAACAGAGCTGCCATACTAATGCTCGTGACAGAGTGGAGAGACAGGGATGGAGTTTGGTTTGAGGGAGCCTTGTTTAAGGGGAGGGGGGGCTCCGTGTCGCTGCACAGGGCCCCCTGGCTACCAGCTTGAGTAAGAGATGGGGAGAGATGGAGGGGGGGGGGGCACTTCTAGGTGGAGAGAGGATGGGGGATAAGGGATGGGAGATGGGGGATGAGGGGTGGGGGGTGGGGGGGTAACTTGGCAAGGTGGAGGAAGGCCTGATATAAAGGATGGAAGGAAACACTGCTGGGGAAGCCAAAGAGGCCAAAGGGGAGAAATGGAGAGAGAGAGAGCGACAGAGGAAAAGAGAGAGTGAGAGAGAGAGAGAGAGAGAGAGAGAGAGATAGAGGGAAAAGAGACAGGGAGGGGGTGAGGCTCAAGTTCTTTTTGACAAGTCTTTTCTGAAGAACGCTAATGAGTGCTAAGCCATGACCTTGGCACGCCAACTGTATTCCTTCCAAAGAAAAAAAAAAAAAACAGTAAAAAAAAAAAAGCAAACCCCTGTTGGAACACAAAACTATGCAAGCAGAGAACGAGGGAGCAAAGAAGGGAGGGAGGGAGGGAAGGATGGAGGGAGGGAGGGAAATCTGGCTGTGTGTGCTGTGAAATCTATAGACACCTGAAGGGTACAGGCAGTGAAGGCGTGCGTGTGTGTGTGTGCGTGTGTGCGTGTGTGTTTGGAGATGGCGGGGGACGGGGGACGGGGGGGGAGAGCTGCCACGTCGTCGCTTGACAAATATGTCAGCGCTGAACTCCCACGGAGGCCCCGTACGTACGCCTTTGGCTTGTGTCCCTTCATTTGAATACATTAATAAACATCTTTTTACACAAAAGCCACGCTGATAAATAAGGGGGCCGCCGTGTTTTCGGCAGCACCTCTGCATCCCGACCGCTGGCTCTTGGGCCACTCTCCTGGTGATTAACAGAGGAGCGCTGCTCTCTCCGCCGGAATAAATTAGACATTCTAGGGGCCTTTTTCGGAGAGGAGGAGGAGGAGGAGGAGTGTGGTGGTAGTGGTGGTGGGGGGTGGGGGTTGAAGAGGCGCGGCAGGGCAACTGGGCATGAGGAGGAGGGAGATGGAAGCTGATACATACATCTTTGTGTACGAAAATCCTCCACAGGCTGACATGATTGAATTTCCACAAGTTCCTTGTTTATGCCACAACAAAAGAAATTAGATAAAAGCGAACCCCCCCCCCCTTTCTTCTCGCTACCCCCACTTCCACACAAAAAGGAAAAAAGTAAACACAAACTGAAATGTAGCCATCACAAAAGGGCCAATTCAGACAGCCCTAAAAGTAAATAAGTATATTAACTGGGGAGGGTGTATTTATTTATTTAGAAATAAATATATAAATAGATATATATATAAATAAATAAATAAATATATATATATATAAATAAATACGCTTGTGAGAGAAAAGATCCTCCACACCAAAGATGTTCCACAACAAAATGCATGGGCACATTCGACGTAGTACAAACACAAAGGCTCCATTCCCCGATGGCCAGCTCGGTTAAATGAACATCGTGTTGCTCATCTTGTTCATTTAATTCACTGGGCTTTAATGATGAGAGCAGGGAAGAGGACGGGGAGGGTGGATGGAGGTGGTGGAGGGGGGAGTGGGTGGGTGTGTGTGTGGATGGATGGAGGAGGCTTGAGGGGGTGGCAGTTCCCCTTGTGTGGATGAGGGAGGGGGGTCGGGGAGTGTGTGTGTGTGTGTCTGTGTGTGTCTGTCTGTGTGTGTGTGTGAGGGGATAAAGCTGCCTCATGTGACAGTACTCCCCCAGACCTGTGACTGTGGCGACGGCCATGTTCAAGCACATGTGATGTGATGTGAGGTAAGCAGGCGCTGCCACGGCAACCCCCCATTAAGGGGGCTAATTGCGGCCCAAGTGGGGGTGTTGAGGGGGGTTGAGGGGGGTGGGGGGGTGATATCAGACCTGTCGGAGTCCTGCACAAGCTGCCCGCCTGTCATTCTATTTCTGGAACGTTCCGTCTTTATAATGGAGCATAAGTAGAGTGGCAGAGAGAGAATGTGTGTGTGTGTGTGTGTGTGACATCCCGTGTGTGTGTGTGTGTGTGTGTGTGTGTGTGTGTGTGTGTGTGTGTGTGTGCATGTGTGTGACATCCTGTGTGTGTGTGGCTCCTGGCTAAGGTGTTATCTGGTCCACTCCAGAAGCAGGTCACGCCAGAGGCTCTCGTTCGACAGGCTGTTGGCACCCTCTTAGTTACCCCCTACCAACCCCGTTGCCCACCCCATACCCCCCCCCCCCCCCCCCCCCCCCCCAAAAAACAACCACACACACCACCCAATGCCCCATGTCTGCTCACAGCAGTCTCAACACCCCCCCACACACCACACACACATACACATACACACACACACACACACACACACTCCTCTCAGCTGTTCCTCTCCTCTCTCCTCTTATCTGTTTTCACCCTCTGGATGCTGAAAACAGGGATTTACACACGGGCCACTGAATGGAAAACATTTTACTTACAGCATGCTACTGTAAAGCTCTCTGCCCATACAATACTCGCCGCCATTATCACCCCAGACAAGCCGACAGGGATCTGCAGCACCAATAACCAGGAGCTCCGTATTTAACCACAGGGGCAGAACGGAGAAAACAACCAGGGGCACGTGGAAGCCATGAAGAACAGAGGGGAAACACTGCAGCTTATTTTATTTCATTATATTTTATATTTTATTCAATTTTATTTTATTTAAAGGGACTACTTACTATTGTATGTACTACTGTATGTACTATATATTTTTTCTTTCCTTCTTCTAACTATTCAAAACTTAAACTTTCGGCAGCAGTGTTGTAGCTCTCGTCCCAAGTGCACCAAATGAGGCACACCAATGATATCATGTGATTCGGCTGTGACATCAGGCAGCTGGATGGGGGCGTGGGGGGTTGTGGTGGGGGGGTGGGTTGGGGTGTAAGACTTGCACTCCGACTCAGGAGTCGAGGAGAGGAGAGGAGAGGAGAGGAGAGGAAGCAGGCTCAGTCTATTGGCTGGGGACACTTTTGAAGATATTACCCCCGCCTCAAATCACACACCCCGCACGTTACAGTGCAGCAATTACAGATAAGCCCGGGACATGCTGCAGGCATCCGCTCCCCCAGCCCAGGCCTTCCGTCGCTCCCCTTCCTTTATGTATTACCCCCCCACACACCCCCGAATACCCCCCCTCGACACCCCACCACCCCCCACCTCCGCTACACACCTCAGGCTCATCAGGGTAGTTAGTGCTAGTGTTAAGTGTGCGTGTATGTGTGTGATGAGTATTAAAAAAAGGTGATGACTGTAATTAATTTGCACGCATGGGTCTGTGTGTGTGTGTGTGTGTGTGTGTATGAGTGTGTGTGTGTGTGCGTTCAGTGCGTGTGTGTGCACTCTTCTTCACTTCTTCTTTTGCAGGAGAGATTCATGCGTTTATGACTTTTTCATCAGAGTTTTCATGTATAATGAAGGCCGGAGGAGAGGGGAAGAATCTAAATGAAAAGAGCTGAGCTTGTTAGAGGGGGGCCACCTGGACTGTTTATACTTCTCAGCTCATCGCGAGAAGACCCTGGTTAACTATTCACGCGTGTGTGTGTGTGTGTGTGTGTGTGTGTGTGTGTATGTCTGTGTGTATGTCTGTGTGTGTATGTGTGAGACAAAGAGAGAGACAGAGAGTGTGTATGTGTAAGTAAGAGGTTCATTTTGTTTTTTTTGGAAAGGACATACAATATATCCTGAACCATTAAGCCATGAAGATTCTTCATGAATTTTTTTCTTTTGCTACCTCTCTCCCTCTTACTTCCTCTTTCTTCTCTTCTCCCTCTCTCTTTTCTCTCTCCCTCTCGTCTCTCTTCTCTCCCCCTCCCTTCTCTCTCCCTCTCTTCTCTCCCCCTCTCTTCTTTCTCTCTCCGTCTCTTTAGGCTGCTTTTGGGGCTAGTGGTTGTTCTCCCTACCAGCAGACCTCGGGGTCAAGGTCCCGCCTCAGACGCGGAACACTGAGCATTTGGAGTGAGCCCTCATGCTGGAAGAAAGCAAGGTCATCGGCGAGCAGGTGTTTCAAAGGAACGCACCGCTCGCACGAAAACCCTCAGAGCAGTTAGAGCGAGAGACTAACTACAGAGAGAGAGGGAGAGAGAGAGAGAGAGTGAGAGAGAGAGAGAGATGGAGAGAGAGTGAGAGAGAGCGAGCGAGCGAGAGAGAGAGAGACTAACTACAGAGAGAAAGAGAGAGAGAGAGAGAGAGAGAGAGAGAGACAGAAGGTGAGACTTTGACTTTTAAAGCACCTATTATTGAACCATTTTATGGATCAAGGACACCAACACACATGGCATGAGAACACATATGATTAAAATCAAGGCACATACCAAAATCAGACCTTTTGTTTGTGCACCACTTACAAGAGAAACCATTTGTGGTGTTTCTTTTTAGTTCTTTCAAAGAAAACATATTCTGTTCTGTTCTGTTTCTGGTTTTTACTAAGACTTCAGTCCATTTAATTCAGTCCTATTCATTTTTCCATGCGGACAGCTTTGCTTGTCCGATCAAAGTGTTTTTAAAAAGAACACAGCAGCTCCCTTCTGGCCAGAAAGTGATATTACCCCAATGATAAAACATTCCTTCAAAAAAATTGAACTCATGTTTGGAAACAAAAAAATACATGAATAACTTGGAAAAATAGAAAACTGTTTTAGACAGCCACAGAAAAGAGAACTCCCTGGTGCATTACAGAGTCTGCACGAGAGAGAGGAACATCAGGCCCTTAACTTAGCAACAAAGACCTTTGGGGCCATGAAACAGAGGTGCACACACACCCCTCTACAGATCACCAGAGCACTCTGGCATGGGGCTGTTTCACAACACCCTCCGTAAAGGTGACTGGCTCTGGCGGGTTGGGAGACCGAGTGAGTCCTCCATTTTGTATAAATTCTCTTTCTGAGTAAAAACTCCTACACACTTGACAGTACAGAACGTCCTTACCAGCTGTTGTCATTTTTTTTTATAAAAAGTACTGCATACCCTTAAAGGAGAGAAGTTTCGACGAGGTGTTATAACATACAAGCCTGTTAGGGGTATCAAGCTAGTGTGGAGAAGGAACTTTCACTGAACCACCATCAATACAATGATTACCAAAGCCAAAATGACAGCCAGGCAGATCTGTTCTCAAGCTTCATAGTATGTTCCCAACCACCCTTTGGAGGTGGGAGTTACCAAGCGTGTGGTGTTTCCTTTGTTTTTTTTTTTGTTTTTTTTTTAAACACACAACATTGTCAGATACAGCAGCCTGTGTGGACCAGCAAGAGTTAGAAAATAAAGGTTCGGTGAGGGTGAGTTTTCAAAAATGTTACCAGGCTCAAGAAAAGAACTATAACATTGGTTGACAACACCTGACCAGAGATTAGGTGAAACAATAAACAGTCATCTATCCAAAGCAGTGTAGTGGAGTGCAAGGCTAGCCACCACACAGGACAGATTCATACTCTGCAACAGCCTCCGGGCAGACAGACGTCTTGTTGCCGTCAGCTGGGTGGCTACGTTGGCAAGGGCTTGGCCCTCTTCTTACCAGCCAGGCAAATAAAGCACCCTGTGAGCTAGCCAGTGAGATCCAAAAAAAAAAAAAAGTTCACAAATCTCTTCTGGAGAGAGGCATGAAATTCAGCAGATGGATTTAAAACAGCTGATCAATCACACCGCAAAACTGTTGACTATAAACAGTCCGCATCTTTTGAAACGACAGCCGTAGGCGAGTGTATTCCCAACTCTGCAGCCTCTCCAACAACCATTCCAGCTCCTTTGTATACAATGTTCAGTGCCAAATAACCCCCCCACCCCCCTCCACCACCAACACATCCACCCCCCACCCCAACACACCCCCATTCCAATATCTTATGCCAATCTCTGCCCCACTCACATTGAGAGGCAATGGATGGGCAGTTGTGGCATCTTTATGTCCCATCATCGCTACCAACAGCAGGGACAGACTCTTCCCCCACATTTCCCTTCTGGAGAGAGGAAGCCTTTTGAAACGCGTCCAAGCAGCCAAACAAGTTCCTTTGCATCCTCTTGCGATCATATGACAACAGTCGCACTGTCAGCATAAGCCAAAAGCTTTACTGTCGACACCCCTTCCTGGAGCAAAAAGGCTTGGAGGAACAAAAACATACTTAGAGGGTCTTTATTGTTACTGTATCAGAGGAGATGTGATTGCAAAAAGTGCGCAAAACACAGCGGAGGATACAGCCTGGCTGGATGCCCCGATTGATGTGGCGTATTTTTAGCATACTACATACATCTATATACTGTGGTATAAAGCATACTATAAAGTAAGGGCCACACCTAGAAACTAAACAATTTGTAGATGTTGCAGTGATCTGCTGTGTCAAAGGTCTGTTTCTGATCTACGGAGATCGGGAATAGTAGCTATGTGCAGGTTGATACAGGCTAACATATCCTTAATAAAGAAAAGGCTGTCAAAGATTGAGTATGCCAGAATGCAACAAAATTGTTCCAACTTCTTAGAGACGTGGAGAGAGAAAGATACAGAGGGAGAAAAAGGGAGAGAGGGGGGTGGATGAGGTAGACAGACTGAAAGGGAGAATGTAGGAGTCAATGAGTATGCGAGTGGAACAGAGAGAGAGAGAATGATAAAATTACAGAAACCGGGAGCAAAAAAAAAAAGAGAGGAAAAAGTAGAAGACGGAGTGAGAGAGGAAGAGAGATAGAATAGCAACATGTACTGTGCCACTTCACTGTAACTAATTTCCCTAGACAAGAACATGGTACCCAGAGAGCGCTGGGAAAACTCATTCAAGAGATAGCATCTCCTTAACGTACCATCTGAGGATTATTTCCACTGCTACTTGCCGCATGACAGCTCTGGAACATGTTTGCAAACACAACAAACAACCAAACAAGCGTGTGTGTGTGTGTGTGTGTGTGAGAGAGAGAGCAAGAGAGAAAAAAAAAGAAAGAAGGGGGGAATTGTGTGTGTGTGTGTGTGTGTGTTTAGATAAACATTAGAATCCACTACCCTTGTTGTGGTGTGATTATACCATTAACTATACTGTGGGACAATAATAATCAAGAGTGCACTCAGTACTTTAAAGTGAAAAAGTTTTTTTTCTACCGGTTGGTATATGGGAGTACAAAAAGTACATTGTTTCTTTATAATATAGAACCCTTTCTCACATTAAACTTAATGTGACCATTAAATATAACAAAGGTATTACAAAAGATCATTTTTCTATACAAATGAGAATGCGGACAGTCATGCTTGGAAGAGCATAGTGTGGGTGAACAAGGATCCACAGCACACTATATCTATGTCATTATGCACAATGTGCTTTCTATGGAGTGTGTTTTTTTTTCTGTTTGTTCGTTTGTGGAAGTGAGTTTCTGAAAGTGCGAGTGTGTGTGTGTATGTGGGTGGGTGAGAGAGAGAGAGAGAGAGAGAAAGGGAGAGAAAGAGAAAGAGGAAGTGTGTGTGCATGTGTTTGTGTGTGTTCCTGTGTGTGTTCCCTGACAGCTGTGGTGAGGGATTGCTCGGTGATGAGTGTGACAGAGGAGAGCGCTGGGCTCTGCAGACTGAGAGGGAGCAGCGAGGGTTAATGACTTCTGTGAGAGGGAGGCCATTTCATTCCCCACACTCTCTCCCCTCTCTGACTCTCTCTCTAACCCCCTCTCTCTTTCTTTTTCTCTCTCTCCTACTCTGACTCTATCTCCCCTTTCTTTCTCTCTTTCTCTCCCCTCTCTGACTCTCTCTTTCCACCCCCTCTAGCTCTTTCTCTCTCTCTCCCTCTCACCTCTCTGACTCTCTCTCTCCTTACTCTCTCTCTCCCACTCTGACTCTATCTCCCCTGTCTTTCTCTCTCTTTCTCTCCCCTCTCTGACTCTCTCTTGCCCTCTCCTTCTCTCTCCCCTCTCTCTCTCTCTCCTCTCTCTCTGACTCTCTCTTGCCCCCTTCTCTCTTTCTCTCTCTCTCTTCCCTCTCTGACTCCATCTCCCCTTTCTTTTTCTCTGTTTCCCATCTCTGACTCTCTCCCCCTCTTCTCTCTCTCTCTTTCTCTCTCTCTCTCTGTCTCCCCTCCCTCTCTCTCCCTCTCCCCTGTCTAACTCTCTCTTGCCCCCTTCTCTCTTTCTCTCTCTCTCTCTCTTCCCTGTCTCCCCTCTCACTCTCTCTCTCTCGCCTCCTCGACTCCTGGAGGAGCAGGGTGCCCAGGGCCGAGAGGGAGAGAGAGCTCTGTCCAGCGAGTAATAGGCATAAATATGGGAATAAAATTCATCATGCATATTAAATGACGGGGCCAGCTATGGAAAATACAGAGCGCATTAAAAAACGGCAGAACGTGCGCAGAAAACAAAAGGCGAGGGGATGGGGATGGGATGGGGTGAAGAGGGAAGGAGTCGTAAAGAAGGGGAAAAGCCCAGGCCTAGGCCAGCCTCTCCCCCACCTGGAAGATAAAAATGACGGATTCTCTCTCTCTCTACCTCTCCCCTCCGCTCTGTGTCACACTCTGTCTCTCTTTCTCTGTCACGCACACACCCACACACCCATACATATATACACACCACTCGCTCTGTTTTTTTTTACACAAACTTTCTGACTTTCTTGCAAATATATATACACACACACACACACACATTAACACTCACTCTCTCCACATCCATACCCAAGCTGAATACCTTTAGTGCACTGAGGTGAGAAGGTGTAAGTTTGGGAGGGAAATTCGACGAAAAGGAAACAAAAAAATTGAAAAAAAAAAAAAAAAAAAAAACGTAATCAATAAAAAAGACTCCTCTTCCTGTATCTAAAAGCAGGTTAATCTCAGCTGATTTCAGGAAAACCCGTGAGTGCTCTCACTGCTTCTCTCTTTCTCACTACCCCTCCCTCCCTCCATCTCTCCATCTCTCTATCTCTCTTTCCTTCTATCCCTCAATCTAACTGTTCTCCACACACACAAAACACCACCTCAGTCCCACGACTAGAGCGTGTGCCAGTGCTACTCAATGAAAAGTTCAAACACTGCATAATTGCCATGATAATCATGCAACAACTATTTCTGTGCTCGCCTTAAATATGCACACCTGACTTCCAACACAGCATCCCTATGGCAACCCCCCCCCCCCCCTCCACCTCCTCCTCTCTCTACCCCCCTACCCCCACCCCACCCCACCACCCCCCACCATCTCCAGATCTGCATAATTAAGTTTATCCCCTCCGCTCCTACCTTCCTCCACCCCACCCCTCAAAAAAAAAAAAAAGAAGAAGAAAAGCAGAATTCGGGAGAGAAGTTCAATATAAAGTGCACTATGCTGGGTTTTGTAATATAGTGAGCATCTGCCTAGCAGGCTTTTTACTATTCATGAGGCCAAGGGGCGCCTGATTTTATGACACGAGTGGGTGGCACCAGGGAATTTATGCCATTCCACCGAGTCACTGCTCTGGGAGTCGAAGCCTTCGCTGCTAAATCAATGTCCTCCCCGTCAACCAAACACAAAAGTAACCCTTTCTTGCTTTTGTGGTGTGTGTGTGTGTCCGTGTGTGTCTCTGTGTGTGTGTGCCTGTGTGTGTGTGTTTAGTTTTTCAATTAGTCGAGCGTTTAATTGGACCTAACAAGTCTTTGAGAGTGAGAAGTGATTAGATGGGGGAAACTGGCAGTAGCAGGCATAGCAGTTTGTCCCCTGTTTTGCACTTGCTTTGCTAGGTGTGAAGGCAGCCTCCACCACCCCCCCTACCGACCCACACCCCCCCACCCCCCCACCCCACACCCCTTCCCAGCCCCCCCACCTCTCCTCAGTGCTGCATGGAGGGCTTCTCTTCTTGGCTCCATGCACCGACAAAGCCTTGGCCTGCATGCAAGGGGCTTAGCAATGGAGAGTTGCTGTGGAACACTGGTCCACTGCTGACACTGTTTATTTTTTCAAAGCTGTTTTCCTCACTCTTCTGCTTTTTCCTCTTTTTTTGCCCCCCTTCTTCTCCTCCTCCTCCTCCATCTCCTCCTCCTCCCTCCTTCCCTCCCTCCCTTCCCTCCCCCCCTCCCCTTCAGCAGTGGTGTGATGGCAAACGAGGCACATCTGAAAGGTGGCAGTGCCATCCGGCTCCGTGGGCCATGGCGAGGTCCCGTGGTGGGGCAGAGCACAATCGGCTGCCAGGAGCCCGAGGAGCCGACCTCGGGGCTAAACGAAAAACCTGGGGGTAGCTCCACCACTGCCCCCTGACACAGGTTTTATGTACAGAGAAAGGGGGGGGGGGGGGGGGGCTGTAGGTGTGTGTGTGTATGTGTGTGTGTGTGTGTGTGTGTGTGTGTGTGTGTATGTGTGTGTGTGTGTGTGTGTGTGTGTGTGTGTAATGGAGGGGGGGGCTATTTTCTGCAGGATTTGCCCCGAGGCCCTCAGGAGTTAAGCAAAGCAGCCGGCCATGCTTGTCCCTCCCGTTGTTCCCCCGTGAGGGCAGACAAAAAGAGCGATCTGGGCAGAAAGTGGAGTTGGATGGGGTGGGGTGTGTGTGTGTGTGT
Source organism: Setipinna tenuifilis (assembly GCA_030347295.1). NCBI lineage: Eukaryota > Metazoa > Chordata > Actinopteri > Clupeiformes > Engraulidae > Setipinna > Setipinna tenuifilis. Next base: position 19,418,249 of record CM059270.1, read on the forward strand.
GTGTGTGTGTGTGTGTGTGTGTGTGTGTGTGTGCGTGTGTGTGTGTGGGGTGTGAGGGGTGTGTGAGGAGCGGAGGTGTGAGCGGCGTCCCTGCCTAGGCCCTGTCGACCGCAGCCTGCCAAAACAGCCGGAAACCCATTTTTTCCCAGTGACCTTAAATAAAATGACTGCTACCCTGTGGGTCCCATCCCAGGGCCAAAAAGGAAAAAACTGCTCTGTTTTGGGCCTCTTTTCTACCCCACTGGTAAGGAAAATGAGCTTTATCAGTGGGACACCGCCGGGCCGCATGAATAATGCCCTCCTCTCCACCTGGGTCCCCCCGCCAACTCCATTTGAGAGTTAAATGGGAAGCTATCCATTTTTAATTACCACCTTTCGGATCGGAGCTGCAGCATGCCGGCTGGGAAAGACTGAGATAAACCAGGGGAGGATTCCTCGGATGTTACTTGGCCCAAGGCCCTTTCCTTCCTACGCGGGCGAGGCGGAGGGACCGAGCGCAGCGTAGCCCAGCCCAGCTCCCTCCCCAAGGTGACACCGGGGCCTTTTCCGCCGAGATGTGGGATAATTACTGCCACGGAAAAGGCGATATTAATCTGAAATTATGCACGCCCATTTGATTAAGTTGGGATTGCGCGGTGCCGAGCTGAGCTGTGCCGAGCTGTGTAGAGCTGTGCGAAGCCGTGTGTGTGTGTGTGTGTGTGTGTGTGTATCCGGGAGTACGGAGAGTTCAGTGTCTTACAGCTGAATTCCTGTGACATTAATCCTACTCTTGTGGGGTAAGGGGGAGTGTGTGTGTGTGTGTCTATGTGTGTGTGTGTGTGTGTGTGTGTGTGTGTGTGTGTGTGTGTGTGTAGGGGAGGGGAGGGGAGGGGGTTGGTAGGGTATAGGGGGGATATCTGTCGAGGACTGTGACTCAACAAGGCTCCCTCCGTGCGAACATGGAGATGAGAAGATAGCGAGTCAACTCCAGTCAGAGGCAGGCATCTGAGCAGGACTGCCAACACTTCCCCAGCAGCAGCAGCAGCATCATCAGCCAGGGAGAAAAACAAACAGTGCTTCTCCCTCCAGCTCACCAGAGCTGCCTGCCTGCCTTCCTCACTGCACTGCCTAGGCAGGAATATGAATACATTTCCAGTGTTGGTTAAGGAGCAGTTGTTGTTTTTTGTTCTGGTGTGAATGTTGATGCACGATTTGAATGGTAGTGTGCTGTTTAGGTCACCTAATTCCTCTGGCATAACAGTGACTACACACACAACAAAAAAGCCCACAAATCTCATCTATGTCTTCAATTTGATGTTTTGGTAAGTGCTTTAAGAAATGCTGCTACCACTAAAATGATCATTGCTACAAATGTAATACAGTTATGTTGCAACTTTCACGGAGAGAGAGAGGGGGAGAGAGAGAGAGAAAGGGAGAGAGAGAGAAAGAGAGAGAGAGCAGTGAGGCCATATTAATACAACGCGAGAGGGGCAAACATCGCTTTACTGACTTGATTAAAATATACAGCATTTAATGGTAGGATGAAAGGCTGCCAACTGCAGTTCAAAACAAACCTAAGGGGTATTTTCCTCTGCTGCCTCCACAGATGGATTGAGGTGTTTTTATTTCAAGTACTACAAATGTTTTCCAGCAGGTTTTTTCTCCCTCCACTGGCTCTGGATTTTTTTTTTCTTTTTTTGTCAGAGGCAGTGAACACTCTAGCAGACATTTTGCCAGCAACAGCAACAGCAACTGCTCCATCAAGGGCACCTTTTGTATTAAATAACCACACACCACTAACACACACACACACACCACACACACAGACACACACACATCACACACATCACACACACACACCACACACACACTACACACACACACATACACTCATCACACACACATACTACACACACACCACACACATGCCTCATACACACACACCACACACACACAAACACAAATACACACTTTCTTCGAGTGCCCACTACATGTCCAGGCAGAGCCAGCCATGAATCAGTAAGTTTAATTAAAGTTGAGTTAATCATGAATTGCCGGATAGGGCCACAATCGAGGCATATGTTAAGGATAAATTACTAATTAGGCTTGGCGAACGGCGCAAACAAGTCCCAGTCTGCTTGAGAAGTCTCGGCACGATACTAATATATGAAAAGGTATAAACAAACAACAATCTGGTTGTTTAACTTGTCCAACCCACTTACAAGGATCCAATTATGGCGGATCCCTGAAGCCAGCAATGCAATCAGCGCTGAGGGTGAAGGCAGCGTGATTAACTGTTAGGGCCACACACACACACACACACACACGATGGTGGCTCCACTCGACAACCACAGCCACCTTTCGGGGTGGGGTGGCAGGGGGTGTGTGTGGGGGGGGCATTTATGGGCATCAATCCACCTCGAGCTGCCTCTGGTTCTACATGCATGAGGGCCTTGTGTAAGAGCTCCAAGCCTCCAACCCTTAACAGTGCAGGCGTGGGCCCCCTCATCTGGGTCCATAATGTGTATGGCGCGTGTGACCTTATGTATTAATTCACTGGGTGGCTTGGCTTTACGAGTGTGTCTGCAGGGTGCAGTATCCCACGCCATTAGCACAGCAAAAAAAATCCTTTTTGCAACACTAACGGAGATTATTTACTCTGCAAAAGAACGCATCTGATATTAACTTATTTTCTGTTCCACTTGTTTTTTTCTTTGGGGAGGGGGGCGGTGGTGATGGGGTGGGTAGTCAAGTGAGTTAAGTTGAGGAGAGAATGGATAGGTGGGTGTGGTGGTGGGTACACGGGGAGGTTTTCAAGGTCCTCTGTACGTTCAATCATGCCAAAGTACACAGCCCCCACCCAGGGGAGTCCGGTGTTGAGTTGAGTTTAGGCATATCTGCCGCATGGTGTATTATTGATGATTTGTTCAGGAGCTCTACACTCTTTGCTGTCAATGTCTGCAGTGGAGGCTGTGATTTAAAATGTATTGAGAGGTGAGTTTTGTTAGTTTCTCTCTCTCTCTTTTTTTGCCTAGCACTTTTTTTTCTTTCTCTTCCCCTCTCTCCCTTCCTCCCCCCTTTCTGTAAACACTGCATGCATAAACACATAAAAGGTGGCCAGAAGCAGCTTGCAGCAGTTGTTCCAGGCTGCTCGAGATCCACTATTTTCTCCTCCTGGGCGTTTTGAGTGTTCCCCCCCCCCACCCACCCATTTTCTTTTTTCTTTTCTATTTCTTCTCCCCCCATCACCCCCCCCCCCCCCAACCCCCTTCATCCCCCCACCTCACCCCCCCCATTTTTTTTTTCCCAGGCACTTTTCAGATGGAATGGGAGCAGGCACAGACAGAGCGGAGCGGCCGAGGCGGCGTTGAATGAGAGCCCTCTTTTGCCATTCATCATTCAATGCTGGAGGTCAGGTGCTGTTAGTCGATGGGCTCCCGGGGATCCGTAAAACACTCTCCCTGATGCCTGCCTGTCAAGCACACTGAAGCCGGTTGAGCGGGGCGAAAAACACATACACACATACACACACATACACTTACACACACACTTACACACATATACGCTTACACACACACACACACAGGCGCGCACACATACACACACACATACACACACACACAGACAGGCACGCCCACATACACACACATACACACACAAAATATGATTCCTTTACAGTTACAGCCTCATCAGTTCCTTAGGGTGCTGCTTTTGGCGTATAGTATCTTTTTTGTGATTTTCTATCCCACCACTTCTTTCCTTTACAGCAGCCTATATGTGTGATACTGCAATGATAACACTACAGACAAGTTTTCCAATTCAACAGCATTACTAGTCACCTTTTTCTGTTTGCTCATGTCTTTGCTTCGTCTGCGGAAGGAAACTTTGTGGCATACGCAGTGGTGAAAAGACGGGGCGAAGGTGTGAGTGTGTGTGTGTGTGTGTTTGTGTCAGGATGATGTGCGACTGACGTGCAGCTGACGGCATCGAGGCGGACACGGGGTGGGCGTTTTTTTTTGTTTTTTTTTCTTTCACGGTGGTTGCTGCCGTAGCAGCATCAGCTCTGGCACACCAGGCACGTGCGGCGCTAGCGGTGCTCAGATCACACGGAGAGATTATCAATGCCCCCTTCCAACCCTAACAAGCCAGCCTCCCTGTGACACGCTGCTGGAGCCGCACAGCACGACACCAGGACTCCTGCCAATCCTGGGCCCCACTGCTCCAAACTTCACAGCCCTGCACACACACACACACACACACACAGAAACACACACGCATACACACACATACACACACACACACACAGTGTGGGTGCGCACACACACACACACACAAACTGACACGCACATCAAATCATAGACATATCACACGCACACACACATATACCAAGGCCACACACACATTGACACCCACGGGTATATGCATGTGCATGCACACGCACCACACACACACAATCATGCACATCAAATCCCACATGTCACACCTACACTACACACACACACCAGGACCACACACAGACACACAGACACAGACACACACACACACACACACACACACACACACACACACACACACACACACACACACACACACACCAACAGACATGCACATCAAATCACACACACAGACACACACACACACACACACACTCAGAGGCAACACACAGAGAGGCCCCCCACCCACGGCACCGAGGCTGGGGCTGGGAGAGAAGAGGGCCTTCGTCTCTAATTAGAGGGGAGCTGATTGGCGGGGTCCCGGCAGCAGGGAGCCACTCAACCTTCAGCACATGCCAACTTTTCATTTTTCACTCCAATTTGGTCCCTCCTCCCCAGCCTGGCACCCCTTCTGAGCCCAGCCACACACCGCTGAGACACACAGGCAGGGGGTGGGCCAAGGTAGATGGGTATCGTACGACAAACTCGAACACACACACACACACATGCACACACACACACACACACACACACACACACACACGTAAGACGGTAGATAGGTATTGTACGTATCGCTGCAACAAACTCAAACACACACACACACACAAACAAATATATATATATATATAAATATATACAGACATAACACACAGTGTGGCCTTTCCAAAAGTTCTCGGTACATGTGCAACAAGCAGACAAACAAACAAATACACAAACAAACAACAAGAAAAAAAATACAACAAAAACACAAAAAAAAACCATAAAGGCCCGCACAAGACGGCCTTTTCTCTCTCTCTCTCTCTCTCTCTCTCTGTCTCTCTCTCTCTCTCTCTCTCTCTCCGCCAACTGGCCTCCAAGATTAATATGCGGATCAGCAAAGAGGGTAGCGGGACGAGGAGGCAAATTTGTCTGTGGTTTAATTAGCTGGGGGGTGTTGGCCAATTTTCGCTCCGTAATTATGGCAGCGGATCTCGCTGACCTTTCCAGGCATTTTCTGCACATTTGGCTTTTATCAGGTCATGTATTATTCACACTCTTTGTTGTGTATGTTCTCCCCAAGTCAGCCCCGGTGCCGCCACAGCAAGTGTGGTCAAATATATAAAATACACACACCTTCTTTCTCTCGCTCTGTGTGTGTCTCTCTCTGTCTCTCTCTCTCTCTCTCCCCTCTCTCTCTCTATCTCTCTCCCCCCTCTCTCTCTCTGTCTCTCTCTCTCACTCTCTCTCTTCAGCTCACTCTCATTCTTTCCAACACACATCAATACACAAACATCTTCTCTCTCTTTCCCTCTCTCTCTCACTCTCTCTTCAACTCACTCTCTCCAGCACACACCAATACACACATATCTTCTCTCTCTCTCAAACACACATACAAACACACCTTTTCTCTCTCTTTTTCCCCCTCTATCTCTCGCTCTCTCTCTTTCATCTCACTCTCACTGTCTCCAACACACACCAATACACACACACCTTCTCTCTCTCTCTCTCACACACATACAAACACAGATTCTCTCTCCGATACTCTCTATCTATCCGTCTCCCTTCCTCTCAGACACACACACAGAGATTCAGCATTCTGTGTGTGAGAGAGCCAGGCCAGCCTGCCTTACTGTTTAATTTTGCTTTCATCCGACCCCCCCTCTACCCACCCTTTCCTACCCCCCACCCCCGTACACCTGCAGTGCTCAGCTATGAAACACAGGGGTCATCAGCACCCCTCTCTGGGAAAGAGAGAAAAAAAAAGAGAAGCAGAAAGCCAAAGCGGCAGAGCAGACTGTCCACAAGGTGGTAATCCATATTTATGAGCATGTCATTCGGCCTGCCTTCAATAAAAGTCAATTTTCCACGGGAGGAGGAAACCGCTTCAACGACATGGATATCGCTCGCCACTGTTTTCACCCTCTGTAACTTAACAACAAAGACTGCAAACAAGAGGAGCATGACACAGAATGCCACACACAAAGAAAAAGAGAGAGAGAGGAGAGAGGGAGAGTGAATGAGAGTGAGAGAGAGAGAGGGGGACACAGAGAGAGAGCGAGGGGGTGGGGGGGGGAGAGAGAGGGAGAAACTGAGAGAGAGAGAGACAGAGAGAGACAACATTAAATGTGTCTTTATCCAAAGTGTTCTTTCATGTTGAAAGAGGGGTGTAAAGTCAAGTGGGGAGAGTGCACATGAAAGGAGGGGAGGGGCGGGGCAGGAGTGGTGGTGCTGTGCTGAGGATCTGACATACACAAAGGGGCTTGCGCAGCAGCATACTAACGAGGTTATTAGGGGATTAAGCACAGGGTTAACAGCGGGTGTCAGAGCTCGGCCCATGCCAGAGGACGCCAGCTAGCGCGGTAGCTCGCCAGTGAGCAAGCTCGCATGTTCACACAGTCATGCACATAACTAGCCATGCATGCACGTATGCATGTATGTATGCATACGCACATGCACACAAACACACACACACACACATACAGTTATGTACTGTGCATAAATTCACACATAGATACACACATATACACACAGACTCACTTTCGCGTGCGCGCACACACACACACACACACACACACACATACACACACACACACACACCCACATACAAAAGTTACACACACAGAAAGGCACACACACATACACACACACACACAGTTATGAGAGTTATACACACACACACACAGACTGAATCTCACACACACACATGCACACATACATACACACACACACAAAAAAAAACTAGCAGTGCTACGTGCAGAGCGTTGCTGGAGCAGTAACCAGGCCCAGCTGGTGCTGGAGGGGATGGATTTAAAGGGCCAGCGCCCGGGGGGGAAGTGGTGGGTTCCTGTTTGTGAGCCCTTCTTTAACGAAACGCTTAAAGCGGCCAAATGAGAACGCTGCTTACCCAGCAAAATTGCTGCTAGATGGAGCAGAAAGTGCACAAATTTTCTATGACACTCCCGTAATGAGGTTTTATATTGACCCAAGCGCACCGACCGGGATTGCCCCCCCCTCCCCGCCTCACCCCTTTCTCGCCTGCTCTCACTCCCGCCCAAACGCTCCCCTAACCTACACACCCACCCCTGACACCCCACCCAAACACCCGCACACCCCCACCCCCGTCTGTTCACTCACTCTCGTTCTCCGCGGCTATTTATTTTGGCAAACCATCCACGCCACGCCGTGCTGCAGCCACACACACCCCCACACCCGCCCCCATCCACCCCCACCTGAGTTCAGGTGGGTATGGTTGTGGTTGGTGGTGGTGGGGGGGCAGGGGTTTCGTGCACACCTCTCTCTCGGAGCAGAGCACATCATTGGGTATTCACGGGTAGCCATTATTTAGTTGGTTTGACACAGCGTTCAGGAAAAACAGGTGGACCATGGATGAGAAAGAGAGCAGAGGGATGTTAGAGATTCACACTGTGCTGGGGCCCATGCATGGGTATATGGAAATTTATGACACAAGAAAAGATAATGAATATTTTTACATATACATGGACCCATTATGCACGAAAGCTAAAAAAATAGGTTCAAACCTAGGCAGATGTTCAGCCTGCTTTATAACTGGATAAACAGACGTATTATGTGGTCATTTTGTATATAAAATAAGTTTTAAAAATGTTAATCTTTCATTTTTACAAGATGAAAGCCTGTGCTTTTTTGCCGTGCCTGACTTTGTCCTCAATGACTCCAAAGTGCTCTTCTGCCTAAAGGTCATCCTTGGATGATGATAAAAAGCCAAGGAAACTCTGATATCCTGCTTATCTTGGAAGACTTATTGCATTCACAGCTTTGCTACTGTGGCTCACCTTGCACTGAAAAATGACACTCAATCCTTTACGAAATTCCTTGTAGCCAGTATCAATATCGGTATGATAAATGCCAGGGTCTGCAAGTTGGAAAATTGGTGCTATTTCAAAAATAATGAAAAAAAGAAAAATATGACAAATTGTTCTTATTATATGTGATTCCTCTATAGTGTGAGATGTTGGTGATTGTGGTAAAACAATCACTCCACAAGTTGATTTGTTATTTAAAAAAAATGCATGCATGTACAAATTATGTTCAAACACATAACCAGTTTGCTGAAGGTCTTCTTGAACATAATAGCAGGGAATTGGTCATGTCTCTTCCCTTCCTCCTCAATCAATCTGTGTACATGTGGGATACTTGTGATTGCATGGACAAGTGGGAAGAAAGAGAAGAACAATAACAGATGCCTCCTTCGTTACATGGTGGTGGTGCTCAGCTGCCGAAGCGGCGCATCGTACCCGCTTCCAAACGCTTCCCTCGGATAAACATGCACTTGACAGGCCTTTCACACAGCCACAATAAGGGCTTTTCTTTCTGACAAACATCAAACCATGACCTTTAAGTGATTCCTGCTTGCAGAGAAAGCATGAGGGCCCAAAAAAGAAATAAATAAATAAAGAAAAAAAATAAATCAATAGAGTTCTGCTGGAGAGATGAGATTAGGAGCGGCCAAATTGATTATTCCATTTCATTTTCATCTTGATTTGAGATTCTCCGGGCCTCAAGAGCTGTTCATGCAGATGAAATCAGACCCCCAACACCCCCTCTCCACTCCCAACCCGACTACCCGGCCCCATGGAGCACCACTAACCTGGCTACATATTTTCACACTTACAATACAATCTCATTTACACAGGACAATAACAAAGCTGCCCGCTTATCTGTTGGTGTTATTGTGGTGTCGTGATGCTGTATGTGTTACTGTTGCTCTTTATTTATGTATGAGCTGTAGGGAAGTCTGCGATGCAGTGACTGTGAAGCACAAGACGAATCTCCCCTTGGGGACAATAAAGTATACTTTACTTTTTTACTTACTTTACAAATAACAACTTTGTCATCAAATATGAGGGGGAGGAAAAGCAATGGCATCGATGAGTGGTGTGGGCTGCGTGGTGTGGTGCTTTGCTAACGTGAGTGGAAGGGCTCCAGACTGTTTTCTGCAGCAGGCCACCTCCCAAGGTCACCGCAGCCTGGCCCTTTGTCACATCCATATTATTCAAGTGTGCAGGAGCTGTGAAAGTGACACTCAAAGGTGACAGTGGAGAACGCCGAACCGCTGATCTCAAGCCAGAGGTTTGACGAACGGGGAAGAAGGTGGAGGGGAAGGAAAGGAAGAGGAGAGAGGGGGGGGGGGGGCGAGAGAGAGAGAGGGAGAGAGAGAGAGCGAGAGAGAGAGAAGGGGGATGGGAGAGGTAAAAGGGGGAAAAAAAGGTGGACGTGCTCCTGGCTTTCTCCCTAGCGATTAAGCAGTCACATATCTGCTCAAGCTGAAAGGCAAACATGACCAACAAAGACTTTCTAGTCTGCTGGCTCTCTCTCTCTCTCTCTCTCTCTCTCTCTCTCTCTCTCTCTCTCTCTCTCTCTCTCTCCCTCTCCCTCTCTCTCTCCAGCCTCTGCCAGCACTGAGGACCCCCATACTATCCATCAATCTATAGGTCACCGTGACAACAGCTTGCCATTTAGCAATCCAGCTCAAAGCCTTGAGAAAAATAAAATAAAAATAAAATAAAATGAAATGGGGGAAAAAAAACCAACACAACAAAGTTAGCGAGGGGGCAGAAAGTCATTTTTCACATGCCACAGGTGTTGAAATGTCCCTCCCCGAAGACCCTTTCGTATAGAAACTGTCACGCCTGTGGTAAATACGCATAGAAACTTGCCTTTCTGTCAGGGGATGCTATCAAATGGCTATTTTACTAACAAAAAATAACGCATAGGGTTTTACTCTCGGCTTACATTAAACTTGCATTTGTGAATAATTAGATTCAGAAATAATGCAAGTTAAATTGTGCATACTGTGGGGATACACATACCATATTTGTGGCGTGCTTAAAACCATTTAATGAGTGCTTATTTACACTGCAGAAACAGGTTGGTCTAGTGTGCACTTTCATTAAGGGGGTAAAAAAATTGGTAATAAACTGGGACAAGAAATGCCTTCAAAACAAAAATTTGTTTCCATTTAGCTTTGTGGTTGTTTTCTTTTTTTTTTTTTGTTCCTGCACTCTTGTATTCGCACAGAGTGCATACATTAAAAAACTAAGTCTTTGAGCAGGAAATGCTGTGTGGATCCACGCCTGTACGGAAAGATAGCTGTACAGAAAATGTAAAGTGGCATATCTCCGTGGCAAGAGAAATACATCACTGCTTATTAAATCAATGCTTGACTGGGGGAAAAAAAAGTCTGAAGCTAAAATAATGAAGCACTTAAAAATGATCTGTGCTTCACTGGGCCTTACCTGATCTGTGCGGTGGGGGAACACCAATCTGCTGCATATTAAAGGAGGTATATTAATCCTGGAGAGTCTCAAAGCTGCCTTTAAATGGGAGGAGAAGTCCTCTGTGACTTGCTACTTTCTCAATATGCCCCCCATTTAATTTCAGTGGGGTGTTGGGGAGAGGGAGGAGGGGTGGTTGGATGGGGGGAGGTGTGTGGGGGGGTGCACCATGCGGCATCCATGGCTGTCATTGATTTGGTGTGAAACTTTTTTTTCTCTCCCCTGTGAACACCCCCCCTCCCACACACACCCCCACATCCACCCCCGCCCCCGCCCCAACCCCTGCACACACAGGCGGGTGTTTTAATTATTGCGCTGGGCAGACACTACACAGCCCTCCACCTGCTTCCTCACGGCCTTTAATTGAGTGACACCTAACTAGGAAGGGAGACAGAGCTCCCAGGTTAACACCACAGAACAGAGGGGCCGAGCATGTGATTGCACTGAGCTCAGAAGCACAACTACAGGCCTAAATTCAAGAGCCATTGAGAGGCATGATCAGGCCAGCAAGCTTGTGAGGCTGAGAAGCAAAAAGGTAATTATGACTGGCCTTGTTCTAAAGGCACTGGGCTCCACAGTCGGGGAGGGAAGGACTGTCTGTGGTGGCCACTGTGAGACCATGACTTTGACCACAGCTTCAGAGAAAAAACCTTGGTGGTAACCGACACAAAACGCCTGATTCTGGCAAGTGGTTCAGGACAAAATGGTTGCAATGAGACACAAATTTGTGATTCTAACCAGAGTCTCAGAACACTGCCAGGCCTGAAGCATTGAGAGAAAAAAGAAAGGGGAGAGAGAGAGGGTTGGGGGTGGGGGGCAGGGGGGGGTGGCTGGGGGAGAGGGCAAGCATCTTTGATGTGTGCTGATTACAGCATCTTGGAGGAGTCTTACCAGAGCCTTCTCCTCCTGCAGTATATTAAACAGGCCCCTTCACTGGGGATAAATATTTCACACCCACTAGATTTTTTTTTCTTTGACTTGATATACCCAAACAGGATTTACCCTCTCAACATAAAGAGCAGGTCTTTACATTATCGAGAGTCATATCTGCAGCTGAGGGGGTAAAAAAAGAGAAACATCAGCATTTCAAAAAGTTATTCTTATCACAAACAACGACTGGCAGGGCAGTGGTAGTGAGGGAGGGGTGCCTTGGCAACCTGCAATTATGACATCACACAGGCTGCGCCCTTTTAACGACCGTCAAATTCTCTAAAGTTCATCTGAATTGTTTAGGTTTTTCTCTCTTTCTCATGGTTTTCTTTTCCTTCTTTCTGTAGGCAAACACAGGCGCCTTACCTCATTCCTCTTCCTCCTCTAAGCCTCTCCTTTCTCTCCCACCTCTCTCTCCCTCCTCCACCCCCCCTCCACCTGCCACACACACCCACACACACACACACACACACACACACACACCCCACCCTACCCGAATCTTTCACACATTAGGTGCCACATATGCTTTGGAATGGCTGCGTGCGTGTGTGTGTGTGCGTGCGTGCGTGCATGAGTGTGTGCGTGAGTGTGTGGAGATGTTTTCCCCCCTCCTTCCCTGGCGTGAAAACAAAACGCGGTGCGACCTTTGTCCGACAAGTGTCAGGCGCGTGGCGGCGGAAATAAATGAGATTTTAAAAGGCGCTCGGCGTGCTGCGTGCGGCGGCCTGACGCCCAGATAAAAGGCAGATCGGATCTTATGTGGGCCATTATTTTTAATACACACTACACCATTCAGCAGATAGGTGCCCCTATCGCCACACGTGGAAACGGGGAGGGGGGGGTCTAATTAGAGGGGTGTTATTGTTGTGAGGGAGTCCGACGGTAGTCGGGCCAGTCGACGAGCCAGTCGCCTGGAATACTCCACTGCCTTCAGCATGGGACAGAGAGGAAGAGAGGGCGAAGGACAGAGAGGGAAAAAGAGAGGGAATCACAGAGGAGTGAGAGAGAGAAAGAGAGAGAAGAAAGTGGGAATGAGAGAGGAAAGAGAGAAAAACAAAGAGAGAGAGAGAAAGAGAGAGGGAGAGGAAGGAAAGAGAGGGTAGATGGATTCCTTTGATTTGATTTTTTTTGGGGAGGGGGTGGTCATTACTGTGCACTCTGGTGGGACTATCTGTTTGGTATTCCCCGGTGGCACTTTCCATTTGAAAGCACTTGGTGCAGAAAGCAACCACATAAATCAAAAAGGCCAACTTGTTTCGGATTATCTCGCGAAAAGGGCAGCGCGCGCTGGCGATGACGTCACCTGATGCTTCAAATGTCTCTTCAGCGAACTCGCACGCCGCAAGCCACACGCCTCACCCCTCAACCCACCTACCCCCTCCAACATACATACAGATATGCACACACGCGCACGGCACACGCATCCGACCCCCCCCCCCCCCGCCCCCTCCAGAGTCGACCCCGCTATCTTCTCCCTACAGCTCGCCGTCTGACAGGCAGCCATGACACCACTCAGCCATGGGCCATACAAATGAGGGTCAGATAGAAAGATGGAAAGATCCAACCCCAGTGCTCCAGCTACCCCTCCCCCCCCTTCCCTTTCCCCTTCCTCCTCCTCCTCCTCGCCCTTCTCCTGCTCCTCCTACTCTCTCCACCCCTCTTCTTCACTAGCCTTCATCCCTCATGTTCCCCAGCATGTGTGAACAGCTCGACACACACGCACACGCACAAACTGCCGTGAGGTATATGTATGGATGCATGAGTGTGTGTCTTTATTTCTGTGTGTTTGTACGTGTGTGTGTGTGTGTGTGTGTGTGTGCGCGTGTGTGTGCGTGTGTATGTGTGTGTGTGTTTACTGGTATGTGTTATGTGTATGTGTGATGTGTGTGTATGTGCATCAGGGTGCATGTATGCATTAATGTGTGTGTGTGTGTGTGTGTGTGTGTGTGTGTGTGTGTGTGTGTGTGTGTGTGTGTGCATGCATGTGTGCATGTGTGTGTTTGTTTGTATGTATGTGTGTGTGCATGTGCATGAGTGTCTGTGCACGTGCAAGTGTTGATGCTAGAAGCCATGTGTGGTTGGCTAAGCCCAGCACACAGCAACAGCCTCAAACAGATAAGCCTATAAGAAAAAGGGACAGTGCCTAACCACCTCCACCCCTCCACCACTCCACCATCCCTCCACCCCTCCACTCCACCACCCCTCCACCACACCCCCACCACACATCACACTCATGTCCCACAGCAGAGCGGTTGACCAGCCTAGCAATCCAGCCATCCAGCCAGGCCTCCCCACAGCGCGTCAGCCCAGACAGGAGAGCAGGAGAAGGGGGCATGGGTCAGGGCTGAGGGGCACTTGTTGGCTGGCTCTGGAGGGCAGCTGTCGACAACAACGGAGAGGGTGGGGGGAGAGAGGAGGGGGGAAAGGCAGAGGGGGATCAGGAGGGGAGAGGGGAGAGGGGAGAGGGGAGGGGATTGGAGGGGGGAGATGAGGAAGGGGGTTGTAAACATACTCAGAGTGTTAAAAAGACAGCAAGAGAGACGGATAAAGCAAGAGAGAGCGAAAGAAACAGGCAGACAGAAAAAGAGTGTGTACGTGCATGTGCATGTGTGTGTGTGTGTGTGTGTGTGTGCGTGCGTCTGTGTGTGTATGTATTATGTATATGTATGTGTGTATGTATTATGTGAGTGTGTGTCTGTGTATGTACCCTACATAACTCAACACTGGAGGGAATATAGATTGAGACAGTGATGGTGGTGATGCTCACGTCCTCTTCTGTTATCCATTACTATGTGCAGACACGGCATGATGTTTTCTCTGCTGAGAGCAGCAAGTCTACATCTCTGGTAGCAACCTTCTGCCTGGCCTCACTCCTGCTCCTGCTGCCACTCTGCCCATACAGCTCACACGTTTCATACACACACACACACACACACACACACACACACACACACACACACACACACACACACACACACACACACACACACACACACACACACACACACACACTAACACATACACTAACACTCACATGCATGCTGCTGCTTTCTTTCTCTACCTCACTAATAGACAGACATGTATTGTGCATGTTCCCACATACCCACACAAAATCACTCTCGCCCTCACCACTGAGAAGAAAAAAAGAAGAAATGTCTAGTGGAAATCAATGCTTCTCTAAAGGAATTACGTTACATTACTGGCCCATTATTATATTATTCCGCTTTACATATGTCCTTCAAGTATCATTTCATCTCAATTTCAGAGACCATACGCTCACATATTCCTGGAAGGCAGCATGCATCTCATTCACACACGCAACATACGAGATACTATTACAGTCCGACACATACACACAGACGCACATAACATCACATAACATAAGAGTGGGACTAACAGTTACTGTGTACCACTTTAATAGCTACTAACAGTTAGAACAGAAGAGAGAGGGCCTGCCTGTTGGGCAGAGGAGGAGCAATTGGTGGAGCACAACACAAAAGATAAATGGGTAAAAAAATGTTTAAATTAATGGAAATGAGATTGTAATGAATCTGTGGTATGCTGGCCCACACATTTCTATAAGGGAACCCTTAATGGCAACTACTTACAAAGATGAGATGCTGCCACAGGCTTGGTGTGTAGGACTGTGTTGTGATGAATGTGAAGAACAACAAAAAAATACACAAAGTATAGAAAAGTCATGACCTGTGAAAATAACACAATAGATATATTGATGGCTTACTGCAAAAGTCAAGATGACCAAAATATAAATAAAATACAATAAACAATAATCAAATGAAAAAATAATGAAATGGTTACCAAGAGTATGCAGGAGGTCAGGGGTCAAGGTTCAGAGGGCAAATCAAACAGGAAAACCAAAATGGCAGCTGCAAAGATGTCTGTGGGGGGAGAAAAAAAAAATAAAGCGAGAAAAATGATGTAAGCAACGTTACATAAGGCACTACCACATAAAAGCCAGGACATTCGTAGGCATGGAAATCAGGTACTCGTCCTGAACCTTCGCGGCTTCAGCAAATGCATTCTGGGTACCGAGGTTGTGGCTTTTTTTAAACCTGCAGGACAAAGGACACTTGTTTTGTCCTTCTATGCAAACGGCTTTAGGCTCCCAGCACTTTCTTGCTTTTTATCCCTGTGGAGTGTTGCGGGAGCGTCTCAGGTAAGAAAACAAACACCTTGATCTGAACTCTCTGGCTCTCGCGGCGGGCTTTTAATACACTGCCGGACCCAGCGGAGATAGTGGCTATGTGACTGAAGTGTTCACAAAATTAGACAGCATCTTTTTATCATCCCTCACCAGGGGCTGGGCCGTAAATGAAGGGTTTGCATATTCCAAAGCTCTCAGGAAGATTAGATGAATTAAATTGCAGACCTAAAAGGCAACGCATAGAATGCACCTTTACATACACTGGCCTACGGCACGTACACACACACAAACACAAACACGCACACACACACACACACATACACACAGTAGTCCCTTGCCTTTTACACAAACACACACACACACACACAAAAGAATGCATATGTACGCGCGCGCACACACACACACACACACACACAAAAGAATGCACATGTACGCACGCACACACGCACACACACACACACACATACACATACAAACACTCACAACCACACACACACACACACAAACACTCACAACAAACCACACACACACTCTAATATGGGATGCAGTGGGGATGACACAAGCACATATTTCTTGGCTTTAGTAATTAATAGGATGAAAAGATGCAGTCCCCAGTAGGGACAAGGCAGTACCTGTTGACAAGCACCGTGGTGGTCTGGCCAACTCCAGCAGGCATTCATTACACACAGTAGCAGCGCTGGGTAATCTGTAGGCCTAGCATGGCGGTCCGTTTTGCTTCCGCTATCTTTCCTCATAAAGAGGAAATATCATATCATAAGTATGAGGCAGGATATTACATCGCCCTTCCATGAATGGGCCAAGGACTGAATTTCAGTACAAATTAGTATGTAGCTTTCTTCCTCTCTGATTATACCGGCATGCTAGTAGAATAATAAAATGTGCTGCCGTTTTACGGTTCGCTAGCAACGAACTGGGAAGTATGTAATGAAAAGTGTATCTCTGAGTTAAAACATGCAATAAATCATATCAATAAAATATATCTTATCACAGTAACCCGTGTGTCCTCTTGAAAACTGTACTAGAGATCTGATTATGGCCCACAAAGAGAATCCACAAAGAAAATCTCTTATTTGTACTGCCTCTAATAATCTCCTCCCCTGTTACTTTTTGAAAATGGGCCTCCCACTGTGAGGCCCCTCTCTGCCTACTACATCTTTGACTGGGGTCGACCTGCAAGCAATTCGTAAACTGAACAAAGGCCATCCAACTGCAGAGGCCTGCCACTTGCATGAGGAGAGGTCCTTGGTCCTCCTTCTTTTTCGTTCCTTTTTCTTCATGAATACCGCGTTCGTTCGTCTGTCCGCGTGTGGCCCTGTGCTGTTTCAACTCGTGAGCAGTGTTTTGATCTGCTACAAAGGAGGGACCGATTCGTGTGGAGCCAAAGTCACCTTGATTGAAGCCTGCAGTGACAAAGCAGCCCAAACATCCAATCGTAATGACTTTGCTCTCTTATGTCTTTCAGTGACATCCTTTTTCTGGTGCAATGTATAAAAGCAGACAGTAAAAGTGCACGCAGGTACACACAGACAAGTAGGCTCTCTCTCTCTCTCTCTCTCTCTCAATGCACATACACTATAAAAACCGCTAACTTGCAGGAATTCTGCAGCGCATCAGAGCTCACGATATTAGCGCTCTGCCAATGCTTGACTGGTCAAAGAGTACCTTGAAGTTGCATTGTGCTGCTAGGGGAAGAGAACAAGCACAGCAATGGGGACAGAGAATAAGAGAGAGAGAGGGAGAGAGAGAGAGAGAGAGAGAGAGAGAAGAAGAAGAAGAAGAAGAAGGGGAGGCTTGTGGAGAAGAGGCAATCCCCAATCCATTAAATATGAGCAAATCATCAAAGACAAATTACACTTCAGCAGGATATGCAAATTCCAAATTAGATGCAAGTCATCAAAAGATATGCACAATTATATTTAGGGGGGTGGGGGGGCTTCAAAAAGTGTCTACTTTCCCCCCAACAATGGCATAAGCCTCCCGATTGTACTAATGGGATTTTTCTCAGTGCATCTTCACATCGTCCGTGACACTCACATTCATCAGTGCTCCATCAGTGCTTCGCTGGATTACTCCCATCGCCACCGAAAATGCAGTTAGTTTGAACTTGGGGAAACACAGGGACAATTACCATCACTTCACACGACCAAAGCCACAGCCTAAGGAGCCAATCAATACCTCCAGTAGGAGACCCCCACCCCCCACCCCCACCCCCTTTGGTGGTGGTGGTGGTGGAAGGAGAGGGCCTGAGAGACTCTCGCTGTTTATCCCACGTCATTTCCAAAAAGGCTTTGTATTTTTTACACCCATTTGAATGGCTTCACTAAATCCCCCTTTTGCAACTTCTGGGAGAACGAGTGTGGGGATTCCAAAGCTTCGTGGCTTTGTGTCTTCATGAGGTGTGCAGATACAGAGCAGGTTCATTTCTACAAGCAGCGCCACAAGGGTTCTAGATAAAAATACAGAGGTTAAAAGGTTAACCGGACATTTAAAAAAATGACCATTTCATGCAGCCTAACCATTTCAACTGGCCAAATCCAAGAGCCGTGTTTGTGTTGGAATGTGCTCTGGACTGACTTCCATTTAAAGGTCACACTCCAGAAGACACATCTAGTTCAGTGACAAAAGTACAAGAAGGAGGGATTTCCTTCCCTTAAAAGCCCCGTCATTCCCCTCAGTTGCATCACATATAAAGGCCTACTAATGGCACTTTGGTTTTTTTTTGTTGTTTTGTTTTCTTCCTTTTCTTTTCTTTTTTCTTTCTTTTTTTCTGCATTTGTCGGTAGCAGCAATTGGCGTGGTTATTACACACCATTTCAGATCAACTCAGAAGAAGAGGCCCTCAGAGGAAGACCACCTCACCTAAAAGCCATTTGATGCTCCCCCCCCCACCCCCACTCTCTTTCTCTCCCTCCCTCCCTCCCACCACCCATCACCTCACCCCCTCCCCCAGCATATGATGAGACTTATCATCGTGGAGCAGCGTGCAGATATTGTCAGGGCTGCTTTCAAGTAATCCTGATTAAGGATCCAAGCTTCCTTCTACCACGCAGCCACTACCCCACCCCCCACCCCCCTCTCTCTCTTTCCCTCCCACCCACATGACTATCAAGGGTACAATTCCGCCTTTGTTGGCTTTATCGACTGGCTATGGGTGCCCACGGTATTCTATATATCAAAGAAGAGATATATCGCATAGCTGTGCTCCTTTAAATCACACGTTTGGCTAGTTTCCGCCGCCGGCTTGGCTGTGGTTGCTGGGGCCGAGTTGAGTTGAGTTGGGTTGGGCCGGGCCGGGCTGGGCTGGGCTCCGTCAGTGCGTGGCAAGGTCACTAGGAGGGGGAGGGAAAGGAATCCCAGTCCGCGGGCGGAGAGGTGCGGCCGGGTTTAGACTAATGCGAGGTAAAGTGGGGGTCATCGCTCAGACAATGCACACACGTCGTCACGGAGAGGTGGGAACTTTTCCTCAGGTCATGAGGAATAGAGAACATGAGCAGCTCAGCAAGCAGATGTTAATTCATCATCGCTGTGTGTGTGTGTGTGTGTGTGTGTGTGTGTGTGTGTGTGTGTGTGTATGCGTGTGCTGTAAGTGTGAGTGTGTGTTTTTGTGAGTGGCAGTGTGTGTTTGTGCATGTGCAAGCGTGTGTGTGTGTGTGTGTGTTTTTTTTTTGCCTGTGTGTGTGTGGTGGGTGTGTGTGTGAGTGTGAGTGTGTGTTTGTGCATACGCAAGTGTGTATGTGTGGGTGTGTGTGTGCTAGGGTAGGAGATGCAGACTGTTTAGGCTTGGCCCTTAAGAGTTTTCTCAATGCTCACCGTTCCCTGGAATCAACCTTCACAGTGCAGCCGGCATCTCTGCTTTCATGGCTTGTTAAGTATGAGAATTTCTTCAGTCTAATGTAATGCCGATTGATCAGCAGTTGGTATGTATGGAAAAGGAGCGTATCGACAAGAAATCTCTAGAAACCTTTACATCTGCCCTCCCTTTCACTTTTGGCTGCAATGTGTGTGTCTCTAAAAGAAGCTTTTAAAAGAAAAACACGAGCTACACTGTGTGACATCTATCGTGCCACATATGAAAAATCCTGAAAAAGATGGAAATGAAATTCATGAAATAAACATGAACACATTATAACGTGACTAGGAGTTGTTTTATTAAAGCTGCGTAGGAATCCACATATTTACACGTCATAGACGAGTGTGTCCCTCCAGTTATACGAATATATAATTAACAGTCTCCCATTTGCCATTCCGTTTCATCATATGCTTATTTCCACTTGTAATCAATGTGAGAGCACAACGTCAAAAGTTTATGCAAAATCCAGCATGAAGCACATATTGACTGTCAGTAATCGAATGATGACAAATGATTAAAAGAGTAAAATAGTGTGTTTATTTCACTGTTCACTCACACAAGGGCTGATTACAAAAAGGCTCTTCATTCTCATATAAATACTTCTGCTTCTTTAAATGAAAAAAGAAAAAGAAAAAGAAAAAGAAAAAACGCCTACAGGCCTTGTGTAACTGGTTAAAATTTAAAAAATTCTTCCTCTCGTCCCCTTTTTATCACTAAAAATGGATGGTCTTTTTAACGGCTGGCCAGATTGCCATGCATAAATGACGCACATCATCACAGCTAGGGGCCATCTTTCCCTTTTTTGTTTTTTTTTTCTCCCTTCGTTGCCAAAGCTGAAACACACAGCTTAGAGATGGCTGCCCCCCCAACACTCCCCACTCCCCCCTTCCACCCCCACCCCACCCCACCCCACACTATCCCACATCCCACCCCCCCTCTTTGCTTTGCTCTTTCCCTCTTTCTCTCAGCCCTGCCTAGCCAGAGGACTAGCAGCAGTGGAGGAGGAGAAGAAGAGAGAGATAGATAGAGAGAGAGAGAGAGAGGGAGAGAGAGAGAGAGAGAAAGAGGAGGCCACGACAGGGACAGGCCTTTCGACGCCAGGGCACAGTTCTTATCCTATATTGAAGCTGTCACATGTGTGTTTGGAGCTCGGAGGCAGACAGGCAATTTTACCATTGTAGTGAGAATCAATACTCCATCACCGTGTTCATGTGGAGCACCCCATCCTTCAGAGGCTGCGTAATTTATATTGTTTTTGCCCCGACGAAAACAGCACCAAAAGCAATATAAGCATAGTGGGGGGGTTGGGGGGGGGGTGGAAAAAAGAAGATGAGCGTCCCTCGTGTTCATGGTGGCTCTTATCATGGAGGGGGGAAAAGGGGGCTGGGGGGGTGGGGGGTGGGGGGGTAATGGTGGGAAGGTGTACAGGGAGGGCTAATAACTTAGACCAGCGCGTGTCTTAAATACCCAGGATACGTCACTTTATCTGCCGCCAACATTTTCCTCTCGGCAGGGAGGACTTTTCTGGACGCTTCCAAAAGAAAACTGATCCTGCTCGCAGATACCCCCATGCTGGGCGCTGCCTGTCCCTCCATGTAATTATTAGAGCCGGTATCTTCCCGGGGCTTGTCTGTCAAGGGCATGCTGCAGATGCATATTTATTGGGTTTATACTGCCAGCCAGATACCCAGCAAGGGGATACTCTGAATTTTTATGTTACGTTCTATTCCAGTCTGAGATCCAGTTTGATTCCTTTCTTTACTGTGGGTATGTGTATGTGAGTATGTGTGTGTGTGTGTGTGTGTGTGTACGAGGGTGTGAGAAAGAGAGAGAATGGAGAGAGAGACAGAGAGAGAGAGAGAGAGAGAGTGTGTGTGTGTGTGTGTGTGTGTGTGTGTGTGTGTGTGTGTGTGTGTGTGTGTGTGTGTGTGTGTGTTTGAACGTGTGTGTGTGTGAGTGTGTGAATCTGTGAGTCTCTGTGTGTGTCTGTCTGGGCCTGCTTCCCATTTCACTGGTGTTTCATGTCCACTGAACGAGACAGAACATCAGCGCTGGTGCTGAATACACACACACACACACACACACACACAAAACCTCTTAGGGTGGTGTGTTGTAGCTTTCACACACTGGCTGCACAATCAAAGCATGGAGGTGCACAGTGAGGCGTCCTTTGTTGATTGTCCATGGGTGTCAAGAATTTGTAGGAATGAGATGAGTCCTCGTCTCACATGAAATGCTGTGCTGCAAGCCACACCAAACCCCAAGTCCCGCCAGAAAGTGTGTGTGTGAGCAGGCATGTGTGTGTGGAGGGAGGGTGTGTGTTTGTGTGTGTGTGTGTGTGTGTGTGTGTGTGTGTGTGTGTGTGTG
This sequence comes from Setipinna tenuifilis, assembly GCA_030347295.1. NCBI lineage: Eukaryota > Metazoa > Chordata > Actinopteri > Clupeiformes > Engraulidae > Setipinna > Setipinna tenuifilis. Next base: position 19,440,287 of record CM059270.1, read on the forward strand.
TGTGTGTGTGTGTAGATGCATGAGTGTGTGTCTCTGTGTGTGCGTCCATGCACGTGGATGTGTGTGTATGTGTGTGTGTGTGTGTGTCTGTGTGTGTGTGGGAGGGGAAAAGGAGAAATAGGAGGCGGATGACAACCCTAGTTGCAAAAAAGAGTTCCACATATTCCGCCATACGCACACACACACATACACACACACAACCACCCACCCAAACACACACACACACACACACTCACACACACACACACACACACACACCCCAAAGTGTTAGAGGCCAGATAATAATGGAGGTAATGATGACTCCAGCACCCTGCCCCCTGTGCCATGCGCTCCCCTCTCCCCTCTGCCTATCGATTAGAGCGCGGCCCAACACAGCCCTGTCTCACACTCAGCCGCCTTCAGCACTTTCCGGAAACTTTTCTGTCTCCGAGCAGGGCAGAGAGGGAAAAAAAAAATAATAATAAAATAAAATGAAATAAAACAACTCTCTGAAGGGGCCAAGCAAGGGACACACTCCAGGTGGCAGAGAAGGGCGGGAGAGGGGGATGGGGTGGTGGAGGGGGGGGGGGGGGGGGGGGGGAGGATGAGGGGAAGGGAGGATGAGGGGAGGGGATGGGAGGAGGGGTGAGAAAATAAGGCTGAAACGTTCAGGACACACAGAGCAACGGCCACAGAGGTGAGAAGACAACCTCGGGCATCTCAAACATCCCTCACACACCCCCACCGCCACCCCCACCCCCACCCTGCTCCTCCCCCCACATTAAAAAAGAGCTGATAGAAGCGGCAGGACTCCTTTACTCGTTTTTTTTCCTCCCCTTCACCTCTATTCTATCCTGCTGTGTTGAACGTCCTGATGTGCATATATGCTGATGTCCTCCTAATGCTCCCTATGGCTGCTATAAAGGAAAAAGAAACGAGTGAGGAAGGCGAAAAAAAGCCCAGAAAAAAAAAAAAAAAAAAACACTGACAAATGGAACTAATGTGCACCAGTAGAAACCCCTTTTGCCTTTGCAGGAAAGTCAAATGCAAATCAGTAGTGATGAAAATAAACAAGTGGGGCTTTATTTCAGATACTGGATTGAATGTCGGGGTAAATATGCCTTTAGCGGCGACATTAACATCTTGGAGGAGAAAATAGACCGCAAATGTATCAGTAGTCACCGTGAACGATTAGGTCTATTAGGTAAATATAATAGACAGGCTAATATATGGCTTTGGGGCATTAAGGGTGAACCTGTGTGTGTGTGTGTGTGTGTGTAAATGTTGCAATAGTATATCTTTTTTCATAAAATGCACAGTCATTTTGGATTTAAACCAGCCCTCCCCAGCCTATCGTAAAATTCATAACCCAGCATGCATGTTCGCTGTCAAAGGAAATAGGAGTGGAGATTCAATATCGCTTGCTTAGGTGCCAAAAAACGTGAGATGCTGATTTGAACCAACATTTGCTATCAGGATACACACAGGAACTTGTACACCCCGAGCTACTTGTCTTGTCACGCGTGCGGGGGAACAAAAATGCCCGCAAATATTTCTGTCATGCTGCATCGCAAGTACAGCAAGAGCAGCCAAGTCATTACAGATAGAGATTAGAGCGGGCTACGGACACCTCAGGTATGAGACAAATCCCCATTAAATCCTCATCATACACTGCGAGTTGTCTCAGAGGCTATGTGAGTTATATAAGTAATGTACATTTCAATGTGACGCTAGGAAACAGTGATTTATTTCAATTCTGCATAAGGAACAGAGCTGTCCTAAGCACAAAAACCTTGGAGTGCAGGAGTGTGTGTGCACGCATGTGCGAGTGTGTGTGTTTGCAAAAATGGGTGTGTGTGGGGGGGGGGTGTGTACACATGCAACTATATGTGTGTGTGTGCATGTGTATGTGTGTGTGTGTGTGTGTGTGTGTGTGTGTGTGTGTGTGTGTGTGTGTGTGTGTGTGCGTGTGTGTGTGTATGTGTGTGTGTGTGCACGCGCAAGTTTGTGTGTGTGTGTGTATGATAAACGTTTGTGCCAAATGGAGCAGGACATCACGCTGCAGATAGAGAGCCTACTGGGCCAAGCTGTCTTAGACAGACGGGTGCACCTGCCCAAGTTCACATCAGCCATAACCAGCCTTAACTATCCTCCATTCAAGGCCCATGTGGGCCACTTCATCATGGTGAAGATAGGGCACCTCCATGGGCCATTACTGTCACCAAATGTAGGCTAAACCACGACCAAAATACCAAGCAAGCAAGCAGGCCTTATTCACAGCTACAAACACTAAAAACAGGATATCTGCAGGCACTATGCAGCAGAAATAAGCTCACTTCTGTGTGTGTGTATGTAGCTATGTATGTGTGTGTGTGTGTGTATATATATATATACACACACACACACACACATACGCACACACACACATACGCACACACACACACACACACAAACACAGGTATATCTGTGTGTGTGTGTGTGCGTGTGTGTGTGTGTATATATATTTATATATATATATGGATGAGAATTTCAGAGAATCTTTTAATCTTTCATGTGAGTTAGCACACTGATATTTACCACACTACAGAATCTACAGAGCGGCACGAGCGGCAGACAGAACAAACGCAGGCAGATTCTGGGGGCTCTCGCCTCAATTACCCATCTTTACATATGGATATGATTCTGACGCTACATGAGAAGGGGGAAAATGCTTTTTGGCAGTCGTTGCCGATGCGCGCTCATTAGCATGTGATAACGGCCCGGGCTTGATAATGGCTGGTGCAAAACAGACAGCAATAAACCGGCAGAATTGAATCAGACAGACGCTCCACCTGAACACATACAATGCGATAAAAAGAGCGGCGGGTAGTTAATCAATATAAAAAGCACTCTTTTGCTTACACGCTCCAACAAGCAGCACAATTACGGAGATCATATCTGATCAGACGCATGAGGTGTGTATGTGTATGCAGTGTGCTGGGGTGTATTGAAGGCAGCCATAAATATTCATGCACACATCACTACTTCATTTCACTCACCCTTGAAACCAAAGAAAGGTGACTATGCATGAGTGTGTGTGTGTGCGTGTGTGTGTGTAGGTGTGTGTGTGTGTGTGTAGGCATATGTTCTTGTGCACTCTTGTGTCTCGTGTGTATGTCTGTGTGAAAGAGATGATGTATGTAATGTATGTAGTGTCTGTATGTACTGCATATGTGTGTCTGTGTGCTTGCGTATACATGACTGTGTATATGTGCTACTGTATAGTGCTTTTGTACGTGCACATGTAGTACATGTCCCTTCATCTGTGTGTGTGTGTGTGTGTGTGTGTGTGTGTAAGAGACAGAAAGAGAGAGAGAGGGAAACTGCACGTGTGTGTGTGTGTGCGTGTGTGTGTGTGTGTGTTTGACATGGTCTACCACCCATTTGCAGGTTTTTCCTTTAAATTGACACAAATCAAAAACGTCAATACCTTTTCAATCCATCTGGTCACAGACCCCATCCCACCAAATCAGCTCCCATTGCAGAGTCTATATTATCTTACTTCAGTGTATCTCCAATCCACAGGAAACACCACAGGAAACAGGCCCATAATAGGTCAAAATGAACGGTGAATGTGAAAGGTGAAATCACAGGAGCGTGATTGGTGCTGCCTATTGCCCACAGAGAAAAGTCATTACTGCACTTTCAATAATTGCAATTGACATAGCCCTCCTCAGCACATCGGGTGGTTATTACGTCTAATTCCTCCAAAAATGACATCCCACATCGCTCTAACATCAACAGATAGGGTAAGTCAGAGGCAAGAGGTGCCTGGGTAATAGAATCAAAAAGGACCTTAACAACATTGTTTGACTCCTCCTAAGTACTGCAATTCATATGGTGATCACAGAAATTTTGCTTTTTGTTTTTCAATCTTGATAAAAAAATGAAAAACTTATTTTTTAAAGCAGAGAGCTTTATTTGAATTGTACTGATTGTGACAGATCTAGAGGTAGCCTGTGGAGTGTTTTTTAGTGAGTTGTGTTTATTTGGTCGCACGCACACACACACACACATGCACACATACACACGCACACACACACGCACACACAGACACACGTGTACAAGCAGGCAGCTCCTCAAGACAGGGCGACACAAAACAGAATGACAACCACATTAATTTCAACAATCTCCCATCAAAACAGGGCGAAAGGAAAGAGGGGGAAAAAAAAAAACAAGAGTGATTCCAATCCCATCCCAAGAGGGACCACCTGTTGTCTGCTCAGCAGTGTTCATTTGTGTGCGAGCAGCGCTGTCATGCCGAATATCATTAGCAGGAGAATATGGCTGCCCTGTGCAAAAAAAAAAGAGGGGAAGAGGAAAAAAAAAAACACAGATAGCGAGAGAGGAAAAAGCCTGGTGCGAGCGAGACCAGCAAACTTTCACTCCAGCCTAGGGCTTTCATTTCATTTCCAGCTGTCATCCTAATCAAACTAGGAATAAAGTGCTCATTGCTGGCTCATCGCTAGCATCCGCTGTAATGCATTTTACTTAAACCTCTTAACTGGCCCTGCACCTCCTGTGACGGAATGACAGCACAAATCTATAACGTTTCCACTAGATTCTGCGTGTCTTTTTTACATATGATTTGTCAATTATGTTAGATACACGTGGTCTATGTGACACTGTATTTAATGGCAGAACTGCAATCTCCCCATGGTAGCGAAGGTTTATATAATGCCTCAGTATTACCTCCAAAACAATTAAAATTCAATAATGCCTATCAATGTTCTTCATATACAACCAACTAGAACTGAAGTGTGCATCCTTTCTCCTAGAACAAAACCCTCTATAGAATATCTTTAGAACTTAGAATGTCATTAGAATATCATCTATACACAGTGTGGTGTAAAAGCATCCCAATCGTAACAACTGATTCATATCCTTTTGTATATTCTACTGTCATCCCCTACCCCTGACACACACACACACACACACACACACACTCACACCCCACCCCTAACAATCCCCATAAATGCAGTGAAACAGTCAGCACTTGCAATATCAGCACACAAAGTCGGGGGAGGATAGTACCTGTTGAACTTTCTCAATGACAATTGTGAGCACACTGATTTACAGGTCTGCAATTAGGGCTGTCAGGCCCGCGCTGTCACTGCTGTAAATATAGCAATTACAACCCTGACAGCGGAACAACAAAACAACTGGGCCATCAGTTTGAATTGTGATTATACCTTATGTCTTTCTATTCGTGTGTCAACCAAAGAAGGCCTCAATGTTTACATACAATGACAGCAAACACATCATTTTTTTTTAGTATAGAAAGGGACACGGTTTCATAATTATTTTTCATACATTGTTATGTTAAAAAAAAACAATTACATTTTTAGACTGCACTTCAATCGTCTATGGAATGCTGGTCCAGGCTGCTTGTGTATCTCACGTACAATAAGCCGTACAGCGTGTTCAATTCTAGACTACAAATAAAGTTGGGTGACTGAGACGGAAAAAATCACTTGTCTACAATACTGCATCTGCTTAGACAAGAGATAGCACGCATCCCACAAAGTGTCTGTGTGTCTGTCTCGTCTGTGTGTGTGTTCGTGGTGTTATTTCTAAACAGAGATAAAGGAAATACAGACCATTTTGTTTTCCAGGATTTGTGGCGGGCAAAGCAGACGGAATCAATCTCTTGGTAGTTACATCTGAGAAATGCTCCTGAAAATGAGTGACAACTTTATTCCCCATCTCTTCTGCGCGTCGCGCGAGGCCACGCACACTACATTTAACAGAGTAACAGGCTTTCTAGGCTCCTCCACACTTCCTTAGCAAAGTTAAAAGAACGCTAATGCCTTTGACAGACAGGCTTTATGTACAGTAAGAGGGGAGGCTTTTCTGTCACATTAAACAGAAAGGAATTTCCTCAACAATAAAGATAGCCCTGATTTAGAGAGGCTACTAAGACAATTGGCACCGCCATCGTCACACCACATATATCCCCCTGGCCCACCCCCCACACAGCAACACACACATACACACATAAACACACACTGAGTGGGTAGCGAGCTATAGAGAGGAAGAGAGAGAGAGAGAGAGAGAGAGGTAGAGAGAGGTAGAGAGAGAGAGAGAGAGGGACAGAGAGACAGAGAGAGAGAGAGGCTGCCATCAAAGGCTATTGATTTTCTAATCAAGGCTAACGGGTGAGTTAAGTATATCAGGCCCTTATCTTTCTGTTTAAAAAGCCTCATTTCTGCATTCAATTTGATTTTGGATATAGTCAGCGACAGGGGAAAGAGACAAAGGCAAAGGCAAAAACACCATGTTAAACATCTTTATGTTTGAAGGGTGCATGAAATTATTTTTAAAAGGCATCTGAATACATCTCCAAGAGATTATTATGTGGTTGTTAAAACCACAAAATGTCTTCCCTCTTCAGCTTGCATATGAAAAACCACAATGAGGCAGGAAGAAGACAGTCTCCCCTCCTCCTCCTCCAACCATAATCTCCTGTCTCACCTCTACAGCATGTATATGGCCAAGGCTGACATCCCTCACTCCAGTCACTGTGGACTCTCCTTTATCCCTGCGCTTTGGCAGTAACATTTAAACAGCGTTTGAACCTTTGGCTTCCCAGCCCCTCAGGCTTGGTGACCTTAAGAAGCTAATGCTATGCAAGCCCACCCACCCCCGCATGCTGACCAGCATCTATACGCCCTCTCCACAGACTTCAATTATCGCAGGTCTCACCCCCCCCCTCTGGCCCTGCTTGCTCGCTTGGCTAATTACACTTCCTCTAATGAAGCAGCCAGAGGAGCCGAGGATTAACGCCTCCCAAGGCCCCCCCCCAGACCAAACGCACCCATGGCCTTGGTGTCCTCAGTGCGGAGCAGGTAGCTTAGCATAGCACTGCACTGCACGGCACAGAGCAGCTTAGCACAGAGCAGCATAGCATGGCCTGGCAGAGCAGATAGCAGAGTTTATACACAAGGCTAACCAGAGGCCTACTGCTGTCTGTGTACCTACAGTATGGCTGCGTCTGTTAGCAAACTGTGTTCGTTGCAGGTGAGAGGAGGACGAGGCAGGAGGGGACAGAAGAGAAGAAGGGAGGAGGAGGCGGAGGAGGAGGAGGAGGAGGAGGAGAAGGAAGAGGAGGAGGAGGGTAATTAGCTAACAAGTGCTAATACCTCTCTAATTGCTAACGAGAGGCAGGACTGCCATTTTAAATGCAAACTTTTTACCTCACCCAAAATAAATATATAACGGCGAGCGTTGCACATTTAAAATAGGAAGGACCAATTGCTTTGATGAATGGGGGTCATTGTGTTACAGCTGCTTGTACTAATTACTCTGTTTTATGAGTTATTACTCTCCGATTCCTCTTCCAAAGTCACGTTAATGCCGCTCGGCGTGTACTGTAGCTCACACGCAGCTGAGTAATGAACACGGGAATTGTACCTCCATTACGTCCATTTGTCTAACCCCACTCCCTCATCTTTTGCCACTTTCAACTTCCATATTTTCATTTTTGATTTATATATTTCTTTTTTCATGTACAGATGTACATTTTGATGCCGCAATGGTATTTCTTCATTTGCTGCGATGCATCCACATTCTTTTTTTTAACACACTGCTATCACATCACTTTCTCTCTCTCTCTTTCTCTCTCTGTCTCTCTCTCTGTCTCTCTCTATCTCTCTCTCTCTCTCTCTCTCTCTCTCTCTCGCTCTCTCTCTCTCTACACCATAAACAAAACCCCCATTACATCAACATAAACAACAAAAACAACAAAAAGAGCAGCAAATGTTCTGATGAGAGAGCGGTGCCGGGTGGCGGGTGGCGGGTGGCGAATGCCGGGTGGCGAATGCCGGGTGGCGGGTGGAGCAGACCAGAGGCCTGCAGTACTGTGGCGCTCAGCACGGGGGCCCTGCTTCAGAGGGGGGGCCTGCAGTGGGGGAGATGGGAAACGGCACTCGCTTTGGGTGCCGTCTTCTGGACAGACAGATGGGGGACCGCTTTGGAGAAAAAAAGAAAAAAAAAGAAAAAAAAACGCTGGTTTTGTTCTCAATGTGCCGCTACCCCTAACACGAATGCCGCCATATGCCGGTGTTCCACAAATGGAGGATGGAAAATTGTCTCATCTGTGACAGTTACAAAAACCCGCCTGTGTGTGGGAAAAAAAAGACATTACGGCAATATACAAAGCAATGTCTGCAACAAACTGCAGTTAGTCTACTGGCATACAAGAGAAGAAACTAATGATGACTTCTGCTCAGCAATCACGAATATCACAGCTTCTAAAAACACCGAAAGGGTCCACGTGAAGTATCGGATGAGCGTTTTTGAGTGATACTGTATATATTGAGATATATGGAGGGCAAATACATGGGACGAGATGCTTGCTGTGAGATGTCAAACGCTCCAGTGGCCATTAAGAGCGTGGCCTGCAGGTGCTATTGCCACCTAGAGACTCCAGAGTGAAACCAGCCACTCGGGCTGACATGTGGCCACCTTCTGGCCTGACAAAAGCAGATCAACTGTGAAAGATTACCTTCCACTACCTCGTCTTATCGGCCTTAGCCCCACACACATACATGTATCTATGTCTTGCCTTTCAGCCGGAGATTGCCTTTCCTATTAAGAGCCTCCTGTAGATTTTTTACCTTAATCCTATCAACTAATGTGAATGCGCTGATCCGCAACTGTCTTGAAGGTTATCTTGGGGTGTGTGTATTCACACCCAAGGGGGATCTATTATTTACATGGCGCTGGTAGTAGTTCCCTCCAGAGCCCTGCGTCTCTCAGGAAGGGTGGGAAATGCAAAGGCCCTGCCTCCCAATCTGCCACATAACATTCACATCTAGATGACATGCTTGAATGACTCGGAAGAACGCCATATTGGTCGGAATATCTTATTCGTTGACTAAGGCTGTTTATTTTACACGGCAGTGCACAGGGCATGAAGACTGGCGATGCATGGGGAGATGGGGGGGGTTAAAGGTGGTGGAGGTTGTGGTTGGGGGGTGCCACTGCCATTTAAAATCTGGGGTTCCCCATCTCTTCTGCCTTGTGGATATTCTCCTTTTAAAGCCACTTGGTTTTTTTTTTTTGGTTTTTTTCCAAACAAGCGCATTTATCAGTTCCCAGTTACTACGACAACAGCATTTGTTTCAGGCAACCCTGAGGATACTTCCTCCATGAGAAGCCAAACTTGAATGGATATAGTGGGAGAAAATCTAATAACAACAGGTCTTACTTTCCCTAACGTGATATTTTGCAGTTTGAAACGCTGTTATTTATGAATTTCATTCATTCAAACATAGGAAATAGACTGAATATGTTTTGGTTGGAACCACTCAATTAAAAAACACTACTGTGCTGCTGTATGTTTTGCTTTTTCCCCCTTGGCCAAGTCATTGGCCTGCATCACTGTACAACAGAAGTGCCATGGCACCAATCTGGACAATTATATATATAAAAAAAAACATTTGAAAGGGATAAACAGCAATTACATCCTGAAATGCCACCCATCACCCTTCAATAATCATCAGACAATGATGGGTTTTTTTTTATTTTTTAAAATGCCTCCGCCGCAGCACTTAAATGTCAATAAGCGCACAATTTTTGTGACCGTGTTGCAAAGCACAGTCCCCTCGGCTGGCTGGCTCACCTCTTGGCCGTGTGTGTGTGGGGGGTTACGTGCGATTTAAAAAAAAAAGAACAGTGTGGTTATTGCAAGAGAGGCTGCTCGGAGCGCGGCGAGCCCCCGTTTGATTTAGGTGTGACAGGCTGGTATTTATAGAGGTACACAGCGCCTCCTTCTCCATGAGCTTGTTCCAATCCAGACACTATTGGCAGCCCTGGCTCAGTCACTCGAAAAGCCATCATGTCAGCAAACGGGGCGGCGGGGAAGCATGGCACGTTAACAGGTTGCGAGAGAGGAGTGCAGAGAGAGAGAGAAAGAGAGAGAATGCTAGAGAGACTGAAATGGGCAACATTCTCCATGCACTCTCATCTCCCCTTCCAGAGATTAGGGTAATGCTGAGGAACTGCTTCATTAAAAGCCATAATGGCGGACCCTTATGTGCGATGCCAGAGTGGCAGTGCCACCGTCAACAAGCATCGACATGCACCATTCCGCCCTGCAAATGCGCTGAAAGGAAAAAAAAGAAAATTGTGCACAAAGCCCAGCCATGGTCCAAAAGTATTACACGGCGCCCGTGTTGTAGCGTGCGCGTGTGCATTTGTATTTACAGATTCAGCCATGGAGCTGACACCTTTGATGCCTGTTTGTGGATTCAAAACCAAACCAAAGCAGAAAACACAACAGTGGAGGAGGGGCCGGAGGGGAGGGGAGGGGGGACGAGGGAGTGGGGGTAGAGGGGCATGCGCAAGTTAACAAACGTCTAGTGATAAGTCAATTACGATCTACAAATCAGCAACACTGGGGGGTGGGGGGTGGGGGGGAATAAATAAACCAAATAAATAAATAAATGATAAACACCCTGAGCAGATGTTTACATAAACATTATTTAAAATACATTATGCATCACGACGTTCTTGTGCTCACAAAATTCACCATTAAAATTCCAGGTGTTCCTTTGGAGTGGGGAGATAGGCCGCTTTGATCAGCATATCAGAACAATTCGGACTTTCATCTCCTGCGTTACAGTTTGGTTAAGGGGGGAATTTTGGATCAAGGTTCAAACAAAGACTTGCCATGTCCTCCCCTGCACCCCCTAACTCCTTGCAAAGACATACACACACACACACGCGTGCACAAACACACACACACACACACACACACACACACACACACACACACACACACACAAACACAAACACACACACACCCTCTCACTCACCCTCGCAAACTACTCCCCCCCACTCCTTCTTTTTGCATCTCATATTGCCTCCATGTTATCCTGCTAGCATCCTCAAATCTGCAGCATCTGTCATTCAACTGTCTTGTGAGCACAAGAGCATGCGCACGCGCACATACACACACACACACACACACACACACACAGGGAGAGATAAATATGTGTACATTAATAAAATGGGTGACAGTGGGTTGTCATCTACAAATAATGCCCAGGAAAAAAAAACCCTGCCAAACAAAAGCAGTTCATGTCATGTGTCTTCTGAAAGGGAAGGTGAAACTATCTCCCAATTTAAGGATTAATGTCTGTTCTTTTTTTTATTAGTTTCCTTAATAACATTTAACTTGCAAGAAATCATTGGAATGGATGGGGGGGGGGGTGTTAGGTGCAAAATTGGATGTTTCCTTTGTCAGTATCTCAGGCACGTATTGCAGTGTTTCATGGGCACATCAGACGAAGCCTCGGTGTGTGAAAGCCTGAAGGACTAATTATTAATTATTACACATGCCTTCAGAAGAAATCAAACATTTTCAAAACCTCACAAAAAAGTGGTCCAAAATATTAAAATCCGCAACATCCCATTTTAAATAAAATTACTGTGATTTAAGAAGCCAAAAAATAAAAACACAGAAAAGCACCCTCAGGTAGTGCACTTCCTGTTGAAGGCCTGAACAAAGAAAATCTTTAGTTTGTTCTTTTAAATAAGAGATTTTTTGTTGTTTTTTCGACCCAAAGACAATGTTCCCTTTGGTATTCTGGGCTGATCTCAAATTAGGTAGCGTAGGGGGGTTTGAGGGAGGGGTGGGTGGGAGGAGTGACTGCGGGCCCCATCCTTGTCCACAGACTCCACGGCTAAGGAAGAGGGATGGAATTAAATCCAGGGGTAAACACGCTCGCAGGATGCGGCTCCTCTGTGGCCTATCGCTGCAATTAGAGCCGAGCGCGGGGATATCCGGTTATTCATGCGCCGTCTGAACACTGGCTCATTGATCACCACCAGGCTGGAGATCAGGATAGGGGTTGAGGCCGGGGGCCAGGGGGGCCGGGGGCTCCAGAAAACCTGAGAGCCCGGGAGCCACTGCAGGCTTTTTTTGGGGGGTGGGCGGGTGGGTGGGGAGGGGCTTTTTGTTGTTTTTCTCTTTTTTTCCCTAAATGGAGGAAACAAAGACTAAGTATGGCCCAAGCTGAAAAACTAAATTATTTAATCGGTGAGACAAACTGATAAATTGCTGCAGTGGAGGTCAATACATTACGAGGACCTGTTGACCAGCCCCAGTGGTGGGATTTATTATGCACTGGGTTGGATAAAGGCCATTGATTTCCTCTCCCCCCAGCACCATCCTCACAAGGTCACAACCAGAGACAGTTTGCATCACAGAATATGATTCCCTCTCAACATCATTGTATCATTGTTGGAATAGTAATGTACTTTTTCTCCTTTTTTAGGTGCTGGGGGGGGTTCTATTGGTCACCCTGTCCACACAGACACACACATACACACACGCACACACACACACACACACACACACACACACACACACACACACACACACAGAAACACACGAGAAGTGCTGGCACAGCACTAGGATTATATCTAAAACACTTTGGTGGAAAATAAACAGAGAGATAATGTATTTGTTGGGGGCAAAAGAAAGGTCTGATTTTGCATTATTTATGTGAGCCGGTGGAAAAAAAACTCTTGGTAATAGCAAGATTAATGTGGCTGTAACCCTTACGCATCTGGCCCAGCTCAACCCATAGCACTAACTACCAAAATCCTTCAGGCTGCAGTCCCTTTGCATTTAACCAGTGACTTCTGATAGTGTAAACCTCTGGCTCAATGAGCCATTTCTCTCCGAATCTGACATCGCAGGGATAAATGCATATTACGGATATTTGATTAAAGTTCTTTCGTCTACAAACACTCTCCGGGGAAGCTTTTTGTTGTAAGTGTTATTATTCTGCTCTGTGTGTGTGGGTGGACAGGGAGAGACAAAAAAAAATGTTGGGAAAACAAAAACAGTCAAGAGACAGATTAATGGCTTTATCATCCCACATCTAATGAAGATTTGTGTCAGGTTGCCTTCACGCCAGAGCCAAATCAGCTTTCTCTCTCAGACAGCCAAAGAAGGAAAAGGAGTGGAGGGATCTGCTCCTCAATCACATCGGCTGTTAGCCTTTTTCCCATCATGCCGTGCAAAAGCATTTGTAAGGGCATAACAGTAACAAGGTTCCCCCCAAATATGGCAACGGCATTAGTTATGAGTCCTCAGAAGAATTTACATATATTTACATACAAAACTTCTTTTCCATGTACCCATAAAAGGTGAGTAACTGCGACCCTAGCAAATGCTGAGATAGGACAGAGAGGTAAAGGTACGGGGAGTAGTCACAGAGGTATTATCTGGAGGACCCTCTCATGACACTGTTCTCACTCCACCGACTTTACACTACAAAAGAGAGTGAAGGTGACTTCAGCAAAAGTTTGGTTTTAACAGTACTGGCCCCTCATAAATGAATCCTCGTTTATGCTCCACTCTGAAGTATTTAATTACTGCTACAGTGTCTGTAAATGGAACTATGGAGCGTTCTGGGTGTGGGTGGTGGTGGTTGGGGGAGGGGGGTTGGAAGGAGAAGTGTGTGTGTGTGTGTGTGTGTGCGGTGGGGGTGGGGGGGTGTCTGATAGCGATGCAGCTGCATTCTGAACTGGCTTGAAGTGAAAATCAATTTGCAATAATTAACAGCGGCTGCTCTGTCATTTACTTTTAAGACAAATGCCTCTATGAGCAAAATGCTAAACCTGAGGAAAGCCTTTTCGCTCGTGTTTTCTTTCCATCTTTCCTTATTTCTCCCTACCTTTCAAGCTGAAAAAATAAAAAAATAAAAATGCTAGACGAACACACAAGAAATACACAAGTAATTGGATTTTGTCTTCAGATGAGGATTCTTGCTCAGTGCAGAACATTGATTTGTGAAGATTAGGCACTCTGTGTGTTTGTGTGAATACTGGTATGTGTGTGTTTCACTTTGTGGATGTTTGACTATAGACTGAATGTGTCGGTGTGTTTACTGTGCATGTCTGTGTGTATATGACTGTGAGCTGGAGACAGGAAAAGCATGACATTTATATGTGTGAGCCTGTATCTAATTCTGTGTGTCTAAACAGTTTTTGTGTGGGAGGGGGTAAGTGTGTTAGTATGTTGTACTACAGATAGGTGTGTGCATACATTTACATGACTCTAAATCATCTAAATATGACTGCGTGCATGTGTTTGTGTGTGTGTGTGTGCGTTTATGTGTGCTTGCGTGTGTTTATGTGTGTGTGTTTATGTGTGTGTGTGTGTGTGTGTGTGTGTGTGTGTGTGTGTGTGTGTGTGCTATGAGTGTGTGTGTGTATGTGTGTGCATGTGTGTGTGCCTTTGCCACTGTGTTGAGCTTTTCCCTTAGGGAGTGGTCCCTGAAAAGCATTCAGGACTGACTGTCTGGCTGTCTGACTGACTGACTGACTGAGGCCCGGACGAGACTACTAACTAAGCCCTTTCGCAGGTGCAGCCAGAACCAGAGCCAGAGCCGGCGCAGGCCCCTCTGAGCATGGGCTAATTATGTAAGCACGACAGAGAGGAATGTCCAGTAGGCGGGCACAAGTGGCGGGGGGCCAACCGTCGCCTCCGCATTACCTCATCAACGGGAAATTTCAAAGCAGGGGCGCGCCGCAGAATTTCAATGGCGCCTCAAGGTTTTGCTAAAGGACGGGGATGGAAGGAGAGGAGAGGAGGGGGAGCGGGGGGAGTGGTGGGGGGAAGCTGGGCGGGGTGCAGGGGTAGGAGGGCACGTTTTAATGAACTGTCGAAGCACACCCTGTCGACACCTCAACCTTTTGGGCTTTGTGGAGAGAGCATGTGCTCATGAATCTTACTGGCAATTAGGATCAGCTGATACACGGCAGACTGGGGGGGGTGGGGGGTGTGGGACGTGCCACCCTCGGAATACCAACCTGTTCCCGTCGTCGGCAAGCCTTGAGGTCCACGTAGAGTGACTCGCTAACAGAAACCGTAAGAAGGCGGAGAGACGGGAGAGACAAGAAGTAATTTAGCCTTTTAGACTTCACATGCAGCAGCATCTTTCGCTGCTTCGGCTGAGACGAGGGAGAGAGGAAGAAAAAAAAAAGAGAATTGAATACAAACAAGCAAATCGCACACCAAAGTCGCAACTCAGCATACAGAAATAGGTACCATTTCCTGGTCGGCTGAACATTTTCTGCAAGGCTTTGAATATGTGGACGGGTCTGCTGTTCGGATAACAATGTACCACCCTTGCCACCTCTTCTCGCTGGCCAGTAGGGTTTCTCTGTGTGCCTCACAAAAAATGCTATCGGTTCAAACAGATTACTGAATGAGTCGGGGTGCTAAATCGTTCAAAAAATCTAGTTTCATGTGATGAGTCTTTATGGCTTTCGACGTGCTTCCCCCCGCTGACACCCGGTTCTTATTCGTTAATTATTCCTATGTAATTCTTCATTACTTCTGACAAAAAGCTCCTCTGTGCTGGTTTAATGCTCATCACAGAGAAAGCTTACTAGTCAAAATCTCCCACAAAGGTCTCCCACCGAGATGTGTGAGCCCTCAAAAAAAAAAAAGAAAAGAGAGAGAGAGATATGCTTACTATCAAGAGTATTATCTGGAATCATTATACAGCTAAACGTGGGCATGGGTGACTCGATGAGGCCGAGTACCCCTTCCCCTGTGCTATCGCACGCCGGCACTCCTGTTAACATCTTTCGTGGCACGTAGCAGGCTGCATGAGCACGGCGAGAGACCTGTGGGATGAATTATTATGGCGGTGTCAGCCTTTTTAACTCGGCGGTCGCATTGATGTGTACACATCTATAGGGGCGACTGGTCACATGTGGCACAGGGCTAAACAAAAGGTTTCAAGGACGCAACGAAAGGAAAAAAAAGGATGTCAGATTGCCAAGGGGCTTTTGGGAAAGCACAAACTAACAGATTTTTGAGGGCGGAGTGAGGGTTGAGTGGGGTGTTGTGGGGAGGGGTGGGAGCAGCGGACGTTCTGAGAACACAGGGAACAAAATAAACCGATACTTGATAGGAATCAAAACAATGGTGTAAAGGGTAACCTTTGATATTTCAGTTCATTGGAATTTCTAAAATCCGTTATAGGTCAGACGGTGTGCTCCACTGAAAACTGGTAAGTAACATACAGCATGATGGTATGGGAGGATATTGACTGCTTCCGCAGGGGTCAGAGGGTAACATCCCACGGCTGCCTTAAAGTTTCCGCAGAACCACTGTGTGGACTGTACAAGCCCGTGTTTCTTGTTACCATCGTTTAATGATTCCAACTAGTGGGGAAAAACTACTGCTCCTCAAAGACAAGCTGAGAAGGCAGGATTTTATAAAGGAAAAGAGTAACATCACAGCTGTCTTGTATCTTTCTAACAGTGGGACAGAGAGGGAGAGAGAGAGAGAGAAAGAGAGACAGAGAGAGCGAGAGAGCGAGAGAACAAGACCTCTCCATTTTCTGGGCAACTCCAGTCGTGTTGAAATGTGAAAATGTGGTCTGGCAAATGGGCTTGTTAGCTCTGAGGAGCAGCCCTTTTTGCTTTTTCTGACTCTCCATACCAGGTCTCTCAGCCAGCCCAAAATGACAGCCTAGTCGGAGAGAAGAGTCCGCAGAGCCTTGTCATGCTGCCAGAGCAGAGCACAGGTTCCTGGTTGGCACGGGAACGCTCATAAATGCTTAACGCTTTCGACCAGGAAGCCTAACAACTGATAGGAGTGTGGCTCCGTTCGAGTGATCCTCTTCAACCGGTAAAGTAAGAAGAGTGCCTTCGTCAGCTCTGACTGCCTCTTTCGCTTAGGGAAAATGATTACTCCTGAAGACACAGAAATGCAGCCATAAATGCAAACACATACATCAGCCTCCAAAAACACCATACCAGATGCACAAGGGTTGGCACATCACCAACAACAACAACAACAAAAAACAAAACGAGTTTTCTTTCTTTTTTTTTTTACAATTAAACTGAACAGGGCAGAGGGGTGAGGTGGGGTGAGATGAGGTGAGGTGAGAGGGGTGGGAGGGGCAGAAGGGGGAAATAGGGGTGGGGATATAAAAAGAGCAACCCCTGTTCTCTTAGCTCAAGGGGAGGGGAGGGGTGGGGGGGTCCTGCCATTTTTGAAGCTGTCCATCAGATGGAGCTCGAGATGGGCTGGGATCCAACGAGGAGCCCAGAGAAAATCCCAGGCTGCTGGCTCTCCTCACTCTCAAGGACCTTTAAAGATCAAAGCCTCCACATAACAAGAAAGGGTGCTGAAGAGAGAGAACAGGAAGTGAAGAAAGAAAGAGAGAGAGAAAGAGAAAGAGAAAGAGAGAGAGAGAGGGAGAGGAGAAGGAGAAGGAGGAGGAGAGAAGCAACGCACTGTGAAGCAGAAGAGACCATGCACCCCTTCCACTGATTACCAGACAACGTCCCTCCCACTGATCCAAAGGGAAACGTCAAACAAGGGGGAGTGAAAGGGTGGAGATTTGGTGAGGGGTAGAGGGGTAGAGGGTCGGGGAGGGTGGGGGGTCTCTTGAAGAGCTGTGGTGATTCACAGCCTGCATCATGGCCCCCATGCCCCCTTTCCCACCCAGCGCCTGATGGAGTCCTTTCCAAGCTCAAACGCCACACTCTTTTCATGTTATGGCTTCCAGTGTGGAAGGGAAGCACTGCTTTGATTTGCTACAAATAAAAAAGGAAGTCCCAAGGGGCTTTGGGATGAACTGTGTGTGTGTTTTTTTTTTTAACTTTCGCTTCATCTTCTTCTTCCATACGAGACTAGTGGAAAGAAATAAATCGTATTTTGTGTTCCTATTGACCAAGCAGATTTCACTGACTGTACAGTATGTGTTGGACTTGAATGGACTACAAAACCTGTAGGGCACTGACTGACCACTGATACTCTGGTTGTTACGGTAACACATGCCAACCAAACAGAGCATGGACAAGACAACAGGAAAGAATGCTGAAATTTTAGATCAAGGACAAAAAAAAATGATCCATGTAAAATGGCTTATTTTTATAGCTGCATTTCACCATTAAACAGAAATAATCTGAGATTTTAGTAATCTTCTTCGAGGAGGGCGTTTTTGCAGACAAGACAAGAAAAAAAACATTTCATATGCTGGTGAGGAAAGCTTTTAAAATAAATGCTCAGAAAACCAGAGACAGTCCAACCAGACCAAAATTGACTCACAAATCACAAAGAACTACAACCCCTTTTCCCTTTGGTGAGATTTGTGAAATTCCATTGCATCTCTTTCTCTCTCTCTCTCTCTTTCTCTCTCTGTGTTTCTCTCTCTCTCTCTCTGTCTTACACACACACACACACGCACACGCGCACACACTCACACACACACACACACACACACACACACACACACACACACACACACACACACACATACACACACACACATCCAGCCAGCCAGCCAGTCAGCCTTGTGCACTCTTTTCGGTCTGTGAGAGGAAGCCACTCTCTTTAATAATTAATCCCTCCACACATCTATCAATCTCTCCATCTCTCCACGTCTCAGAGACACACAGCCATCTTATTTACTCAGAGTAGGAGAGGAGTAGAGGCGAGGCAGCAGCAGCAGAGAGAGGGGTATGGATTACATAGAGTGCAGGCAGACTACCTCTGGCAGACTCCTCACTCTATGAAATGGAATAATACATGGCTTGGGCATGTAAGGCCTGCCTGCCTTCTGACATCTGATCCACGGAGCCCTGAGCATGAAGACGTTTACTCTCTCAATCATGTAAATATTAGCCATGCGACAACTCAGCACGACAGACGGGCCTGAATAAAAAAGGTTGCGAAGTAGCTATACAGCAGTCCCAGAGTCTGTTTTTTATCTGGTAAATAAACTAAAAAGTCTATTACAATACGGTTGCGCACACACACAGACACACACACAGGCACATACACACGCACACACACACACACACACAAAAGACACACACCCACAAAACAAAAGCCTGACCCAGCAGTTCAATACAAAAGGCAGAAATCTATTCTTCCATCCCTGAATAACTTTGCACCTCAGTGAGCATGGGGGGGGAGAATGGGGGGAGAGAGTGAGAGAGCGAGCGAGAGAGAGAAAGAGAGAGAGAAAGAGAGAGAAGATAAGACAGAAAAAGGGGAAAAAAGCAAAAGAGTGAGAGAGCAGTGAAGGAAAGAAGAGAGGGTGCAGGGGAAGGGGGGGGTAGGAGGGGTACAAGTGGGACAGGGGGGATCGAAGGCACAAGCTGGGTTCAATTTAGGAGTTCCCACAGGAGGTGGGGTGACCTGTATCTGCTACAGCAGAGGTCAGGCAATTTTGAGCCCCCACCCCCCGTCATCAGAGTATACTTGGAAATTGGGGGGGGGGGGTACCCCAGGCTCAGCCACCACACATCCAAGGAAAAAATTGAAAGGTCCTTGTAGCAAGCAAGACCCCAGAATGACCCACAGGTAGGTTCTCATTACAAACAATGGCCACTCGACCACGGCCACGCTGTGGGAGTCCTCCACGGAGTCAAGGCATCAAGCTAAGCTGAGACCGACACAGCCTCCTCTGCTCCCCTCTCCTCTCCTCTCCTCTCCCCTCTCCTCTCTGCTGCCGTCCCTGTTTTCCTCTCTGTTCTCCTCTCTGCTCCCCTCTCCTCTCCTCTCCTCTCCCCTCTCCTCTCTGCTGCCGTCCCTGTTTTCCTCTCTGTTCTCCTCTCTGCTCCCCTTTCCTCTCCTCTCCTCTCCCCTCTCCTCTCTGTTGCCGTCCCTGTTTTCCTCTCTGTTCTCCTCTCTGCTGTGCTCCCCGTTCCTCTCCTCTCTTCCCTCTCCTCTCCCCTCTCCTCTCTGCTCCCGTCCCTGCTTTCCTCTCTGCAGCCCTTTCCTCTCCTCTCTTCCCTCTCCTCTCCCCTCTCCTCTCTGCTCCTGTCCCTGTTTTTCTCTCTGTTCTCCTCTCCGCTGTGCTCCCCGTTCCTCTCCTCTCCTCTCTTCTCTCCCCTCTCGCCTCCTCCTCCTCCTCTGTCATCTCTCCTGTATCTCGGCACTCTGATCATTCTTCAAATTAGTGCGGAAAATCCAATAACGCTATATGTAAACATGATGCACTCTCCTGATAGGTGGCCATGGGCTATCGATATCACATTTCAATCCGTCCCAAAAGGGGCCCGTGGCAAAGATCACCAGTCCTCCAGCGAGCCTGCAAAAGGGCATAAGTCCTCTGGCTGAGCTTTCTCCCCCTCCCTGTGACTGCTGCCCCATGAAGCTGGAGCTTGTAATTAACCACTATAGGGTGATTTAAGCGTTTCATTAACGGTTCCTTGCATTAAAGAGAGAAATATTACAGGCTCGCGATCATTTGCCAAATACATAACTCTGCTATAATGACTGCCATTTTCCACAATGTCGGGGCAAAAAAAAAAAAAAAAACACACCAGACTAAATATCACAAAATGCATTGGGCTGTGCAGTTCGGAATAGAGTGCCATATATATTTTTTGAAATATCCTACTTCGAAACTAACCTTGCATATTCATCTTGACTTTGGCCTTTTATTTTCAAATATTTGCATATACCAGTTTTTAGTATTTATCATATTCTACATACAAGCATACAAACACAACAAGCATATATCAGATAAGGGTATACGTACTGTAACAGCAATAACTGAATATGGTTTAGATAAGATTTGCAAATGACACAAAAGACACTTGAGTAAACAGACATTCCCAGCAGACAGCTCTGGCATTTGTGGAGTATTCCGGAAGACGACAGAGAGAGAAATGTGTGCGTGCCTTCACCTGAGGAGCAGCCGTCGCAGTGCTAAACAAAGCCATCTGAATTCCAGGCATGCTCCAGACACCTGTTTGTAAAAATGTTAAAGCGCCTTCTTCCCCGGGAAACACAAACAAGCAAACATGACCTTTAATTTGCTCCGATTGCCTGAGAGGAAGCTGATGAACATTTCGGCAAACATTCGCCATGCAGATTCGCTCCTTTTAATTACGCACGGTCGAGGAAAAGGGGGGGCCTCAATTGAGACGAGGATAAACATCTAAATCAAGTTCCGAGGTTCGTCTGGGTGAAGTGCACCACACGCCAGCCTCCACCTGTCTGGTTTGTTTACAGGAGTTTAAAAAAGCCAAACCACCTGGTGATGGAGTTCAAACATTCTAATCAGAGCCATTAGAACTGCTCTCTGCCATACTGGTGAGCTTTAATTCCGGCATGATCTGAAGGGGTGAGAGTTTGTTTTCGGTGGAAAATTCCAGAAGGCTATCCAGTCAAAGCAAATGGAGAAAAAAGGGGTGATGTTAAGAGGTAACAGACAGTATCAACAAAAACCAGGTTTACTGACTGAAACCCATTGGAAGCATGATAAAGCGAATAGGCTCTCTCGCCGTTTACAATTTTGGTCAATGTTCACAGCCTTTCAATAAAAACACTTCAAAGTGCTGTGCACTTCAAACCCCAGCAGACAGCCAAAAAATGCATACTTGTCTTTTTTTTTTTAAAGGATATGAGATTTGCAATGGGCCCTTGACATTGCTTGATATTAAGATGCTTTCAAGAGATCATGAGGAACAGACTGAAAGGTAAAGGTGTATTATGAGGCTGTATCTGAGGATCTCACTATAGCGTATATCT
Organism: Setipinna tenuifilis; assembly: GCA_030347295.1. NCBI lineage: Eukaryota > Metazoa > Chordata > Actinopteri > Clupeiformes > Engraulidae > Setipinna > Setipinna tenuifilis. The sequence goes on from CM059270.1 coordinate 19,461,837, forward strand.
TAAATCATTCACCCAGCCCTCCTATTTTTTATCTGTGAGGAGATCAAACAAAAAGCACTCAGCAAAAGCGAGAGCAACAACAGACACTCTGGGTAAGGCGTCACAAAAACCCCGCCGCCTCTCCAAATGAAGCAAGCTCAATCTCGGCACAATTCACTAAATGGGCTCCCCGTTACGGAGAAATTGAGTGTAGAATTAGCTCGTCTTTTGTCCCTCCGTAGCGCTTTCATATGCTGTTCTACCAACACTGACGCAACTCTCATTACCGCCACAAAAGAGCAGAGGGAGAGCGAGAGAGAGGGGAAGAGAGAGAGAGACAGACAAAGAGCGAGAGACAGAAAGAGACAGACAGCGAGAGAGAGAACGAGAGAGAGAGAAAGAGACAGAGAGAGAGAGAGAAGTCTGACTCGTGAAGAGCCCAGCCAAAGTCTTTAGTGAGGCTTCCAAAAGAGCAGCAGCTGGGAGATAACACAGCACTGATTGAGCAGGAGGAGTTAGAGGAAGGGGACGCCTGAAGAAGGCAGGGAGCGACATCATTATAGCTCGCCTTTGTTTTTACTGTTGTTTTTCGGGAATTGTCATTGCCAAAGACATAATTAACAACAACAAAACCTCTTGATTTGTTTGTTTTTACTTGCCATTTTGGAGTGTTTGTGATATGTATGATCTACAAATGTGCCAATCATTTAAAGACAAATCTTATGATAACTCTCGTCATATCTTATCTCTTTGAAGATACAATACTCATAATGCCGTCATTTGGCATACATGTTGGCCGTTGGTTGCAGGGGTATTTAAGAGACTGTGGCATACCAAGGGGGCTAGTCAGACGGGCCTGGTCTTATCAAAGGAGGGGGAGCAAGGTGACACCACCACCCATAGCTGATCTCACTTTTACCTCTCCATAGCACAGATTAAAAAAAAAACAGAGAGAGAGAGGGAAGGGAGGAGACAGAGAAAAAGACAGACAGAGAGAAAAGAAAGGACAGGTGCATACTGAGAGCACCCTGGGAATGTATAAGGCAAAGACAGAGACAGAGAGAGAACATTTGAGTGATAGAAACTGATGGATGCTGGCCAGCAAACAGAAGTGAAAGAGAAAAACAGAACAGGACAGACAGACAGAGAGGGAACATATGAGACAAACAGACAGAGGAGAGGAGAAGAGAGGGGGAGAGACAGAAGGATGGTACGGCTAAGGAGGAGGGGGGTGTAGAGAGTCAGAGAAACATCATCTGCCTTCGCAGTGGGAGGGCAAGCACACATCACCAGAGCCTCTGAAGTCCATTGACTTCAGTGTGTGTGTGTGTGTGTGTGTGTGTGTGTGTGTGTGTGACTGTGTTGTGAGTGCTTGTTTTTTAGTCTATATGTGTTTGTTAGTGTGTGTGTGTGTGTGTGTGTGTGTGTGTGTGTGTGTGTGTGTGTGTGTGTGTGTGTGTGTGTGTGTTTTGGGGGTAGGGGGGTCAAGGGAGTGAGTTGGGTGCCGATGAGAAGCTCACCACGATCAGCTCAGGCTGCGCCCTCATCTCAGGAAAAAAAAGACATACACACACACAAACACACACACACACACACACATACACACACCGAACCATACGCACACAATCCCCCCTCACAGCAAAACAAACATCGGTACACCGCCTCCGTCTCGGGGCCAAGGCTCTTGCGTGTGTGACGGGGGGGGTGGGGGGGCTCAGGGGCGCGAGGACTCAGCTGAGTGCCGGCCGCACGACCCTGCCGCCTTTTCATCCTCCGCAAACTCCGCACGTCGGGATCATCACCGCGACCTCCTCGACCCCATTGTTTTTTTTCCACACAAACATCAAACAACTGGACAATAAACAGCAAAGGAGGAGAGTGGAAGAGAGGGGGGAATAAAAAAAGGAAAAGGAAAAATAATACACTGGGTAGGAGTAGTTTGCACTGGGAGAGTCGGTGGGGCTGAAATCAGCCAGGGTGTAATTGATACATGGGCCTGTTCGATGCAGCATTACCTGGTTTCTCTGTGCATTAGGTGGCTTTTGCGTACAACAGTATTGCTTCCATGTTGCATTAATCTAATTTATCTGCACAACAAGACTCCTTAAATTAGAACAGTGTAGCAATCAATGGGACAAAAGGGAAATTGTATGCTTTTGGGATGTAAGTGGTCTTAAACACAATCACACACGCGCGGAGGAAGAGGCTGTTATTCAAACACGTCCTTGTAGACAGGCTTCCCGTTGCACTGAGGGGATTGTAAGCCTGCTCCCGTTGTTTTTAAAGAGACTTTAGTCCCTCCTGGCACTCCCAACTTGTCCTTTTTTTCCTGCCCCGAAACCGGAACTTGTCTTTCTTTCTTTTTCTCTCCCTTTTCATACTCTCTCTCTCTCTTTCTTTCTCTCAATTCAATTCAAATCTATTCAACAGAGCCTTATTGGCATGAAAAAATACATTTTGTACTGCCAAAGCTTTAGTTGTACAGGTAATCAGAACATCAAGGAAAAACAAACAAATAAATTACAAACAAAACCTGTTTCTCATGTATACACTCTGTGTATGTGTGTGTGTGCTTGTGTGTGTGTTGGTTTTTCATGTGTTTCACTTATGAAGCGACTGTCTCACTCTCTCTCTCTCATTCTCTCTCTTCCCTCTGCCTCTCTCTCTCAGTCCCCCTCACTCTGTCATTCTCACTCTCATTCTCTCCCTCTATTTCTCTCTCTGTCGTCCTCATTCTCTCTCTTTCTCTGTTTCTCTGGACGTATTCTATCTTCACCGGATGTGACTGCAGCCAGAAGATTCTGCCTGGGCTGCCCACGCCACCACACCGCACTATACCCCACACCCCCACCACACCGAGTCTCCGATGCCCAACCCCCCCCCCCCCCACCCTGCCTGTGTGTTGCGATGGCATGAGCATGTGCGTGTGTGTGTGTGTGCATGTGTGTGTGTGTGTGCATGTGTGTGTGTGTGTGTGTGTGCATGTGTGTCCGCTGCGGAGGCTCCCTGCGGTGGCTGGCGGCATATTGCACGGCGGCACCACGCGGCGTCAGTACCGGGCACGCAGGATTACTGCTGATGACAAGGCATTAAATGTGCACTGGCCCATTGTGGAGGCTGAGCTGATGCGCACTCTCGCTCTTTCTTTTTCTCTTTCACTCTCTCCCTCTCTCCCTCTCTCTCTCTCTCCTTCTCTCCCTCTCTCTCTCCCTCCTTCTCGCCCTCTCTGTCTTTCTTTTTCTCTGATTCTTTCTTTCTCTCTGACTCTCTCTCTCTATATTTTACTCTTTCTCTGTCTCTACTGCTTTCTGACTCTTTTACTCTCTGTCCCTCCCTCTCTCTCTCTTTCTCTCATTCCCTTTTTTTACTCTGTGACTTTCTCTTGCGCTCTCTCTTTCTCTCTGTCTCTCACTCTGTGTCTTTCTTTCTCTCTGTCAGTCTCTTTCTTTCTCATTTGGCGGTTCAGCTCTAGTTCAGTGGCAGAGGCAAATGCACTGGAAGTCCTCAGTAGCCGAGCACACACGCACACACACACACACACACACACACACACACACACACACACACGCACACACACACACACACACACACACAGCATTGCAGGGGCCTTTAGGAGCTGCTGCTCATTACAGTCTGGTGTCACACCAGCTTAGCCCCCTTTTCTCTTTATGTTTTACACACACACACACACACACACACACATACACACACACCCCAATACACATACAAAACACACACACACACAAATACACATATACAAAACACACACACACACACACATGTACAAACCCATACACACCCTCCAGGCTTCCAAGGCCTGGCTTTCGATTGCTGGGGGCACCGCTTTTTTAGCATGGTGGGCAGAGTCTACCCCGAGCTTTTCAACATTGACTTTGCCCACCACACCTCACCTCACCCCAAATCCCTCTTCTGCCTCTTCCATCCATCCCCCTTTTGAAAAAAAAACACACTTTTAACACCATCTCACAGCTCAGCTCAGCTCATCTCGTGTCGGACAGCCATTTGGTTTCCGGAGAACAAGCTGCTACTGTGTTATTTTTTTTATTTTCCAAAAGAGAAAAACTGGAAGCGGGTTAGAGTGTTAGAGTGTAAGAGTGAACGTGGCATTGCTGTGACGATGCCACTTTGACTTAAACATGCGCCGCCACCAGCTTCCCTCTCTCCTGGGAGCATTAACTGGGTCTCTTCGGTCTTGAAGGAGATGGAGGATTAACACTGGCCCTATGTGGTGTCCTTTCTCTCTCTCTGTCTCTCTCTCTCCCTTTTTCCGTCTCTCTCTCTCTCTTTTTTTTACAAAAAAAAAAACATGGCTTAATCTCGACACGAACGTCCGGCCAAATAGAGGTCATCCACCAGGTGTACAAAAGCACAAGAAGCCAGCTGTGTGGGACAGGAGGACGAATCCTTTGGAGGATTAGTACCTGGGGATCCATCTAAAAATGACCCTGTCCCGTAAAGTCCAGAATGCACTCACCACAGGCCAACAACCAAACAATTCTCACAGCATCGCGTCACAGCACAGCAAAGCACCTACAGCACCCGTTACCTTACCATGCAATCAAACCCAATCAGAGGTGACTTGAGGATTTTTGGATTAGCCATCTTGTTTGTTGGCAGAGTCACAATCCTCGACGGTGGCGTCTGAATGCAAAGCAGGTGACAGTTTGTTGTGCCACTCTATTTGTGGGATCTCCGGCGTTGGAGAACAGCTAACTCACTCAAAGACTCCCTCCACCACCCAACAGCCAGCCAGCCAGCCAGTAGAGAGTTTCAGATTGTATCCTGAGTTTTTCACACAGCAGCTTCCTTTTGTGAGGCAAAGACTGTGCTTGTGGTTGTACCCACTAAATAAACTGTCAAGCTTTGCCCCAGATTTGCCTGCTAATCTCACTTTGACAATTTAAAAGCTGAGCACAGTGTGTATGTGTACCGGCAGCTCTAAAGCTCCCCCAACAACCCCTTTGCCACATCTTCCCTCCTCCTCTGCTCTTTTCTCTATTTCTCTCCTCTTTTCTCCTCCTCTCTCCTCTTCTCTTGTCCTTTCTTCCCCACCATCCCCAACATTTCTTCCCACCACTTCCTTTTTCTCCTCTTCTGCTCTTCTCTCTTCTCTCCTTTTTTCCTCATCTCTTCTCCATTTTTTCTTTTCTTGCCCTCTCATTTCTTGTTTTTCTTCTCTTCTACTCTCTCTGTGCTTGTTATTGTTTTTTCATTTCCTTACTTCTTAGTCATTCCCATCACTTTTATTTTTCTCTTTCCTCTTTATTCTTCTCTCCTACCATTTCCTTTCTCATGTTCTTTGCCTTTCCCCTCCTCTTCTCTCCTCTCCTCTCTTTTCTTCTCCTCATCTCCCCCTCCCCACATGCTCTGCTTGCATGCTGATCAGATCAGTTGATCTAATTTTCCAGTAAATGCTTGAAATGTGTTCCTGCACACCCTCTCCTTGTAAACGCACACATGGGAATTGGCAAAATAGGAGGGAAATGGATAGATTGACATCTACAGCAATGCTCCCCAGCATCTCTCGCTCTCTATCTCTATCTATCTCTCCCCCACTCTCTCTCTCTCTGTCTCGCTCTCTCTCGCTCTCTCCTCTCACACTCACGTCGTGTCCAAAGAAGATGGCTACAGAGATCCTTTCCTGTCAAAGAGTGGCAGCCCCCTGCCTTCACCCTCCAGCTCTGACCTCGTTGCTCAGTTTGCATACTCTGTAATATGGGAGTGGAGGGGGGGCATTCCACGTTTGACATTCTGAGCAGGGGCAGTCCATGTAAGTGTTAGTATATGCATGTGAGGCCAGACATGAGACAAACCCAAAAAAGAGGAGCAAGATGGAGAGGGGTGCAGCGGAGAGCCAAGAGCAGGGAGGACAGGAAGTCCAGACCCGGACTTGAAATGTGTCTTTGGCAGTGAAAAGTCACACATGGTGGTTATAAATGATATCAGACATGGCCTGCTATAGAAAGCAAGAAAATCCTTCTGGATCAGACGCAGATTGATAATCCTGAGTTGTTGTTTTTTTTAAAAAAGCATCATGTAGACGCACTGTGCCCGTAGGTTGGCACAGAGGCTCAGATTTCCACCGAGGTAAGGGTGAGGAGACCATGGGTGGGGGTAGGAGAGGGGGATAGAGAGAGAGTGGGAAAGAGAGAGAGAAGGAGAGAGGGAGGAAAGAGAGAGAAAAGGAGAGAGAGCTTGAGAGTGTGAGAGGTAGGAGAGAGAGGGAGAAAGAGAAAGAAGGACAGAGAAAAAGAGTTAAAGAGAGAGGGACAGAGTAAGTGATAGACAGAAGAGAGGAAGACAGAAAGAGAGACAGAGAAAGAAAGGGGAGAGAGAGAAAGAGAGAAGGAGAGGAAAGAGAGAGAAAGAGAGAAAGGGAGAGAGATTGAGAGAGAGGTAGGAGAGAAAAAGAAAAAGGGAGAGAGAAAGAGAGGTAGAGAGGGAGAGGGACAGAGGGAGAGAGAGACAGAAAAAGGAAGAGAGAGAGAAAGAGAGAAGGAGAGAGAGAGACAGAGAGAGAGGGAGAGAGAGAGAGAGAGAGAGAGAGAGAGAGAGAGAGAACACAAGGCGGCATTAGGCATGCAGAGCCAGCTTGAGAAATATGCAAAGAATAAATGAGGTGTCACTTTCAGTAAGAGTCACACAATCAGCAGCAACGAGAGACTCCTTAATCCTTCCCCGCCTCCCTCCAATGAGTCACCACAACCCTGGCGTCGCCGTGGCACACATGAAAGAGAAATGCCCTTGGTTTTTGGGAAGGTTGCCTTATCCACCCACCAACTCCCTCCCACCCCACCCCAACACACACACACACACACACACACACAGTCACGCACTCACAGACACACACACACACACACACACACACACACACACAGTCACTCTGTCACACACACACACACACACACACACACACACACACACACACACACACACAGTCTCTCTGTCACACACACACACACCCACACACACACCCGCCCACCCTCAGGACAGTGAGTCCTCTCTCACTGACGTACCACATAAGAATTCGGCACGGAAGCTGTTCCCTGGCATCGCCACGGTAACAAACCTGGCTGGAGCCAAGCCGAGTCGTTGTGCTGACGTTAATCCATAAGGCTTCCGCCTAAGGTTTACGTGAAGTGCTGTCTTAAAAAACAAAGTGAGGGCCTTGACATACTACCGCGTTTTCTATTTTTATGAAGCCGTCTGCTGTGATTTAATTTCAGCAATAAACGGGTTGACGCGGCCAGGCTGTAGCCAACAGCAGTTCGCTTCAACAAGTGTCAACATTTTCCAAATCAATTTTTCAAAAAGAGTATGTTAATTAATTTTGACTGCGAGCGCAACACTGCGGGTCAAACAAGTTACAGCATCATCATCAATTAGAGGCATGTTAACTGATTGTTCTCAGCACTGTTGGCTTTTTCTGACTATCACAACATTTTGTGGTGGCAAAAAAAAACAGGCAAAACAACAAAATAGTTTACCCCACCCCACCCTACCCCACCCACCCCATCCATATTACTACAACCTGCAGCTATCTATAAACATCTTATAGGTTGACCTCATTTTATATATGGCCCTTGTAGTACAAAGACCCAGACAGAAAGAGAGAGAGAGAGACACAGACAGACAGAAAGAGAGACAGACAGACAGACTAGTCTCAAGGAAGGTAAAACAAAAGACTTACCGACATTTAACAACCTGTCACTCCCCGTCTATATCTTGATGCTGTCATTCATAGCCAGGCGCGCCATATTTTCCTCCCACAAAGCCTGTCACTACACCCCAACGCTCAAGTGTGCAGGGGATAAAGGACTGTTTTCAATTCATAAATATACCTTTAAGAGGGGAGCATCAGTGATTTGTCATGGGAGACTTTTGGCAGGGCTGAAATTGTTGTGGGAATGACATCTGAGTTATGGCGAGGGGGCTGCGGCTGCCATTATGAAGGCCTGTGCCCAGGAGGGTTCCCCCCCCCCCCCTTCCTCTACCTCTTCCTCTTCCTCTTCCTCTTCCTCTTCCTCCCCTGCCTGCAACACACTGAGCACGCTCCACAAATCCCTCCTACCCACCCTACACCCCCCCCCCAAAAAAAATCACAACGACAGGATGGCATTAATTAGAAAGAGAGGAGTGACACCATTGCAAAACTTTTTAAATAAACACGCAGACAGAGAGAGATGGAGAGAGAGAGAGCTAGAAGGAAAGCAGCTGAGAGAAAAATAAAGGGACAGAGTGGCAGAGGGGATAAGAAGCAGGGGAAAAGAAAGAGAAAGAGAGAGAGAAAGAAAAAAAGAAAGGCAGAAGGAGAGCGGCCTGCTCTTTTTGTTTCCTCCCCACCCCACGTGATGTCTCCATAAGTCAGTTAATGTGTTAAAAAAATGTGGGCTTCTCTGGGATCAATTCAATTGCATTAAAAATGCAGTGCCTTTTGCACCGAGTTTGTGCATTTCCTTGGAGAAACGTTGCAGTGGCAATCATTTAAAATCCTCCAGCTTGGAGCAGTTAAGTAATGTTTAGTTTCAATCTCCCGACAGCCCCCGTGCCGGGAGAGCTGTACCGCAAAACAGATTGGACATGAGCGACAAATAAAATGTGAAAATCAAGCAAGACACTGTCTCATTTCCATTAAAAGATAAAGTAGATGGCCTGAAAAGAAACAAACTCATTTAAAACGGCTGGCCTATGGGTCAAGGACGGCAAACTGCCGCAGTGTGATTTTCTTTCCCCCACGTGGGCAAACAAATCAAGACAGTTTGCGTTTGCTTTTTTTTTTTTTTCATTTTCAATGCGGGTCGTTAAAAGACTTATCTTTTCTTATTCGTTTGATTCATTGTGTATGAAATACCTTCAGGCTGTGATGCAACATGTTTAAAATACCTCCTGGCGCATATTATGTGGCTTATTTTCCTGGTAACACACACCAGGAGAAATGTAGTTTTGTTAACTTGCACTGACAGCAAACACTAAACAAGTGGCAAATAGATATAGAATAAAACAAGAGTAAATTCATCAAGCACAAAAACTGTATTCACAATAGCACCAATAATACCTCATCTGCGAAAGAAATAATGATTCTGAAAAAAAAAGTTATTCTCCAAATTATGGTTCAAACCTTTAAATTATGGAACCCTTGGCCTAATTGGATTCCAGCTCTATCAATTTCAAAGCACATTCTTTCATTTTCTTTTTAAATTTTCTTTTCAAAGATGAATATATTACTTTGAATCCCCCTGGCCAAAATTTCCATCGGTGATTACGCAAGTCCTAATATTACACGGGGAGAGATACCTCACTGAGGGACAGGGAGAACAAATCACAGACTTGATTAGAAAAATAACCGTTCGTCTCACAGGACAATGTGTGTGTGTGTGTGTGTGTGTTGCTTCTGTCTGCAAAATGTTTTTTTTTTTTCTGCACTGACCAGTACACACACAGCCCAACAAACAAGGTGCCTCCCTGTACAGAGTGGATAGTGTTTCAGCATATGGTTGTAAAACTCACAATTCAAACTGCACGTCGTGTTGTTTCGCCTCACTGTTGCTAACGAAACAAAGCCTTGAGCACAGGTATTGATTGTTAATTAAAATATCAAATGTGTGACTGACTGTGTGTTCTGTATGGGTAGGATGAGGATGCCGCGTCATTAGCTATTCAGCTCAGAGGTACGAAAACAACACAAAAAAAAGACAATAACTACGGCAAAACAAGGCTACAGACACGTTGTATATATATCAATCATGCACTTGTCATAAGCTTGCTTTGGAATGTTCTCTGTTTGTGTTTGTTTTTGTGTACAGGGCCTGAATTTATGTTGCATCATACAAGGCCTCAAAAAAAAACCACAGACAATGAAGTAACACCTACAAAAACAAAAAGGTTCCTCAAACAAGAAATCAAATCCTTCCAGATAAAACTGACTGATAGCCAGTCATGGACTGGTCAGCCGGGCAAGGGGTGAATTATTTCAAGTTGTGTGTGGATCGTACTGTGTGTCTAGTTACTTTAAGGAAATAAGAAAGTGTGGACTTATGGGCTCTTGGGCTCTACCTGGCCAGTAACGACAGCACATGTTTTTTTTTTTAAAGAAAAAGAGGAGCGACGGAGGGAAAAAATAGCCCGTGGCAGATGGTCCCGAGTACAGCAGCAAGAGGTGACCTTACCTCATTGGTGTTCCACCTGTGTCTCTCCTTTGGCAGCGAGGAGCATTTTGGTAGACATTCAAGCAGCTTTTTGGGCAGGTATATTTTCAAATGTCCATGTTCATCTACAAGACAAAAACAATAGTGGAAAGTCAGTGACACGTCTTTGTGTGTACGTCTGTATGTGTGTGTGTGTGTGTGTGTGTGTGTGTGTGTGTGTGTGTGTGTGTGTGTGTGTGTGTGTGTTTGAGAGACAAGGGGAAAGGGGGGAAAGAGAGAGAAAAAGGAGTCAGTATTTGTCAGTCTATATGTGTGTATGTGTGGGAGAGAGAGAGAGACAGAGAGAAAGTGTGTGTGTGTGTGTGTGTGTGTGTGTGTGGGTGGTAAAAACATGAGAGAGTGGGCATGCACAAAGGAACAGTCAGCCTCCTGCGGGACAAAAGGCAAGAACATGCGCAGTCAGAGACACACATGCGAGTGGGGTTCAGCTGTGCTCTACTGCAGCCTGAGCTAACTCAGTGCATATAGTATGGACATACTCATGCTTTGGCCATTACTACACACTTTGGACACTACTACTACTACACACACTCACACACATACACACACACACACACACACACATACACACTCACACACACACACACACACACACACACACACACACACACAAACACACACACACAGAACATAGACACACACACACAGCACACAGATCTCAGCACAGCACACACACTCTCTCTCTCTCTCTCACACACACACACACATACACACACACACACACACACACACACACACACACACACACACACACACACACACACACACACACACACACATACAGAAAACTCCCTGCTAGCTGTGTTCCATGTTATCTAAAATATTAAAGAGTCCATGTTTGAGATGATACAGGAACGTTGATACAGAATACATTTGCTGTCCCAAGCTGCCCCGTAAATATATACGCCAGCGAGTGTAACAATAGGCCGGCATCCAGGAAGGAGATCGTTACCAATCAGCTAGCGTCTAACGTGCTACGTAATGTTACTTCATTTCTGCTAATCAGACAAAAAAGTGTGTGGCGAGAGAGAGAGAGAGTCAGGCAGACCCTCGCAGCTGCGAGTGCTCGAAGCACTAAGGCCTCAGGCAAGTAAACAAGTCACAGCACAACATCAGCAGAGACAGATGGAGAGAGGTATAGCGCAACCATAGCAGCCATCGACATGTCTGTGTGAAGCCTTAGCTTTGCCACTGAAGTATATTTTAACACTGAGGAGGGAACATAAGCAATAACCCCCCTCAATATATAAAAAAGTTTGTTTGTAACGTTATGTTTCTTGTGTTAACTAAAAAATTGAGCTACCGATACATCACAGTGATGTTTGTAAAAAAAATATTACAAGGATATTATTATATGTAAAGGTAGAAAATCTAGCTAATCAAGCTGAGATGGATGGTGAGCCGACAGACATTTTCCAGGCCAACAACACCTCCGCGGGCATCAGGCCCTCCACCAGTAATCCAAAATGGAAGAACGGCTGCAAGTTTGTTTGCCAGTGAAGCATGGAGGAGAGGGGAGCTGCAATTGCCTTCCAAGGGCAATTACCACGGGGCCATATGCCAGAGTCTCTCCCATTCTTGCCCTGTCTGTCTCTTTCTTATGCCGCTAAGAGCTTGGCAGCCCTGTCAAATTCACTGCCATTTACCCTCATTGTTCTGGAGAACAATTTCTAAATGACTATGATATTGTCTGCAACTGTGAATTGCATCCAATTATAATCAATGTGCTACTACCAGTCTAGCGCCTTCCCTCCTTTCAGTCTCCCGCCACCAGCCACCCACATAATGTGCAAATCTAATTTCAAAATAAAAACACACTTGCATTCCTCAAGAGGATAAATAGACTGAAGAAACACAGCTAACGCTAACATGCACACATACACACAGACACAAGCATGTACACACACACACACACACACGCACACACACACACACACACACACACAAACGCAAATACAGAAGTATCCTCAAACACACAGACATAGGTCGGCGCACAACACAGTATTGTCGAGTCCACACGTTTCATGGCTTTCACGTCATCACGCTTTTAGCACCCCAATCAGAAATGAAGACCATGTGTCAACACAAACACAAAATGCCAGAAATTAACTTTTGTTTGGAAAGCAAAAAACAGTCATGTGTATTCATTACATTTGGTGAGAAAATAATTAGGTCTCTCTCAGAAATATTACAGAGAATTAATGGAATTTGTTTTCCAAAGCTCCCCAAAAAACAAAGTTCCTAGGTAACAACTGCAATTTACATAGAAAATGAGGCTTGTGGTTTTTTTTTTCATTTGTTTGTTTGCTCTCTTAAATCCAAACAGCTTATCGCTAAATATGAGCTTCTAGTGAGAAGAGCTTCTGCCAGTCATGATGACATGACTACAGTCTGGCATTTGTTGGCTAAAGTAGCTCAGTGGATGAAGTAAATAAAATAAAATAAATTAAAAAATGAACCAACAAACAAAACCTGTGAATGTTGATAATTAGGATTGTGGAGTAAATCTCAAACCAAACATGCTCAAACAAATTAGAATTGTTTTAGGATAGGAGAAAATAAAATAAACAAGTGTGTTCAGTGCGGGGTTCAGCGCTGATTTGTTTGTGTATTTAGTGTTCTTCAGTGTTTCTCGTCACTTTTTTGGTCGTCGTTGTTTGCTGTTTTTTTTTTTTTTTTTTTTTGACCAGGCAGACCACGGAAACAGCGGGCAGGGTCTGGGCATACCATCAGTCCCATTGGTGTCCAGCTATGGTCTGTGGGAATATATCCATTCCAGGCCTGGGCCTGGTGACAGCATGCCAATGTTTCAACCATGAGTGGCTAACGCTGTTTGTATATTTATTTATTTATTTATTTATTTATTTATTTATTTATTTCTGTCTCGTTCCTCTAATGGAGTTCTGTGCTGGCAGAGTTTTCCAGTTTTAGCGAGACATGTGCCAAGTAGGCCAAGCACATCCACAGCCCTGATCCCTTCCAGACAAGCCAGCTTCACCAGATGACCTTGTGGCCACACTTAAACTTAGCACTGTGGGGGAACGTATGTGCTTTAGCATCACCTCGCTTGATCTACAGGAATTTAAGCCACTGCTTGTAATGCTCCCATGAAAATTGTTCACAGTATAAATGTCAGTTGGACTGCATATAGGCCTTACTCCTGCTGTTTCTTGAAGGCTTGGGTGTGCAGATCATCCGGGTCAATCCAGCCCATATCCTAGTGTTTTTACCTGAAACCTGTTTTTTTTTTCTTGCAGGCCTGCCTTACACAACATCCACAGCACCCCTTTTTGCTTCCTACCCCGGCATATTGTAAATAAACAAACATATTTCCCCCTTTTGCACAATCTAACCTCCTTGGCTACAGAGATAAGTCAAATGTCAGAATGGTTTATGGTATCTCTGAAATACAATCTCGCCCGGTTTCTCCCGTCTTTGAGCTGCCCACATATCACCCCCACACCCCACCCCCCACCCCACCTCCACCCCCTCACCCCCCCTCTTTCTCAACATAGCATCGCGCGTCACTGATGACATGTCAAGGCACATCTGCAGAATCCAATTACACCATCGCTAGCTAAGTTTGCACTGAGCAGCGGGCAATTTATGTATAATTGAAAATGAAATTATGCGGCCGAGATGACTGGCTTTTATCTTATCAGTTCTCAGTCATTCCTACAAATACACACCAGGGTAAACATATGAGCTCCGAAAGGCGAAAGGCTGTAGGTAAAAAATATATTCATACCCAGAAATGTTCTAGTCCATTCTATACGCAGTCTGAGCAGACAAAGCAGGCTTTTTGTCTGCATCTCTCTTTCTATCGCTCTCTCTTTCTCCCTCTCTCCCTCTCTCCCTCTCTCTTCATGCTCCTTGGCGCTAGAAACCCACTGTGATTGAAAACATCTGTATTTGCCACAGGGATTACCGTCTTTCGCTTATCCCTTGGGGAAACAAAGTATGACAGTGAATGAAAAATCACAACGTTGTTGCTTTTGAACTTCTCTTTCCAACATCATTTCCGCCAGGGAGCGTTTACTTACGTAACTTATCACTGTCGTTGTTGTTGTTGTTGTTTTTTTTCCCTTGTTTGTTTGTTTTTTTTCTTTTAAATAATCACCTCTTCTATTTCTCAGAAGGATCGCTAGAGTAAAAAAAAAAAAAAAAAACAACTCCCTAAAACAGATCTCTGGGCGCGAGTAAGTGACAGCAATCAGGCCTGTGCACATTTATACTGTATAGAGAGGTGACAGGGGGAGGCAGATAGGCAGATAGTTACCTGGCCTCATTTGGGTGTTAATAATGGTTCTTTTCTTCACCAATGATTTATGATGACTGCTGAGGATTTCAGAGTAAAAACATTGATTTTCATTTGTCTACCCGTTTCTCTCAATTGCCAGTGTCAATAGCAATAAGTCATGGTGACTGACAGGGCATTTAAGGCCTTCCTGCAACCAAAATAGCGGCAACAAAAATAGCGATCATTTGTTAGACCACTACTTGCTCTGACGCTATTGGCTTGCAGGTGCGGGGGGATTTTTCACAGGAAAAAAACAAAAAACAAAAAAACCTTTCTCTCTTAAACATAGTGGCAAAATATATGATCTCCTCAGTGGAGCTGACAGCTTACTCCACAAAGCATTGTTCCCCACTGTCTATTCATCAGGATTATTAGGATCATGGGGGAAAATATGACATGCCTGGCAGTTCATGTACTGTGGGTGGACAGTGAGAGTGACTCCAGATTGGATTAGGTCTTGATATGGAGCTTGCAAGATATGATTAATACAAAGTGGCCCATAAAAATAAGAAGACACACACTCGCTCTCTCTCTCTCTCTCTCTCTCTCACACACACACACACATACACATACAACCATAAAAACATACATGCATAAACACAATCACTCACTCACTCACTCACTCTCACTCACTCACTCTCAGTCACACACACACACACACACACACACACACACACACACACACACACACACAGTCACTCACACACACACACACACACACACACACACACACACACACACACACACACAAATACAAACAAACATATCCACTACCCAACTAAAAACAATCCCCAGCCTGCAGCGAGTGAGATCCTAACGAAGGGGTTTTACCTGATGCCTGATCTGCCCATGAAATATCAATGTGCTGCTGCTCCCTGCTCTTCCCAGAGGGAGCCGGGGAGATAAACGTGCAGATTGTGTCTCCTCTCGATGCGCGTGGAGGGGCGCGACACCGAGGCAGGCGGAGATTCCCGCTCATGTAAATTGTTTTTAGCAGGCAGATAGTGTATCTGCCGTGATTCGCTAGGCTTTAATTAGCACCGACACCGAGCACCTGCTCATGAGACGCCTGACAACGCACACACACACACACACACACACACACACACACACACACACACATACGCACGCGACAAAAAAACCTCTGGGCGACCGACTGGCCGAACGCATTCCAAAGGGATGACTGATAGTGTTTCTGTGCATGTGTGTGTGTGTTTCGGACAATTATACAACACACTCTCTCTGTTCATTAGAGAAAAAAAAAACTTTTAACAGTCTTTTGCCAAGAGTTTCTAAATTAGGCTTCGAGGCACGTCGTTTTTTGTCCAATCATCTATTTTGTTCCACTCAAAAATAACGTAGCGGTGTGCTTCCAAACACTTGAGAAGTGCAACATTTTTCCCCCCCTGTGTTGCAGACGCAGGTCATGAGCGAGCGGGAGGGGAGGCTCACCATGCTCACGGTGCATTTCCAAACAAACATGAGCGCCCAAGTGCCGGGAAAGTGATGGGTCCTTGGCTGCTTCCAGACAGCGTCACACACAAATCAGCTTGAGCACGGAGAGCTTACTCTCTCGTTCTCTCTCTCTCTCTCTCTCTCTCTTTTTCTCTCTCTCTACTTGTGCTTTCTCTCTCTATCTCTCTCTCTCTCTACTTGCTCTTTCACTCTTTCACTCTCTCTCTCTTTCCCACCCCCTCTTTGTCTTCCCTTCACTCTCTGTCCCCCCTCTTAACCTCCTACATATCTCCGTCTCGCTTTCCCACCCATACTGCTGTTTTTCTCTCTCACATACACATACATATATAGACACACACACACGTGAGCATACAGATACAAACTCTGTCTTTCTCTCCTTCAGTCTCACACAGTCACAACACTCACACACTCTGCCTCTTTCTCCTCTCTATCTCTCTCACTCTGCCTCTGCCCCTATCTCTCTCTCTCTCTCTCTCTCTCTATCTCTCTTTTTCTATGCTGGTCTGTTTGATATACAGTGTATATATGAAGACGGTAGAGCAGTGTGGTGTGGAATGCTGTGTGATGGAGCAGGGTTCTGACTAAATGTTTCTGTTCCCTCATTACCCTGTGCCAATCTTTCTCTCTTTCTTATTTCGTTATCATTGGGTGCTTTCAAAATTGGTTCATTTTCAGAGTGGTTTTGCAAAAAGAACACCACGTACTAGAGAAGAGAATAGCATCCCTTCTCGAATGGAAGTGTAGAAGCCTTCTCAGCCTTTCCTTCTTATTAAGTATTAAGCATTAAGTCTCCAACTTAAATTGTTTTAAGGAGAAATTCGGTGTAAAATGAACTTTGGATGTTAAAACACGATAAAGAGTTGGTATGTTTGCTGAGGAGCAAAACTACGCTAGCCTGTTGCATTTTGAACTTTACTATTTTTCCTGTTTTTTTTTAAAAGGCTCACAATGCTAGTGATCTGGACATGGAGGAAGCTTGAAGATACCGCAATTTTAAACTATTAAAAAAGCTTGAAGTATAGACTTTGAACATGACTGCAGTCTTTTTAATTAACAATTTGTACACTTACAACTTACAAAGTTCTTAATGCCTCGTTTTGAATGTCATGGCCCTTGTTATACTACCAAGGAAGTGTGGAGCTACTTCTGTCTTTTTTAATGGTTTAAAAAAAGCATGGCTTTAAGCTTCCTCCATGCCCAGATCACTAGCATTGTTGGCCTTTTCAACAGAAACAGTACAAATAGTAAAGCATTGAAATGCAACAGGATAGCATAGTATTACTCTTCAGCAAATATACCAACTTGTCATCATATTTACTGAAAGTTCATTTTACACAAAATTTCTCCTATAACTGACAGACATTCTTTGGAAGATCCTGTGGTCAACCTCATAACATAGAAACATGTTTGGAGAACTCTGGCTGCTCTTCACCCCAACAATATTGATATTATTTATTTTAAGAAGTTATGGAGTGCTTAGCACTCAAAAGTTACTGTTATTGAGTTATCGAGTGCTTAGCCTTAAGCTTAATTTACAATGATGTCAAGAAAATACACATACATACATAAAATGTCATAAAACTATTATATTATGATCTCAGGAGTAATGTAGTGATATCGTTGATGTGTAATAAAGGTTACATTACAATGTCACACACTGTAATGTGCAATGACATGTATAATGACGACATTATTTATCTCATGCCAGTTTTACACCTGTGTGGTGGCAGTGGCAAAGGTGACGCATTTTCGAACGTCCTTGTCTCTTTACAAACAAGGCAATCAGCGGAGAGCTTAGGTGGATTGGGACGTTTGCCAGTGCTACTGAGATGAAGCCACAGGGTTGGCAAAGCGCTACCTACAAATGCAGGCAGCGCCTCCAGCAGAAACATGTGTTTACATTTCTGACCGCTCCTTCTGGGGAATAATAAGGCTAATAAGAGTACAAAAAACTTTTATTCCATCCCGTTTATTTGGTCTGCTTAGGCTTTTATTGATAAATAAAGGGGACTTTAAAACTTGAAAAGTCATCTCTCTCTCTCTTTCTCTGTCTCTCTCTCTCTCTCTCTCTCTCTCTCTCACACACACACACACACACACACACACACACACACACACACACACAAACACACTGTCTGTCCCTCTGTCTCTCTTTCTGTCTCTCTGTCTCTCTCTCTTTCTCTCACTGTCTGTCTCTCTGTCTCTCTCTCTCTCTTTCTTCGCCCACCCCTCCCCTTCGTACCACATGCCACTGCCTGTGTTGGCTGTAATCAATCCAGCCCAGGCACGCACTCACCCCCATGAATCCCGTAAGTGAGTGCTGCTACTGATCAATTCAAACTAAAATATTCCTTCTGACACTGCCTGTAATGACATCACCCTCCCCTCATTCCCGCTCCAAACACTCACAAACATGCAAACCACACACACACACACACACACACACACACACACACACACACACACACACACACACACATTAAATAACATGCAAACACATAAACTGTCTGTCTGCAGAGAGGGTTCCCAGTCTGGGAGTGGATTTTCCCCAGTGCACCCAGTGCTTTATCAGTGCAGTGCCAATCTCCATCCTCCTCCTCTGCTGGTGTTCCACCACATCCCCCTCTGCTCTCCACAAGAAGGCCCCTCTCTCCCTCTCTCTCTCTCTCTCTATCTCTCTCTCTCTCTATCTCTTGCTCTTGCTCTTTAAGAAGACATGAGCCCTTGCAGTCACTAAATTAAACATCAAGCCTGTCTTTCAATTATTCCCTTTTTTTCTGAAAGAAGACAGCGTCCAACACATGGACCACTTGCACCGAAGAGAGAGAGAGAGAGAGAGAAAGAGAGAGAGAGAGAAAGAAGGGGGGTTGGTTAACTTATTTACTAATCACCTAGTAACCTCTATACTAATCATTGTCTGGATATCTCTCAGTGTTACACATTAAGGCTTGCTCTGCAATGCTGTCCCTGCTAAAAAAAAAAAAAAGAGAGGGAATGCAGAGTATGCAACAACGGGAAAGTACAGAGCATCTGTCAGTTGCCATTGATGTAACTATCTGCTGAACAAATGAGGGGAAAGCCTCGCCTTTAGAAATCTTCATGAACAGTCATGTTACTGAGGAAATGCCGTAAAAGGATCTTTCCCATGAGAGATCCTCTTTGGATGGGGAAACACGAATAAAAAGAAATGTGTTTAAGACGAGAAGAAAAGAAAAAATAATTGGCAGTGACAAGCACAACCTTTCAACAAAAAATAAAAAATAAAACAAGAAGAAGAATAAAACACACTCACCACAGTGAGCATCATAAGATTATTTGATGTTCCACACTGTTAAATAATAGTTCATATTAAATACACTTCCTGAGGAAAAAAAAAAACAAAAAAAAGCGGAGAAGGGGGAAGGCTTTTTGTTATAATGAGATGGCTGTCTGTTAATTAAAAAGGACCTCGTAATAATAAAATACCCAGTTACCTCTCCCAAAGCACATTTTAAGAGACATCCTGGGAAGAGTGGGAATGACTTTCCTATTCCCCATAATAAAATTAATGTGACTGAACTAAAGACTTGTAGCGCAAGGCAGACAGAGCGGCATGCTAATCACGCCTCTATGGCAAACTCAAACAGGAAGTGAGCAATGCTGACAGGCTGCACAAACAGGTTTTTTTTTCTCTCCCCCCTCCACCACCATTTTCCTTTATCCTTTATTTCACTGTACCTTCTTATCTGACATTACTTTGACACACAGACCAAAAATGTATTTTGGGTGTCACCATGGGATAAAAAAGAAAAAAAGAAGGGGGGAAAAAAACAGAAAAGTGAGCGAGAGAGAGAGAGAGAGAGAGAGAGAGAGAGAAAGAGAGAGAGAGAAGAAAAACCACGAGACAGGAAGGGAAAAACAAGTTTGCAAGAAGAGTGCTGAGAGTCGAGCTCTGATAGAGATAAAAAAAAAAGAAAAGGAAAAAAAAAAACAGAAAAAAGAAGGGAAAGACTAGTTGGAGCCGTGGCCTGCCTCCTGCAGGGGTGTTAGGGGCTTGTTGGAGACAGACGGCAGTCTGCTACGGGGAGAAGCCCTCGCCAGAGTGGGGCTGGGAGCGGGGATGGAGAGACTCTGCTAACGATGCAGTTGTAGCTCTCAGCAGAAGCCCTAAAAGGGACCTGTTAATGTTACTCACATTTTTTTTCCTCTTCCTTTTCTTTTTCTTCTCTTCCTTTTTTTTTCTTTCGTCCCCTCCTCCCTCCCTCCCCTCTTCCTGCCCCTACAACCCCCCACCCGTCCTCCCTAGATGTACACTACAAACACAGACAGACCAGACCACCCACCCCCAAGCCCCCCCCAACCCCACCCCCCACCCCCAACTGTCCACAGCCTTTCATTTCTTTGCCAAACAGCGAGAGCAGCTCCTGTGGACATTACCATAATTCAGTTCTCTCTCTCTCTCTCCACTGGTGAAAAAAAAAAACAATTTAGTTGTCAAATAGTAAAGTGCAAGGCTGGCTGAAAACGGGGTCCTGTTGTATTAGTGGATGTTCTAAGCCAAACTGAGCCCAAGAACTGGGGGGCAGCCAATTACTGCCCTGATCAGTAGAGTGCCTCACTAGCCAAATCTGAGAGTGGGGAGCGGGGAGGAAAGGGGCGGGGGGAGAGGGAGAGGGAGAGACAGAAAAAAAGGGGGAGAGGGGGAAACAAGGGAGAGAGGATGGGGGGGGGGGAGACAAAGATCGAGAGAAAGATAAAGAGGGAGAGACAGACAGACAGACTCGGGTGGGGGGGGGGGGGTGGTAGCAGATAAAAGAAACTGGAAAAGGTGAAAACAACATACTGGATGAGAGGGGGGACACACAGTAGGAAAAACAGAGAGAGTGAATGTGTGTGTGTGTGTGTGTGTGTGTGTGTGTGTGTGTGTGTGTGTGTGTGTGTGAGAGAGAGAGAGAGACAGAGAGATCGAGAGGGGGAGATAGAGAGAGAGAGAGTAGATGAGAAGCAGAAAACATAAGAGGGAAAGCGAGAGAGGGAGATGGGGAGTAGAGTAGACTAGACTAGACGAGTAAGAGAGAGAGATAGATTTGCTCCTGCTCCTGGTGCTAGTGGTGGTGCTAGTGCTGCTACCGCTGCTGCTACCGCTGCCACCCCCTCAGGTGGCGGCTGCTCTCATTAGGCAGGCCAGGTAAAGCGAGTTCCCCGTCACACGAGCGCAGAGCACCAACACCAATACATGGCAGCTTCAGCAGCTCAGCTCGGCCCGCGCTAACTTAGCGCTCCTATATCTCCCCGCATTATAGCTAAAAAACACAGAAGACGCTGGAGGAGGAGGAGGAGATGGAGGAGGAGGGGGAGGAGGTGGTAGCGAGGGAGAAAGAAGGATGGGGGAAACAAAACAAACAGACTCCATTCCTCCACTGACAAACTGCTGAAAGCGCCTCTCACAGACATGCTGTAACTCCCCTCTCACACACACACACACATGCACGCACTCATACACACACACACACACACACACACACACACACACACACACCCCGCCACCCTCTCTTCACGTACACTTGCACTGATGTCTGGTAATGGTTAGTGCGCTGTTTCTTGCTAGAGGGGATGCCAAAGACCTGGCTGCTGCATCCATATAATCCCGTCAGCTCTGTCAGAGCCAAATCATTTCAGTCTGTTTTTTTTTTCTCTGGCCCGCATGTCTGTTTGTGTGTGTGTGCATCTGTGCCTGGGTGTGTGCGCATGCCCGAATATGTGTGTGTATTTGTGTGTATATTTGTGTGTGTGTGTTTGTGTGTGCGTGCAGCGTAAAAGGTCTGTCGAAAAAGCGGGCGGATGAGGGGAGAAGGGAGTGCTGATCTCCAGATTATCGCTGATGCCTCTCCTGGAGGGGGGGGCACTGTTTAGGGGCCTTAACAACATCAGTCATGCCGGCTTGCACCGGCCTTCGCTCTGGAGTCGAGGGAAAGGGTCGTGAAACTTGAGAGAGCTGACAAAAACAAATCTTAAATCAATATCCCTCACGATGCAAACACACAGTCTCTCCTCTCCTTCTCTCTCTCTCCCTCTCTGTCTCTCTCTCTCCCTCTTCTTCTACCCAGCTCCTCCTCTCTCTCTCTAACTCTGTCTCTCTCCCCTGTTCTTACTCACCCCCTTTCTCTTTCTCTCTTTTTTTTTTCTCTCTCTCCCTCTCTGTCTCACAGCCACTGTCTCTAAACTGTGTCGGTCTGTGAATGGCAGTCTTCACTTTAATTCGTTGCCCATGACTGTGGCAGAAAAAAACCCCAGTATCACAAGCATTCATCAAAGTCAATTAGACGTTGATGGTACCCTAGAGCAGCTTTCGAAAAAGGCTGGATAATCATTTTTCTGAGAGAATGAAATATCCAAACAATAACTTTATCAGTTCCAACATATCACTATAAGCGGAGAGTGTTGTGTGGTCCCGACTCAGATATTAAGCTTCAGACCATATGTCAATATTTACTAATATAATATTGACTTCTAGTGCCAATATGTATTCCTGCGCAAAATCCCATCCAATGTTGCAGGACAATTAGTGAGCGTAGGTCTACAGAGAAATGTAAACAGATACAGTTGTAAGGCCAAAGTTATTCTACAGTTTCAAAGCCCCTTAATGGAACCGAGGCAAAAGCCCAATCTCAGTTTCGCTTCCAATTGTGTAACTGTTCAATACTATCCAAATTCAATCAGGGCCGGCTCCAATGATAAAGGGCCTAAGACAAGTAGAGAAATGGCTCAATTATCATCTCATTGACCGCTATATTATGAAGATTGTTGAGCTTCACCGCATGGCCTTTTACAAAGTGAAACATTACGAGGACGAGCGAGCGAGCGAGCAAAAAGTGAAGCGAGCGGCCGACTGTTCATCAGGGGAAATCCTCTTCGGCCAACGCCGCGAGCCGCAAGCCAAGTGTGCTGTGGGTGTGCCAGGGGCCGGGGTGTAAAAAATGCAGCTCCATCGGCCCACGCTGGCAGACCCAGCGCGTCGGGAGTCAAGTGTTCTACTGAAGCCCCTGATCCATCCGCGCTATCAGGGCCTTCGTTAATGAACTTCATTTAGGCCAAGGGGCCTGCTGGGGCACTGGCTCCTCCAATAGGCTGGCTTGTTTTGATTTTTTAATTTTTAATTTTTTTTTTTTTGCCGTTCCCTTCATCCGACCAATTGACGAGTCACTCGGGCAGCTGGTTAAAAAAAAAAAAAGCTTGAGCACTATAGCGCTGTCGGTAGCATTCTTAGAGTATTCACTCCCAGATCCCAGGTAATGCTGGGGAGCCATCTCCCCTTCACAAGTCTCCTGAAAAAAGAGAGAGAGAGAGAAACGGACGCGGCCCGCACCTGCCCCGGTTCTAGGCCAAGGCGGCGTGTTCCTGAGCCGGAGCCGGAGAGCCACCGTGTTCTATCTGGGTCACTGCCGCGGGCTCTGTAACTCAGCGTTTCCCCAGCGTAGCGGCTAACTATTTCTGCTGCCTGACAGCGAGGGTGCAGATGTGTCACTGTCGATGTGCTACCTGACTGGAGCCGTACACACATTTTAATAATCAATACAGATGGGCTCAGGTGTGCAGCACGGCCTACTACAGAAAAACTGGTGCAACTGCTGGCAATACACCTGTGATAGCAAGGAGGAACTGCAGCCAGGGAATACTCTGAACCAAGGCAGCGGCGGAGGAGGAGGTAAAGTGGAAGTAGTTTCAATTTTTTCGGTAATGCCTCAGCATGTACGCCTGACACCATCGCTTGTGCGGTTGGGGGTCAGACACGTGCCCACAGTCAGTCTCTCTTTTTTAAAAAATGAAAAACGAATGAAACAGTAAGCCAGCCTCAACCTGTCTCTCTCTCAGCAAAAATTCATTAGTAATCTACAGCACAACCTGCCTTGGAAAAAAACGGCGAGCATGCAAGCAGAACATTCCGGATGTGCTCAAGTGTCATGCACACACAGGTAGCAAATCGAGCAAAACACATCGGTCTTTCATCCACATGCGATTGTGACATGCAGTTACGGTGCAGAAAGCAGCGAAAAAAATGACCCGTGCAAGTTGCTGCGACATCAAGTAGGATGACATGACAACCGCAGGAATGTTTGAGAACAGAGGTGACCTGGCCTGCCTGCTGCGCATATGACAGCACACACACAGACAAAGGATAAGAGGATTCTCTGTGCAGCGCACACACACACACACACACACACACACACACACACACACACACACATACACACAAACACACACACACACGCACGCACACAACCACACACATACACACACCCATACACCCACACATATGCACACACACACATGTACACATGCACACGCCCACACACACACACACACACACACACACACGCACACAACCACACACATACACACACCCATACATCCACACATATGCACACACACACATGTACACATGTACACATTGGAATTGCACAAGACTCTTCCATGCCAGATCAAAAATTTATTTACCAAATCAATCACACCTTGAAATTTGAAACACACATAAATCTTGAATTGCAAACCTATCAATTTATCAACAACACACCCCTACACAATCATCTTCCATCAACAACTCCCCTGCCTGCTCAAAAGCCTGGAATACAGTCTCCCTTCCAAGTCATTAAACACTTCCACAGGAAAAAAAAAAACCTGTGTTCCTCCCATATATCATTCATCAACCACTGTAAGAACACCCACGTTTGATTGGCAGGGTAGTATCAAAGAAAGGATAAAACAGCTAGCTGACCGGGAGGAAGGAAAAATCCCAATAAATAACATGCTAGCAATCACAAGCAATCAATCCCGAAAAATAGCCGAGGGAGAGATGAAAGGCGAGCAAAGGGCAGACGGGGGAGGGGGGGGGTCTGCTGTCTGCTGGGGGGTTTTGAAGAGGGCAGTGTGGCCTAATGACAACATGGCACTTCATCAAAACCTCTTCTGACCCCCCTACACAGGCGCTGTCCCAATATTTAGAGCAGGTCACACATGCCTGCTCCTGTAATTTCACATTGACTCAGGGAGCACTGATTTGCACCCCCCGGCCGCACCCTCTGAAAATGAGAGGTGCTGATTGCATTGGGCACTTTGTGATTTGTGGCATCTCGTCAAATCTGTATCATCACACGGAATCATCCCTGAATAGTGAGGCCTCTTGTTCTGCAGTGGCAGTGAAATGCATTACGGCAAGCTCACACTTGCACACACACACTTGCACACACACAGAAAGAGAGGCAGGGGGGGCAGAGAGAGAGATAGACAGATACATAGAGAGAGACAGAGAAAGAGAGAGCCTAGGATTTTTACCATATCAGGGTATTAAAAACAAAACCACCCGAAATTGTCTCCACCACAGGAAAAAAAAAAAACTATCCACTGACATTGTGTTCCTTGCCCTCTGAATAGACTGTGACAAATGGTTTGTAACACGGGCCCTACATTGCTACAGGCAAAAAGTTCCAGCTCTAGGTCGTTCACACACGGGAATGTCACAGAGTCCCTTAAATGGATCCACAGCCTGTCATGACGGCAGAGCTCTGGACAATATAGCTGTGAACTAGAGGAAGGTAAAACACGGCAGATAGAATAGCCCTGAGAAATACAGCTTAATCTGACTCATCTGTCGCGCAATGTCCCCTAGGCCTCCACTGCCATTTTGCATGTCCATAGTTTTTCCAACAAATGAAGGGGAAAGTAGCCATTTACCCCCAAAAAAACTTATAGCTGGTTTTGTTTTGTTTAGTCATAATGCCCGACTCCATTAAAACCTATAATCAAAAAAATGCTTTCACAAAACTTTGTAAAAAGATACAGACATATTGTTGTTCGTGATTATTGTTTCCTGAATGAGGCAGCAAAGACCAGAGCCAAAACTGGATGTAGTGGAGTCTTGTGCCTTTGTAGTTTTTTTTTGCAACAATAGGCCAAAATGTGTAGATATATGCTGCCCCCCAGACTGCATGGATGGATAACAATCAGATCGATAAATTGACTAAAAATAGCGATTTGAAACCATTTTATGTCTAACTTCTAGCTAACTAAGCTAAAGCCAGGCCGAGGGGTCTATTAAACATTTACACTTAGCAAAGTAACAACCCCTTGATATACAGTCCAGCAGTCTGTTATTCTTTAACAACAAAAACCCTCTAAATGTCTCCAGTGGCCAGTCACAATGGGGCGCTCTGTAGAGCTGTGTAATAAACAAAAAGCACATGTCAGCAGAGTCAGTTTGAGGGAGGTCATCATTTTTAGAGTAAATGCGGGTCCCTGGTAAAACCTGATACCGCTCTGGGCGCAGCCTGTGCAGAGCTGCAGGCTAATTTTGTGACATGGATGATGTTGCCCATTTTTTGACTTGACTGATCCTCCATGACGGCCACGCTACATGACTTGCCTAAGTGCCGCCTCATCAGAGGGCAAAAGGGACTGCCATCAATGACCCTTACTTTGCAAAAAAGGGGAAAATCTTTTTTAAAGTTTCCCAGGGCAAAACTTCTTGTTCCCGTCTAATGCATCTTGATAGGAAAGAGATAGGGGGGGAACTGTGGGGTAAGAGCTGTAACTTTTACAGGGTGTGAGAAAAAAAGCACTTAATTTCATACAGCAACAACACATCCCAATTAAGGCAACCAACAACAGCAACCGAATGGTTTCTTTGTAGGATGTAAATGTTTACGAATATTAGCTAAATGTTTGTTTTTGCTGATCTTGGACTTTTGTGAGGCTATTTTCGTCTGCACAAGACAAGCTCATTGTCTTCTCCCGTGTCTAGACTGTAAACAAACAACCGCTGTCTGGTGAAATGACAACAACAAATCCTAAATTAAACGTCAAGATGCTCTCTTTTGCCTTCAATTGGCCCGCATGTAAATGTTGAGGGAATTGGACCTTAACTAAAAGGGAGCTGGTACTGGAGCTCTGAAGTGAGGGCCTGGTAAAAGTGGGTAACTAAACTGCGCTGGAAGAGGAGGTATGTGGGGGGGCTCTTGATGTGTTTTCAGGCCGAGCCAAGCTCACCCAGCCATGAAAATCCCATCTCAAGGAGCACGGAGGTGAGGGCCTGCACATGCACACACACACACACACACATGCACACAGACACACACACAAGCTGACAGAGAGTCTCTCTCTTCCTCTCTCTCTCTCTGTTAAACATACACACCCACACACCTCTCCTCTCTCGCTTTGCCATTTCGTCTCTCTCTCTCTCTCTCTCTCTTTCTTTTCTCTTTTCCGTGTCTTTCACACACACAGAGACACACACGCACCCGCACCCACACCCACACACACACACGCCCAGACAGTAAAGGACACGCAGCCAGATCCCAACTAAAACCTTTTATCCTTATCATAACTACTGCCACAATTACTCACATGAGCGGTTTACCTGCTTCCACCAGGACATGCTGCATTTTAGTGTCCTAGTGATACGAAAACCTCCAGGCAGCACACACTCACCGGCCTGTCACACACACAAGCGGCAGGCACTTACATCATGCACTGATGAGTGAGTCTGCATGTGTGTGTGTGTGTGTGTCTAAATCTGTTTGTTATGTATGTGTGTGCATATAAACGTGTGTGTGTGTTTGTGTGCATCTGAATAAGTGTGTGTGTGTATGTGTATTAATGTAAATCTGTGTGTGTGTGTGTGTGTGTGTATGTGTGTTTGTGTACAAGTGTGTCGATGTCAGTGTGTGTGTATGTGTGTGTGTCTGTGAATATGTGTGTGTGTGTGTGTGTGTGTGAAAGAGAGAGGGAGAGATAAAGTGAAAAAAAAGATAGAAGCACTGAAATATGGAAAATGCCATACTGAATCTATAAGCCCAAAGCACTCATCCCTTCTCACACATGAGCTAGAAAGCATTCCGGTTTCCAGTCACCACAAAAGACATTCCACAACGCCAGCATCGGCCATTCACTTTACATCTCAAAAGTATGTTCATTAGAAACATGTGCTTTGAAGCAGCAAAGAGCAGTCAATGGAAACGGCATAACAAGTAGATGGCATAACAAGGAGATGTGGCTGATTTAACTCCCCTCTCAAAAATTACAACAAACATGAATGCACTTAATTATCCAGATCAACAAAGTCTTCCGCAGTGTTAGAAGTGCTGCTCCCGACACTTATTAAGCATAAAAACAGTTTCCACTTCCATAGCTATCAACATTCCGCGGCAGCCATCGAACGCTGTATCAATTAATAAACATAAGCGATCTAAATTCCAACAAATAGCTTTTTTTTTTTTCTATTACACAATCAAATGAAGGAGCGAGATTATGCACACTTCCTAGTCATCAATTAAATGTTGCCTGTAACTTCATTAATCATATCCGCATATTACGACACTGAGATCATTATACGCTGCGGTCGGGGCTGACAGATGTGTGTGAGTCGAAGGAGAGAGATAAGAAGAGCAAGGCAAAACTGCATACAAAGGAGAAAAAGGGACAGATATGGAAAAGAAGAAGGGCAGGCATCAGATGCTTTAAGGGTGCCAAGGTCTCGGTTGGGTCGTGACAGCCTGGCCTCCTGACCACCACCAGCCTTCACTTCATGGGCAGCACCTGGGAAATGTGGCACGCATGCTTCCTGACAGGCAAACACTTCAGTCGTCAGCAAGAGAGAGAGAGACAGAGAGGGAGACAGAGAAGGGAGAGAAAGAGAGAGATAGAGAGAGAGAACTAGAGAGAGGCAGAGGCAGAGTGAGACAGAGCGGAGAGAAGCAGATAGAGAGAAAGACAGGGTGAAAGAGAGAGAAGGGGGGGGGAGACAGAGAGAGAAAGAAAAAAAAAGATAAAGCGAGAAAACCTCCAGAGGGGGAGGTCTCCGATGAGAAGGACGGACAAATGAAAATCAAGGAGGCAAACAAATGAATCGATGAATGAATAATAGATCATCCAAGCCAGTGGCCCCTTCGAGCAATGCCACGGATGCAATATTAATAACCAACTCTTACTGTTCATCTCTGTGTCAGCATTGACACCCTTAGGAGGAGCATGGCCGGCATAACACACAGCTGATCTGTACATTCGATCCGGATTACGAATTTTCTTCAGTCCTTCAGGAGGCAAAGAAAGAGAGTAGAGGAAAAAAATCCAAGGAGAAAACGGCATGTGTGTCAACGGCATCATAAACAAGCTCAGCACTTTTTAACTCCCCCCCCACCCCATGCATTTGAATGTTGTACAATGTTTAAAAGTCTAGCTCGATGAGCTTGGTTAAAACCGAGGATCAATCTGGGTCTGCTTCCCAAAAACACCAAGCCCCATGCATTTCTGGTGTTTATTTGTGCATATGCTTGTGTGAGTATGTCTGTGTGTGTGGGTGTATGTGTGTGTGTGTCTGAACAATCGTGTGTGTCCAACTTCATCCTAGCAGTTTCCAGAACTCACAGCGCACAGGTTTAATGTGCCAAATTCCCCCCCCCCCCCCCCCCCCACCACCTCCCAACTCTCCCACCCACCCCTAACAAGTCCTGCTCCCCTGTTTTATCGCCTGCTTTCAGGGCCGCATTTAGAAGGATTACCCTGGCCTAAGGTGCTCCCTTGCGGGGCAGGAAATCCACCATTTTTGTTTGCGAACAACGGAAAGGGATGAGGCTTTGAGGCACCATAAGCACCCCCTCATGTAAATGAAGAGCTTTATTATTCAGCAGCACGCCTAAGTGCGCGTCCTGGTTAGCTGGAACCCGAACTGAGCTCTGACACGGCCAGCTCAGCTGACAGCGGTGTGCACACACACACACACACACGCACGCACGCATGCACGCACATGCACACACACACACACACACTCTCTCCTACACAAACACACACACACTGAGTGGCAATGAGTCACTACTGTAGAAAAGTCGCATCTAATCTTTACCACCGAGTCGAGTCACTTGGACTATGTAACAAAACAGAAAGACAGATCAATCTTCTGCTGCTGATCTTCAGAATGAAAAAAGCAAAGAAAGAAAAAAAAAAAAAAACAGCCCGATATAGATCTAAATTCCCAATGAAGACAAAGGAGGTGATGATGTGGGGAGGAGGCCAGATCTATTGTAATTGATTTGTCTTATGGTGCCAGCTAGACATTTCGCTTTTTCTACGTTTTGTTTTCTTTTTCTTTTTTTTTTCATCTGACGCTCCTCTCTCCCTCTCTTTTTTCATCTTTTTTCTTTAAGTGGCTCATTCAGCCTGTGTGTGTGTGTCTCTCCGACACCTTCACTCTGTAGCGAGTGCACGCGCGCGCGTGTGTGTGTGTGTGTGTGTGTGTGTGTGTGTGTGTGTGTGTGTGTGTGTGTGTCTGTGTGTGTGTGTGTGTGTGTGTATGTGTATGTGTGTGTGTATGTGTCCACATTTCTAGTAAGCTGGATCAATGGGGATCAATGCGCGAGACCTTGCAAGGCAGGTGGGGCTCACTAAAGACAGTCTGAGGAGCCGAATCAGACACAGCCGCTCCAGACTGAGGTGACATACTCATCTATCCCTGCCCGGCTAATTCAATTAAGAGAGACAGAGGAGAAAAAATCTCCCGGCAGATCCCACACAAAAAAGCGGGGCGATAGCGCTGGAGAGCGCAACGAGAGCCGGGCTTCTGCTCTGAGAAAGGTCATTTTCTTATTGTCCGTCCGTCAATTACAGATGGCATATTCTAGATAAACACTCTGGGTTAAGAATTGCTCTCCCCTTTTTTCCCCGCTAACTATGCTCCGTATTGAAAAGCGACTCTAATTCCCCGGTAACATTTATCCTGCTGTCAACTTAAATTAGAAGAACCAGCTAAACGTATAAAGGTGCTGCTTGTTATTTTTAGAGACAAATCTGTGCGGTAAACAAGAAAGAGCCTTAGGCAGCAACAGCAAGTTACTACTAAAGTGAACTACAGCTCCTTCAGGGCTTCTGTGAAGACATCATCAGAGCATGGACACACAGAGGTCCACAGTGTCTGGACTGGCTGCAAAAACTCAGAAATGGGAGGCAGTGGGGAGAAAAAGCCAATTTAGGACAGGGCCAAGGAATCTGATGGGGTGCCGGAGATAAGTTGTGGTTCTATATCAGTCTCCTGCTACTGAAAAAAAAATAAAAAATAATAGCTTGCCCTTCTGTGCTTCAGGGGGGGAGAAGCTTGCATGCCAAATACCAAAAAGGCCCTGGAGAAAACTCACTATGCCTCAAGGACATTGAGGTTAAGGGGACAGCCTCCCCTCGTTTTAATGATGTAATCTGGAAAATGGTGTCAGACATTAGCTAAAAAAAAAAAAAAAAAATGCAGCCCCATATGTCAATGCTGTTCTGCTCAGTGTTCCTGTGGTAGTCAGGCTCCACTGGTGAAACAGTGAGAGTGGCATGGCTGAATAATGGCCGGAGAGATCCACACAGCTGGAGGGGGGGGAGCTGGACACTGGGAATGTGTGCGACTCAAGTGTGGAGAAGACATTGTGTTCGTGTGTGAAGAACGCAGCACATGCTCCTCCTCCCCCTCCTCCTAAACACACACACACACACACACACACACACACATGCACACACATACACACACACACACACACACACGCACACACACACACACAGGCACACACACTGACCTCACAAGAATACCAAAAATAACTCAACCTGCTCTGCAAAGGGAGTCTCAACTCGGGGTTTCTAAAAAGGCAAACGAAAGAAAAGAAAAAAGAACAAGGCCGAGAGAGACGCACATTACCGTGCATGGATAAAACACACAGGTTTGTTTGTGTGTGTGTGTGTGTGTGTGTGTGTGTGTGTGTGTGTGTGTGTGTGTGTGTGTGTGTGTGTGTGTGTGTGTGTGTGTATCTGTGTGTGGGTATCTGTGTGTGTGTTGCTGTGTGTGTGTAAGTGTGTGTGTAAGTGTGTGTGTGTTTTAAACAGGCAACTGAGCAGTATTTTCAAAACAGTGGTAGACATCTTGCTCGTTTTAATGCTTAGAGTGGAGACACTC
Source organism: Setipinna tenuifilis (assembly GCA_030347295.1). NCBI lineage: Eukaryota > Metazoa > Chordata > Actinopteri > Clupeiformes > Engraulidae > Setipinna > Setipinna tenuifilis. The sequence continues at coordinate 19,493,767 of CM059270.1, forward strand.
CTGATATTAAACTGTTTACCTTGGGTCATGCCTTGTATAGCTCAACACCACCTCCCTGTGGAGTGTTACTGGCGGAAGGGCACAGAATGTTCCAACCTACTGAACCAGCTTAAAGTGCTGCGAGTGCTCAGGCCTTGCATATTATAATACATAATTATATTTTAAAAGAATATACTGTTACTTAAGATCCAAAGTGCTCTCAGTCAAATGTCTGACATGAATCTAGTGTACAGAGCAGTTTATCTATTATATTTTCAGAAAAGTGGTTATGACAGTCGGAAATTTAAACTCTGTCTCTCTCTTTCTTGCTCTGTCTTGCAAACTATGTTTTTTACTGTTATCACAGTATATGAATTTTCCTTAAGCTGCCATAAGTCTAGCTGGCGCCTCAAAGCAGTAATGTGTTAATTATTGAACATTAAAGTTGTTTAATTCTTTGTGCTGTAGGCACTTCTGTGGATCCCAGTAAACTGAGCCTATCATTTTGCCTTGAATTTTAAAGTTCTGATAACTCGATGTCTCCACCTTCTGGTAAAAGAGGAAGGAGTTATCTTGATAGAAAATTAGGATATACAGATATGTGGTACAGTTCGTGTGCAGTTCTTGATTTAGCTTATTAAGTGTGAGGGAAAACCGAACTATATTTTTCTCTGTCAGTGTATAAAATCTTGCCTATATGACAACCTTTTCGAAAAAAATTACAAGACACCCTAATCAAGTATGCTAAACAAATTACGGTCCCTTGGCAATTGCAAAACGAAAAACACTGTAGCCTACAGTAAAACAAACAAAAACACCTTGATTATAACAGTGATCGTGTTATTATAATGATTGCTTCCGGCCGAATGTCTATTAATAGCGAGACGTCACATGTACACGTTTTTAAGTCCGATCAGCTTAATAGAGGGGACCTATGATTGACTACTTTATTTGCATGCGACGCACTAGTAGATATGAGCTATCGATGTCTGATCGCTATCACAGGAATTCATCATGCTTTAGTTGCATGGTTGTTGGCATGTAATGACAGTTAGGCAACATGACGACTGTTTGAGGAGCCTACGCAGAATAACACCCCTATTAACAAATGGTGTATTACAAACGCACTAAACGTTGCTTGTTTAGCAAATGATTCTGAGCGACGGCTTTTTACAAACACATAACACTATGCTGCTGTGTCTCGACAACGTAAGGACGCCTACTCTCCGCCGAGTGACAAAAACGCGTCTAGAATGTTTTAAGTCAGGCCGAGCGGTAATTGTATCAAACTTTTCATTGAAAATGCTCATCCGTCATACACCCAGAATATTTTCAGCTATTTGCATAGCGAATAGTGTAGTGTAAATAAACACTTTTTTGCATAGCAAGTTACAACGTGCGCAATTACAAATGCCAGAAATCACAGAAGCTGATGTATGTTGAAGTAGCAACATCAATGGGTGTACTGAAATAGACTGCACGACATAGGCGTGAGACTTGCAAGCCAGCTAAATTTTAACAAGCGGGCAAAACTGAGTGGTTTACTGGGATTCTGGGGGAAGTCATTTTTTTCACCACCAACAACATGTCAAACTCGTCAGAACATATTTAATGTTATGAAAGAAGCTTGATAAATAAAAGAGAAGTTGGTTGCTGGCTGTGCCACGTTGTCAGTAAGTTACCGTATTAGTTTCCTCGCGTCTTAAGCAAACTAAAATACGAAATAGCGATGACACAACATAGCAAGCCATTTAAGCCACGCTGTTTGCTTGAAGCGATTGTTTTTAAATAGGCTATATGATGCACACAGCGGGCTAGCTACCATCACTGGCTAGGTAACGTCTCCGCGTAGCGAGTATGCTGATGAAATGTTGAAGCAAAACACTTTGAAAAGGTCTACGTCTCTCTGACCACATGTCACCCCCATCTGATTTTTAAATATTAGACAACACATGACTGTCACACTACTGAAATAAGCCCGATATTTCTCTCTTACCTTCCGGCTTGTTTTCGGCAGCCATTTCCCCTCCGCGCGCCACATCCTCCTCCTCTTCACGACCGTGGGTACCACGCGCGTGCACGGTGAGGACAGCACGAGGAGGGACTCGCGAAGCAGCAGCAAGTCCAATAAATGCACTCTTACTATTGGTTGTCAGGCAATGACTGACCATGAAACACTAAAATGGCTTACAAGTTCGATAAAAAGTATACAACCTTTCAAACTATCTCTAACCATTATTGGTTAGACAGTATAGGCAAATGAGAGAATTAACCTAATCGGCTATGGCAATTGCCCATAATTAGTGACCTGGCACGTGAAGGAATGTTGGTCTTATTTTTTGAATGGTTGACTTTTGTCATAAAATCTCATCAGTGTATTGTCTTTTGGTAGTATGGTTAACCTCCTAAAACCTAGTGGCAGTGCACCTCCATCAGACGACAAACGTGTTCATCTGTAGGTGTTAGAGCAGATTTTCTTCTTGTCACTGTGCACGAAGAAACTGAGAAACGGCAAGGCATTGTTGGTTGAGCACCCTGGACACCATTAGGCTTATGGGCGCCTATGTTTCATTGTCTGGGAGCACTTTTTTTTTTCAGCTGGAATAAAACTTGGCATCTCTACACTACCAAAAGTTACATGAACAAAAGTTACATGACCCCACCCCATCCTCATGCAACTCCACTGGCTGCCAGTTCAATACCACATCACCTACCAAAACCTCCTCAGTAGGCTTTGCCCCTCCATTCGCTTGCATCTCAGTACATTACAGTTGCCCTCCACCACCACTCTCTGATACTGTCCTTGTGGTCCTCTGACAAGGATCAACTGGCCATTCCTCACACCAGACTCTGGTCCTTTGGGGGTACAGTCTTTTGTGTTGCTGTTCCTTCTCTTTGGAGCAGTTTTCCTCTCCATATACACTATGCTCCTCCATGGGCCTGTTCAAAAAGCACCTTAAAACTCTTTTTTCCTCGGGCCATAGCCTGTCATGCCGATTAGGGTATCTTGAAAGGTGCTATATAAAATCATGTTTTTGATTATTTTTATTCTTATTGTTATTCTTATTCTTATTATTACCACCCTGACCAATATACAGCTGCTGCAGGGCATGATGATACGGCCGATGGACAGCCTGTGTAGTTCTATATAACATATCACAACAGCCATGACGACGACAAATATGTTGTCATTGTCAGTAATGCTTGCGCCCATTTTTCTATACACCAACTGATCAGCTCGTTCACTTGCTCTTCATAAATTTGGCCCAGATGCGGTACCAACATTGCGTGCGCTGTCGTGCGGCAGTGGTGCTGAAAAGACAGCTCCTAGAATAAAGCGAGCGAAGTTCGAAGGCGAAAGTGAGCGCGCCCGGGGCAGATAGGTTTTCAGCACTGTCAAAAGGCGAAGCGCTACCTTAACATCAACAAATACACTAGAATATATACATAGTTTGTAAATATTGTAAGCATATAGGTCTATTTCATTTTCAGACACACGAGACTTCGCCCATAAACTGCTAAAAGAGGCTAGATTTAGCTATGAAAATATGAAACGGCAAATTTCATGCAAATTGTCCAAAGGTAGTCTCGAACAAAAGTGTGCTGTCTCGATTTCTGTATTAGTGGATAACAACAACAAAAAAATCCCCAAATTTGAGGTAATGCACACATATTAAGGAGATATGCTATAGCTTGTCGAACATTCATAGTACATTTTAGAAACCTTTCATTTTTGCGCAGGCATGTAAGGTTACCAACCACTAAATCCACTCCTTGCTTGCTGGGTGCAGGGGAAGATAGCCAAATAACATGTAGGATAACGAATTTGGGGAAAAAAAGAAACTTAGTGACTAATGTCTATGCCTATAAGGTTAAATAATTACGAAAATCTATAAATGCGTATGTATTTGTTGCAATGATATCCGTGTAGTTTCTAATTTGAACTCAGTCGAGTCCATCGTTAAAAAGTTGAACAAGTTAGATAATATCTTCTGGATGTAGCCTCCGATCCATGCGGAGGCACTACAGTTCATTGTGCACTCTACCGCCTGGCTAAAGCCAGAGAGCAGTGTTGTGCTTCAGCGGGCGGGGATGAAAGGTTGTAAACATGGCGGCGGCCTTGGACGAGGATGAAATTGATAATGATGACTACTATTCCCTTCTTAATGTCAGAAGAGAGGTAATGGATCTAGTTACAGTTTTGCCCATTGAATAGTGTTTTTGGATAAATTGTAGTATATCATTATTGTATTTAAATAATGGTAGTTCTTAAAAGCTTGCGGCATTTGTGTGCAGCCTAGCCGCTAACAGTCGACTGGCTAGCCATAGCTAACTGAATGACCCTTGCTTATCATTGCTACTGGTGGTTGCAGTGCTGTCATTTTTTGCTGTGCTACCCGACAGTTCAAGTATCGCTAATGGCGATCACCACTAAAAATACTATTGTATTGTTAATATTGTAGCATCTAGTAAACCCGACAGTTGGGGACCGTAGCTAAGTCTACCCAAACAACGTGTCAGGAAATACACTTCACTTAATAATAACGTGGTTGTAAGACTTTTCCTGAGTAAGTTGCGTGGTCGTGATCATCAATTTCAGTAAACTAACGTAAACAAAAAACGGCCAAAGTGAAGAAAATTATAGTTTTATAGCGTTGTTGCTTGCGAAACTTTTGAAGGTATTTCCCAAAGTTAAGAAGAGGCTTTGCCTGGTGGCAAATCCAGTTGTTCGCCACCAGATCTGTTAGCAGCTTCCGTAAAATAAACTGTATTGGAATCAGTGTCACAACCTACACTTTTAGCTGTTCAAGGGTCATATGAACAAAGTCCCCTTTAAGTTGTGAAGTAACGATATAGGCTATTCTTTAGAAAGACAGTCAACACGAACTGCCGGTCGGCTAAATGCATAGATCAGTTATTGCAGTCGTAGCATGCAGTGACAATCCGGTGCGTTGTTTATCTTCATGTACAACAATTCAAACAGTTTACAAACTCAAGGCCTTAAGCAATGTTTGCACATTTGTTAGCTTGTAAAACTTAAAATATTGTGTTAAGTCCACATGGCCTTTTCCATAATAACAGACATCTAGTTATAAGCAACTTTCCCTTTTTTTGTCAGGCTACACAGGACGAGCTAAAAGCGTCGTATCGAAGACTTTGCATGTTATACCATCCTGATAAACATAGAGACCCTGAGCTTAAGAAGCAGGCGGAACAACTCTTTAACTTAGTTCACCAAGCTTATGAAGGTAAGATGACACTGACTTTCAGTTACAGGAAGTGTACTGAGGGCAGTCTTTACTGCCCTGTAAAACTGGTACCTGCAAAACTGGCAGTAAAATGGTTTCTAAATGTCTGTGTTTCTTTTTCAAGTATTAAGTGATCCACAGTCCAGAGCTATATATGACATCTATGGCAAAAGAGGTTTGGACGTCGAGGGATGGGAAGTAAGCAAAATGTTCCACAATTTTATCTCGCTTTCTTCACTTTACTTCTAATGACAGATAATGACAAAATGCATTGTACGTGTAAAGGGAGAGATCATGTTGAGCTTGTACTGTGGCAGAGTTCTGCACAGCACCAGTGGTCAGCGATGGGCTGTGTTTATTTTCAGGTGGTTGAGAGGAAGAGGACTCCAGCTGAGATACGCGAGGAGTATGAACGTCTCCAGAGAGAAAGGGAGGAGCGGAGGCTGCAGCAGAGGACCAACCCCAAGGTCTGCATGCTCCCTTATGGCCCAACTTCTTCACATTTCATACCAACATATTGGAGCTAATGGGAGCCTTGCTGAGATTTAAGGGCTTAGTGAAACAGCTTCGACAAAGTTCTGTGCACTGTGTTTGACTCTGCTCCTGACTGCGTGACGATTACAATTCAGGTCTATTTTTGTTTGTGCCGAAATCTATTGTTGACAGAATCCTGTAATGTTCACACCGCAGCAAACTCGAGAGTGTGCCACAGTAATGTCTAAGCTGGTCTGTGGAGGCCCTTAAACTCAGGCAACAGACTGCATGCCAATGATGTAATAATACCATGCACTACAGCATAGGCTATTCCAGGGATCTAAATAAAGCAGCCCACTGTTGGCTTTGACTATAATTAGTATGTCTTGCTGCATACTCTGCCAGACTAGAGGAGTAAGTTATTCATCTATAAGTGCCAACGGTGTTAATGTGTATCTGTATTCTTCAGGGCACAATCAGCGTTGGTGTGGATGCCACAGACCTCTTTGACCACTATGAGGAGGACTACGAAGATGTGCCAGGAGGGCCCTTTCCTCATATTGAGATAAATAAGATGCACATATCTCAATCTATAGAGGTAACTGCTAAGTAGGTGCAGGTGTGGTCACACACATCATTTCCGGGGACACAAGTGATTATGTTTGGTATCAGCATCGGAAATTGGCACTTATTATGCCCATTAATTCTGTGTATAATTGACTTTTATTTTGCTTGAATACCTAGAGATTAATCATGTTTTCAAGGCATGCTTGAGTGTTTAGTGAATAGTTTAAACAGAACATTTGCTAGGTTGTTCACTTAATGATCTTTTCTATTAACCAGGCACCTCTGACCACCAAAGACACTGCTATTCTCTCTGGCTCTCTGTCCACACACAATGGTAATGGAGGGGGTAACATCACTCTGGCATTACGCAAAGTCACATCTGCGAAGGGCTGGGGAGAGGTGAGGGCTCAAGTCAGCAGTTTGGTTTCAAATTCTGTCCTTTCACATAAGTCTAGATATGACATGGTAATGGAATCATGTTGGTATTTGTGGGGTTTATAGGTAGAGTTTGGAGCTGGAGATACGCATGGGCCTCTTTTTGGATTGAAAATCTTCCGTAACTTGACAACCCGCTGGTAGGTCAAAGATAATGTAGCTTTCATGAATCATATGTCATTAGGAACTCTTAGCCTTTCAATTTTCAAACAAACCTTTCATTTTGCTAGGAAAATGTGAACATTTGTACATTTTGAAACTTTCTGATGATTCAACTGGGCTTATTTTTTACTGCATGTGAGGAGACAAGATGAGTGTACTGTAAAGATGCATAGACTTTCTAGTTGTCAGTTTAGGCCATTAAACAGTGAGTCATGAAACCAAAGTTAACTTTCCTAAATGTGATTTTTTGTTAGTTTTAGAAAGTAATTATTCAGGCAATCAATACCAGCCATAATGGCAGCACAGTGTAGAAGCAATCACATATTGAACATTGAGACCTGCTCTGAGACAATTACAGCAAAGTAGGGTGAAGACCTCTAAATGCTGTGTTTGCGTGTGTGTGTGTGTGTGTGTGTTTGCGGTTGTGTTTGTGTGTGTACACGTACACCTCCCCAGCTTCATGACCGGTCAGTGCGGCTTGCAGTTCTCGTCTCGTGGCGTCCGGCCGGGGCTCACCACGATGCTGGCACGTCACCTGGACAAGAACACCATGGGCTACCTGCAGTGGCGCTGGGGCACACAGTCCTCCATGAACACCAGCATCGTCAGAGACACTAAAAGCTCCCACTTCAGCTTCTCTGCGCAGGTTCGTGCCCAGGGCCCCCTCTAACCTCTCCACAGCTTCAGATTTGGGCATTCTGTGGAGAGTCACTGTACACATATAATAATAATAAACTGCATTTGTATAGCACAATTTATACAAGATGTAGCTCAAAGTGCTTCAACAGTTTGGCAGGAAAACACAAGACAGCATTTGTTGCAGCCTGGTAGTGCCGGGAAAGGGGAAGTTCATTTGGGCGTTGTTGACAGTTCCTGCTAGCTAAATATGTTAACAAGACGACAATTTGCTGGTATAGTATACCCAATAATCGAAAGGGAGTAAGAATGCTCTGTTCGATTGCTATAAGGTAGTAGAATTAAATAGGTGATGCAAAGTGTACAAAGATTACAAAATGTAAATGACAACCCACATGTTTTTTATGTTTTTCATGTTGTTGATCAGTGTTTTCATTTGGACTCTATTGTTTTTTTTTTCATTTGATGGTTTACAGATGTGGATAGTCGAATGAGCCACTTTGGTTAGAGAACTTTGGCCAGAATGAACACTAATCATTTATAATTTGTTTCTGCTCACAGCTGGGGATACCTCATACCTTCGTAATGATGAGCTACCAGTACAAGTTCCAAGATGACGACCAGACCAAAATCAAAGGCTCGGTCAAGTATGTAAAAACCTAGTGTGACAACCAAACAACCCAGCCAGTCTCCACAAAGACCGGGTGCAGTGTTTTGACAGCTTATTGTATGGCCGAGTTGTATGGGTTCTATTATCTTTGTTCCGCAGGTCAGGATTCTTTGGTACCGTAGTGGAGTACGGTGCTGAGACAAAGATCAGCCGACACAGCGTTCTGGGAGCGACTGTCAGCGTTGGAGTGCCTCAGGGCGTCTCTCTAAAAATCAAGTAGGTGCCACTGATGATGAATGCTCCCGCCTCAGTGCGCGGCATCTTTTTCAATACCAAAAAAAGTCTGAATACTGTTTTATGCTAATACATAAATGTCAGCGCACCAACAAAACTCCTCAAAACACTTCAGTGATAAGCACACACTTTTCACCTTAACTGTAAAACCATAAAGATCCTCCAGGCTGTGTTTATGCTTCATGTTGCCTTTCACTGCCGCAGATATCACAAATATAAGACATGTTGGCTGTCCTTACTTTGCGATGCCCCCTTGAAATATTCATAAGTGTACGTCTCTCTTGCTAATCTTTATAGACTAAATCGAGCCAGCCAGACGTACTTCTTCCCTATCCATCTCACGGATCAGCTGATGCCCAGTGCCGTCTTCTACGCCACTGTCGGCCCTCTGTTCTTCTACCTGGCTGTCCAGCGTCTCGTTATCAGGCCTTACGTGCGTGCCCAGAAGGAAGAGTAAGTCTCTCTCTCTCTCTCATTGGATTCCTCTCATGTAGCTTCAGGATTAACGCAGAGACGAGCGTAGATGAGTTCCTTCCTGTCAATATCATAAGGACAAGCATCTGAGTTGCTATAGTCATAAGTAATCATCACTGTGCGTTTTACATAGCATATAGCACATTGCATTATATACACAGTTATATTATAAATTATGTAAACATTTAAATGCACCACTTTTTTGAAAATAAGCTTATTTGCCATCTACCCCAGAGTTAGATAAAAGAACATGCAATCCTCTCTTCTCTGTGTGGAGTGACCGAGACTGACAGTTTCTCCGATTAGGTTGGTTGGGAGGGTATGTGTCCTCTTATCTCACTCAGAAGTAGACAACAAATAAATCAATTTCTCAGAAAGGTGGCATGTTCTTCAAAAGCAGTCATTGTCAGCATCACGTTGACAGGTTTTCATCTTGCAGTCGCTTCATGCCATTGTGACATGCCAATAAGGGTGTGGATACAGCGATGTTATGTAGTAAACTTTGACAGAATTGTGCATCTTGGCGTTGGTGCAGACTGAGCCCAGCTTCCCTGTTCTGTTTTGATGGCCAGTTTCATCCCTCATGTCAGTGTGACATTACATGCCACGACACAACCCTCCTCAGAATACCTCTCTGGCTGCTGACTCATTGCTCCCTGTTGTTTTTCTTGTTCGTTTGTTTTTTGTGTTAATTTGTTTGTTTTGTGTTTTTATTTGTTTTGGTGTTACCTGTTTGCAGGGACCTGGAGAAGCACCGACAGAGTTCTGCCACGGACATCGCCAAAAAGAAACAGGAGGCTGAGTCCGCTGTGAGTTTGCCTTTACACCCCCCCACCCCCCCACTGATCCAAACGTATTACAGAACTCACCAGCTTTTCTCTGTGAACTGATGGTAGCGCACATAGAAACTGTAGTGGTGCCAAAGCCCTCCCTTCTATCTTTCTCCCATCAGTGCCTTTGTCAGGGAGATGAATGCCCTCTTCATCGCTGTGCATACACAAGTAGGGCTGACTCTGATACCCTCTTTCTGTTTCTGAAGGTTTTGCTGATGCAGGAGTCCGTACGCAGAATCATTGAAGCTGAGGAGTCCAGAATGGGTGAGTGCGTAGAGCGGATAACTCATCTTGGAACAGCCAAAGCCCTGATCAATGGCGGCACAGCTGATCCATCTTGTGAACCGGGTCTGCAAGACGTTATTGACTTCAAACTTCTTCCCTTTTTTGGGTTGGGTTGTCTTGTTTTTTTTTATATATTTTTTTAGGTCTCATAATCCTCAATGCCTGGTATGGCAAGTTTGTGACGGACAACAGCAGGAAGCACGAAAGGGCAAGGGTCATCGACGTGACGGTCCCACTGCAGTGTTTGGTGAAGGACTCCAAGCTCATTCTCACAGAAGCCTCAAAGGTCACACCAACTCCAGCAGTGACATATTTCCACTCATTTCATTTTCATTACAGTTTATTGACGAGTTAAACACTAAATATAGCCATCTTGCTAAAATATTTCTTTCAATACAAAAGTCGTAAAATAGGCATTGCCCATTAATACAGGTTAATACAAAGTTGTTGAGTCATACTGAGGTGGTGTTTCAAGACGCTTTGTCATGTACCAGTTGTACAGACTACAGCTGTTGTGAAATAAAACGACAACCCTCCTGACTATGCAAATAAGAAAAACTATAAAGTTTATAACTGTCACAAGTTGTTTGTTTTCAAATGTATCTGTTCGGTCCCCACAGGCTGGTTTACCTGGGTTCTATGACCCGTGCGTGGGCGAGGAGAAGAGCCTGAAGGTACTCTATCAGTTCCGAGGAGTGATGCATCAGGTGCTGTCTGGCGACACAGAACCTCTCAGGATACCAAAACAATGTAAGGACAAACTTTAGGATGTGGCTTTTCCCAGTAGCAGAGGTGTCAGTCCTTGCCCTAGAAATCAAGACGTACCCTAGCGTTAGCAAATGAAGTTAATGAATTTCTATCCTGGGTACAGTCTAGCAACAACACATTGAAACTCATCAGCTATTCTCCCAAATCTGGTCAGATCATTCACATTGGTCTGTCCTTGTAGAGAGTTCCTCTGGTGGGCTTAACAGGATAACAGAGCTGTGACCGTGGACTGGTGTAGTGCCATACTAAACAAGTCTGTTCCTCTGATTGGGCATAGCTCCATCATATTGTGTGCAGAGGCAGTTTGAGAGACAGTTGTTGGATAACACCTAGCTTATCCATCGTTGCTAGAGTACACAATTTGATGAGGGCTGGCTTGTCAGGCTAGTCAGTCCCAGCTACAGAAAGTAAAAAGCCTGCCACGTTTCCCTTCTGAATATGCACTTAACTCTGGTGATTTCACAAATTAGGCAATCTACCTGTCTGATGATTTGTGTGCTTATAAGGATCAGCTGGTTCAGAAAATGGTTGGCTCAAATACGTGGTAGGGTTTTTAGTTTTTTGAAGCAGGGATTAACACCTCTGCTCAGCACACAGTCTAGTTTTCCTGCCATACACATATTGTGCGATACTGTTGTTACAAGCGGCCATGATGGACTGCGTCTATGAACTGCTCAGCGTGCTATTTTGTGTCTTGAAATGACACCTCAGTGTCATCAGCTTTGCCCATGAGATGTGTTTTCTGTTTTCTCTCTGTACAGCTCACAGAATTGACAATGACACCTAGGACCTCTACTGGGCAGAGGAGGGGATGACTTTGGAAGGACAAACTTGTATAAGACTTGGATACCTGCTGTGCCCTAGAAGTCATACATATGTGCATCCATCTGTATGCTGTTCATTTTTTTTAAAAACGTTTTCTAGGAAGGCTGCGTATAAAATGGACTTGTTTGGATGCCATACCATATTGAAGACCCTCTGGAACATTGTACCCTTTCATACATGTATACTTAAATGGGTGTTTTGTTTTGTTAATGTTTAATTTCTTTATCTTTTGACACCCAAGGCTCCCTGCAAAAAAAAAGAGCATATCCAACTAAAGTTTTGGCAGGCATTTATGACTTTATGTATGAAGGGAGGATGAATACGCTCCAGTGCCTCATTTTAACTCTTGTGGGAGTTTGTCACCCCTGAATACTTGCCATGTGAAGATGTGTAAGGCATGCTGCTCAGCCAATTCAATGAATTGCACAGGGAAAAGAGATAGTCATGACCAACTGTCAGCATTGTGTTATATGACGGTAGCATTTTTTTTTAAATGGCACGAAATAAATTAGCTTGAGAAACATTTCGTTGAATACAAATAGATTATTATTAATAATTGTCATATTTATGCAATATTTTATGATCTATTGTTAAAGGAACTCGTATTACTCAAGAGTATGGTCAACACTGGCAGACTCAGAAAAAAAAACATAGTCTTTGGAATGTGCCTACCTGTTCTCATCTTACCAAGCTCAACTAAATCTAAAAACAGAAAAGATTGTCTTCGCAGCCACAGAAATAAAACAGCGGTAACATTACCTCCTACATAAAGTAATGTAAGTGGCTTTTTTGGTGACACAAATGAGTAATTGAAATGACACTGGCTCTAAAGCTGTTTGCAATGCATTTGAAACCAATCAGGAAATCTCTTGTGATCTTTTATCAACATTTAATTCACACTAAATCACATTTGTAATTCTCTGTTGAGCTCTTCACGTTGGCCAGGAATTGACATCAGTTTGTGTTTCTTGTGCCATATGGTCAAAACAATAATTGATTTTTGCTTCCTACTTCAATGCACTGATTCCTCGTGGCAAAGGGAAAAGTGTTGTATCAGATACTTGAAGTATTGAGTGGTTTGTCATCTCTCAATGGAGACCTGAAGGGAACACTGAAGATGCATGAGTGCCTACACATGGTGATTTGTAAAGAATGACACGGGGTGGATGGTCAAAATAAATATCTACAATTTTATGAATGTACTTGTGTGGAAGACATTTTGTTCAAAACTTATTTCCTGAATAAGGCTATGACACTATGACTCAAATTTCATTTTACAGTGTCTCACTGTCACAACGACAATGAAGATTTTAATTGTGACATGGATGTGCCACAACCAAGCCAAGCCTTGCAAAATTTTGACGCTAGTTAGAGGGAGAGTTAGTGTACAGTTGGACATGCAAAGTCTGCAGTGTCTTGCACATGTGAACTTAGTTATCTGGTTTCTTGCTGCTGCAGTTGTTTGTACAGATATTTATAGACCAGTAGTTGTTTCATGATTCTGCTGACAGAGAAGTTGACAAATCAATAGATATCACTGCATACATATTCAGAAGTAATGAATAGGTGGACTGTTAGTGACATGGTGAATGGCAAAAGTAAAAAAGAAGTGTAGAAAAGAGTAGAAAACCAAACATGAGAATGCACTAATGTCCTTTATGAATATGCACATAGAGCATAGCAACACATAAAGATGAATCTTATAAAATAAAATACATTTTCAAAATCCTCAACAGGTTTTCAATCTATCCCTGGCCTCACAAGAATATACGGTATGTGGGAAGTCAAATACGGAAGTAAAGAATGTCTCACAGAAAGCAAAGAATAGAACAAGATAATATTCTCACTCTTGACCTTGCTGCTGTTTGGCCTACCAGCCCAAAGCTCACACTGCACTTGCGTCAGTTCAAACCATGTTAAACAGGAAGGACACACACTTTACCAGAGAGCTTGTACCTGAATCTAATTCAAAAACACACAGGGGTTAAGCTGATATAAGGTGCAGAATAATGACAAAATCAAAATCATGAAGGACAATGAAAGAGAAAAAGTACCTTTAAGCTTTTAACAGCTTAGCACCTTTGGCCTGCACCACACCAAGGCATGTTTTTGTAATCGTTTAAAAAAAAATGTTATTTCACAGATAACCTTTACAACATCATCCAAACTGTTCAACTGGGAGACATAATACATATATAACAAACTACACTTTCTGGAATCATTTAAACTGTCTTGCCAGCTTTCTGGCCAATCCAAAGAAAGACTTCAGTATTAGAATCAGTTTTGCTGACGAAGTATACTTATATACACAATGAATTTGACTCAGGTAGATGTTAAATATATTTACATGGGAACAACGGGCACGCTCTACTCCTAAAATAAAAATGTTCTTCGGGTGCGAGTCAAAAACCCAACGCACCAAAACAACCAGACACAGGAACAGCTTATTCCCCACTGCCATCACTCTCCTGAACAGCTGAAAAGTTGGGTCCAACTCCATGTGTACTTGTCTTGTATATTATGTCCCACTTGCATATTGTCCTACTTGTATATTTTGTCCCACTTGTATATTATGTGTCTATATCTATATTGTTGCCCATATTATATGCCTATATGTATATTGTTGTCTCTATTGTACAATATGAATCTACATATTTCTATTCTTATTGTATTGTATTATTGTTTTATTGTATTGTGTTGTATTGTATTGTATATTGTATCATATGTATACTACATGTTTATATGTTGAATGTATAGAGAGCTAGCATCTACTAGAGTCACATTTCTTGTATATGTAAATATACTTGGCCAGTAAAGCTGATTCTGATTACACTTTCAATACCTTCTAAGGGCAAGCAGAATGAAAAATAACCTGTATTGCATGAACTAACCTCTTATTGTGAAATGTGTGGACATCTAAAGGATTTATTTCCTAGCTTCTTCTAGTGGTTTTAGCCATGTTTGTAATCCCAGGGTACCCTCTACCTTTAATTCCTTTATTTTACTTTCATTTGTTTAGGTTTGTATTCCATTCCTATTCTACCATATGCCAAGCTCACACTCTTGAGGGGGTTGCTTCACAAACCCTTTCATGCCTCACCCTGATTCACCTGTGCTGTGCCACAGAGCAATGAGACTGAGATCATAAACTGAGATATCTTATGATGTATCTTGTTCTGCCTCTATTGACACACACTAGTCATCTTGGGCTTACTTTAACTAACAACTAGCAAAGAGATGTGCCCACTTGACAACTGCAAGGCTCACAGAGTTGCTCCTGCAGAGTATTACTGTTCATGCACCAATATGATGATTGTACCTTGCTGGAGTACTGAACTGCAGCAAGAGTGGAGCACACACAAATCTAAGGCATTACTGCTTCTCACTTGCACAAAAGGTATTGCAATATACTAAATCAGTAGGACTAAAGAACTGGTTAGGTTTATTATTTGCACAACACAGTGGGTAAGGGTGCATGAAATACACTTATACACAAGGGAACTACACGCAGGCATTTAAGCATATGATTTGGACTGCCAAAAAGGAATAATTGAAACAATAATAACTTAAGATGTAAAATGCAAGTTCACCCTAAAGACAACCATTAAATGCAGTGTTGAACATTACACTCTCACTGACCTTAATACACACAGCATTATAAGTTAACATACACACAAGGAATTGCACAAACTCATTACAGGTTACAGTATTAAGTTGTTGGAGTAGCCTACTTGGATGTGATGAGAAAGAGATTTGAGAGATTTGACTACTGTGGGAAGTTCCAACTAATGGCACTGGGACTTCACTTGTGTTTTCTTAAATATTCCTTTTATATAGAGAGTATACATACAGAGCCTCCAGACCTAATAAAATGACTCATTTTACAAATTCTAGTTTTATAAAGACTCTCATTTCAGTTACACCTAAATACACATCTTTTTTTTTTGGTTCTTGGTGTTCTAAAACCTAAATAGCAGTAATTGATAGTTTTTTCCACATTCACAAAAAGCACTAACAGCTCTACTTGAATCAAAGCAAACTATCTGGTGAACATTTTTCACCCTAATTAGGAAGACAGGGCTAACGGCTCTCAACCAGGTGTATGTAATTGAATGAGCAAAATTCCATATAAGGTGGGCCTATAAGCAGACTTCCTGTTTACCAAGCATACAACTTCAGAATCTTACATAACAACAGAACATTGTTTTTGTTGTGTTTTTTACATGTTTTCACAACTCTTTAATCATTGCATATAATGTGGTTGTGCTCCCACTAGCGCAACATAAAACAAGGGAATAATAATTAAAATAGAATATTAGGCTAATTATTTTCCATTTATATTGATTGCAATTATTATAATTGTGCTTGATTCATGCGTTTGCATTTAGTGATCAAATCGTTACTGTATCTATTATGTATGTGCTGTAGTGATCATTGAAATGTATACAAATGATGGACCTACAAAACGACGCCATTGTGGCTCCGCATAAAGTGTGTCTTTAAAAGGAGGGGTTGGTCTACAATAGCGTCTCATCAGGCACGTCAGTGAACATTCACTGTGAAGCGAATGAGAGAGGGGGTTGGGAAGAGTTGTTTTGTGTTGCATTCCTGCAGTGAGTTTGACCTTTGACCTCGTTGTTGTGTCCTCCCCTTCTTGCATTCCAAAGTGAGGGTTTCCTGCAGTATGCTCGGAGCGTTTGTAGCTGCTGGGGTCTGCTCGTCAGTGCGCCCTGTGCATGTTTACTAGCCAGCCAACGTTTACAAAGACGAGCGCGTTGCTATTCAACCAGAATAGACAGTAGAGATTAATGCAAAAGCAGAAGCCACGAAATTACACATCGTCGTGTCCGGACGTAAAAGAAAACAGATTCTGGTCTACTAAGCGAAAGGAAGCAGCGCCACAAAATTCGGAAACTGAGGCTAGCTGGGTTTGCCTTGAACAGTCTTCATATCCAACGTATTGAACAAGCTTGCTAACGTAGCCGAGACAGGAGAGCGAGGAAATGAAGGACAAACAGAAGAGAAAGAAGGAGCGCACGTGGGCTGAGGCAGCTCGCATGGTAATATTTTTGTTTTCTTCTTAAACGTTGAGTACTGTTTGTTGTCGCACAGACCTTTCAACAATGGTGGAAGTGGACCGGATGGTGTGACCAACCGAACAAAGCTGCGTCGTAGCCCAGGCAGTTTTCACCATGTCTGGCAATGCACCCGCAGCACCGACGTTGTGTAGCCAGAGGGAGTGTTCAGAGACCCATAGCTCCGTTTTCGGTGCTCTGGCGGGCGTATGACTAAGAAACTGAAAAAATTATTTTGGGCGTTGTTGCTCCAGCGCATGCATATCTCTCACACCCTGGTTTTGATAAACCTGACCTGTAATGGATCCTGTCCCATAGCTACATTGGCAATTGCTTGTATGCCAGTAGCCTTCCGTCATATATCCTAGCCTAGCTCCATACAAACATAGGCATATGTAGCTAGCTTTGTAGCTAACGTTAGTTCGCAATCTGATTGACCCTTTGTTTGCAAGCTCTCTTGGTGGTAATGTATCTGTGCAAAGCAAACACAGTAGTCACCGACGCGCGTCTCCATTGCTCTGTATTCAGCATAGTGTTTTATCTACTGAAAAGAAATAAATTAAAACCACACACATTTCAGCAAAACAATGGCACGGCCTTAAATTGTAGACATATGACGAGCTAGCTAGTTAGCGTAGCTATTTCTGTTGCCAGAATAAGCTACACGCAAGACAAGTTTTCTTTTGTTAGCCAGTCCAAATACGGCATGCCAGAAAAGCACGTTGTACTCATGAACCAGGTCATTTCAATTTCACAAGAAGTTCAACTGCCTTGATTAGAGCACCGCCAAAATCCTGTGAAGACAGAAAATTGGAGTCCACTGGCTAGCTTGGCTATCTATCCTACACCAAGCCACTCCTGTTCACCCATTGTTATTGTTGCCTTTTAATTTAACGTTTTGTTTAATTGTCACGTCTGGAGGGTCACACATGGGGCAATTTCATCTTACCTTAATACACTATTGAATAATTATCTACAAAGCATGCATATGTCAGATTCTATGCTTTCTGTTTGCAGATCTTAGTGCTTTTTGGTAGGCTGTTAGGCTATGAGGAAATCAGGTGTCAGAAATAAACTGCAGTGCTATTTGATTTAAGCAGTGTTGATGTACTGGGGTGCAAGAAGGAAATTGTGAAGAATATGAAGAAAAAACCCAAACTGACACACCCAAAATGGTCCATTTTTGTAAAACAAAAGACTTGCCCTGCAATGGAATAGACCACCAAATATTGAGGTACACAAGGAGAAACAAATGCATAATGCAAATGTTCATGTTGATAAACCAGGAAACATATCTGACAAATGAAGTGTTCTTTATAACAGCTAGGCCTAATAACTTTGTAGGGTGGTTAATTAGAACGTCTGACCACAAAATGTGCTGTGCTTGCATCTAACGGCTGATGTTTGTTTATTCAGCCATGCCGATTTCTTGTTAAATACAATAACTTGTGACCAGCCCCACTATGCAGCAATTTAATTCAAGTGCACCTGAAGGCTAGCCTGGGCCTGGCCATACTGCTTGTGACGCTGCATAGAATTTCGCGTTCAAGTCAGCCTGGCCCACCTGCCTATTCTCGACTGTTCCTTTGCCCAAGAAATTGGGCACCAATGAAAAACGAACACTACATATACATCAGTGGTCTAATCGATTGTAGCTCTGTTCGGTAGTATATAGAGGCATTTGATAGACGCCCGTTGATCCTGCCTCTAAGAACTTCCTCTGTGGGATCTTTGCCAGACCAAGCTCCGACTACGTCATTGGAATCAGTGGTCTGATAGGTTGTAGTTCTGTCAGGTAGTATACAGAGGCATTTGATAGTCACCCGTTGATCTCACCTGTAAGGCACTTCCTGTCTATAGGATCTTTGCCAGACCAAGCTCTGTCTACGAGCTTGGTGTGACATGCATGGATATGCCTTGAGGTAGCCTGGCTGTTCTTGCCAGCCCAATGACGAAGGCTCTCCAGAAAGTCATTCCAGCATAACCTAGGCCTATCTCCTGACGGATGAGGGCTTAAGTACATTTTGTTCATATAAGACGGGGTTGTGTGTGTGATCAGAGGCACGCCCCCACGATTCTGGGATTTCTCTCTGTCTGGAAGTGCTTCACCTTAGCTGACTTGAGTCCTCCTCCCCCACCAGACTGTGCCAGTGAGAAAGTCATGTGTTTGGGCCACTTTGCCCCACCATACCCTTCCATAAGTATTCCGATGGAACACAAGGTTTATTGTACCTGGTTTTCATCCAGTCAGGGGAACATTTTGTAAAATGTTTTGAAATTGCAAAACAAACCTTTGTTCAGATGTTATTTAAATCTGGTGCTTTGTCTCCATTTAACTGTGCACCAAAAATGGCACTTATATTTTGTATGTGTCCATGTGTGACAGGCAAAGTAGGTCGTTACGCAAGCAGACGCCTTTGTTGGCTTGAATATTTTATTGCACATTTCTGTTTACCCCAAGACCTCACTTAACATCTGCTATTGATTACGTCTTTGTCATGCATCGTCCATGTTAATACAGTCGAGGAAGCATGAGCCATCATGGATGATCACACACCTAAATATTTGCCCCCCTGTTTAGTTGTTCACCTTGTGTACACAATGGCTAGTATGTTTTTTTAATTTTTTTTTTATAGAGACAATTTGGTCCTCATTAGCAAAAAGCCAGGGAGTGTCTGAAGTCGTGTGACAGGAAGAGGGTGGAGCTGTTCCCTTTTTTGTGGCCTATCCCCCACCCCCGCCCATGCCTTTTTTTTTTCTCTTTCTTTTTTGGTAGAGCTTTTTTTTCTGGAAACCATAGATTGCATGTCTGTCTGTGGGCCAACGCGACATCACACGACTCTGTGGTCTGAATATGTCATTGGAGAAGGGGGCTAACCACTTGATTTGAAGCCCCCTCTTTAGCATATAAACACACACACATACACACATACTTTTGGAACAGTCTAGACACCAGTCTTTGAATGTGTCTGTAATGAATCAAAACAACTAAGATAAATTAGTCCTGGCACGTAACAGTGGTGAATAAGCCACTTTCAACAGCCTTTCATATTATTTTCATATCACTACTGATGGTTTTAATGGTTTTATCTCTTTGAAGTTGTCCTTTTCCCGCCTGGAAATTGACTTGTGGGAAATGTTGACCTGAGAAAATATGCATTAAAAAAAAAAACCTTACAGAGGACAAGAGTACCTAAGGGACATTGTAGTTACGCATGCAAAGACTTTTTTTTTTGCCTCGTCAGTGCTAGCCTGTTCTGACCGTATAGGAGGGTTTCTGAGCATGAACTTACTGTAATGTCATACTGTGGTGGAGGGGGAAATCCAATGGCTGTGCCGTTTCCCTTGTTCATTTCCGCCTACTTCTGATGTGTGTATATGTGTGTGTGTGTGTTTGTGTGTCCATGCTCGCTCCCACCCACCACACAGCACAAGGCCTCATATAGTTTCTTCTGATGGAGGCTTCATGTGCCAGAATGTTGCCCTGGTGGTGGTGTGTGTGTGTATGTGGCAACATGCATTCCAACAGAGGCTTGCCTTCACATCCATTTCCTGTTTCATTGCCTGTCCTTAAGCACAGGCAACAGCGTTAAAACAGACTTCAGAAGGGAAAGAGAAGCCGCGTTATTGCTCTTCTCACGCCTTTAATGTCATATTGCTGTCCTTGGTTCAGCGGTTAGGGGAGTACTCATGGAATAAACCATTATGAGGCCGTGCCTTTTTTTCCAGGAGTGCTCTAGCACACACTGAAACATTTAGTGTCCTCCCCGGCATTTCTGCCATTCACCTCATAAAATGGTGATGATGGCACTCATTCT
This sequence comes from Setipinna tenuifilis, assembly GCA_030347295.1. Classification (NCBI taxonomy): domain Eukaryota; kingdom Metazoa; phylum Chordata; class Actinopteri; order Clupeiformes; family Engraulidae; genus Setipinna; species Setipinna tenuifilis. Next base: position 19,514,251 of record CM059270.1, read on the forward strand.
GCTCACCGTCTCAAAGTGATGTCACAATCAACGACGTTCCACAACATGGTATGTTGTCAGAAAGAATAAAATGTGACATCACAAGTAAACCTTATTTGTTGGCAGGCTACGATTTCAAGGCAGAACTGTGAGGTGTAAAAGGACGCTGTCCTGTAACATTAATGACTGACTCAAAAATTATAGTCACTCAGGTTCATGTTCCCTTGGTCAAGTTCATAACGCATAGAGCCATATTCCAAAATGAGTCTTTGTGCACAGTATTTAAAATAAACAAAACTGTGCGACCATTTTTTCAATTGAAGTAAGGTTAACGTTACGATGGTTTCATGTTTAAAGCTTTATTGTCATCAATGATGCAAGTTTAAATTTTAAGAAAGCCTTTATGTGGTAGTACTAGTAGGACACTGTGTTGTCCTTGGTCAGTTTCTCAGAGATGCTTTTTAATAGTGGACAGTAATTGTCCCAGCGTCCTTGCTGAAGGGGGCCAAGAGTATTTATTCATCATGGGTCCTGTGCAGCTCAAACTCTGTGTGTGTGTGTGTGTGTGTCACTCAAGTGTACCGACTGCTCTGCTCTGCTCCGCGTGGTACAGTCGGCGTGGCGTAGCCTGTGCCGAGTGAAATCCACATTCATGAGATGCTTATTCATGAGCAGCCATGTGGTTAGTCTGGGCGTGGGTGTGGAAAGTACATAACATGGCCCAGTGCCAGCAGCGAGTACACTGGTGCATCCATTTCGGATGGGTGTGGTGGGGCCGAGGGTGACTTCTCCACACACACACACATATATACACACACACACACACACACACACACACGTGGAATCGTTGCAGTCCTGCCAAATTCAGCCACTGCTAGAATTTCAGTCCCTCTGGCTGGATGTGAAGCATTCCTTTTTATTTGCCCCCATTGGTAGTCGCACACGCATTAAGGCCCCGCTGGCTGTAAATGAACCGTGTTCACAGCGCAGCGCTGAATGCAGGTGATGGGGCTCAGCGTGTTAACGTGGTCCAGAGCCAAAGGCTGATGTGTTTTATATGAGGCAGAGGGGGGTCTTTGGGACTGCATGATGCACGTGGGGCAGGTAGAGTTTTGTGTGTCTTTTGAGTTGCTTTTAGTCAGCACTGGGCGAACGGCATCCTGAGCAAATGCACAAGAGGCAGCTGAAATGAATGTGCCTGTCCAAAAATAGCTTGCCTGACAAATGTTTCAGAGAGAGGTTTGTGTGTGTGTGTGTGTGTGTGTGTGTGTGTGTGTAAAAGATTCTCATTTTAAAGAACCCCCTCATGCAAAATCATTTTAGGAATGACCCTGTCAGTGAGAGGAAAAGGTTTGTCTGTTTGTGCAGTACAGACCCTCCAGTGCTCAAGATACAGTCTTTCATTTTGGGACTGACTCCATTGCCTGGAGGCCTAATTGAATAGGTGTATAGTGATGGCCTAGCCTATTCAAGGATCATTTAAGGCACAATAGGTTCGGCTCTGGTCACCAGTTCAGTTCCCACAGAGCTCTGGGTCCTGGCTTGGCAAGTGTTTGGATAGATTTGACAACCTCGTCAGACACGGTCAGTCAAGTACTGTAATTGGCTCTCAAATACGATTGCCCTAAGATGTGTAGATGTACAGTACATACATGTGTATGTCCAGGCGTGAGTTAAAATGTGTGTATACATGCCTGTCTGGGTCTGTTATGTGTGGGACCAGTTTTTGGCTGGCTTAGGAGTAGCTCCTGGTCCACTACTGTCTGGAGTGATTTTAGTATGTTAACCAAACCCAAACCCGCTTCTATTCTCAGGTCTTGGAGAACTTCTCGGACGCACCCATGACCCCCAAACAGATCCTCCATGTCATTCAGACAAAGGGCCTAAAAGAGATGAGGTGACTAGTCCTTCAGACATTCTCATAGTGTTTAAAGCAATACCTGTATGGGATCTGATTAATGCTGAAGACTATGCTTAAGTATATGAACATATATTTTTATTCACTTTGATTTTTTTTTGTGTTCAGTGCAATGGAATAATGAATCCTTTTTGTTCTTTTTTTATGTTTTGTCATTGTCCATGGACTATTCAGGAGGTAAGATGCTTAAAATGTGCTAAAACATAAAATAACAAAACTACCATGTCCAAATAGAAGGTTGAATTTTGGTGATCTCTAATCTTTTTTCTTGTGTGTGTTTGTCCCTCTTCCTCTCCCTCTCTCCCTGTCCCTGTGTGTTCCAGTGGCACGGCCCCTCTGGCCTGCCTGGTGACCATGCTTCACTCTCAGGTGCGGGGCGACCGAGTGAAGAACAGCATCTTCTTCAAGCTCCCAGGCAGAATGAGTCTTTTCACCCTAAAGGTAGCACCTCTCGCCCGAACATCCATGGCAGATCACTGAGTTAGTGGGGAGACATGGGGGGATCACAGTACTTGGAAGGCTGCCATCTAATTCTTGCTCAAAGCACACCTGACTATTAGGCAATTAGTGTGAATAAAGTGCTCTCAATTACCTGTGCCAGGTGTTCCAGATAATCAAGCAGGCCTATATATTTGCCTTGTCAGGTGTACAGAAGAGCTTGAAATTAAAAGCATTCAGAGCAGGGATGCCCAAGAGCAAAACTTGCAAGCTTATTTCCCCTGACACATAAAGGAACCCTCCTTATGAAACTATATGGATACATATATGGAATCGCTTGCACTACACACACACACGCACACGCATGGTGCATCAGGAATGGCATTGTTGCTGATGACCACCTCATCTCATTCTGTGTAGAAAAATGCCCTTCAGTGGACCAAGAGCCCCACAGCAACAGAAGGTACGGATGCTGCCGCATCTACGCCAGCCACAGCGTCCACGGCAACGGTCGCCACGACAGAGGGAGCTGAGCAGGAGAGCTGCGACTCCACAGAAACAGCTGCTGCCAGCGGTGAGAATGACGGTAGGCACTCTCTCTGATTGGTTTCTCTTGCGTGACATCAGCAATAGGTTTTAAATTAAGCGCCCCATCCCCCTCCCCCTCCAGTGCTCTGATATGTACACTGCGTACAAACATATCTAAAATTAAGCTTGATGAACACCATTCAGAGTCAATCGTCGAAGTGCTCCCCCTCTAGAAAGAACATATAAAGATGTAAGAGACATTGATTTTTTTTTTCTTTGTTCTTTTTTTTTCAGCCCTACTACTTCTTTTGAAGATGTGTGTGTTGCCATAGTTACGCCAGTACATGCCACATGCAGCAGTGACCTAGATGAGGGTGGTTAGAAAACATGTTTTTGTGTATAAAACCAGTCATCGGATACTCTTGTCACTGGAATTAAAGGTTTAATAAGAATTTTGGAGGCAAAACAGGCATTAATGAGTATTTCAGATGGTTCATTTGTGCTTGTCCCTTTGCTTTAGGCTCCAGACCCATTTTTCCAGGGATCTGATTTAAACCACACTCATTCTTTTTTTTTTCTACATTTGTTTTTCTCTTGTCATGTCTTTTGGGTTTGGTGTTCAGTAGTGGATCAGTATTGCAGTAGTCTGCCTACAGGATTCTGTGTGTTGGTTGCGTTCGCACAGATTCAGCCTCTCTCTCCGTCTGGGCTGATTTATGAAGTGCTTGTGTAGAGATGATGCAAAAATCCAGTGAAGACGTATCATATTTGCCCTAGACGTGCTGCCAAAAATAGGAGCTCGGCTTGCTCTTTTTTGTAGATTACAGCGTCTTGTTTCCTTGTCGTTGTTGCTCGCGTGAAGTGCGCACACAAGATTCCTAGTGCATGTCCCGCTTTATTTTGGTCCCCTTTTCCCACCATGATAAATGGAAGCCATTGCATGTGCCAGATAGTCTTCTTCACAGGCATTCATAACATTAGTCCTGTAAGCAGGCCTCTTGGAGAATATAGCCAATTAACAGCAACCTTGGTGGCTTGGAGCCTTCATAAATGTAACAGTACTGTGCCTATGTGTGTTCTGTGCGTCTGTGTGTGCTGTGGTTGTATGTGAAATGCGTGGATGTATGGGTAGGTGGGATGTGGAGGAGGAGGTTGGACAGGCACTGATGATTTTCATACATTAGGATTCTAGCAGAAAAAAATAACATTCACTGAATTAAAATGAATTGAGTGAGATGTCTAGTGAGACATTTTTGTAATTATTTTTATTTTTTGCATCAGCGTGCATCAAGTGGTGCATCAACGGCTGTCATAGGAAAAAAAGGGTCTTCTGCATGTTGCGTGTTCTGGAGTGCTTCTGAAGCGTAGGTTCAGGCAGGCATGTTATGTGTCATCTGTGTGCTCTCCCTGAGGGGCTGTCTGGGCCCGTGCCAGTCTGAGGCGGCCCAGCTCCAGCTCCAGCGCTCTATTGCTGACATTGCACAGGGTCGCAAGCGGCGACCGTGAGTAATGGTTCTGTCCCGTGTGTTGTCCTGTGCTCTTTCCAGCCTCGGTGGACGAGACGTCCTCCAGTGCCTCCTGCTCCACAGAGCCCCAGACCCGCCTCAGCCGATCCTCACAGGTAAGCCTTTCCCACGGGGGGAAAAACGGGGTCAGCCACACACTGGTCTGATTGTCCATGTGCTTCTTCATGTGTAGGGCATTAGTTCCACGATTCACTAACATGGCTATCAAATGCAGTGAACTGCTTTCTCAGGATGTAGCTGTCAGGTGTTGTGTATGTTTGTGTCTGTGTACTCTGATCTGGCTCTGTAAATGGAAAAAGCTGTACATCATTCCAGCCAGTCCACACGTTGCTTGAGAAGCCCACAAAGGAGGAATGTTATTTCATTGGCTGTTGTGATCAAATGTCTGCAACCTCTCTTCAGGATTGCACACTGTACTTTGAACACCCTCAACCTTGTGACCATATAAATATATACATGTAACTGCCATGAGGGGGAACAAAAAGCAACCTTTTTGTTTAGAAATGACTCTCTTGTGTGGGGAAAGGCATAATATTTCATTCAGCTCACGACAAGAATTTTTAAAGCTTTTGGTTACAGCCAAAAAAACTCGACACAAAAGATGACAAGGCCAAGCTCATGGATATTAATAAAAAACTGGTGACAATGAATACAGTGTATCATTTTAGTCTCGGGGCCTGTTGAGGCAGAAGTGATGTGTTTGTGCATGGCGCTCCCATAAAGTGTGTGAGGCCGTTGGGACAGATGGGGGAGCCCCGTTGCATTATCTCTGACTCACTGCCGTCTTGTGGTGGTGGTCTAACTGACACAAACTGTACCGAGGCATTACTCAGCACTCCAGCAAGTTATTATTATTATCTCTAGACGACCAATTTTACTGTTATCTGTAAAGTTTGTGGGACATTTTCATTTCAAGTGCGTGTATAAAAGTGATGTTTAAGAACGTTGCTTAAGTTCCAGACATAACTTTCAGCAAATGCTTTATTCTTATTGAAAGCACCTTGTGTCTTTGTAGCTTTGTGGTGACTATTTTGACAGACTGATCTTTTTTTAAGCATTTGCCTTAAAAATGGAGAATTTACACCACTTGGATATAATTACAGTTTCATGCGGGGAAGTGGGAACTGTGAGGTCCTCTGCTCGTGACGTACTTTTTCTTAATGAGTCTGGCTGTGTCATATTTAAATGTAATCATGTTAGTGGCATTAGTCAAATTGGTCACATTTGGGTTGATGACTGTGGGACAGTCAGCATAATGGAAACCTAACAAGAGAACAGGAAGTGAAAGTGACTGTGCGCTAATAATATTTCAGATAATTAAAAATTATTACAAGGACAAAACACAGTGTGTGTCTTGGCTTGCTCATTTTTGCATGCAGTGTTTTTGTCCTCCTCTCACTGTTACATTTCTGTCCACTCCCAGTCAGGGAGGCAGAGGAAGAAGTCCGTGATGATGCCTCGCGTCGTTCTCACTCCCCTCAAGGTCAACGGAGAGCACGTGCCATCAGGTTAAGACTGCTTTCATTCTTTTGAGCTTCCACCCCCCAGCTTTCCTCCAACTTCCCCCTCTCTCCTCTCCTCCTCTCCTCTCCTTTCCTCCCTGCTGCGCAACGGTTTGTTTATTTCCCCTCTGCCTGTGGTCCTGCCTGCCCCATGCAGCTTGACGGCGTTTATAATTTTCTGCCCTGACACTCTTTAATCATTTATACGGCGGGCTTCCTCTGGCGCCATTTTTTTTTCTTCTTTCTCTCTCCCTCTCTCTCTCTCTCTCTCTCTTCTTCCCTCACTCCCCCTCATCTTCGGTTCCCTTCCCGCCAGTGAACTCCACTGCCTCCTCAGATTGCTTTAGCTCTGCACTTGAGGTACTAGATATCTCAGAGTGCGAGTGTATGTGGAGAGAGGGGTGAAAAATTCCCCTGAGTGATTTTAACTGAAATCCGTGCCTACCACAGACGCCACCTGCCTCCTCATTCCCCCTTTTGTGGTGTGCTTTTTTTTTTTTATAGCCTTTTACCTGTCTGTAGCCTTTCTCCCTTTTTTGTTGTCTGTGGCCGTCCCAAATACACCCCTCCTGTCCCCACCCCACCACACACAAACATACACACAAAGCCTTTACCCTAACCCACGCACCACCACCCCTTGCCTTATTTTTACGCTCATTTGCAAACGCTGCTGCTGCTGCTGCTGCTGCTGTCCTCTGCTGCACCTTCTGGCCTGTCTGTGCCTGACAGCTGAGCTAACCTACGCTGCCCCCCCCCCCACCGCCTCCACCCACCTGCCCACTTCCTCCACTCACTCCAATGATGAAGAGTGTATCTTACCGCTGAACCCATCACCCCACCCTTCCTCCTTCCCCAAATCTCGCCCCCGTAGGAGCCCAGGGGAGGCGCAGGGAAGGCTCTAGGGGGGGCTCGGGCCCCACGCTGCGCACCCGCTCCGAGCTGAGCTGGAAGCGCCCCCAGCACTTCAAGAGCATGCGCGGCCTCCGCTCAGGTACTGAGGACTTGGTGCAAAAGACTTATAACCCCCACCACTTATGTGTCAACCCCCCTCCAACCCCCACCCCTCTTCGCTCAGGTACTGAGGACTTGGTGCAAAAGACTTATAACCCCACCACCACTTATGTGTCAACCCCCCCCCCCCCCCCCCCCAAAAAAAAACCCCACAACCCCACCACTCTCAAGTCTGTAGTCCTTTAAACCACCACTGAATCCCACCAAAATCCCAGCCACCCTTTTGAACTACCACTGAATCCCCACCATTAGGAATGTCAAAAATACTTTTTCCTGTATCTTTTAGACATTTCCAGAAGGCACCTGTGATGGCCCTTTACACCCTCCTATATCCCAGCACCCCCCTCTAAAGAGCTGACCATAGATATCTTCTGGTGTATCCCTCAAGGCTTGTGTCAAAACAAGTCGAGCACAAATAAAAGCATGTTCCAAGCATGTAAATTAGCGCAGACATCTGTGTTTTTGTACATCTTCACTTCAGTACAGCATCAGCACAACTGTTTTAACAGAGCATAGAAGACCCCTGTGTGTTCCCTGAAGTTGCCTGACCTTGTTTATTTTGGTTGCTCATTTGAAATTCCTATTTTGTTGGCTGCCCATTGGATGCTGAGATTGCATTGGCTTGCAAACCTGAATGGCTTGTGTTGTTGGCTTTCATGTGAAGTGAAGTTTTTTTGTTGCCAAACGATTACGCACAAGCTGTGACGTATTGTGCTGAATTTTAAGTGTAGAAGAGTCACACTTCAGCCAAAGTGAATAGCTTATGTATACTTACTCTATCTGTACTATGATATTTAGCTAGCCTACTTTCAGCACTTGATGTGCTGTTAGTATCCTAACTGAGGTTTTCTGTTGCTGGTTGACAACAGGACCCATGAAAAGAAGCCGAGGAGTGGAAGTGGATTTCGAGACCCCGGGTTCCATCCTGGTGAACACCAACATCCGAGCCCTCATCAACATGCGCACCTTTGCTGCCTTCCCCCCGCACTCCCAGCAGCAGCTGCTCCAGCTCCTACCTGAGGTCGACCGACAGGTGAGGGCCTACCTCCTAAATGATGCATGGGGGCAGCTTTTTGGGCAGTGTTGCTCGGCAGCAGCATGATTGGCTTCCTGTTTTCAGATAGGATGATGGTGAGAAGTTGCCTGCTGCTGTTGTAGGTTCTCTTAATAAAAATTCCGTTGCCCACTATCAGTCATAACGTGCTGTAAACACATCTGTTAGTAACATAGCCTGGCAACATTGCTCAGAAGGTTGCCCAGTCTGTCTTCATCTTTTAAGCTGCCATTTCTGCACCAGCAACATCAGCATGTCGTCCAGGCGATACTATTCATCTTAGATGCGTAGCTTAGATTGTGTTGCAGACATATCAGTTGTGTGGTTTTTTTTTTCCAGCTGTTTGCCATTTTAATTTCCTCCTCTTCTCCAGCTTGATCAAGACTTAGTCTGCTAGAGACGGCCAGCCGTTTGCCAAAACTCTGTGCTAAACTTGTTACCAGGATAAAAATAATTGTGTGGTGCTTTCAGCACTTTTGCTGCTGTTGCTGCTGTTTTTTCCTGACTCTTCCCCCTGAATGTCCTCCAGGTCGGCCCTGATGGACTACCTCGCCTCAGTAGCTCAGCGCTTAATAATGAGTTTTTCACGCACGCCTCGCAAAGTTGGAAAGAGCGTCTGGCCGAAGGTTAGTGAAATGGGGTGCGTTAATGTTGTAACATCACCAAAGCCTTTGAAGAAAAAAATCAAACCAGAGAAGTGTTACAATACAGTTGCGAGATGCTTGAATTTGGGTTTTTCCCCCCTCTCTGTGTGCTTCTGCTGTGCAGGTGAGTTCACCCATGAAATGCAGGTGCGCTTCAGGCAAGAGATGGAGAAGGAGAAGAAGGTGGAGGCATGGAAAGAGAAGTTCTTTGAGGAGTACCATGGCCAACGGTACAAAATTATTTTTTTCCCTGTGCTTTCCTTTCCTGATATTCCTCTCCCTTCATGTTTTTCATGTTCCTATCCATTTTTTCTTTCTTCTTTCTGTGAATTCTTTTGCTCGGTGACTCTAACCCTGACTGTATTTTGGCTAGCCTTGCTCTGCCACACCTGACTGAAATCATTGCTGCTCTGCTATGTGGACACACGTGATGTAGCTTCAAGGACAAAATAATTACACACTGACCCAAATTGTGTGGTGGAGAGGCCGGGAGATATGGGAAACTCATAGTGTAGATGTCTCACAGGATTTACACCCACTCCGGTCTGAATCTTCAAGGTCTATTTGGAAATCAAGTGAATTCCAAGAAAATGGGTGGTGTACATTTTATTTTGGGGTGTTGAAGAGCAAGCTTAATGGCACATAGTGACACGCATTGTTTGCTGAATAAACTGAATAAATCAGTAAGACTTTTTCCAGTCTGGGGTGGTTACTGCTGGTTTCCTTAGTTTGTGTCCCTGCAACCCATCAGAGAAACTGCTTGGCTGTGCAGAGGAATGTTGTTATTTGACTGTACTTGTTATGTTATTGCACCTGTGACGTAGAGCCCTCCTAACTGGTGTCGTTTGGCCTGCAGGTCTGGTCTGACTCACGAGGAGGCCTTGAAACTGACCATGGACGACCCCGGAGACGAAGAAGAGGCCGTGTTGGACGCGGACACGGCTGCCGTTGCCGCGGGAACACCCAAGCGGCGTAGCGTGGGCCGGCGGCGCAGAGAGGGCCGCATCAGGCGTCGCTCGCGAGCAGACCTTCGCCGCCGTGCCCGACGGACCCTCTGCAAGACCAGCCCCGCCGCCGCGGGCACCTCTGCCGAGCAGCCGGAGACCCCAGTGCCCCTGGACGACGACGAAGACGAAGATGATGATGCTGCTGCCGCCATTGCTATCGCCACCCCCGCTGCTACTTCTCCCCCCTCCACGCCCCTCCCAGAGGCCAGTGCCGCCCCCGCGCAGGCCGACGTGGTCCTCCCAGCGGCGGCTGACTTGGAAATGGAGACTCCTGCCGAAATCCCCTCCCCGGAAGCGGCCCCCTCCTCCCCGGTCCCGGAACCCGCTCCCACCCCTGCTTCGCCCGTCGCCAGCGACGAGCCCGAGGTGCCCGAGGAAGTCTCCACCCGGCTCTCTCTCCCAGACGTCCCCGAGCACCCCGTCGCCTCCACCTCCTCGCCCTCCTCCTCTTCCTCCTCCTCCGCCTCCTCTTCCTCATCGCCCTCCTCCTCGCCCTCCTCTGCCTCCGACAGGCAGGGGGCCTTCGCTGCTAGCTCGGACTCTTCCTCCTCCTCTTCCTCATCGTCCTCCTCGTCGTCTTCCTCGACGGCCGCCATCGCCACCGACCCCCTGGACGACGGGGCGTCGGTCATCACCACGGGCACGGCCGGCACGGGGGCCAGCAGCCGCGAGAGCAGCCCCGCCGCCAGCCCCCCCTCCACCACCACCGCCACCTCCAGCCCCAGCGCGCAGCCCAAGGAGCAGAAGAGGAGGCCAGACGAGCCCCAGGCCTTCACTAGCTTTCCCGAGAAGAGGCCGCGTCTCGACGAGCGTCAGTCCTTTCGTAACACAGTTGACTGTGTCCACTCGGAGAAGCCACTGCCCACAACCGAGGAGCCCAAGGTCCCGCCAATCCGGGTATGATATAGATCCAGCTTTTTTTTTTTCCCCAATGTCTCACAGGACTGCAGTAAAGGCAGTGGGCCTTTCAGAGTCACTTTTTAAAAATAGAAAGTGCCTCAAATAGCAGAAAAGTTTGAATTGCTTTTTATGTACTCTTGATAAAGCAGTCCTAGCACCCTTAATCTTCTCTCAGAGTTGTGCATCCAGAACTTTGAATATCGACTTCAGAACTCCATGAGCTCTGAATGATGGTTTGTTTCATACTTCGGTTGGCCACAGCTTAAAAGGCTGTGGTCCGCATTTTAGAATGCATAAATCATATAAACTCTGCCGTCACCTGCAGGATTAGATAATCTGATCCAGTCTATGTATGTTTATCTACATTATCTACTTGTAAAGGACATGTGCAATATATGTCTGTGTGAGATTCTTAGTTTAGGTTTTTGTAGACTTTTTAGCATTTATATTCATCTTCAAATTTCTTACTTTATATTTTTGTTTAATGTTTGCACTGGAAATCTGCACCTTGAATTTTGTAAAGATTCTGATTTAGTGCTTCATAACTAAAGAATACTTCCCCCTCTGTTTCAGATACAGCTCTCCCGGATCAAACCGCCCTGGGTCAAGGGGGCGCCAACGTACCAAATCTGTCCCCGCATCGTCCCCCCCAACGAGGGGTCGCGGCGGTCGGGGACGGGGGCGCGGACACTTGCGGACATCAAAGCCCGGGCCCAGCAGGCCCGAGCCCAGCGAGAGGCCGCTGCTGCTGTTGCAGCCACTGGCGATGGGGCAGGGCCGGGCGGGGGGGGTGGTCCGGGGGGCGGTACTGGGCTACCGGATCGCTCCAGCGGGCGGCGTGCCCGAGAGCACCCGGGGCCGGTCGAGCCGGGAGGAGGCGGGGGTGGGGGCGGTGGCGGGGGCAGCAGCAGCAGCACCACCAGCGGCGACGTGGAGGAGCAGAGCTCGCCTGCGAGCTCTCATTCGTCTGGAGCACAACTACAGCTGTCCGCTGTAGACCCGGAGAGGACTCCCACCGCCTCCACGACCACCACCACCACCGCCGCCTCCACGCCCAAGGCCCACGCCCCCTCGCCGTCCACCTCATCCAACCCGTCGTTTACCCCATCGGAACCGCCGCAGACCCCCACGCCGTCCCCGTCCGTGGGGGAGAGCCCGGTCTCTCAAGCCCAGACGGAGGAGCTCTCGCCCGGGGAGGATAAGCTCTCGGCCAGCCCTAGCGACAAAGCCTCCGACGTGGCCCCGGACACTCCAAAGCAGAACCCCAACGAGCCGGAATCCATGAGCAGCCTTCCGGACGTTTCTACGGAGGAGGGCGACTCCGGGGACAGCAGGCCGCCGACGGAGAGCAGCCCGTCGCCGTCGGTCATTGAGAAAGGGTCGAGTGGGCCTGTGGTACTGGTGCCCACCTCCATCCCGGACTCTCTGCCCCGGTTCGGCGCGCAGGGCGTGGACGTCATCAGGACGCGGGCGGCCGTAGTGGCGGCGGCTCAGGCCTGGGACGGGGAGCAGCAGAGCGGGCACGAGCAGAGGGCCACCCCTGCTGGCGTCATCCAGCACGGCTCTGATGTCAAGCCGCCCCCGATGCAGGAGGTTCCCGCCATGTCCAGAAACGGTCCGAGTGAGGTCGGAGAGGAGCAGAGCGGGCGGGAAAGAGGGCTGCAGATCCACCACGCCGGTGCCGAGGCAGGGGTGGACAACAAGGCCATCGTGGGCTTCGAGAACTCTGTCTCCCGCCTCTCTGGCACGGCGGCAGAAGCCGACGACACGGGAATGCACAGCGACTCCACGGAAACGGCCTCGGACTTTGAGAACGAGGCACCAGAGGAGGACTCTGTGGACTGGCACACGACGCCTGCCGACTGCAACGGCGTGGCTGTCCAGAGCTCCGCTGCCACCGGCTTGTCCAAACCACAGAACCAGCCGGTCATCCAGAGCCCGAGCCGGCTCATCTCCCGGGCCTTCAGCCCACCTCCCCAGCACCAGCAGCCGGTCATCCAGTCGCACGTGTCCAACCCCGCCCAGGCTCAGTCGGTCATCCAGCAGGCCCGCTTCCCCAACGGCATCCAGAACCAGCCCGTCATCCAGACCCAGAAGCAGCAGCAGCAGCAGCAGCAACAGCAGCAGCTGCCTCCATCGCAGCACCCCAATCGCGCTCATGCTTCAAACCACACCCAGGATCAGACCCTGGCCCAGCCACACCATGCCCAGGCTGAGCGAGATCAAAGCCGCATCGCCAGGGTGCCTGACGGGAGCAACGGCGGTGGAAAGTCGGTCATCCAAACCGAATCGTCGGACGAGGCCAAATTCCTCCGGCGGCCGTCCGCGGAGGACAAGTCCAGCCCGGCCCAGCAGCTGAAGAAGGCGATGGGGTCAGCGCGGCCGATGTCCTCCGTGGAGGCCAACAACCCGCTGGTCACCCAGCTGCTGCAGGGCAGCCTCCCCCTGGAGAAGGTGCTGCCCCAGCCGCACTCGGCCAGCAAGCTGGAGATCAACCGGCTGCCGGGGAGTCCCACCGTGTCCCCCGCCGGCCGCCAGCCCGTCCCCCAGCAGCCCCGCAGCACTCCGGGCCCCCGCTTCAGGAGCCCCAGCGACTCCTCGTCGGGCCCCACGGACTCTCCCGGCCCCGAGTTCTCCCCTCAGAGCCAACACAAGGTGCCCGCCTCTGCTGGGGTCTCCCCGGGCCCTGGACGTGGGTACGGGCCAGCCGTGCCTGGTTCTGTGCCCTCGCGGATGACGTGCTTGTTCGAAGAGGCCTCATCGAGGGTTACGGCTCTGCAGCAGTACCACTCCCAGCAGCCAGGGGGCAGTGTTCCAGCAGGGGCAGTGCCTGTCATCACGTCCCTGCCGTCGTCCTCATCGCTGTCCCTGTCGTCATCGTCTTCTTCCTTGTCCTCGTCCTCCTCCTCCTCCGGCCGACGCCCCTTGGACATTACCTCGCAGAACTCTGCAGCTTACGAGTCGGCCGTGATCAAAGAGCACCCGGGAAGTCAGCCAGTCATGCGGGGCGGAACCCCGGAACGGCCCGGAACCTTCCAGCAGCACTCCAGCGGCCTGGCGCCGCCCCACCCACGCACGACACCCGACGCCCCTTCCCCACCGCACGGCGACCTCTGCCCTTCCGAGGTCGTGCCCACGGTCAAGATCAGCTGGCGACCTACCAAAGCCCCGCCCCCTCACCCGCCTCAGTCCTACCACCACCAGCAGCAGCAGCTCTCTCCAGTCGCCACGGTGAAGAACGAGATCTCCTCTCGTCCCTCTTGCCAGCAGGCGCTCACCAAAAACCCCCCCACCGGCCCGGCGTCCGGAGGAAACGGCCCCGCTGCTACTGTCGCCGCCCCTCCTCCTCCCCCATCTGTTGCTGCTGCTTCTGCTGCTGCTGTCATTACCAAAAAGGAGCCCCTGAGCTCCCTGGACAGTTTCCTGAGTGGCGGCGGGGGGGCCATGGAGGGCCTGCTGAACATGGAGATGTCCCTGGTGCGCATGGCCAAAAAGGAGCAGGGCAGGAGCCCCTACGGCCGCCCAGGGGGCGACCACCCTTCCTCCGCGTCCCCTTCCTCATCCTCGCCCTCCTCCACCACCACGGCCACCTTCCAGCTGTACAGCAAGGTGCCCAAGCTCCAGCAGAGCACCGGCGGAGGGGTGGGGGGCGTGCTGGGGGGCATGAGCGGCATGGGCATGGGCGGCTCCTCCGGGTTCAGCTACACGGCCAATGTGTCGGTGGTGGACGGCAGCGGCTTCTCGCGCAGCCTGGCCGACAGCGTGCTCCAGCTGCGGCCGCGCTCGGGCACCGGCGGGGGAGGGGGCGGCCAGAGCGCGGCCCTCAGCATCCAGGCGGCCTTCGCCGACAGCCCCGCCGAGGAGGTGGCCCTCAAGTGCTCCTGCCGCCTCAAGGCCATGATCATGTGCCAGGGCTGTGGTGCCTTCTGTCACGACGACTGCATCGGCCCATCCAAACTGTGTGTGTCTTGCCTGGTGGTCAGATAGTCAGTCTGCTTTTTAAACGCCGCCCGCCCAGGCAAGGCAAGCAGGAAGGCTAGGGGCCAGCCTGAATGACACTCTTCTCTTGCGGTGTCTTGCCGTAAAAAAAAAGTCTCTAAATTAAAAACAAAAAGACCCTGTCAGTCTCCTTGCCGTGCGGTTGAATGTTGACAGTGTTGCTGGCCTCACCAGAGCATGGGGGTGTTGACATGGTGCGTTGGCCCAGTGTTGTTGGTGAAACTGGCAGGACGGTAGGGGCTGAAAGATGCCTTGTAACATAAAAACCAGTCTGTATTTTTGTCGCATATATTTTCTATTGCTGTTATGATGATGTTGTTATTATTATTGCCAAGATAATAATAATAATAATGGTTATTGTTATTATTATTATTATTGTGAATTTATGGCACGGTTGGTTGTAAATTGTGCCTTTTTTTGTTTCTTTTTTTTTTTCCCCACAGGAAAAAAAAAACATTTACCTCATCTTCTTGACACCATTCATCCAATTCAGTGTGAAAATGGTGGCTGTTAATTGTTTGCGTTGTTCTCTCTCCCCGTCCTCGCTATAGAGGATTATCGGGAGGGCTGTTTCGTGTGTCTTGTCTTGCAAAGAAATATTTTTTTAATCATTAAATGAGCGAAATGACATTTTCTTTTTCCTTTTTTGTAAGTGCTTTCACTTTTCTTGTTTTTGTTATTTTCTTATCCAAAGTGAAGTCTGTACACGACCGTTAAGCACAGTATTCTATCCAATAAAGCTGACATTGAGCGGACCTCAAGGCTCCCCTTCACGTCTGCTGTGCCCTCCACCTCATCTAGACCAAATGCTTCTGTTTCTTTTGCGGGATTACTGTAGTTGGCACTGGCAGGGCTCAGGTTGGTGGAACAAAGGACACAAATAACACCGTAGCGCTAGGATAAAACACAAACATGTAACTTAGTAATAACCTGGGACTTATTGGGGCTTAGATTTAGCAAGGCTGGCTTTAGTGACCTATAGATATACTAGATATCCCTTGGTTAGAAAACAATGATTTTTAAACCAAAGCTTACTAATAACAAATCCTAAAAGCCACAAAGCTTTTGTATGAGAGATCCCTTTTACACACGCAGACATTCACACAAATTATACCATCCTTAGAGCAGGCCTACAGCTTTATTTCACTTCAAAGTTTATTTGACATCAACAACACTTGAGAGAGTACAGCTCATCCTCTTATTTCACTAGTCGCCATCTTAGTACGACCTTTACAATCCCGAAATACGTTTAGAAATCTCAAGAGCTGACCACCCTCACCGCGACCCTGGTATATGGTTACGATATGACATCACAATGCATCATTGAAGTCCTCAAGGGCTGGCTACATTTTGGCACAGATGGATTTTGTACAGGATTGCACCAAAAGAGTAAGGAGGGGTTTGGGGGGGGGGGGGTGCGGTGTTGGGGAGGCATCTGTACACAACCTCACTCTGTAACCAGTCGCTGTAGCCCTCACCTAGAGGCTGCTGTGTTAAAACGGCATCATCGCTACCTGCTGTAGTTGAATTGCAAATCCTCTCTTGCCTTTACACTGTAATCATGGCTGCTGATGCATCAGAAAGAACTATAAAGTGATTCCAGCCAGCCATTTTTTTTTCTACTTTTATATTGGATAAGGACACCTGAACAAAACCCTACGGCAGAGATAAATATCTTTCACAAAATAATGTGCAGTGTCAGCAGGAATTTTAAAAAATGATCTTGAGGGTAGAACAAAATCACAGAGAGAGCAGGATGAAAGATTTTACAACTGAAACGTTTGTAGGTTTCTGTGCTACAGCAACTAATTTCTATGGTCAAAAGAAAATGGCAATTGTTTAAAAAAATGCACTAATCAGTAGTCCACAGAGTTACTTGCTCTACAGAGCAGTTCTCTGTTTCTGCTTTTTTGTGTGTGCAGTATTTAATCATACCCTCCATAATCCCAACAGTAAACAAATACA
The DNA here is from genome assembly GCA_030347295.1 of Setipinna tenuifilis. Lineage (NCBI taxonomy): Eukaryota > Metazoa > Chordata > Actinopteri > Clupeiformes > Engraulidae > Setipinna > Setipinna tenuifilis. The sequence goes on from CM059270.1 coordinate 19,530,722, forward strand.
TCAGTTCATGATGTAAGTAAACAACACCCTGCTTCCATCATCTCCTGCAAAGGCCCTTACACACAACAGATACATTAAATGGTGATGTTCAAGGTAAAATTGCCATTATTTAAAACAGTGGGGCACACTAAATGAGGGCACACAAATATCACAAGTTCCTGTTCCTCCTGTTCTGTAGGCTCTCTCTTAAAAATAAAACAATGATTAAATTTGTTTTGTTGGTCCAGATTGAAAAGTGAGAACCCTGTGGTTCTCTACAGGTACCTTGGGGCTTGGTGTTAAAGAGAAACAAATATAAGAAAGTAATCAAAGAAAGCATGAAATATGTGGCAGTTACAACAGCACACATTTTTAAGCAGACGACACAATGATATGATGGACACATGTTCTCAGCTGTAATGGGAGTTTTGCAGCAGAGGTACATGTAGCCCAGGTGGGCTCGTATCTTTCATATGTTTGAAAGGGAATATATACCATATAGCTATTCATTACTGTGTTTTCCAGCCATTTGGGAGGAAATATGAAGTGCACTTCAAACATAATTTTCAGACTTGATTATAAACAATGTATACTCTAATAAACAACAGTTCTTTCACATTCCTTAGCCAGAATCGCTCCGCGCCACCTATGAGAGCCTTTCCTCAGAAGTGCACTGAATTGAAATGCAGTCCAGTTGACTGTCTGGTCCTCATTCACTACTGGAAAGAGTCAAACCTCCTTTGTGTGAAAGATGATGGGTACATCGGGACACCTCCACAACAGGGCTAGTGTGTGTCGTGTGGCTTTCACACAGTGTGGGGAGGAGGAGGGGGGGCAGGAGGGTTTTTTTTTGAATGTTTCATAGGTTTCAGTTTTTCAGAGTGCAAACATCCGACCTTGCTGTCTTACTTCTCTCGGTAGTGGAGCAGGTACATCTTCAGAGGCTCTGGCAGGGGAAGGCTGAGGATCTTCTCCCTCAGAGGGTTCACCTGAGTCTCCATGAGCAGAACACTGCCCTCGCGTCTCCCTCCCTCCTCTTCCTCCTCCTCCTCTTCCTCCTCCTCCTCCACCGCCTCCTCGTCAGCCTTCATGTGCTCGCACACACCCCGGCAGTCGCCCCCCTCCTCTTCCTCCTCCTCATCTTCCTCATCCTCGTCGTCACTGGCCGAGGGGTGGTTGTTGTCCAGGGGGCCGGGGATGAGGCGCGTCATGAACACGTAGCGGTTGGTGAGGAGGGAGGTGGCGTCACGGTGTTCCCGGTGCCGGCGCTTGTGGCGGGGGCCGGCTCTGCCGCTGGCCCGCCGGGGCTGGGGCCACATGCCCGCCAGGTTCTGCTTCAGGATGTGGCGGATGGTGATGCGGGACAGGTCCTGCAGGCCGCGCACCTCAAACATGGGGGCTGGGTGGTGGAGAAAGCGACACATTAATGTGAACATTTCGTTAGCCCTTATAGCATAATTGCCTAAGTCATTTTTTGGGCAAATTGAGATATCTACCTAACTTTACTCTCCTACCACTGCTGCACCATCCTGCATAACCGCCTATAAAACAACTGAAATATGACTTGTGCAATTATGCTATGAGGCTAACGATTTATGTCAACACTTCACTCAAAGACCAGACACACTAAAGCTCAAACATGAGTGCTTTATTCATGCCTGTTTAACACTTAACTGAAAAACAGGACAAACTGAAAGTTGCACCCGGAATAAAACTCTCAGAACATAAGTTATTCATATGCAAAAGAGGTTTTAATGGCTCTCCAAACTGCCAGATGATATTTACACTCCCCTCAAGGCAGTCCAACCTTTTTTTGGCAGATGTCCCCACTTTGATGTCACCAAAGCATAGCTACTCAAATAATTCACAACACAAAATGTTTTTGATTTTACTGGCCGCACCCACTTACAAATTTAAGCCTTATGTCCAACCACACAGCAGTTAGATAAGCTTTTTAACTGTGACAGTAGATAGAAACACATCGCTCTTTTTGCTTTATCAGCTTTAAGTGGAACATTTGGAACATTACCATATTCAAACATAATGTCAGTTAACTAGTTCAACTAGATTCTAATGAGTAAGAGGTTGGTGACTAGTCAGTTCATTGGGTATAAACAGTTTGTGATATTTTTAGTTTTATATTTACTATCTCTACTGGTCATCGGTACTTAAGGCAACCCCATTTAAATTTAAGATGGCCTGCTGAATGTTATTTATATCCACACACTAAAATTGGCTACACCTATGAAAAATGAATACCCTTATATTTATGAAAAAACATTAAGGCAAAGCACTGTGACAAATCACAGTGGGAGGAATTTCATGAATATTTTGTGTTCTTCTGGCAATTATGCATGTTTACTTTTGGCACTTCAGTACTCTTTACAATCGTGCTAGAAATATCCGGACATACTACACATTCCAAAGAAAAGGTCTCAGCTATACCTCTACTGAGTGTAACAGGGAAAACAGACTGATTTCATGCAATCTAAGTTCAGGTTTAGTACAGTGTAACTGGTAATGATACTCACGCAAAGGAACTGCCCGAGCTTTGCCATTTTGGTTGTGTTTGGGCAGTACAAGTGGAGCAAAGGACACAGCAATGATCTTCTTGGTGTCCCAGGTGTTGTAGCCCGTCCTGGTGATTTTGGTGAGCTGAACATCAAAAAAAAAAAAAAAATGTTGCTGCAGATTACCCTCTACATGTCTTTAAACACTACTGATTGTGCAAGAGGTAATGTCTGAATCCAAAATGTTCACTTGTTCAGTATATAGATGTAGGGACTATGTAGGGAACAAAACAATGTTAACACCCTATGTAGTGCACTATGTAGTGAACAAGTGAGCTTTTTGGACACAGCGGATAAGTGTGTGTGTGTGTGTGTGTTGCCAAAATGTTCACTTCTTCACTATAGTGCACTATGCAGGGAACACAACAATGTTAACACCTTATGTAGGTAACAAAACAATGTTAACACGCTATGTAGTGAACAAATGAACCTTTTGGACATGGCAAATGAGTGTGTGTGTGTGTGTGTGTGTGTGTGTGTGTGTTGCCTCAGGCCCTGTACCTTCTCCTCCAGTGGCAGCACCAGTATGCCTCCCACTTTGAGCAGGCTCCTCATGTAGTCCTCGTGCTCCTTCTGCACGCCCGCTCCACAGTACACCCTGTCATACTGCCTGGACTCAGGGGCTATCTCCAGACAGTTCCCCACCACGAACGATGGCTCACAAAAATCAAACCTGGAATAATAATATGATATATATGCTGTATATATGTATGTATGTATGTACATATTCCCTTTAGCTCCAGGGTAGCTGAGGCCAAATTAGATACTTTTATAATGTTTTATAATGTTTAATCACACCTGATCACTTGATGGCAGGGGGGGGGGGGGGGGGGGTACAACTAATTCTTAATGATGCTTTTGTCTGACAACATAACATTAACATAATGAGATCCAGTAGCACCACCTTGCCTCGGGGTGATGTATCCTATCAGAAATTTAAACCAGTCTGTCAGTCATTCTACACAATGGACATGCACACACACCTGTCAAAGCTCTCACTGGTTTTAATGAAGAACTCAAGTTTCTGATACGCGTACTCAATGACATCTGAATGCAACTCCACTCCGTGATTAACGCCAAATGGACCTAGGATTGGAAAAAAAACAAGAGTAAGTCATATACTTCTTTATGTGCATTAATGCGTTAACCTTGTTAACACAAATATAGGCAGTTTACTTATCAGGCTGACAACACAAAAGGGAAACCAAGGAAAATTTTATTTGGAAGAAGTGGTTCTGAATGCAGTGGACCTTGAAGCCTACTTTTATTGATCAAATGTGTTTTATATCTGTTTTCACAGAGCAGCCAACATGCATACCCCCGAAAAATGTCCCTTTATAGTAATCAGATTACACATAAGTACGAGTTTGCTACTCCATAGTTTCTTTTCATCTTAACTCCTGTTAAAACCCAGTGTAATAACCATGTACTATCAAGAGTGGTTCCTCTCCCCTCTGCACCCTTAAACCAGAGACAGTTGATGAACCTTCTAGAAGATTTTTGCTTAAACTTCCTGAGTGGCTCAGGCTCAAGATTTAAAAATGAAAAAAATTAGGAGAAAAAAAAACAAACTCAAGCAAGTAAATTATATCAGACAAAAAATCAATAAGAGTCTCACCTAGTATGAGCCCCACCATGGTACTGAGGTAGCCAGTGCCGCTGCCCAGGTTGAGGAAGGACAGGCCCGGCTGGAGGTCCAGGGCCTCCATCACCTCCGAGTAGATGCAGGGCGCCGACAGGTGGATGTTGCCGTGCCGCCAGGCCAGGTCCTTGTAGGCGCTGTCTCGGAACTCCTCCAGGTAGTAGTCTGCGCGGTCGATGGCGCGGAAGGCACGCTCTACCAGGTCGGAGCGGATGTACTGTGCCTCCTTCAGGTTGTCGATCAGCTCGTCATTGTCCTCCCCAGCGCTCACCGCTCCCCCCATTATGTGTCTGAGAGAGAGGGAGAGAGAGAGAGAGAGAGAGAGAGAGAGAGAAGTGTGCAAGTTGCAATAATACCTTTATTATTAGTGTTATGATTATTATTGGTTTTGTTGCTAATATTATTGTTATTGTTATTATTATTATTACTATCCTATAACTATTACCCTTTACTTTATCCTGAGTGTCTTACAGTTGACTTTTTCTTGATTGGTTATGCATTTCACTGTTGTGTGCACTACCTTACAATAGGGTCTATGACCTTCATGTAAATACTAAATTCTGTTGCAAATACACAGGAACTAACATGGTCAAAAGCCACTTAAAGGCAAGGTCGACTGGCTATGTCCTTAATTTTTCTGTTAGCAGACGGTTCTTGCCCTGAGCGGCTTACTGTACTGTAAACTATCTGCAGAGATAGACCGCCCTGGAGCATCTTAGGGTTAAGTGCCTGGTTCAGGGGTACAATGATGGCAGACCCTGGAACCGTACTCATAACCATCTGGTGTTCATTTTGCAAGATCTCATTGCAGACCACCCCCACCACCCCATTCATTTTGTATGTTTTTATACAAAGGACAATGTGTACATTTCCAATATTTCAAAGGTCTAGTTTAATACAATATGATAATTCTACGGATAATTACACACTTTTAGCTGTGCAATTTTACGCTCAATCAGGTGTCCCAAGTACGGCAGCTGGCAATATGACCGATTACCGACCAGCCTTTACATATTGGTCAGAGGTAGAGTAATACAATGTGCCCATGCTGCACATATAATACAGGTCCTACTCGGTTTTAGATTTTAGTTCACCTGATTCGAAAAAATGTCGGAATTTTTTAAAACATTGACAGTGGCAATACTTGCTATGGGGCACGTATCTGTGATATTTCGATACTTTAAAAGAAAAATAGTAGGCTAGAAGATGTATAAGCTAGTATTTGCGCAACACACCTGATGCTTCTAACGCCTCAACCAATGAATTATTTGTTTTACGATCAATTAAATTATTTGAATTAAATAACGGATTATGGGCTGAATGTGTTTTGGAACAGTAGACATCCTTTCGTGTATGTAATTAAATGTGAATGACCATACATGAATAAACAATATGTTACATTTTAATTATACATCAAATAGAGTCAGGGAGTCCTTCTTCTTCCCGAAGCCTTGAGAGAAGACAGGAAGAAAAATATGAAGACGAACAAGCTGGATAAGAGACCTTAGTGCAATATTCATTGCTATTAAAAATGCAACACCTAAAATTGAACTTGTTTTAAGCAATTCTACGAATAGCCGGACGGTGGTGCAGCGGAGCTCAGAAGGGCAAACTTCCCCAGAGACGCTACCTCAGGAACTGCAGAACTGAGAAATATTTCCCACCAATCAACGCAGACTCAAAATGCAGCTGCGCCATTGAATAACAACCCATTGTGTGACTAAACTTGTTTGCTTTCTCTCGTACACTGCACACTTAGCCAATAAATAGGCCCACACCTCAAAGGATAAGCTAAAACATAATTTGCACAAGTCAGACAGCTTAAATTTCACCACTGTCTACCGGTTAGTTGAGGCGGCTAAATAGCCTACCAACCCACTTTCCCCCGCAAAATGTCATCTTATAGAGGGTTACTAAAGTAGGTCACCAGCTGATAAAGGCTAATATAGTTCTGCTGTCTACATTGACAAATGTAAACCGTTCGTCTGGTCGAAAAAATGGACAGTTGTCCAAAAATAACAGGTACAGTATGATCACTGAGGCAAACAAAGAAACTCGTCACGAGCAACATAGGCGTTTATACCTGGATGTTAACCATACCTTCTAGGTTGTCGCTTTGGCAACGTTGAGCAGCTTAGACTCTGTGCGCAGAGATCACCCTGTAGATTTTCACCGTCCTTCTCTTAGATTTCCTACCTATACACATTCAGTGCAATTGGGTACAATGCTACATGTAAACATTGACCAGCTGACACTGACGTCACGGACAAAAACACTCGGGACGATAGTTTTTTTTCCTCTTTGCTTTCTGACTCTCTTTACGAGTGTAAGGCAGTTTGGCACCGTCAAAGACGACATACGGAAGAACTTGCACTACCTTAAAAAATGCAAACTTTCATTCGCACATCTTTAAGACCACTCTATTTCTATTTGTAATCATCCTGGTGACGATGCCAACTAATGCACGAGGTCCTCTGATTCCATTTTCGCCTTTGGAGTCCGCACCTAACATAACGTGGAATAGAGACAACATAGTTCCTTGTCGGCTCGGATGAACATGTTTTTGGTGTCCATTTTCTCTCCAAGTGTCTTACCAAAACTATCCAGTAGATGTCATCACAAAACCTCGTCATCATTAGGCCCAAACTGTTGCCTTCGCAAGCATTTTTCTTGTGATTCTATATACATATCAAATAATTCAGGGACTTAACTCTTATGGTAGTCTCTTGTTTACTTGATGTCAATTTGCCAGCTGTGAAACTTGAAATCAAATGTAAATCATAAACATAAGTCATACCACTGACGTAGGCAATAGAATTCCCCTTTTATTTCAATATCAACAGATGAGCAAAGACTATTCATATGTATCAATCACTAACACACAACATTTACAAAATAAATATACAACAAGATTTCCATTCATTTTTTGTTCTTAAATATTAAATAAATAATAAATACATAATATCTTTTCATCCCACATCACTGTGGAGGGTGTGAAAAATACTTTATGGAAAACAGAACTGATTAAATAAAGAAAAACTTTTAAAAAAGAATATCAAAAGCTGTTAGTTATAAAATATTTGCACTTAAAAAAGGAGATTAAAAATCCCGTTCTTTAAAATAAATAGTAAGATATATAAAACAATTTCTTGTTAATACTTTAAAATATTGTCTCCTTTGAAACACCAGGACAGAGGACAATGTCTTTCTTCTCATTGACAGATAAAAATGTTGTGTGTAGCATTTTGTTCGGATAAAAAAAATAATAATTATAAATTAAAGATAATAAATAGACATTAATGAATAAATAAAAGAAACCAATCACAAAACGTAGATAAATAATATCAAACTTACATCTCAGATCGTCAATCCAAATATTCATTTCATGATAATAATAATGATACTACAAACTATTCATATAAGTGCAACGTCTATGCTCATAATTACTATAAATATTACTAGATGAGACTGGAATGCCTTCACACTAACTATGGGACAACATTATTTTTTTTGTACAAGACACATAGGGCTCTGCAGTGCTGCATTCTAAGTCTGCTCTTATAGCAATTTAGAAAGGGTGGTAATTCTTTATGCCCTTAGAAAGCAACACATGCACACGCATACCCACCCACACAAACATACACACACACACACACACTCACACACAGATTCACCAACCACCAATATCCACACACACTCACACACCAGCTGATGCTCCTGACAGCCTGCATGCACTAGGGAGAGAGAGCAAGGCAGGCCAGGGTAGTTTGTTCTGAAAGACAAACAGGTACTGAATTCCAAAACGAAGCTTCATTTGTTCAGGTGTGAGTCAGCCCAGTAGGATTGGGGGGGTTTAGGGGGGTCTGTTTGGCTCCAAAATCACACTTTTTCCGAGACAGCAGCATCACTGAATTTTGGTCCTTATTTTGAAAAATAAGCATCAGTTTCTTCTTAAAGAAGTGCCATAACACACGCACGCACACACACACACACACACACACACACACACACACATGTCATACCTGAATGCCAATTTACAGTTGCTTTTGTCATGATTATGACACACTGCACAGTGTATGTATCTGTTGCCTTCTTCTGTCTCTTCCTGTGCTTGCGATCCACCAGCACCTCCGTCATCTTCACTTTCTAGATTGTTCTGCCTCCACTTCGGCCTTTTTTAATGTTCTCCTCACACCTCGATGCCTTTCACAGCCTGGTTGATGGACTCCAATAGGGCCCGGTTCTCTGGGTTCTGGTAGCACTCCTTGTTGGTAAACATGTGTGTAAGGGTGTCCACATAGGTGTCAAAGTTCTGTTCGGTGATTGGCTCCTTCTACACAGACAAAGGTAAAGGAAAGAGTGAGACATTACTGGTTAAGAGAGGGTGTGTGTGTGCACATGAATTTGTAGACATTTGGTAGCATATCAGCTAATGCTATTGTAACGACACAGTTATAGGGCCTGATCTTGAGAGATGCTGAGATCCACCTTCCGTGTGTGTGTGTATCTGCATCTGTGATGGTGTCATAGTCCCTCGCACATACACACACACAGACACACAGACACACAGACACACACACACACACACACACACACACACACACACACACACGTCACTCTTCCACTGACTCCATAAGCTGGCTGCCTATGTGACTCACCATGTGTGGGATCCGGATGTTGGCCAGGCTGCGGATGAGTGCCTGACTGAGCCCAGACAGCTCCATGAAGAGAGCCTCGTTCCTCTCCTCTATCAGCTTATTCTCCTCCTCCATGTTCTTTAGGTTCTTCTCCATGGACGAGATCTGTGGAAAGCGCCGACAAATTAGCCAAGCAGCATTAGCATAAACATCACTGGCTTCATGTTAGCCACTAGCTCTAACGAGATTGCTAAAGACTTTGTAACAGTTTCGTAGCTAAAAGCCAAAATAGTGGTCCCACTGTTCACTGCTGATTCAGTGCTGAAGGCCACAAATATAGCTACAATTATACTCATGTTACTTATTCAAATGTATTATTACATATTCATTTCACAGAGCAACACTTGGCAATACTTAGCAGTAAGACATTCAAACTAATATTGCAGTCTGAGGCTAAAGCCTGAGAGACTTAATGTATGGTAGCTTCCACATCTATTTTAAAATTACAGTCTAGCACTGACTTAAATACACTAAAGGTGATTCCATTTGCAAAAGTAAGAATGACTATTATCATAGTATCGTATGCCAGGGGATAACAGAGCACTGCTGTACATACTATACAGTAGAATATTTGTGAAGTAGCCTGACAAGCCAACCCACATTGAATTTTGTGGTCTGGGCACAATGGACAGGCCTGTCGTAATTCAAGGGGTAGCAGCAATGGTTGTCTTTCAAAACAGTCTCGCACGCGATAGGATGGCACTACAGCCAATCAGAGCAATGAACTTGTTTCACCATAGCACTACACCAAGTGCACCGTCACTGCCTTGTTGTTACGATGTTAAGCCCACCCAGCAATTTTCTAAAAGGATAGACTCTTGAGATTGGTCTGACTGGATTTGGGAGAATAGCCAATGAGCTTCAATGCGTTGTTGCTAGACTGTACCCAGGATAGAACTTTTATTGGCTAACGCTATAGTACATCTATATTTCTAGGCTGCTCGTGGAGGAGACCCCTAATGAAAGCATAAATCATAAATGAGCCAGCACCTGGGACGAGGAGGGGCTCATTAGCCAAAGGGTACTGACCTGTGTGTGCAGATTTGCCATGTCAGCCTCCATCTCAGAGTTGGACTCGCTTAGCTCATTAATCTCTTTATTCAGCTGCTTGATGTCCTCATCGTTGTCCAGAACTAAGAGATAACCAACGGTTAAGATTTTAAAACAATCACACGCAAAGGTAACAATCATTAGTTAATCATCTTTAAAAAAACAAACTTTTTAAAATATGTAACAAGATCATACATTACATAATTTATTTCATAATATTCATCACACAATATTGTCATGCACAATGCACAATAATAAGCATAGCATGTAATATGTGTATTGCATTACACATATTAATAACTGAGTGTAAATTCATTTACATCGACTAATTATATGTATTAAATCTTGAAAAATGGATGCTGCGCTGCTCTTACCATCGCTGGCTCGGAATTTCTTGCTGATGTACTCATCTCCAGGCAACTTGCCTCTCTTCTTATTGGCCGATGCCCTGGGACAACCCGATAGACTGCAGGGACAGGAATAAGCATGTTTTCATTTTAATTGTGTTCGAGTGTTTTTAAGGCCTAATCTACGGAATTTCTCCTTAGAGTTGCATCACTAAAGAAATACACAGTTTCCTCCTCACTGTTTCACCCCAAAGACCGAGAACTCTTCCTGACCCCTTCCAGAGTTATGAAACCAGCCCTGTTCGACACCACTCAGACTGCTACACTTGTGCCTCTGGGCTTTGAATTTTGACTGTGGATCTATTTTTTTCTCTGTCTTTCTATTCCCCTATCCTTCACTGTGTTACAGATATGAGTCTATTCCTAGGCAACAGATCCATTCTTATCTGTCTCAAAGAAGTACATAAATTGGTACAATAAAATATGCTGTGCTACAGTTTGGGCCATGGCTATTACATAAAAAAACATCTCTCTTATACAACTTCTGTCTTATTTTATGTCCTTATTAGCACAGACATGTCAATAAGATATATAATATTTTAGATTTGAAAACACTTTGCAAAAACAGTAAGGTATTCCTGTGAACTATTTACATGCGTAGTAAAGTAACAGGATTGCAGACTGAAACATTAATGGCTGTGACCTCAGAACTGACAGACAGGACTGTAATTTTGGATTATGTGTAGGGACTAAAAAGACTTTTTCATGGCTTATTTTTTATGTTTCCTGTCTGTTTCTATGGTGTATGTTGTTATTCTGTTTCTTTATAAGTGCTGCCTTTCTTGGCCAGGGCTGATTTTGAAAACAGACTACTGTCTAAATGTGACTACTCTGGCTAAACAAAAGCTAAAAAAGAGCTGGTATAAAAACCAGGATGCTTCTGTCCCTGTAATACAGTACCTGCGGTGGGTGAGGAAGCTGCCATTGGCATGGCCCGATCCATCACAGCCCGGGGTGGGGCAGGTGGGGCCCTCGGTCTTGAAGGCCTTCCAGGAGAAGGGGGTGCCGTTCAGCATGCCCTCCTTCTGCCGCTTGGCGGCCAGCGGGCACCCGTAGGCACTCCGGTGGGTGGCGTACTTCCCACTGATGTGGCCCATGCTGTCACAGCCAGGCACTGGGCATCTGGTAGGGGGCAAGGATGGGGGTGGGGGTGGGGGGGTGTGACAGGTTAATTTAGTGTGGCCCCAGAGACGTTGAAAAGAGAAATGTGGGGAAATCATGCATACAACTACATGCATACAAGTGAGTATTCCGCCGTATCCGTAATTGTATTTATTCAATTTAACAACGATAGTAAAGGCATTATAAATAAAGCCCTTTCAGTAGCGCTAACTTCAAAATGGTGATGCAACAAGGTGAAAGATATATGGTTAGGACTTAATAAGGTAGATCAGGGACCATTTAATAATTCCTTTTCATAATATAAAAAGAAGCTATCTAGGGCTGCTATGATCACTCAACTCAAGACTATATTGACGTGCTGAGAGACTTACTTGAGGAGCTCTGAGTCTTCTTTGTCGTCCTTTGTGGGAGTAGTTTTTATTCCACCCTTTTTGGCACGTGGGCATCCAGATAAACTGCCCGAGGGAAGGGGAAGATCACATTTATTATTACTTGTCACAACACGTTTGTTTTTTTTGCAAAATCAAAGGCGTAGCCTATACGTGAGTGAGCTCGATATGGGCGGCATACCTTCTGTGAGAGGCGTAGTTTCCTGTGATGTGTCCAGATCCATCACAACCTGGTGTGGGACACCTAAATGGGCAAATAACCTCAGTGTTAGAGTGCACACACTCACATCACACACACACATAAAATACATAAAAGCCACATTCAGGAGGCCATGTTACATCACCTTGCTGAGACATCTAGTCATTATATGTACATTTAGTTTTGTTATACTACTTAAATTATGTTTTGTAACTTGTAAATTGTATCTTTGACGATTTTGATATCAGTAAAGCATTATGTAATGCTAATTTGAGATGCACTAAAAGTTCGGGGGAAAGTCAGCATGATTCCAAGAGAACTGCACATACAGAGGCCCCTTATACAACATAAGAACCTACATTATTGGTGGTTGGTGGAGTTGGGGAGGAGTATATTATATTTTTTCATAGAGCTCAAATTGTTTAACAGCATCTTTAGCTGTTAATAATAAACCTAAAGTATGCCAGGATATTATGAAACTATAAACAATGCTCTTATCCTAGTCACACATGTTGTGTATTTGCGAAGAGGGGTGAATAGTACAGTATTAGAAAGCAATGAGAGGTCAAACTGAGTGTCAGTTGCAGTAGTCAGTGTAAAGGCAGAAGGGGGGTCGGAGGGAGTGCGGGTAGAGAGACTGTAGAGGCATTACAAGCACAGCAGACGTACTTCAGTTCAGGAGTATGAGCAGCCATGAGGGTCCGCAGAGACTTGTCAGCGAGAGGGCAGCCAGACAGACTGGAGAGGGGAAGGAGGGAAAAAGACAGAAAGAGAGAAAGAGAGAGAACAGAGGGAGACAGGGAGAGAGAGAGAGAGAGAAACAGAAAAAGAAGAGGGACAGAGAAACACACACAGGGAGAGAGGAAGACAAGATAAGAAGAGAAGATTCTTAACACAAGACTGAAAGACCTTGTGAGGGGAAAAAAAGCAAACAATTTTTTTCCTCATCAAGAGAATATTTGATTTTGAGTTTTTTAGTGTTAGAGGAATCGGAAATTGACAATGCTTCAGAGGCAGATGCTGAACATTGCTATTGTGTGTCTCCAAACAGAGATTTCAACATAGTCAAGAGAATAAAAAGGAGGAGATGAGAGGATTCAAACACATAGAAGGTCACACAGGAGCGGAGATTATTTGGGGTGGTATGAATACTCTGTGATAAGTAAAAAATCACTTCAAGCTCTTCACATAACAGCATATCACTAGACACGTGGGGCTTGAAAAAGGCCAAGGCTCTATTTCACAACCCCACTGAGGAAAAAAAAAGAGAGAGAGGAGCTGTACAAGTACAGGAAGGTTGTGGTGTGGTGAGAGAGACATGTAAAAGGCCATGAGTTACTACAAAACAGTCACATGCAAAAAGTTGGAACTATAAATAAAGGGAATAATAATAAGAAGAATAATAAGAATAATAAAAAAGAGAGATCTGTTCAGACTTGTTTTGAATGGGTACTAATGGGGAATGAGTGACTTCACTGAGTGTGTTTATAATGGTTAGTGCCAGAGGAGACATATAGTAGACATGGGTCTGTGTGGTTGGTTGGGTGGGTGGGTGGGTGGGTGGTGTGCATTCTCAGAGAGGGTGGGTGGGGGAGTTAGTCATCAGTCCTAATGCTGTGCTTTACCTGCGGTGTGATGCATAGTTCCCTGTTATGTGACCACTGCCGTCACAACCTGGTGTGGGACATCTGAAGAGAGAGGGGTTGAATCAGTGATCAGCCCAATTTCTGACTGGCAAATAAAAAATGGAAGGGCCACTATCCTTTTTTTCATTCAAATAACAACTTAATGTTGAGAAAATAAAAACAGTTGGAATATGTATGTAAGTCGGAGGAGGCCATGCACAGTTCACAAGTTTCCTTGCTGTCTCTCCAGTTTTCTACGGTCTTGTTTTTTTGTAGCGATTTGAAAAAAATTAACCTTGTAGATACTAATGCAGAAGAAAACACTCTGCCTTTGATTACCACTACACAGCCTCGTCCTACACAGGGCCACTTACAATAGAAGCTCCTTCTTGGCGTCCTTGGGAGAAAATTTGACCTTGAAGCTGGAGGTCGTGACCTCTCCAGGGTACTTCCTGTCCTCCAGACTCTCCTGTCCACCATCGTCTTCCTCTCCCTCAGAGGAGGCGTACGACTGTGTGCTGTGCTCCGGCTATGAACACAAGAACGCACATTCAGAATTACAATCAGTGAACTCATCTCTCTTTCTACCAAGATAGCAAATGTCAATCAAGAGAAGATCAGCAATGTATCATTGATATCATTATACAGATAGTACTTTACATTTTTAATTTTGTTTACACATTTTTTTGATGCTATTATGACAGTCTAGTAAAAAAATTTTCTGGCGAAAAAAAGTTTTACTGCAAGATATTGCTTCTGACAGACAAGTTAATGTTTCCCCATCTGATAAATTATAAGATCATTAAGAAGCAGGATGTTATTGAAAACTATGCTAATTTGTTCCATCCGACATAATTAGAAATCACGAAGAAATTTGGTACTGTTAAAAAACCTGTTGTTAACACATCATAAAGAGGTTTCTCTCAGGGAGACCGCCAATCACCTCGTCCTGCTCTTCCTCCTTCGGATGGGTGGGCTTGGTGTAGTCCAGAGGCCCCTCCCATTCCTCCTGCTTGTAGGCGTGGGCGGAGTGAGGTGATGTGACTCCTCCCTGCTGCTGGGACGATGAAGACGACGAAGAGGAGGGGTCGGGGGACTGCACTCCTTCCCTCTTAGGCTTCTTCATGCTGAGATCCAGTGTCCCGTTCTCATCCACCTCAATGTCCATATCCTACAGAGGAGAAAGCTGCCTTATGAGTAAAGAACTGAGAAAGGAGGATAGGACATGCCCATCTAGTAAGTCCTGAGGAAATATATTACAACAGTTTGTTTTCAGAAAAGTTGCACTCGTGACACACCAAAAACTTTAGATTGTTGCTTGCATGCTTGTGAAACACCAGTGTGTTTTTACAGAGCATTTGGCTCAAGGCAAACAGAATCAGTTTGCCTTGCTTCTTGTCAGAACCAATCTCATTGGTTTTATTTTCATTTCACATAAAGTCTGCCAAGGATTTGCAGTGAATCATCATTGTGATTGCTGCAGGATGGAGGTGGTGGTGAGAGGCGTACTGTACCTTCAAAAAAAAAAAGCCAGCAACACCAGTTTTATGCTGCCAAACAAATTTTAATTATCGTGATGTCTTTGGGCAAGCGTCCTTCCTAAACGAAATGTGCCCACATCGCAATGATAATTTTTTTTTCAAATTAGTTTGAGAGCGTAATACTAGTGTTGCAGACTTTATTTTTTGTTTCATTTACCTGTTGTTGTCCAGCGCCCATAATTCAAATTAGTTTGAGAGTGTAATCCTAGTATTGCAGACTTTATTTTTTATTTCATTTACCTGTTGTTGTCCAGCACCCAGGCGATTTAGAAAGATGTGCATACTTCACAAGGTCACTTTAGGCCACTACATGTACAGGCGTACTGTACCTTGCCAGGCTGGTCCTGCTGCTTGATGCTGAGGTTCTCCGGCCGCTCCCAGCAGCGCGTGGACAGGTTCAGGATGGCCGTGGCCGCCATGTGTGCGGCCTCGGCGTCGTGGGAGTAGTCGTAGCCGCTGGAGGAGGAGGAGGAGCTGCTCTTGGCGTAGCCCCCCGATAGGCTGTGGCTGGGGGAGGAGGCTTTAGGGAACGGCTTGGCTGCATGGGGTCAGACGGAAGAGGGGTCATGTAGGAGTGGTCTGCTTCATCTAAGATTGACTAACTCAGTTTTAAGGAACATGGTCTCTGCTTTCTATACTTAATGCTGTACCAAAGCTGTTGTTTTTTCGACATAATTACATTACATTACATTACATTACATTACACTTAGCAGACACTTTTACCCAAAGTGACTTACAAAAGGAGGACATAAGATGTGTAGAGAAACATGGAGTAAGTAGACTACTTTCATACATACAAGGAGATGTATGTGCCTAAGTACGTTTCCCAGAGCAGGGATACTACAGACACACATACTTCATAACATATAACAATCATAACAGACCACAAGAGTTTCAAAAATCTATTTGTGTAAAAGGTCCATTATCTGTCTAGCTGTCACATCAGTGCTAGTGTAAAACAGTGGAAGGTGGGCTGCCTAGCCATATAAACTGTCCTGTGTTTTGAGGAAATTGAAGAGCCTTACATTTGAAGGCTTTGGGTGAGGTTTCGCTGGTGGTGGGCATCTTTGGGGCGAGCGTTCGCTTGCCAAACACTTGCACGTCGAAGCTTGCATAGTCGAAGGACACCTTGGAGTACTTCTCCAGCTCCTTGGCCAGATTGGCGCGGGGGGTCGCTGGGACCACGTTGGGCCTGTAGCTGCCATACTGTGGGATCTCCAGCTGTTTCACGAAGCACATGGGCCTGGGAGCAACAATTAGGAGGACAGAGAGAAAGCGTGAGGAAGGGAGGAGGGGAGGGATGTAGAGAAAGAGGGCGAGAGGGGGGGAAGGGGGGGGGCAAGATAAAGAATATGAATTAAAATGGGCTACCTGAATCAACAGGGAGACATTACCTCACAAGGCAGAGGTGCCATAATTCTGCTGTAATGTGTTATATTTATTTCCAACACTGCTCCACACTGGCCCAGTTTCAGAGATGAAAGAGGGAGGAATTGTTATTAATTGATGCTGAGCTCATCTACTGATTAGCCAGTGTATGAGTAAAATGATCCATGGCTACGGGGAGGGACAGATCCAGAGCATACAGAGTGATGAGAGCACTGCTGGGGACAGTTAGGGTGATGGTGGGGGGTAGTGGGGGTTATGGATGAAAGGGTGTGTATGTGTGTGTGTGTGTGTGTGTGTGTGTGTGTGTGTGTATGTGTGTGTGTGTGTGAGAGAGAGAGAGAGAGAGAGAGAGAGAGAGAGAGAGAGAGAGCATGTGTGTGTGTGTGTGTGTGTGTGTGTGTGTGTGTGTGTGTGTGTGTGTGTGTGTGTGTGTGTGTGTGTGAGAGAGGGGCGGGTGGGGGGGGGGTTACCTCAGCACTCTATCTGAGTGTCCTCCTGCGGTGGCGGGTTCGCTCACAGAGGGCTGCACGAGGACCTGCTTGTCGTGGGTCTTGTCCAGTTTCCTCTGGGCTGCGATGGGGCAACCAGACAAGCTGGACAGAGACACAGCGTGTGTGTTAAAGAATTTAGCATGTGGTTATGAGCTCATTATTAATGAACCTACTAAATATGTCAAATGTTTGTCCATTTACTGTAATTAACTATTTATGTGTTAGTTAAATATAAAGTCTGATAGCTTAAAGCTTGATAGCTTGTTCATGACAAATTTATTACAAAGCTATTACTACACAGTTTTTTTCTCATAAAGGAAAACAAAAACATAGTAGATTAAGTTATATTCACTAGTTGTACACATTCTTTCCTATGCTAAGTGAATGTTGTTAATAGACATTCTTTTGCTATGCTAAGTGCATATAGTTTTTAGACAGTACCTGCGATGTGTGTTGCGGTTGCTGTTGACATGTCCCTGGCCATTACAGCCTGGAGTTGGACACTTCAAAACGTTTTCATGCATGGCCAAGACTAGAGAGTAAGAGAGAGGGGAGTTTTATTAATAAAATAACAACCAATGATTAATAATGATTATTTTTGTATTGCATTATGTTGTGTTTCATTTCTTGCAGGTAAAATATGAAAATGAAAAAGATGAGAAATGAAAACAGAGACAAAAGCCTTTTTTACACAGCAATGGAGAAAAGACAGACAGAGAGAGAAAGGGGAAAAGTAAGCAGGAAAGATAGAAAGAGACAGACAGACAGAAAAAGAGAGAGTATCTGGGCAGTGGTCCCAAGAGAGCTGGTCAGTCAGTCTGCTTACTCTCTGGAGGGATCCTGTCCTTGTGAGGACACCCAGACAGACTGCGATGGTGTGGGTACAGCCCGGTCACGTGACCTGTCCCATCGCACCCTGGAGTAGGACACTTCACCTCCTTCTTCTCAGACCTAGCACCCTCTGCAACAACACATCAGCCAGATGTTTAATCACTCTCATAAAGGAGGGGACTGCTTAACATGGTATGCAAAAACACAGTACTTAAGAGGTCTACAAGCCAAATGATGACATTATGTTGATATTTCAAATGATTTAAAATTCCTATATATAGGGCAATCTTAACAAAAGGGGAAATCTCTTTGTTTTGACTTGTATGAATTGACCAGTATTAGTGTACCTATTGTATGCTACTTTATATTGTTTTACCTTCCATTGTTTATACTTATATTTGTGTTATATTATTGTCTATTGTATCCTGTTTTTTATTTTGTTTTATGTTGTATTTTGTATGGTCCCCTTGGGTGTCTTCAAAAGGGCACCTATAAATAAACGGTGTTATCTTAATTGTTATTACCTTTCCCGTAGTATGGCCTGCGCGGCGTGTTGTCACCGGCCTTGCTGGACCTCTCGTCCTGGCTGTGGTAGGACAGGGGCTCTGAGGAGCAGCTCTCCTCCGCCGCCCGCTCCACTTGTTCGGCCTTCAGGGCGATAGCCTGCTCCAGGAGCCCCAGGTTGCCCTTGGTCATGTCGAACGTCTCCGACTCATCCGTGATCTCTGACCTGTGCGAGACGCTGTCCATTTCCTCCTCCTCTTCTTCCTCCTCCTCCTCCTCTTCTCCTTCCTCTTCCTCTTCTTCCTCCTCCTCATCCTCTTCCTCGGAGCGTAGTTCGATGACGACGGTCGGCGAGGCCTTGTTGGAGCCGTGCTCTTGCTCCTCATCCTCTTCATCATCTTCCTCCTCCTCTTCCTCATCGTCTTCCTCCTCCTCTTCCTCAATCAGGAGTGGTTTGTCCTCCTCATCACGGGGTATCTCCTCTGACACCACCTCCTGCAGCACTTCAGCAGCAGAAGCAACAGGCTCTGTGATAGTCTGCTCCTCCACTTCCTCATCTTCCTCCTCCTCTTCCTCCTCCTCTTCATCCTCCTCCTCCTCCTCGTCTTCTACTCCCTGCTCCTTCTCGGCATCTTTGGTGGCCAGTCTTTGATAGTTCCCGCTATAGTACTGATGGTCAGAGTTATTCTTCTGCTGCTCTGAGCACAGCCTCTCCTGCCCATCCTCCATCTCCTCCATCTCCTCGCCCTCTTCATCGTGGTCATCCTCCTCTTCCTCCACTGGTGTGGCTTCCAGCGGTGCAGCGTTGTTCTGCAGCTGCTGCCTCATTCTGTCCTGCTCGCTCATCTCCTCGTCCTCCTCCTCTCCAGCCTGGATCTCCTCGGCGACCTGCAGTGGCAGTGCCGCCTCGCTGTCTGCCTCCATAGTAACGGCCTGCATGGGCGCGGCCTCTGCGGCCTCCTCGGCCTCTTTGGGGAGGTCTGGATCGGGAGACGGAGTGGCTTCAGTCTCTTCAGGCTCTTTGTCTTTAGGACTAGCTGGTGTGTTTTCATCTGTATGGTGGGAAAAACGTTACATTTCTCTGGTTTATTTTCAGCAACTTAAAAGCATACATATTGAGGTTTTGTTGTTTGGAAGTTCACTCCAATAGAGTGGCATCAAGTGTGAAAGCTAGTAAGCGTTGACTTTTTGCGATATCAGCTGTGAAATTGCACATGTAAGGAAAGACTGACCTACACTCTTATCACCTCTATTTCACCAGCATCATAATAGGGTATAAAAATAGCGCACTATCACACATGGGCAGTATACGTTACAAATACAGATAGAATTTTTTGCATCATGCTGCTACTATCCTTCACACCTTGTTGCTGTTGCTCTTCTGTGTTTTGCTTCTCTGCGGTCTGTGTGTCTTTCTCTGTGGCTGGCTCCTCGTCGGATTCAGCACCTTCTTCCTTTGTCTCCGCCTCGCTGCTCGTGTCACTGTCGGCGTTGAAGCCGTCATCCATGGCCAGCTTCAGCGGGTTCGATTTCTTCTTCTGGGCAGGCTGGGTCTCATCTGCCTCTGCCTCCTGTTTCCTCTTCTTTGCCAGTGGGCAACCCAGCACACTACACAAAGGTGAAAAAATGGCGGTTAATATGTACATGAACATGTGGCAGGGTCAGACACCAGAAATTTAGACTTTAGTGCTTCAGAATTTCATATATCTTATTACACTGGTCTGTAAAATACGTTATTTAAACTACCCAGTCAAGGGATTTGCCAGTTGGTTATTTCTGTTATTGGAAATTAGACTCTACAACAAATATAAATCGGTGTCAAATCCATGCCCTTACAAAATGTGTGACTTATTTATTAGCTGGGGTGATTGGGTGTGTATGACATCAGGGACGGAACATTGTAATAACAAAACATCCCTCACCAGGGTGATAAACATGCCATCATATTATGGTTCTCTTAAATTAATGACCAGCTATTGTATGTGATCTTAAACATATTGTACAATCTGCCAAACAGTGTGTTAAAAGGCACTCTACTCTTAAAGGCTTGCTGGATAAGTGAAGGGCGTGAAATTACCTTCTGTGCCGTGCATATTTTCCACTCACGTGACCCTGGCCATCGCACCCAGGAATGGGACAACTGAAAGGAGACCACACAGGCACTGATTGATTCTCTGCCTAAAATAAGGGGGATTCCTCCAAGGAGGGTGCAGATATGTAGGATGCACACACGCTGTGTGTTGTGTTTTGCGCTCAAGAAACAACCGCTGACTTTCAAAATGAGGACGTGCTCAAGCAGAACAGATGGTTCGCCTGTCAGTGGGTCCCCACAGACACAGTTGAAGAGGAATATGTTTATTAAAAAGGCAATGTGATGTTGTAGATTTAAATTCTGTTTTATCTTATGTCTAAAGCAAGGGTGTTTTATGGTATGCGGTAAATGGACTTTAGTAGTTGCCTATAGAATTATAATGTCATCTACTGAGATGTTTTTCTTTCCCCTTCCATACCTTAGTTCTTGACCACCAAGCTCCAGAGGTACTGTAAGGAAAACAAGAAAGGATGAGAGAGAGAGTAAGAGACAGAATACTAAAGTAACCTTTCACATCTAATACATCTAATAAAGTAGTTGGAGAGTAAATTCAATCATGTCCTCATAGCAATGAGGCCAGCCGTGATGCAAGCGACCCTGGACAGACCTACCTCGGATGCCCTTGGAGCGTGTCCGCGTCCGCTTCTCATCTGCATCCTGACTCATCTGGAAGACAGACACACTGAGTTAAACCTTACCAAATATGGCTGCCTGTATCTCCTGTCTCTCCTCAACCTCTTCCTGCCTCACTTCCTCTAACCTTTTCTATGCATATTTGGATTGAAAAAAAGTTATACTGTAACTTCCTTTTTCTATATACCCTGTGTGATGCATTGTAACACTCCCATACATTGTGTCCTACTTAAAGTATACTGTATAGCTATACCATATTAACCATACCATATGTCGCTGTTCTGTGTTCAAGGGGTTTTGCCTGGTCTGTATTGTCTTTTGTAGTCAACCACAGCCACTGTTCAATCTACCTACAGTAGTTTATTACTTCTCTCCATTTTTCTCTGCACTCATTCTTCTGCCATAATCTTCTCACTATTCCAGCTGCCTTTCCCTTATACAGTATATCCATTTGTGTCTTCCC
>CM059270.1:19554845-19557345 GCA_030347295.1 Setipinna tenuifilis
GTTTTGCTGGACTTTCACGTGACGCATTCAGGGCCAAAGCGTTTACAGGCTTCGTGAGAGCGCCATACTTGATGCCTTCTATATATTAACATTTCTCATGACTTGCATAACCATTTCAGTTGAAACGGCCCTCGCAACTTTGTGCTCAGATATAGGTTTTGCACAAGCAGTCTAATAACTTCAGACCATCAGGTGCTTTACGCAGGTTATGTTTCTATCTGTCACGGCTATAGACAACTTAGCTTTTGACTTCATTAAATCAACATTACCATACAATCCTTTACGCCAAAGGGTATGAGGTATCTGTAAAAGGATTACGAACTAAAATTTCAGCTTACTTCTTTCCACCATTAGCCTACGCCTTGAGTAACTGTCACCAGTCAACACATCTAGCAGGTCTATGGTAATAAACTATATTACCATCGTATAGCTACATCCGTGAATTATGGTTAAACAAAAATAGAGGATGAAGTAATGTACACACAAAAGCTAAAGTGGTAGCCAGTAACTGCTTCTTTAAGAGATTAGTAGCCAAGCGTACGATGGCAAAGAAACGGCAATGGTTGGTCCGTTGACATACGAATGTATAAAACAAGTATGAACGCAGAATACACCTTTCAGCAAAAGCAAAATAATTCAGAATGAATACCGTAAGCATTAGTCTTCCATAGAATCCTCTATCAAAAATATGGCCTTATTGATGCAACTTCAGTGTTGAGACCCGTCTTCAGCGGCTCAGTAAGTCCCTGTCTGACGTTTAAAAACTCAGACCTTTGGATCACACCGAACCACAACGTCTCCACAGTATGACTAATGTATTCACCTTTTCTAAATAGGAATGTTACAAAATAATTGGCAACTGCATCGTCTCCATTGCTTTGTCGACGAGAATAATATAACTTACCTATCGTTCACGGGCCATTGTTCACCCCTCCTTTCCCCTCTTATGTTGTGACATCATCAGGGTAAAACCTACAGCAAAAAATGGGCAGGGCTTCTAATACTGCCCCGCACCCCGACTACCGGATCACACAACACACACACGGTACTAACCTTTGGATATAATAATTGTTATGATTCTAGTAGGCTTTGCTTGTGCTTGACTCGCAAGCTAGAATCGGGAAAACAAATGTCTCAAGCATGTAAAACCGAAGCAATATTATGTTCTGTAATTTTTAAATGTTATATTCTTGCTGATAACAGTTAACTTTTGGCATCAGTGATCATATTACAGAACAGGGAGTCTGTTAGTTGTTATCTAAGAACCCCCTATTGTTGCACACAATGGTACTACCCAACCATTTCAACACATCAACACCGAAATCCCACGAAAAGAGTTTGGGCAAAAAGATAGTATTTACCAATCGATTGACCCTTAAGAACACGAACTGTGTAAGCTAATGGACACGAATGACATCAGACTTTAAGTAATGTTCTCCATATTTTTGTTAAATAAGACATGAAACCAAGGTACCAGAAACTACGAACTCATATGGGTGCTAAACATGAACGGTGTGGGTCTACAAAAAATTCAGGACCCAAGACAGCGCGAGCGGTGATTTCAGTACCATGGACAGATACGCAAAGTGCTCTGCGCAGCCTCTTACACCAACAGCGAATCGTTTGCATTCATTGTGCCAGTCACATGATTCTTACAGTTACCAACCATGAACAGTATGGTGTCGACTTTTTAAATGGTTTTCAACCAGAGACAACGTGCTGCGTTCTTGTATGAATGTAAAATACGATTTAATATAATATCCCAACATTCTGTTTAGCATATAGGATGTTGTGATTACTGGTACCTGTTACCTGGATATTGTGGCTCTTTTAGCATCTTATTCACACCGTATTTTGATTTTTTAAGAACTACTTTGCTTTGCGTAGTGATACAGTAGAATTAAATACACCTACTCTGGAATAGACCGAAGTACAGCTATCTTCCTGGGTTATGATAGATGACCTCCATTTTCAGCACTTCGCCAGTAGGCCCTCTGAATTTGCAGTGATAGGCTAGCTCTTCTTTCTGCGTGGCCTGGTAGCTTACGCACGACATAATAATGTATTGAAAGGCTGCCATGATAAAGTTTGCTCAAAGCTCATAGTTGTTTATTATTATTATTAATATTATTATTATTGTTATTATTATTATTATTACTAGGCTAATACTTAAGTTATTTTAACTCGTGTCCAGTTTGGTATTTAACTGCAGTTCTGTGAACTAGAAAAGATTTGTGAAAAGTATAGAGTGCAGTTTCTCAAGAGCAACTCTGAAAGACTTTTTGAATATTTAATGAGGCTCAACTTCTACGATTACCAGCTGGGACTTTTTTTCTTCTCGGTCACTTGGTAAAGCTCATCACAGATGGACAGCCCTGTTGCGGCCGCATACAATTAAAGTTGCTGCTGTCTGCTACTACTAGCCCGAGCTATGAGTATAAATATTGCATACGGAGCCTGCTGAAAGAATGAGATGAGGGAACCCCCACTCACACAAGTC
>CM059270.1:19562345-19612345 GCA_030347295.1 Setipinna tenuifilis
GAGTGCCCCCACTCATATCTCCCTCCCCCTCCCCCACTCAGAAATATCCTGGGTAATTAAGTTGCCACCTGTGCCTTCCCAGTGATCCAGAGTCCAGTCGCCATGGTGCTGGAGGAAAGGATGGGCTGAAATTATGGGCTGGCTCTGCAAAAAATCCTTCCAGGGCCACGTTGCCAAGGACGCTGGGGGCAACTGAACTCCCCAGCCTTTTCTCTGCCAAAGTGGAGGCCGTGTTAGCATCTGTATGCAAAATAGTCTGAATGGTATAGAAAGAATGTATGGTGGTGAGGCTGAACAAGGCTCCTCACACCAGGGGACATGATAGCTAAATTGGATCATTTTTGGACGCAATTTTGTGGGCAGTGCCACTGTTTGACCGGCTGCTATTTGGGAGAGAGAGAGAGACACTCATTCAACAAATGCCCCAAATGTGCCATCTGCAACAGTTCAAAGAATGTTAATTCCCTTAAAAATTAGGGCTCTCTTTGTTTGTTATAGGCCTGTGCGATGCTCCTGGTTCACTGGGTAACACCAGCTTGCTTCAGCTAGATTTATTAAGTGCTAGATGTAAGGGATTTAAACAATGAGGTAAAAATATATATATATATAAAAAGGACAGAAAAGGCATTACAGTCTGTGTTTGCAGTCATTAGACCAAGCAGTGCAGTTTGCAATGACAAGCTATACATTTTTTTTAGAATTAGGTGACATTGTAACAGCATGCAAGATATTATACCGATGTAATACATATATTATACTATATATACTATACTAGTGGCTCTAAAACTTTTTACTCCCTCCTACTAAGTACATCCTTCACCGTGAATACCGTGCTTTACCAACAAATACTTCTGCATAATTATTGCTGCATATAGAAAATGTGAACACATATTATATAGCATATAATAATGGAGTATCAATTGGGTTGTATTGGGGACAGTTTGGCTGTGAGGTCTTTTTCTACACATAATCTGCTACTGAAGATTATTCTTGTGCTGGTGAGAGCTGAGAAGCCATTCACAGATTTATTTTAGAACAGCATTGATCTAAGCACTCTCTACTGGGTACTCGTACCCCAGTTTGGCCACCACTGTACTATAATATACACTATGAATCATTAGTAAGGCAATATTTACCAACCAAACTCTCAAATAATAATAATAATAAAAAAAATTAAAAAATAAAACATTTTATTTGTTACAATTAAAATTATCTTATTATACTGTGGAAGAATATTACTACACCGTTACAATCAAATTTACAGTTATCTTTGGTAAATGCCACAATTCTGTAATTAAGTGTTACAAAAATGTTTCACATAAAGTTTAGGAGCAAATATTTTGTCATGATGACAAAAAAAAATGATTAAAACAACCAACATACTCTCTCAGTGGCCTTTAGCGTAAGGTGAGCACTTCCGGGTTGTCTTCCGGTCAAGCGTGAGAGACCGAGGCAGTTCAGGGGGAAAGCCTCAGTGGTCACAGCTTGACCCCCGACCCCTCGGAGGTGTGTGGAACACAAAGGTCGCGACCCCGCGTGACCTTTCCTCTTCATCTCCTCAGAGGAGCAGGTGCTGCGGATGCAATGACCCCGTGGGGAGGCCCAGTGAGGGCCAGTGTGAGCCGTCGGGTGGCTCTTTATTTACGTGCTTTAATACGGCACACGTGCCATTTTCCCAGGAGGTTGCGCCACATATAACATTTCAATTCCAATGTAATGATTACCAGAGTAAAAGAAAAAGAGAGAGAGAGAGAGAGCAGAGAGCAGTCGGACATCACTCCTACATCGCTGTTTCAACCATTGACCAGTGACCAGGATCAAAGCATTGCATGCTGGATAATGACAGATTATAGAAGTAACATATACAATGTACAAGCTTACATATTTGCCTTCCCACATTTGGTAATGTTCTCAAATACTTGTTTAGACACACTTTTGCTGTAATTAGGGTGTCTAATTTTGTACTGTTTCTACCTCTTTCTCGCTCTCTCTCTCTCTCTCTCTCACACACACACACACACACACACACACACACACAAACACACACACACACTAGCTGTTTCTGAGTGGGAGCGATAAGACTGTTTTATGGGTGGAAATCTGTGCTGGTCATAACAGAGCCAGATTTGCAGAGTGAGAGACTGTGGATTGTGTGTGTGTGTGTGTCCATGTGTGTGTGTGTGTGTGTGTGTGGTGTGTATGTGTGTGTATGTTTGTGTGTGTGTGTGTGTGTGTGAGTGTGCGTGCGCACACTGGTGGGTGTATGGTGAGGAGGAGACCACCCGAGGTAAAGTCATTAAGAGCGTCATAAAAACCTTCTGTTCAGACGGCAGGACTCTCAGAGATACTCCAGCTACAATACAGCCAATAACAGCGGTGGCAAAAAGGAGAGACCCCGCAAACAATACGGCCTTCTAATTAGCCAGGCACTTCCCCGTGACATATGCTCCTGCACTCGCAAGAGAAGGAAGAGAGGAAGATGGAAGGGGAAGAAAAGAAAGAGGAAAAAAGGGAGGCGAAGAGGAGGAGGAGGAGGAGGAGGAACAGCCTCGGGCACACCAACAGCAGGGGCGACCACTGTGAAAGAGTTCAGCCCCTATACATACATACATCGCAACACAAAAGCAGCAGCAAGAGCCAGTGCAACTTTATCCTGGAGATAAGGTTAGACTCTCTTTTTCTCTTGTTCCATTTTCTCTGCGTAACAGGAATAAAAGAGAGGCCATTCACGCTCGCTAACCTTGAGCAGCACAGAATTAAGGACGAGCTGCGGTGCGTTAAAGGGTTTGACATTTTAAATTTAGCATCAATTATTCAAGTAAGGCCTGGAAATAGCCTTACTAGTGACAACTGAATAGGACACAAGGCACAGAATAGTAAAAAAAAAAAAAAAAAAAAAGAAGCTGGACACGGCAACATGGTCCTGGCAGAAATCACATTTCTCCACGATGTTCACCCGCTTCTGTGCCTCACACACACACACACACACACACACACACACACACACTTTGAAGCTTCTCATTTACACATGTAATTTCACCCTTCGTGTTCACTCTATTCTCGCTCACTGTGACCCCCCCCTTCCCCCACTGGCTCTCCTGTGGGCCTGTAATGAGATTTCTCCTCAGAGGGCAGCTCAGGTTTTTGGCCAGCGTGGTCAGGCAAACCAACTTGTTTTCTCTGGCCCTCAAGCTTCTCTCAGACCCTTCTGGGTCAGCCTTGAATATTTGAAGTTGTGCACGAGTGACCAGTAGAAAACAGCTTATACTCAGTTTATCTTCAAAAGGACACTCAAATTTGCTCAAGTGATTTGCTAGCTGTTGACCAAAGATGAAATCAATATTCAGAACACTAACTTGTTTGTGAATATATTTTTTTCTTCCCAAAGAAGTCAAATCCAACACTTGCACACAACTGAGGACACCTGATAGCAATTAGCAATTAGTAATACACACTTCTCTCAGGAGATACCTCTCAGTCAGCTGTGGTAAAGAAAAAGATCTGTATTTTCAGAGGTGTGTTTTCAAGAGCAGCAGTGCAGTGCATTGCTGTGCTGTAGGAAATGTCAGGTCACCCTCACAATCAATCATATGAAACTCAGCACTGAAAAAAAAATGAAAATGTCAGGTCACCCTGACAATCAATTGCACAAAAACTCAGCACTGGAAAAATGACAAGTCAGACCCACATGCCCGCATCCCTCCTCCTGTGTGGGTTTGAACCCACCTCTGCACCTCTCTCACACTGGTGACCTTTCACCCCTGTCCTGAGGTGACCCTAACCCTTAAAAGGTCAAAGATCCCCAGGCTCATGAAGTCAAGCCTTGCTGAGTGTCCAGAAGGCCTGCTGTAGAAAGAGCTCTGTGGGCAGACAAGTGACCTCTAGTCTATAGTAGTGTATATGGGGTGACCCATTGAAAGTTAATATTGTGGAAAAGCATTTTATTAGGGGAAACGACATTCTAATAGGATAACACGGGTAAAAATTCTTTACCATAACGGTGTTATGATATGCTGTGATATCACACAGTGCCACTGGGTTGCAGTGTTGAGTAGTTTTACTTTGCAGCCAATTTTGACATTGTGTTGTTCAGATGTCAACAAACACCCAAGGCGTCTACTAAAATAAGTGATTTTTAAGTAAATTCCAATGAATGTACAGTATCATTCCTCTTAACTACTGCTATCTTGGAGAACTCTGCCAAGATAAATGTCATTTGTGCTTAACTTATGTGTAAATGGAGTTGCTTTTTAAGTACGTTATGCTAAACTAAATTCTGAGTAATACGCGTTCTCACCCTTTGATTTTTGTTTGTGTACATACATACGGAACCAGTATTCATATTATTAATTTAGGTGCTGGAGGCAATATTTTAGGATAACACGGAGGTCTCATAATCAATCACAAATTGCTCGGAGGAATATATGCAAATGCCATGCAAAAATATGAACCATTATGCAACCAGTCTGGTGAGGATAAATTATTCAGGGATTACTTTTTTATGAATAAATTGCACTTCCTCTGAAACCATTTTGCATAATTTGTTGACTTGAATGAGCAGAGAAATGTGAGTTGTACTATCTGACGGTCTCTTCAACAAGAAACATTCAAGCAATTTCTCTGATGAAGTACCTATTTTGAATTGCACTGCATAAAATGATTTTTTTCCTATCTCCTAAACTAGCCAAGGCATCTTGAAATAGTACATTTTACCATATGAAACAAATTTAATAATTATAAACTATTCGTCTCAGAAAATCCAATTATGTTCAGAAAATAAACCCAAATTTGTGCAGCAAAAAAATAACAAAAAACAGAACCTAAACTTCTTCATTCGTTATTGTGTCCTTCATCTGCCTCCCCTGCTTGCAGCAGCTGTGTGTCTGTGCTCAGCAACATGGCCATGTCACTGCACACAGGCATGGCGGTCCTGTGTCTGGCCTCTGGGCATGTCTACAGCGGATACAAACTGCCCTCTGCTGGTGACAATGGGGAAGTGCAGTTAGATTTACGTAGTAGATGGTTGTCCCTTGTTTTACAGCCCTGTGTTTTCTCAGCCTCTCTCTCTCTCTCTCTCTCTCTCTCTCTCTCTCTCTTTCTCTGTCTGTGTGTGTGTGTGTGTGTGTGTGTGTGTGTGTGTGTGTGTATTTATTCATTTCTGAAGCATGCTAATACATTTTAGATGATAAAAAAAAACTCACAAGAGGAGAATGTTTCAAGAATGATTCAACTAACCTTTTCTTATACTACCAGGATGTTTTCAAAATGTCAGTCCCTAGGCTTGGGGTCAGTCCCTGTATGTATTTAATTGTGTGTTAACAGCATTTCCTGTCTGAGTAGGAGGAGGCGTGAATGCCTGTAGGGTGCTTACATTTTCACTCCTATTTTGTGGTGTGTGCAGAGAGCTGCACTCACCTCACTTCCTTGGCTTGAGGCTTTTACTTTTCTCGCCATATCCATTACAGAAATGTTCTAAGAAATACACTCCACCAACACCAACACTAACACCAACAGCCACACCAACACCAACAGCCACAGCCAGAGTGACAAGGCCCGTAAACGTTTAGGTTTGTTTGTTTGTTTTCTACATTCAGTCTACACAGGAAGCATTTGCTAGAGAGCACTTTGTGTCCTTGACACTGATGTATGCCTGTGGAGTTCAAACACATGTTTTGGGGATGAAACATCCATCTTTGTCAGGATGGGCCAGAATGTGAGCATGGTGCACCCACAATCCAAAGCAGGGTGCCAGCGGCTCCACTTAAGCAGAGATGGACGACTCCAGCCCAGGCTCCCAGAGCACAGCTCCTGCCATGGTAGAACAGATGGCTTGTAGCTCTAATGCTCGAAGCATGTCCACGGCTATGTTGGGTGTTCTTGGAATCATTACATTACATTACATTGAGCTGGCGCTCTCATCCAGAGCGAATTACAGTGAATTAGGCACCCGTGGAGCAACGTGGTGTTGGAGGACATGGATGAGGGTTGCATGAAAGCTGGGGTTATTCACTCCCAGGAATCAGGATAATCAGGAAGGGAATCAGTCCATGTCAAAAAAAAAAATGAATCCATGGGCAGGCACTCCAAAATCAACGCCAACAAAGAAGGGATACATTTTAAAAGCATTTATTATGAATTAGCTACCTAGTATTAAAAAAGCAACATGCTTTGAACCATTGACTAGGTCTTCATCAAGGCTTAATATTCCAAAAGAGTAGTGCTTGCATTCAACATGTTCTTATCAAGGCCTACTATGTTTTAGTTGTACCTCTGCACTTACGTAAAACATGTGGTTTAATAAACTGGCTCATCCACTAAGCTGAAAAATGTTGCTAATTTGAACTAGATGGGACAAATACCCAGAAGTGCTTTTACTTTCTCAGAAAAAAACCAGACGTTTCCACCTTTATCTCTAAGCCCCACCAGTGCCAATACAAACTTTACTGCTGATGATGTTACTGCTGCCTATTGGACTTTTGATGGACCAAAAACTGTCTGGTTCACACTTATAAATTAAAGGATCTAACCCAAACAACAGCACAGCCAATATGCCAGCATATTGTGCATACACAGCCGGTGAACTCCAGTCACTTTCAAAGCTGTTACTGTTTTTGTCATCTTTTTGATGCAGCTTCAAAGATGGGGGTGGGCAGCGTGAGAGGTGGGGGCATCCGTCTTGGCCATGGCAGCAGGCGGGAGACTGACGATGCTACCACCGCATCCATCTACGTCCACAGAATTGGAGGCCCACAGAGGGTAAGACCTTATCATCAGTCACAGGAGGAGAAAGCACTGGCATGGTTTTGGGTTTTCTTTTTTTTCTGGATTCTTGATGTTGTTTACTTTCTTTTGTTCTATTTTGTGGGTGTTTGATGAATTTAGCATCCATTTTTTTCCTTTCTTTTTTTGTACACCCAGGAAGTTTGAGGAACATATTATAATAGCTGGTCAAACAAGGTTTCATCTTGTCCTCACCTGAACTACCTTTTGCAGTTCAACATGCTGGTAAACCTCTTTGGTCTAGCACTTTATCACCAGTCAAGCCAGCAGCATCAGCCAAAGTCAAATATAGCATTCGAATATGTGTCCTTCGGCTTCTCCATCATCTGAATGCACAGAGTCACCTCAAAGCAATCTATTCACGATTTACACAGCACCAGTGACTAATAGCAATCTACCCGAGACTTACGTCCACAGCACCAGTGACTAAACGAAGCACCAGGCTTTATCGTTATCCCTACGTTAGTAGCCGCTGTAATTTGATTTGGGACAAGTTGAATTGCTATTTTCTTCCATAATCTCTGGAATGAGCGAGGCTCCCTTCGAGGTTCAGCTCATTTCAAGCAAATTACATTTTTCTTTCATCTGCGTATCTGTATTGTCTGTTCAGTCAAAGCCATTTATCGGGGAAAAGTGAAGTATTGAAAGTGACAGGCTACTGCTCCATGACTTAAGAATTTTAAGAAATATTCTTTACAGCATTAAGTCAGTGTTAAAGCAAGCCAGACATGTTTCTTCAGAATGCCTTTAGATTCTGTAATTTAACAGAGAGCTACACTATATTTAAATAAACATCATCATTGTCTGTGTTGTGGTGAGTGGTTATGGAATTTTATTGATTTCCCGAGATATGATACAGTGATCTTTTTGTGTGTGTGAAATAAAATATGAGACATTGTTTTTAATCTGATGTAGTTGATGTTTGTTTTGATTAAATGTATTGCCCAAGCACCACACCTTTTAAATAAATTACCTCTTACATTTCTTTGTAGAATTCAATTTTTTTTTATCTGTTCTTAATCTGTTATGTTACAAGGGTCAGTACGTGAAGTGGAACTTAAGTGGAACTGAAGTTAAAGTGAATTGTGTTTTTTACTTATTTCTTTTCCAGTGATTCAGCCCAGCATATATGTACACACAATTCATGAGAAGTTCTGCTGTGGGCAAAAGGATCCTACCTTGCACTAGTTATTACCAGTCATTACCAGTTTTGTTATGAGACGAGAAGAAATGGCATTGTATTCTCAAAGTATTCCTTTAAAAAATACTTAAAGAAAAACATAATTTATTCAATGATGCTAAATTCTTGTCATGTATGACACCACTCAGCAAAAATAATGAACAAGGTCTATACATTAGAAATGGTTATTTAATTGGTACATTATGTCAATACAGGAATTGTGGTTTTATTTGCTCAAACTGTCCTGTCTTTTCTTTTACACAACTTATGATGTGCACTGATGTTGCTAGAACTGTTTGACTTCTTGTTATCTTGAATACGCATGAGCGCCTCTCTAAACAGAGAATGTGGACTTCAGCATCCTATTCCTTATCCTTTCCATTGTACATCTTCATCTGTCATCTGTCATCTTCGTCATTTACATTCTACAGTTTCACTCTACTTATTTCCTGTCTCCAGGCCTGGCCCGGCAAAAAAAAAAAAAAAAAATCAGTGTGAAATGCTACAAGCATCTGCTTGCCTCACTCAGATTAATGGCTCCCACATGCTGCAAGGGCCACGCCCAAGAGCGAAGGTTTGCATACAGACCATAGGGACATGCCACTTTTACTGTTAAGATACTGTTAAGATACTTAAGATAACACTTTATTTTACAGTCCCATTTTTAGTATATCTACATGTAACAACATGTAATATTTTGTACTTACACTGCACATACCTTACACTAACCCTAACCCTATGGTACAGTGTAAAAACAAAATGTTACATATTGTTACACACTTAGTTACACTAATTGATGTAACAGGGACAGTAAAATAAAGTGTAACCTAATACGTATGTGCTTACTCACTACTCAACTCATTACTATAATCTTTAAAGTGATACTATGCTTTCCCAATGTGTCACTACCAAAGCTGACTCAAAACGTCTGCTTTTGTCTGTACCTGTTCCAGACAAGACATTATTATGCCCACACTGACTTTGAACCATCAACCTGTGGATGCTTTACGACATCGGAGCAGCTTTCAGTCTCTGCTAAAGATCACAGCTGCCCTTGTGAGCAGTGTCCCCTGGTGTATCTGAGGATTATTGACTGTGTTTATCTTCTCTGTCAGGGCTCTGGCTTTGCTTTGTTTACCTTAGATACTCATTATTCCCCGAATGGAAGTCAGTATTTCAAAGGATTTTTCTGTTTATTTGATTTTATTTTTATTTTTTGTGTTTGAACCAAAGTAACCTCAAGCTAAACACATTTTTGTGTTGTGTCCTGTCCTGTGTTCCTTGGTCAAGCTGTGAAGCACATTGAGCAACAATCCTTGTATGAAATGTGCTATACAAATGCAGATGATGATGATGATGATGATTATTATTTTTATTATTGATGTTGTTGTTATTATGATTATTGTTATTATTATTGTTATTATAATTATTATTATTCAAAACTTCATTTTTGGGCTAGTGCACTGTTCAATGTCTGGTGGCCATGATAATGAAAGCAAAAGCAAGCAAGCCCTTTTAAGGCACTGAAGAGGCATGATCTAGTTGGTGCCTGAGAGGCAAGTAAATTACTGTGTGCTCCAAGGCTGAAGAGGCTCGGTGCTATGGAGTATCTATGGTGGGCCTTGTTTTTTTTTTTTTTTTCTTTTTTTTTAAAAACTCAACCACATTTCATCTCTTCTGCTACTTAATGGAATAGCTTTGGGCATTACTCCCTAAATTGAAATATTAAAGCTCTGGCCATGAATAGGTATTGAAAATTAATGAATATGATCTAACAATCATTAGGACTGCTTGTCCTGTATCCCTGCTAAAAGGGGTCATGGATGGCAACAGCGGTGGATTTGTCCAGGGTCTGGTTGCCGTGGGGATGGAGGCTTCAATAAACTGTGGCTCATGTTATTGGCCTGGACTACCTTGAGGACATTGATTACTTTAAGGTTGCCAGTCTCCATTTTTCTAATCATTGCTTGTTCTCGCCAAAATACATTAAACACAGCGTTGTCCCTGCTTTTTGTAGATTAAACATCACAGATATTTATATATATTTATATGAGATTTCCCACTAAATGAGGAAATATGTCTGCTTTTTCTCCCTAAAAAAACGTTGCTTTATTTTGAAAGTTTGTGAATGTGTTGTTTTCTGTTTCCTTCTTTTTTCTTGCATGATACCCGGTGTTTGGAAAACACCTAATTAATGGGTTAATGGATTGATGCTCCTCTTCTTGTTGACAGCATCAGTCACAGCTGGAGAGAGTGGATGGTCGCGTGTCTCCAATCTCTACTGCTGAGGCTCTACTTTGCATGGCCAACAACATCCACCCCAGTCCAGTGCTTTACATGGCCAACAACATCCACCCCAGTCCAGTGCTTTGCATGATCAACAACATCCACCCCATTCTAGTCCTTGCCACTCGATGCCAACGTTGCTTCCCCTGTCCACCATTTTCAGTCTGGGAGGCCAAGACGATGGCCTGATGCCTAGCCCCCGGGAACATTGCTTTCTGAAAGCCTCATCATCAGTTACTAAGCCCATTTCTATGTATTGTTTTGTACAATAAATACTCAGAATTCATCGATCTGCACTGCACCTTCATAGTTTTATCGTCTGAACCTTATCAACTGGTTGTCTGCATTCCTGACTCCAGACAGTTGCTGTGTCATCCATAGTTCCATAGTTAGTGTGCCTCTGTGTGTTCTTGTTAGTGTGCACTGTTCTGTGTGTGCATGGCTTACAGTTTGTCTGCTGCTCTAGACTACACTACCTCTGGGCATCTCTCCATCACCGTGTGTCTCAACCAACGAGCACCACCACAGGAGAATGTGCCCCCCTAGACCCCTTCGGCAGCATGCAGCTCTCCTCACTCGGTCTGTGTTGTGGCTCCCTCTCAATCCTCGTAGTTGGAAAGGTTTCATTTCACCCACTCTGGCCAAAGGACAAAACTGAACTCTGAACAAGATTACTTTTATGTGCATTTCAAATACAGGGCAGGAGTAACTTTATTAAATTATGTTTGCCGCAATTCGCTCTTATTTGCGCAGCTTGACCCAGCTCTTGTCAAAGCACTGATGTCAAGCCTGTGATTTAGTTTGCTGATGGGCTAAGCAAATGAGTTTTCCAGGGGGAGCTGGGCACAATTTTTTGTTGAAAATATGTCTGTTTTTTCTCCCTAAAAAAACATGGCTTTATTTTTAAAGTTTGTGTTTGTGTGTGTGTTGTTTTTTGTTTCTCTTTGGTTTTTGCATGATTCCTGGTGTTTGGAAGACACCTAATTAATGGATTAATTGATGCTCCTCCTCTTGTTGACAGCATCAGTGACAGCTGGAGAGAGTGTCTACCATTTTCAGTCTGGGAGGCCAAGACAATGGCCTGATGCCTAGCCCCCGGGAACATTGCTTTCTGAAAGCCTCATCAGTTACTAAGCCCATTTCTATTTATTGTTTTGTACAATAAATACTCAGAATTCATCGATCTGCACTGCACCTTTATAGTTTTATCGTCTGAACCCTATCAACTGGTTGTCTGCATTCCTGACTCTACACAGCTACTGTGTCATCCATAGTTCCATAGTTAGTGTGCCTCTGTGTGTTCTTGTTAGTGTGCACTGCTCTGTGTGTGCATGGCTTACAGTTTGTCTGCTGCTCTAGACTACACTACCTCTGGGCATCTCTCCATCACCGTGTGTCTCAACCAACGAGCACCACCACAAGAGAATGTGCCCCCCTAGACCCCTTCGGCAGCATGCAGCTCTCCTCACTCGGTCTGTGTTGTGGCTCCCTCTCAATCCTCGTAGTTGGAAAGGTTTCATTTCACCCACTCTGGCCAAAGGACAAAACTGAACACTGAACAAGATGACTTTTATGTACATTTCAAATACGACAGGAGTAACTTTATTAAATTATGTTTGCCACAATTCACTCTTATTTGCGCAGCTTGACCCAGCTCTTGTCAAAGCACTGATGTCAAGCCTGTGATTTAGTTTGCTGATGGGCTAAGCAAATGAGTTTTCCAGGGGGAACTGGGCACAAATTTTTGGGCTGTGTGCCTTTGGAGCTCCTGGGCTGTGGGGGATTCTGTGTTTGGAATAGCTACTGACCTGGCTCATTCCATCCACTGACTCCGACCACAACGTTTTTTAAGTTTACCTAAAGCATACATACACACGCTCACACACATACACACACATACAGAGAGAGAGACAGACTGTGAGAGAGAGAGAGAGAGAGAGAGAGAGAGAGAGAGAGAGAGAGAGAAAGAGAGAGAGAGAGAGAGAGAGAGAGAGAGAATTTTCACACACACCCAAACGAGCACAGCCACAAACAGCAAACAATGACTCTGTTCAGTTCAGGCTCAGTACAAGTGCACACGCAGACACACACACACAAGCACACACACACAGTACTACTGCCACAAACGTGCCTATGCATGTGAACTATGTCTGACACTAGTCTCTGCACAAACCATATGACTTCTGGACTGGACTGGACAGAGTGAAAATAACCAGCCCATGCATAAAGAGATTACGAAGAGTACATTATAAGGACAGAAAGAGAGAGAGAGAGAGAGAGAGAGAATAAGAAAGAGAGAGAAAAAAAGAGAAAGAGGCAGACAGAGATGTGTGTCATGTGTCTGCATGTGTATGTCCATGTGTGTGTGTTGGCACTCTCCCTCTGGTGAGTGAGTCATGAAGCTTTAGAGACTTCGCTTGTGATGTGAAAAACTGTGCAGCTGTCTGGAACATATTCATGAGGAAACAAGCCTCATGTAAACGTCCTCTTTTCTTTTCCTTGTTAATATAAAGCACAGAAATCTAATATTAAGCAGTAAACACATGAGCCAACTGTCATGTGTGACAAATGGTATGCACTCTTCATGCTAGCCGAGCTCTGAAAGCTAATTTGGATGGATTACATTAGCTGATACACTTCAGTAAATGCATGTGCAGTGTGTGCAGACTCTGCAGCTTCTTGATGCTTAACACATAATGAATATGGAAATGAAATGACATTCTTTTAATGTTTCAGTGTCTTGTTGATCACACACTCTTCTGGAAAGTGCTTTTACTTTTTTTCCAATTGCTTTGGTGTGTAAATAACAGAGCTATTAAATACATTTCAGGGAGAGCTTAGTTGGAATTGGAGAGGATCCTTTCAGAGTTTATTTAACTGGAAGGCAAGGTAATCAGTGCAGCTAGGTATTATGGGAAATTGAGTCCCAAAAACAGGAGGCCTACATTTAAAACATTCTGTGAAAAATGGACCCCGCGGTCCACTTCCACAAAAAGGGATGTGCGTGTCAGGCTCACTGAGGTGAAGGTGACGAGACAAACCACAAACAAGTGCAAAAACATATTTTGAAACACTTTTTTTTTTATCATATTTTTTTAAACATATGTAGAAATCAAGAAACAAACAAAGTGAAATATTTTTTTATATAAATCAAAAAGATACAAAATATTTTGTGCTACCACTGTATAGTGAGGGTTTTTCAGTGTCTGAATGTTAACCACCAGACTTAGCAAGCAAGTCTGAATAGCAGGGCAGAGATGTTGGCTGAGTCAGGCAGGGCACCCTGTTCTGTTTGCTCACCACTGGGTACTCTGTTTGTTTCAAAACACTTTTGTGAATAGTCTGTCTATGCCTTTCAATAGCAACTTGAATTGATGGAAAAAAAAGTAACAGTGAACATTGCAAAAGGTCTCAGAAATGTTGATATTGGTAAAACCCCATCACATTCTTCCTTTCAGAGATAAAAAATGAATGCATTTTGAGACGAATGCTTTTGTGAGATGAAAAAAATGAATCCATGTTTTATTTATTTATTTATTCATTTATTTTTCTGGGAAATTCTCAAAAATGGGGACAGGGACAGAACAGTGGCCCATAGATCCTGTGGCAAGCCAATCAGTCATACACGTTTTGTGCTTAGCCTTGCTGACACTACAGGTATATATTTTAAGACAGAAGTGACAGGACAGTGACAGCGTTCTCATAAATACTGAGGTGGAAAAGACTTTTGACACAGTGTCCACCTGCGTCCACTCTCCCTGGGTGGGGCAAATGCATTCCCCCAACTATGATGTATGTCTATGATATGAAGGCCATACATCAACTGTCTGTTGCCGTTTGCATTATGGGGATCCTGCTGGACCACAGAAAGAGCCCTATAGCCACTGGTGAAGGGAAAATGGGACGTATAGCTGAACTTTATATACAGTAAAACCCGTTTTACTGTAAGCTGTTGTATTCCTATGGTGGCATCAGTTTGAGCAGAAGGTGTTTGAACAGAAAGTGTTTGAATGAAACTATTTGTATGCAGAAAAAAAATGTCATTACATTTTGTTTACCTAAACAAGAAAGGCAACACTTCGTAATGTGGTGATCAGTTGTCTTTTCAGTGACAGACTCCATTTGTGTTTAAAATCATGTGGTGAAAAGGTGAAATAAGTCATTGCTTACCAGTGAAAGAAAACTAAATGCATTAAATTCACTAATTGTAAAAGTAAAGGCCCAGACCAAGGCCGCCTCCACATTTAGAAAGCCTGAGATTCTGCTGGTAATTTAGATCTCAAACCAATGTACAACTATATCCAACTGTGTGTGTGTGTGTGCGTGCGTGTGTGTGTGCATGTGTGTGTGTGTGTGTGTGTGTGTGTGTGTGTGTGTGTGTGTGTGTGTGTGAGTGTGGGTGTGAGTGTGGGTGTGTGTGCATGTGCACATTTGTATATGTGCGTGCGTGTGTGTGTTTGGCAGTGTATGCGTGCCTTCATTTGTGTGTATGTGTATCTCTGTGTGTAATAATTAGCAACCAAGAACTAAGTACTTTCAGCTGCATTAATGCGTGTGTGTTTGTGGAATTGAAAATGTTATTTATAAACCATGGTGTGTCTCTGAGATTCTCTCTTCATAGTACATAATATAAATCCTCATAGCAAAAATGCTGATTGCACGGTCATAATTGCAAATGCATTAAAATTTGTAAAAAATATTAAAACATTAACCAAGAACCAATTTCGAACGTTATTATGGAAACACTGCCTTATGACCCATGGGCATCCAAAATGTTATTGTAATAGGAGTACTTCTTCATCCTAATGCCTTTTTAACAATGACCTGTACCGGGGAAAGGGGCATTTGGAGAGGATGGCAAAAAGAAAAGAGAAAAAGGCACACTGTGAAGTTTTAAATTGCTTATTACAAAAAAAAACAAGCAACAGAGAACCATCAAACTAAAGTCTTGTTGTAAACTTGGGAATTATTATATACATAGAGCTGGTGAGCTCAATGATGGCTGCCATTTTAAAACTATGCATCAACAGGGGGCATCACTAGGAAAATACAGCTTTGCTTTGTCATTGTGATATGCAATCTCACCACTACATGGAAAAAAAATGACACAGGATAGCTTTATCAAAATAAACAACAAAACAGAGATAGGGAAATTGGAAGTCAGTCATCTGTGATGCATATGTTGTTTGTTTTCAGATGCGCCTGTGTTGGATGTGTTGAATCCAAAGTAGAGAATGACCTTTTCCAGACAGAAGAGGAAGCAGTCTTTTAAGCTCAGTGTATACCTCTGCATCAATGTAGATAATTAGCTAATGAGCTAATGAGGCCCAGCCTCCCTTTTTTTTAGATTAGAGCCTCCTCGTTCAGACTATTCGACTTTATATTTCATTTCACATTATGAGTCACCACAGGCTCTGTTGGTATTGCTTACGAAGTTATCTTCTCTTTCTTTTTAAAACTCAGTTCTGTTTTTTTTTAAAAGGCTTTTGGGGAATGGAAACTTGAGACTTGCTCTAAAAGTTTCTCTATGCTAAACACGTCTCTGTGTAGGCTACAGCCATGGACCACAGACCAATTCCAGTTTCAAGCAGATGCTTGAGGCTATGTGGAGCAATTGTGTAGAAAAAAAAATGTAAAGACATTACCATCAGAGGTGAGTGCTTCTAGGCCTGTTTGCAGAAAGCACTCATGAAAGCCTGTGCTTCATCACCATGACCAGCACTCGGACCGTCGGAGAGGTGTGCACCGCATCTGGGCTTTCTGCAAAAGCAACACATAATTTGCTGTAATTTATGGAGAGAGAACCCCTATTCTAAATCACAGATTCTCACTAGCTCCTGAGTTATGGTCAACGCCTGACACAGAGGTGCAGTAGATCTGCTCCAACCGGCTCCGTGCTGAGTAAATGACCACATCCACTTAGAGCCGTTCAATATCTTTGAACGTAAAGGTGCAGGATGAAATCCAGTAAACCTTTTTCAGTTAAACACAATTCAAGCGGGGAACAGATTTGTGTACAGTACATATCCTTGATGGTGCTAAGTCCATAGTCTCTTATCAAAAAGAAAAAAATACACCCAGACGCAAAATAATAACTACAGTAGAGATGTTTTTCCTAGGATGTGTGAATGTGACAGGCTGAAGCAGCCATTTGTAACCTGTGCAGTAATATTCAGAGATGCTATTTCATGCCCAATACAATAAATGTTTGACCTCCCTACCACCTGTAGATGGACTGTGGAATAACCAATAGATACCACCCAACAAAGACACATTGATAAAATCAATATAATATCCTCACATATATGGTCAGGGTGTGTTGATAAAATCAATTGATGAAATCAATATAATATCCTCACATATATGGTCAGGGTGTGTTGTTGTAGATTTTGTTAAAAAAAAAAATACAAAGAGTTCACACACGTGTATAAAACAGCCCGTGCCATCCTCTCCATCTGAAGACCAACACTGGGAAAATGACATCTGTGCACAACAGCCCAAAGGGGACTGGGACGGATGATTAAGAGAATATAAAGAGAAAGATAATATTGAAAATGTGCCAGCCATTTTCCTCACATCGTTGTGGCACAGACTCACACCATCTGCTATTCAAACCTCAAAACTGTGAACATTCCCAGTGTGTGCGTGCTCTCCCTTAAGTGTGTGTACTGTTGGGTGGTGCGTAATTAATGTATTTTAATATCTTTTTTATTTGTCTATAAAAGTCAAAATGTGTAAATGTAAATATTATATTTATGTAATATATGCCAATAACACTGGAACAACTCTGGTGGTTAGCACAGGTTCATCAAAGCCTGCAATAAAATGTTTTATCTGTCTTGCTTCAAAGCACTGAACTCTGTCTCATGAATGATTTTATGGTTAAAGTATCCCCAGTTTCTGCCACTTTGTAGCGGTAGCAAACAACACAGCCAAATATCACGACATGACACAAAGAAGTTTCCAAGGTTGTTTTTCTATTCTGACACAAAGTGGCGGAAACTGGTATTACGACACTGGGTGGACCAAACCTAGTTATTTAGCGTGTTGACTGGGAAATAAATAATAAATGGCAAATAAATAAGAAATATCTCAGAACGAAATTTATCTCAAACACGGTCATGATTTCTATGACATGACTACATTTACTTCTACTCATTTCTTGAATGTTTCCATGTCATTTCAGAATATTTTAACCTAAAATCGTACACATAGCACCCTTAACATGCACTATGCATATGCAATGCATAAGTTCTATTCTATTCTATTCTATTCTATTCTATTCTATTATATTATGTTCTGCTCTGTTCTGTTCCATTCTACCGTATTTACTGAAGACATGTAGGGGCAGTAAGTTTTAAAAACATCCTCTCTGAGGCCTGAGGGCTTACCAGGTCATGAGTAACTGTGCCAGGTCTGATGAAGCTCCTTTAATCTGTTTGGGAGATACCATACAAACACTGTGTGCACTGTGTGGACAGGCACAGAGACACACAGACACACAAACACACAAACACACAGACACACAGACACAGACACATACACATACACACACACACACACACACACACACACAGACACACACACACGGATGAATGGAAGACCAGGCAACAGTATTCCTCTCACCCATAGAGGGCATGCTCCTTAAAATAAAAAAAACATAGTAAATATGTAATTTTGGTAATATTTACAAACTCAGTGTAATTAAACTTCTATCTTAGAGACGTAAAGTCATTCCATTAACTGGTACCCAACAGGAAGGCATTCAGTTTGAGATTAACTGAGTTTGTTTATTAAGTTCAAAGCGGGGCAAGAAAGCCATTAATCCCCATATAAATAACAAAAATGCGAATGAAACCATAATTATGTTTTGGCCCTTCTAGGAGACACACATGCACCTTCACTATTACTGAGGATCTTTGGCACATTTAAAGCTATATCCTACTCTTAGAGTAAGTTTTTGGAGTACTGTCTGATGCAAGAAAAAATTCTGCCAATGTAGCTCAGATTTTTTTCTTCCTTTTTTGGCTACCAAAAGTATGCAAACACCTAGGATTGATCAAGTCTAGGATACAGGTTCAAACAAGCCAAGGTCCCCATTTGTTCTGCATTCTCAGGACTGTAATAGAGGAAGTAATACTGTGCAGATGGAATGATCAAGGCCAACAATAAATCTCTGCCACACTGCTCATTTGGTAGTAGAGTAGTGCTGGAGTTTTAGGTCAAAGATTCAGAAACAGGGTGAAAACACAGCACACTCCAATCTGTGCAAAAGACAGGATTTATTCAAGGTTTCAGTCCTAGACCTTCATCAGGAAATATACAATACACAACCTCAGTGCTTACTTAAAGTCACAAAACATGGTTAATTTGGTACACCTGTGCAGGTAATCAGTGCAGCTAGGTATTATGGGAAATTGACTCCCAAAAACAGGAGGCCTACATTTTTCACTTTCATATTTTCATAACACGTTTTTTTTAAACATGTTTTTTAATATATATGGAAATCAAGACATTTTTATATACATCACAAAGATATAAAATATTTCATGCTACCGCCATTGTACAGTCAATCACATGTTATATAGATCACAAAAATCCTCATTTAATCCCAATGGTTGTAGGTCGTTGACATAG
This sequence comes from Setipinna tenuifilis, assembly GCA_030347295.1. Taxonomy (NCBI): domain Eukaryota; kingdom Metazoa; phylum Chordata; class Actinopteri; order Clupeiformes; family Engraulidae; genus Setipinna; species Setipinna tenuifilis. The sequence goes on from CM059270.1 coordinate 19,581,229, forward strand.
TGTTTTTTTATCGATATCACCCCCACTATGTAACCCAATGTGCTCCAATGTGCTCTGAGGTCAGAGAGGTAAAACATGTCAGTCTTATCACTGACTGAGTCTCCTTCCTGAGCTCATTAGCTGCAACATGGAGCCCATTGCTGAGGAACCAACCAGACTCATTTCACAGCGAAAGATCTTTTTTCTAGACACGTTTTTAATCAATAATTGAACCCATTCTCTGTCTCTTTATCTTTCTCTCTTTCTCTCTCTCTCTCTCTCTCTGTCACACACACACACATATACACACACATACTAACACACACACAAAATTGAAAAATGAAAAATCCTCCATGTCTTAGACACGCTAAAGTGTTTATAATGACCTCCTATTGTTGTTTGGAAGAAAAGCCCATCATTTCTCTCAGCCAAATGACTCACACATGATACAAAATGTCTCATTTTAAGTGATGCATGATCCTCCACAAATCGTCCATTTTCCTCCATTTTCCATCTTAATCATTCCGCTAACATAAGGACAAAACACTTACTAAATGCTTTTAAAAGACGGATTTTTTTTTTCAGAAGAGCTGCAGCACCATAAATCAGACAATCACTGACTGACTTTGTCATAGATCAAGAAAGACTCACAAGCTTTTGAGCTACTCAGCAGCAGCAACCTGTAATTCCATGTGTCAGTCGCTCTTGCCTTCACATTTTCTTCTTCTTCACGCTTTTCCTGCGCAGCATGCTGTTCAAATGACTGGCATTAAACACAGTGAGGAAGTGAGTTTGAAGGTCGCTGATAGTTCTGGAGGGCTTTATGTGGGAAGATGTACCAAATGTTCTTTTACTGTAAAGAGCTCTGAAATTTGGAAACTAAAATACCAGTGATGTTTTTTTATTCATCTGTGTGCATTGCAGTAGACTTACTTAATATCAAAAAGTGTTTCGTAATGTGACTAATACTTTTATGTATCTACTTCTTGATACTTCTTGCAGGTCAAAATAAAAAAAAATCATAACATATGCCAGTTATTTAGTTACTGACTTATTATGACATACTGATCATAACGAAAACTATATTAAAACCTACACAATATCCTGCAACTTTAGAAACCATACAACTATATAGGAAATACTGAGCAGTAACAAGCCCAAAGTTTGGTACATTTGCGTTTCTATGTGGATGCGGCCTTAAACAACCTTACTTACTTTTAAATCTGTTTGTCCTTGTCCTGATAACTAAATGTCATAACCTCCCAATTCGTTCATTAGTTGTTTTTCATGCATCACGCCAGCAAGTGCGGATTAATTAGCTCAACGGCCAAGGTTGGTCGTTCTCCTCTCTCAGTGGCTCTCTGAGGACGAGTGATTTTGTCTGATGCATATCCACTGTGAGTGTGTGGGCTCTGCAGTAAAAGGACTGGAAAGCACAATGCAGGAGAAGAAGAAGAAACACAAAAACAAGATTTACTTTATTCAATATTGTAAAAACAAAGATATCCTAGTTTAATGTCTTGCAATTATGTTTACTATAATGCATCACTGGAGGCAATTGGGTGATTACATTTTGATAGTATTAGTGGTAATGTCGATGTCAATTTATTTCAATATGAAACATTTTAATAATAACTTCCGTAATAGGTATAATACATGTATCCTCCATGGAAACTACACTTTCTGACATAAGGGCTGACACACTCTACATTGCGGCAGTCCCAATGCAGTTTTCAGTGGAAGTGGCAGGTGTTTGTATAGGTCCACAGGGACATCTGGAAGTGCTTCTGCTCTGTCTATTGCTAGAGCTCTGTTTAGGGTACTGGAAATTATCACAAAATGCTTGTGATCAGAGGGCATTCAGCCTGACCAATACTCAATTGGTGGCCTTTGGAAACACATTTAAATGTATTATATTCATACCTAACAATTTGACCATGACTGTGTAGTAGTTTGTGCTTCATTCATGTTAACTTAATTAATCACGGTCGAAAGGAATATATTTTGGAGTGCCATACAGTATGTGTCTAAACATACAATGACAAACAACTAAGGTTACCAAATTAATAGGTTTTCAGATAATTTTATAACAACTGCAAAGGGATAATTGCTTAAAGTCAATTAGCCTATCATTGATTCTTGCAGGCTAAATGAGTTCATTTGGCAATGTGTTTCATACAAAATATGAATCACGTTCCTGCCCACAGCTGAGACAAGTGCATTTCTTGTACATTTCTAAAAAGGTTTGCCTTCATTTTTCATCCTAGACATGCTGACTAATCTTCACACTTTTCGATGTGAGCAGGCTTACCCTCTGGGTGACAAATCAACACCCCATGGTAGGCTGCAGGGTGATAAATATGTGAAACTGGGACGCATCTAAGACCCAGCCAGCGTTGACCTGTGGAACAAACACCTGTTTTCAGAGGAAATGAACTCACTGCTGTGGCCTTTTAAACCATACCTTTCTAAAAAATATGAAAATTATGATAATGTTCCAGAATGTTTTTGTAAGATGTCTGCCAATTAGTAAGCTAAGTGCGTTGTTGCCAGTCCTTATAAGGCATTCCTATTCGAGACTAAAATGAAAATCCTGACCTTCACTAAACAAATGGTATCTACTACAGATTATGCACAGCATCTCTGTATATATGAGTGACAGTCAATCACACACTTTGAAGAGTGCAGAGATAAGGATGCAGCACAGCGTGAACAGAATGAGGGTGAGAGAACACATTGGGAGAAATTGAAATCCAGAACCAAACAGTGAGGTGCATGTAGAGGAGAGGAGGAGGAGAACAGAGGGGAGGTGGGGGCAGCCCAGATAGGAAGTAATGAGAAGCTGGAGAAAGAGAGAATGGTGAAAATAAGATTATAGTAAGGGGCTGGGGTGAGAAAAAAACAAGCCCTTGGAGAGCACTGCAAGCGTGAGTAGTTTATAAAGTACCTCTTACAAACCGTTGTAAATTTTCAGAGCATGTCCTTAAAGATGATATAAAACTGTTGTAAAAATGCTTTTCAAAGTCAAAGTCAAAGTCAACTTTATTACCAAAAACCGTATGTACATTCATCAGTTTCATCAGACTAGGGCATTTACACTAAGAACAATGGGAGAGGGTGTGTGTGGGGGCCAGAGGAGGGAGGGCAGGGCAGGGCAGGGAGAGAGTTCAGCATCCTGACCGCTTGTTGGATAAAGCTGTCTTTTAGTCTGCTGGTCCTGGCCCAGAGGCTCCTCAGTCTCCTTCCTGATGGCAGCAGACTGAAGAGGCTGTTGGATGGGTGGGTGAGATCACTCGCAATGCAGAGGGCTTTGTGGGTGAGGCAGGTGTGGTAGATGTCCTGCAGGGAGGGGAAGAAACACCGTTTTTCCAGCAGGGCACGGTGCAGGTGCCATACCACACAGTGATGCAGCTGGTGAGGATGCTCTCTATGGTGCCTCTGTAGAAGGTGCTCATGATGGGAGCTGGGGCTCTGGCTCTCCTCAGCTTGCGGAGGAAGTAGAGTCGCTGTTGGGCTTTACAAGCCAGTGATGCAGTATTCTTTGACCAGGTCCTCAGAGATGTGCACGCCCAGGAATTTGGTGTTGCTTACTCTCTCCACAGCAGCTCTGTTGATCGTATGGGCGGCGTGCTGTGAGTGTGCTCTCCTGAAGTCTATGACAATCTCCTTGTCTTCTCCACATTCAGGGAGAGGTTGTTCTCACTGCACCACTTGACCAGGCAGCTCACCTCATTCCTGTAGTGTGTCTCATCATTGTTGCTGATGTGATCCAACACAGTTGTGTTATCCGCAAACTTGATGAAGAGGTCGGAGCTGTGTAATGGTGTTTAGTCATGGGTCAGCAGAGTGAAGAGGAGGAGGATCCTTGGGAAGCCCCCCTGTTCAGTGTGACTGCGCTGGAGGTATTGCTGCTGACCTAGTGCCTGCGGTCTTCCTGTCAGGAAATCCAGCAGCCAGTTGCACATTGAGGTGTTGATCCCCAGCCTGTCTAGTTGAGTTGAGTATGAGTTGCTGGGTCTTGAATGCTGCTAGTGTCTTGAATGCTGCACTGAAGTCAATGAACAGATTTCTAACATATGAGTCTCTGGTGTCTAGGTGGGTAAGGGCTGAGTGGAGGACTGTTGAGATTGCATCATTGAGCAGTTAGACACCTTGCCAGTCACTGGCAAGACATGAAAGGAACCAACAGCTTAAAATATTATATATTATATAAATGTTGCTGCAACTTTATCTTTCCTTCCTGTAGTTCTGTGTTTACAGTAACTGTACTCAATTGCTGTTTAGCTTTCTATGGTGTAAGTCTAAGATATATGGATAAAGGGAAGGAAATATACTGTATATATATATAGTGGAGGAAGAGGAAAAGAGCCTAAAAGTAGTACTAGTAGAGGTTGCCTCCCTGCTGTGCAGACAAAACTAGAGATCATATTAAATTATCTAATTGGGTAGCAGATGAAACAGAAAAAAGAATAGATGGAATGGAAAAGAAGAATAGATGGAAAAAAGGGACACTGGATCTGAAAAGACACCATCATGTGCAGATGAGCCCACGAGGGCTAAAGGGAAGGAAGACAAAGTTGACACTCACATCAGCAGAAACCACTATGACCTAGATATTGTCAACTCTGGAAGTGAGCAACGACGAAAACTTTTCTGAAATTTGTTAGAGTGCAAGTAAGAGATGTTTTTTACAGGATATGTAGTATTTATCAGAGGAAGCTGATGTAAGTTTGAGGTAAAACCTTCCCAGGAGTCAGGAGATGACAAAAATAGCAGTATGGCTTATCTCAGCAAGTATATGCTGCTGGGGTGAGTCTAGAAGTGCCAGTGAGCCAGTAGGTGAAGAAGGTCTACATGGAGCAGATACCCAGCAATGCTGTTTAAAATGATTTGCCACAAATTGTATGTATGAATACAAAGCACGAGCATATTACACTGCAGGTGTCCAACCGAAGACAACAGATAAAAGTATCAAACCAGAACTGAGGTTTCTGTGACATGACAAATGAGGGGTTCGCTTTTTTATCAATTCGGTGCTTTTACATAATCAATGGAGTATGCTTCAGACCAGGTAAAACGACAGGGGACAGCGAGTTTTAACAAGCATGCTATAATTTCCCGCCTAGACATCACGTCCCCTGTGCGCGCTCTGTGCGTAAAACAGGCGGCGCGTCAAAGTCAGGCTGTACCCAACCAAGGATCATTTACTGCGCTCACACACCAAAGCGAACGGACCAGGCAACCTTCGTCGTTTACCAGCTGCTAAGGTAATAGATGTTATTTTTTGTAACACCATTTATACTGCGCACAAAAGCGTAGAGCATTTCAGTTCCATTTGCGCTTGTCTCCGTGTCATGTTGTTTCACAAGAGTTACTCATGTACATTATGCAGGAAAATTTCGTCTGTTGCGTTTGGTTCTCTGTCCTGTGAGTAACTATCACGTCTTTAAACACTTTGTTTCTGTATTTTAGGATTGCCATTGGCTACGAATAGGATGGAGGACATTAATGAAAACCATCATTTATTTTCCAACTGTAACTTGTCCACGGAGCTCCATATCCCGAGTAATCAAACCCAGCTGAACGGCTCTTCACCATCCTGGTCCCTCTATCCTGATTTCTACATCGTTTTACCCATCGTCTACTCATTCATCTGTGCGGTTGGACTCACAGGCAACACGGCGGTCATCTACGTTATTTTAAAAGCGCCCAACATGAAAACAGTCACAAACTTTTTCATCTTGAATCTAGCAATAGCGGATGAACTTTTTACGTTGGTGTTACCGATAAACATCGCCGAGCATTTGTTGAACAACTGGCCCTTTGGCGACGCGCTGTGCAAACTTATACTCTCTATTGACCACTGCAACATATTCTCCAGCATATATTTCCTGACAGTGATGAGCGTTGATCGTTATCTGGTGGTGCTGGCCACGGTGCGCTCGCAGCGGATGCCCCATCGGACCTACAGGTTCGCCAGAGCTGTCAGCATCTGCGTCTGGGTGCTGGTGATCATTATTGTCTTGCCCTTCACTGTCTTTGCCGGTATCTATGTCAGTCCCGACCATGCGGGGAACAGGACCAGCTGCGTCCTGACCTTCCCAAGCCCGGAGGGTCTCTGGTTCAGAGCCAGCCGAATTTATACGCTGGTCCTTGGCTTCATCATCCCTGTGTCTATAATCTGCGTCCTCTACAGTGTCCTGCTGTACAAGCTGAGAACCATGAAGCTCAACTCAAACGCCAAGGCTCTGGATAAAGCCAAGAAGAAGGCGACAGTGATGGTGTTCATGATTTTGGCGTTATGTTTGTTCTGCTGGACTCCGTTTCACCTGAGCACAATTGTCGCCCTCAGCACAGACTTGTCCCCCACTCCGCTGGTAATAGGGATCTCCTATTTCATCACCTGTTTAAGTTACGCCAACTCCTGCCTCAACCCATTCCTGTACGCCTTCTTTGACGATGGTTTTAGGAAGGCTTTCAGGACAATATTGGAATAAGGACCTTAGTTCGAGCAAAAAAAAGTGAAGTCATTTAGAAACAAACGCGCTTTATTGGCCTTACAATGCAAAACAGTGTTAAAGTTTCTGTTCCACATCGTTCAAGGACACCTTTGTCATTGGGCGCTAAAAAAAAAACATTAGAACATATAAATCAATAATTGACCGATGACGATGAGGAGGAGGTAGAAGACGCTGTCTTTTTCTAGAAAAAGGATTAAATCATCATCATCATCATCATCATCATCATCATCATCATCATCATCATCATCATCATCATCATCATCATCATTATCACCATCATCACCATCATCGTTTTTGGAAGTATTATATTGGCATAACAGTTATATAGTAACTAATATCCCAAATATTGCACTATTTGGGCATGCAGAAAAAGTAGTGGGGATACAATTAGATCTGTTTCGTGTGGCATGTAGTTGTTCAGTTTGGTGGTTGTGAAATAAATGTAATGTAGATTACTGACACACATACACCAATATCCCCACTTTTGTCGCATGTTAGTCTGCCATGACAAATACAGGACTGCTGAGTGAAGGCTATCCATTACAGTAACTTCTGAGCGATGGCTGTTTTTCGATTATTGTTGCGGTGACCATTATGGCCAACAGAGGGCAGCAAAGCACTTTAAACCAGGCCGGGAACGAAGCTGCTTTTTTAGGATCTGATAGTGTCTGCAGTGCGACACCGTGTCCTGAACGTATACTACTTATGCATGCTTGATCTATAGTTCGTGTACTATTTGTGAAAATATAAAATAAAGAGGCTATTTACATTCTGGCCCAACACTGGCTTTATGCCGTGTACGTGTACTATCTTGGTGTAATTATATACCTAAAATAATATATAGTTCACTGATTTTTCTCATTGAATGTAAAACTACAAGATCCATAGACATCTTTTACCCAAGGTTAACTCATTAATATCCTCCAGCATAAAACCATCACAATTAGTCTAAAAAGCGCAGTGAAGTCATGTATCTGGTATTTAAGCAGATTATAACAACAGTTTTGTCTTTATGCTACACAAGACATAAAGTATGGTCATTAATATTTAATCAACATGTAGAAGTATAATAGCTAAAGTAAACATCAACAACATCACAATTAATTACTGGTGGTACATAATGTGTCCTTTAAAATCAATGTATTGATAAAAGCTCTAATAATGCAGGAAGAATTGAGAGATATCCTCTTCTTATGCCACCTACATTGTGGGAGCCAAAAAACAACAGAAAGGCCAATACATATGCTTACTCTCCTGCTTACTAAATTGGTACAATCTAAACTAACTGGTGTGCATGTATACAGCAGCCCCAGAGCTGTGAATCCTGGGTTCAGAAAGTAAAAACCCTGCCACACACAGGTGACTTCACTGAGTAGCAAATCTACCTGTCTTAAGTGCTCGTTACGAGGAGTTGATTTAGAGTTGGTTGGATCAAATTTGTGGCAGGGTTTTTTTTTACTTAATGGACCTGGGATTGGCACCTGTGCCCAGTCCAGAAATGTGTCGTTGCGACGGAGCCAGTTTTGAATTGCTTTTTTTTTAGCCAGTCAGCATTCCCATAAAAGACCTGACTGATTTGATGTTGCTAAATGAGCCAGCTTGGCCATTCCATTGCAAATGTATGGCCTCAATAATGCTGTTAATTGCCTCTGCTGGAAATTTGCTTCGTCAGCAGCACAGCAGGTTGTTGGAAGTTGTGTCTGTATGCTTTTTTTTAACCTCACGCTGCTTCAAAAGAGATTTAACATTGCTGAGAGACTCAGATTGGTCCTATATGATTCTACTATTAAGGCAGAGATATTGTCATCCGCACAAACACACACACACACACACACACACACACACACACAAACAGGAATGAGAAGTGTTAAGTAATCATCTGGATGCTTGGGTGTGCATCTATAAACACTCACCAAAGCTTTTATAATGATTTTTTTCTCTGGACGACGCAAGCTCATCACTCATCTGGGAAGGGCAAAATTCATGACATATTATATAATAACCAATGTCTCTTTTTTTCTTTACTTACTGCTAGTTTCAAAATTACTCTCTCTCTTCTTTTTCTCTCTCTTTCTCTCTCTCTCACTCACTCACTCACACACACACACACACACACACACAATACGTACGTCTTTTGCTGCCTTTTCATATAGCTTCCACTCATATTTCCTTTTTTTTCTGCCTCTATGCCTCAATACTCATTGTATGCATTCCAAACTGTGGTGCACACAGACACAGACTCAGACCCACACACACACACACACACACACACAGAAACACACACAGAAACACACACAGACACAGACACAGACACAGACACAGACACAGACACAGACACATACACACACACACACAAACACACACAGACACATACTACTACTAGCAGCTAAAGCGTGGATGTAGAAGGCCTAGGAGAGGCACTCTCACGCTATGCTGTGTTCTCCAGCAGGGATGCGATCTGGGCCATTAATCTCTGTTTGGAGCCGCTGCTTTGCTAGCTGCGTGCAGAGCCTTGTAAACACCCAGTGGCTTTACGGTAAAAGCCAGCAATAAATATCCCTGTGCAACCTGCTACTCGTGACTCCTGTACTTGAGTGAGTCTCTCTCTCTCTCTCTCTCTCCCTCTCTCTCTCTCCCTGTTTCTCTCTCTCTCTCTCTTTCTCTCTCTCCCTCTCTCTTTCTGTCTTCATACCTTACTCCGTATCTTTGGTTCTGGGTCTTCATCTTTCTGTGTGTGTGTGTGTGTGTGTTGTGTTGCTCTGTACATCTTGCTCTCTATTTTTTTCTCTCCCTCTCCCCTTCTCTCCCTCATTCTCTCTCTCTTCATCTGTGTGTATCTGTGTGCGTATGTGCATGTGTGTGTGTGCACGCATGTGTGTGTGTGTGTGCACATGTGTGTGTGTGTGTGTGTGTGTGTGTGTGTCATTCCCTCTGTCTCCATGCTGGTGCCACCCAGCGCTGTGTTGAGGCTCAGTTTCAAAGCCTAACAGAGCCGGTGGTTAAACGAGGAGACATATGTCTCCACTCCGGCGAGTGCTGTGAAGGAGACAGCCATCATCCTCGCTAAAGAAGCAGGGATCCCCGAAGCACAGAGAAGATCTATTTTCACACTCTCACCAGGGCGACCACCTGCCAGTGGTTATTGACTTACAGTAGTGTGCACTGCGAAGCCTGACAGTTGACAGGGCTCTATTGAGTCACAAACACACAGGCACACACACACACACACACATACACACACATACACACACACACACACACACACCACACATAAACACATACACACCAAACATAAACATAAACACACACACACACACACACATACCACACACACATACACACACACACACCTGCGGGGTTTGTTTAAAACAAAAACACTCCCACCGCGTGTGTGTGTGTGCGTCGAAATTAAAGTAACAGTTCATCCAAGAGTGGCACGGTCGGGCACGTCACAAGCCCTCTGCTCTGCACTGCAGATCCTTAAATATCAATCTCTCTTTATTGCAACAGCTGTGTAAAAGTGTGTGTGCTCCTGGCTTGGGGAGAGAGAGCAGCAGATATTGTTTACTGCCTGCAGGGCCACGGGAGGTGGAATGGGATGAAGCAGTTAGTCAGTCAGGCTGCTGTATATTTGTGCTGTATATTTGTGTTGTGTTGTGTTGTTGTGTACTAGGCTACCGGCTCAGACGGCTGGATGGGATGCTGGTACGTGATTTCATCTATCAGCCCCCGTGCCCTTGAGAAAAGTGCTTTGTCACACACACACACACACACACACACACACACACACACACACACACACACACACACACACACACACACACACACCAATAATCATGCTTAAACACACACATACACACACACACACAACAATACATACACATACACATACACATACACATACACATACACATACACATACACATACACATACACATACACTCACACACATACACACAGGCATTCTTACACCACTCAATCACACATGGATGTAAACACACACACATACACACATACGCTGAGAGACACACAAGGTCATGCTTGCAAACATGAAAACATGCATAGTCATCCACACAAAAACATGTGAATCACATCAGCACATTTATACGAATACACATAGAGTCATCAACACATTCTCTCATGCTCAAAGAAACAGAAAAAAACAAACACACACACACACACACACACACACACACTCACTGTCATATACTCTCATATGCATAAGCACACATACACACACACTCACACACAAATAGATCTCTCCACTTTGCACACAGGCTCAAACAGACCCACAGCTCAATTACTTGAATCTACGCCAAGTGGATAAATGTCAATCTTTTCAGCTTTGGGAGCAACAAGAATTTGTTACCTGGACTATATCGAATTTTTATCTGCCACTATTTGCTACAGTATGCTTTATAGAATACTTTTTTTCCCCAGGCAGCAATATCCAATCTTCCGTTTTTGGGCAGCACAAGCAAAGGGGACAGACAACAAAGACACAAGCATAGGCAAACAGCAATATGTCACAAAACACAGAGACAAGGATGACAAATTAGCCATAAAACATTACACACCTAATTTGTATTCTGTGTATACCCCACATGGTTTAACCTTGTCTCCAGGAATACAGTATACTGCGTGGACGTGAGCAAGTAGGCGTGTGTCTCAAACAGAAGAGAAGAGCAATAGAGGAAAAAAAAAGAGAGAGAGAGAGAGAGAGAGAGAGAGAGAGAGAGAGAGAGAGAGAGAGATCAGCAGACTCTGGCTAGGGGCAATGAAGATATCTAGAACTGCTCTCTCCCTCTTCGTGTAATAAAATTCTGCAGTCTATTAAGGGCGTTTAAGGTGCAGCACACGTGTTATTCCTCCCTGGACAACACCAATGACAACGTACTAGTCTGGAACTAAGTGAATCTATGAAGATGGACATGAACAATTCCTCTTCAAAACAAACCAAAACAAAAACCATACGTATAGTGTAGCCCGCTCCGTCTTTTTGCTTTTTCATAATGTTTTTTTTTATTTTTTTTTTATCTTTAACAGAGAATGCACTCTTGTATAGTTACATATAAGAAATGGTTTGTTTGACTTAACGTTATTTTTAGGGTGGTGGCCACATATTTGACCTCTTTCTTCTGTTTTTATACACAAAACAACATGGAATTCTTCGAATCGGGCGCAAGTTTATACAACGAATCATATGTTCAAACCAACTTGAGCGACTTCGACGATGTTGGAGTTCTTCCTACCGGCGTGAAGATCACCATAGCTATGGTGTACATGGTAGTTTGTATTGTTGGTCTCCTCGGCAATAGTTTGGTGATGTACGTGATAATAAGGTAAGAAATTCTTATTAACAAATTAAGAGCACGTCCCTCAAACTTGCAGACAAGTAGCCTTAAGGTCCTGATGCAAATTTCCGTGCGGCTAGACACATTATCATTAGCCCACAGCAACAGTGGAAATATTCTATTCGATTTCTTGTAAGCCCATTTTCTTTATAAAAAGACACTTGCCACAGGAATAAGATAAATTCTTTTTAGAGTAATGACCTTTTTATACAAATATAGTTTGCAGACAAATAGTTGAGAGACTAACTGAGGCTGACAGTTGTAAGTTTATTAATCCTATAAAGTCTAAACCTGTAAAGTCTAGGTATCCCTTTGGCTGCATATACATGCACAGGCAGGTGTTCAAGTGCTTACCCTAAAAAATATAATTTCATGCACAGTGAAAATGTAAAGAAGGAGGTTTTTTTCATGCCTCCTTCCTGGAAGCCTCACTCTCTGTGTTAAATACATCTGTTCTTTACCTTGTGTCTGTGTATGTAACAGGGCAACATTAAGTACATTTTTTGTCTTTTACAACAAGCAAGAAGTAGCTTTTCATAAGGTGTCTTTTGCATCCCCCCCCCTGCTTTTAAGGATTTATGGAGAGTGTGACATTTCCGATGATTTCTCTGCAACTCCCCCTGCAAAATCTGCTGACGCTCATTATGCTCTTTGGAGAGTGCCAAGTCCAGGATAGCCTGATGCAAATGAAGGCTTTTGTGAGCCTCCTGTAGCTAGCTGCTTGACAGCCAGTCATATAGGTTGCAGCCCCCGTCTAAGGCTGTGTGTGTTTAGGGGTGTAATTACTTAAGAGATTCATCCTTGTACTTGCTTGATATAATGACGTACTGAAATGATTGCTGTAATTATGTGTAGGTGGATGGTTTGAGTGTTGAGTGTGTGTGTGTGTGTATGTGTGTGTGTGTGTGTGTGTGTGTGTGTGTGTGTGTGTGTGTGGGAGAGAGAGAGAAAGAGAGAGACAGAGAGAGAGAGAGAGAAAGTGTGTGTGTGTGTGTGTGTGTGTGTGTGTGTGTGTGTGTGTGTGTGTGTGTGTGTGTCTGTGTCTGTGTCTGTGTCTGTGTGTCTGTGTGTGTCGTGATCAGGGGGCATTGTAGGACAGACAAAAGTTTAAAGATTCCAGACGCCCTGTCTTGTAAAAAGCGGCGTGTGGGTGATGAAGTGGGGAGTATGTCATATTCTGTCACAGGGGCCACAGATCATACAGTCCACAAACTATTTCTCACAATTCCTCTATATAAACTGATCTTACATCTACTGTGTTACACAAGTTGATACCATCTCCCCACAGGTACACCAAGATGAACACTGCCACCTACATATACATCTTCAACCTGGCTTTGGCAGACTTCCTGGTGCTGACCACTCTTCCATTCCAAGGAACTGACGTTCTGCTGGACTCGTGGCCCTTTGACCTGAGTCTCTGCAAGACTGTGGTGGGAATCGACTACTACAACATGTTCACCAGTGTCTTCACACTGACCGTCATGAGCGTGGATCGGTACATTGCTGTGTGCCACCCGGTGCGATCGCTTGCTGTGCGCACAACCTCCAAGGCCAAGGTGGTCAATGTCGGGGTGTGGGTGCTCGCCTCCGCCTTTGGAGTGCCGGTCATGATTATGGGACACCTGGAAGTGGAACCCAGTGGTAGTCCATTCCTCTTTTTTCCTTTTGCTGTCCCTCGTCTCAGAATTAGAACCAGAATGAGAAAACCTTACTTATTCCAAAATGAGCAATTTAATTTGGCAGTTCCTAGTCTCACACGATAAATGAACAAATAAATAAATAAATCAATAAATAGTAGTAGGGTGGTAGACAAAACAAATTCCAGCAGCAGTTCGTCTTCTTCGTCCTCTTTTTCTTCTTCTTCCTCTTCTTCTTCTTCCTCTTCTTCTTCTTTTTCTTCTTCTTCTTCTTCTTTATTGTTGTGTCTTCACAAATTGCTCTACCTTTTGTTGTAAGAACCCATTCTGTTAATACTATCTGACTTACAGAAACATCTTTATTATTGTGTCTTTTATCAAATAACAATACAGTGCAAAGAGATGGTGATGGATGTCCTGCTTCCCTACTATCTTTCAGGTATCGAGTGCATGCTGGTCCTCCCAAAGCCTCGCGAGTACTGGGAGCCGGTCTTCGGCATGTGTGTGTTCCTCTTCTCCTTCCTCATCCCCGTGGCCATCATCAGCGTCTGCTACGGGCTGATGGTGCGGCGCTTGCACAGCGTGCGTCTCCTGTCCGGCTCCCGGGACAAGGACCGCTACCTGCGGAGGATCACCCGCATGGTCCTGGCGGTGGTGCTGGCCTTTGTGGTGTGCTGGGCTCCCGTGCAGGTGCTGGCCCTGGTGCAGGCGCTGGGCGGCGTGGACCTGGGGGGCAGCGAGACCAGCATGGTGGCCATGCACTTCTGCATCGCCCTGGGCTATGCCAACAGCAGCCTCAACCCTCTGCTCTACGCCTTCCTGGACGAGAACTTCAAGCGCTGCTTCCGCGCCTCGTGCCCGCCTGCTGGGAACTGGACCAACGACATGGACGTGCTGGCGGGAAGGAAGTCGTCCAGGAGGAGCAAGTGGCTGGACGCGGAGGAGCACGAGAACGGGGTTGCTCACGGAGAGATGGAGATGGTTGAGGGCCATTTTAGAGAGCAGTGAGAACCTGTTCTGCAGAAGGAACATATTGTTTCTCTGATGGAAATCATTGAGCAGTCTGCAACAGAGCAGAGAGGTCACCCCAAGAGGCCGACGAATGGAAACCAAAGGGCTTCAGTATACGCTCCTTTGGCACACTGTGAGGAGAGCGTCTGTTATTCTGTTGGAACTGCCATGCATGCATGAAGAGGAAATAATGAAGCTGAAAATCATTGTAATCTGTCTTGGCTTATGCTCTCAATGCTTAGTCTTGCGTGGTGTGTGTAGTAATTAAACTTTAAAAAAAGCTAATAAGTGTGCACACACACAAATACACACACACACACACAGTATTATATACACACACAAGTGTTTCATCTGTGGCTTTTGTTAAAAAAAATTGGCCCAACAGGGACAATGCAGTTGTGAAAGTCGGATAGTTAGCTTGATGTGTAAGATGACTCACTGAGATAAAGGACACCAGCACCAGTCATTAATTATGTATTGCATTGCTAACGGTTATTGCTACTTTGTCAAGCACTGGGGCAGACAAATTCATTTGTATGTCCCCAATGCATCAATTTTAGTATAAGTGGGAAAAGTTTCATGACAGCAGTCCCAGCCAAGTATGGTAATTAGGATATGTTGAGGTGACAAGCCAGTAACTAATACATTGCCGAGTTAGTGAGTGTTGAGTAGTGTACTGTCATGTGCTGTCTTGTGCCTGGACTTCAAAATGGGCTCTTGACCAAAGGGGGTGAGGAGAAAAGAAAGGAGATGAAGATGGAGGACACTATGTGTCATGTTAGAAAGAAGAAAAGATCAGTTGAGATTCTGGAGCAGTAGGTGTGTGTTCACGATTAATGGTTCTTTTGCAGAAGCTCTGCAATAGACATGTATTTCTGTATGTATGTATATTTATATGTATGTATATTTGTATGTATTTATTTATTGATTTAGTCTCATCTTATAAACCCCCCTGTATTATACTTTTTTTATTTGTACATTTAGAGTGCAACAGCCCATTTTTTTGTTATTACTGAAAATGACTGCTGTTTTGGGTGAAAAAAAAACAAACTAATTAGGCTTACAGGAATATCAGTATTTTCAGTGTTTGTTACCTACTGTGCATATATACCAGGCTCTCAGTGCCCTTTTTCAACTGATTGTATAGAGTGTCCATACAAAGTGCATCATTTGCCGAAGTGGTGATGTTGTTCCTTTCAAATGCATATTACTCCGTATCTCGTGTTGGTGCTCGTGGCTGCTATCCGCCCGTCTAATTTGATCTCCGCCAGTCGATAACAGGCTTGTGGTGCTCTCCATTCATGTCTTTTTTTGATCTTGGTCTTCAGGATTAGATCACATCACCTGTTCCCTGCTTATCAGTTGCCATCATTGCCACACAGATGGGGTCGCCGGCTCCAAATGATGAGGAGATGCCTCAATGCCTATTCATTTGTGTGATTTTGCATTTCTATATATCAAGTCAAATAGTTGTTTAGTAAATATGTGAATAAATTATGTAAATGAAATGCAATAAAGATGATCAATACATATATGGTTTCTTTATACACAACATATTGTATTAAGAGGGTAAACAGTTGAAGGAGACAAAATCATCATCCCGCCAGCTCAAATGTACGAAGGAGTCGATCATATTGAGATAACATTGGGGTATTATCAGATGAGACACTCCTGCTGACTAAATTAGGCCTGGTTTAAAATAGTCCCTCTCCAGCATCCCATGAAATATTCATCAGAGCTGTCTGCGGACAAAAAAAAACAGAAAGACAAAGCAAAGTGGACGACAGAGTAGATCCTGTCATAGTTTGACGGCTAAGACTGATGATGGGGGAGTGCGGTGTTGATCTGTGACTGCTCTTGATGCGTCTTGCCTCACTCCCCAAACATAATACATACAGCATACATAACCTTGCCAACTATTGCCTCAGCTCAGTAATTGTGATGTCTAGGTTTTAAGTCGTGTTTTTGTGAAGAGTCAAAGCCTGAAGAGTAGAACAAATGTGTGTAAATTGGACAGCTGTGTACAAATTAATCAAGTAAAGTTTATCTTTCATAAGCAAGTTAACACAGGGTAAGCATAACAATGAGATGTGTTGAACAAGAGGAATAACAGACAAGTCTCTCTATAATGTGCAATAAGGCATTGTTTGAAAAGATACAGTAGCGCTACAGTATATAGGAAAGAATTAAAAAGAGACTTAACCGGTATTTTTAAAAGAGACATCACATTATGAAGCCAAGTATGTCTTCATAAAGACAGCTTCAGGAGGGGGGGGGGCAAATTCTAGAGAAGCTAATATAATCTCTGCAGGTTCTGGGGCTGCTGTGGGTTCCTGTCCAGTCCTACAGTGTTTCCCTGCAGTGCTTCATTACCCCTGAAGATGACTGAGGGGTCTCTGGCCTCGCCATGACTAACGACCAGAGGATGGTGTTTCCGCCCCCTCGTTAGTCGCCAGCCAAAGGAGGTGAAAACAGCTGAACTGTGAGGATCCTTATTGCTGAATGGGCAGTCTCTCCGCGGCAACTCCGGACCCTGGAGATGGCAGCGTCAGGACACTGGCCGGTAAGGAGGTGGAGAGGTCATTATTTAGCGTTATGTCAGCTTTGCAAGACGTCAGGACTAAATCCACAGTGTTTCTTCTTACTTTTGCCAAAAGTAGAGGTAGGAAAGGGTGGCTTATTGTCGTAAACTGAACCCGTAATTACATTCCAAGTATCAAGTAATAAAGGCAGCACCACAATTAGAACATTATTGCTAGAGGTAACCAAGTTGTGGCTTTAATGAAACTGCTTTTTCTATGCTAAGCACTACATTTCAAATGTTACCTCTGACAATCTGGACAAAGTACACTATATACATGTACAATGAGATTGAAGGTAGCTTGCTCTTCAAACATGTTCTAGACTATTTACAACATAGAATAAAATAAATACTAGTGCAAGACAAGCAAAAGGGTAAAAAAGGGGCTGGGTTTTGCACATTATATATACGTTATTGCACATTGATTAATACTGCACAGTAAACATTGGTTTATGCTATGCGCAGTGAATATTGGACAGTGAGGGTAGTGATCTGTCACAGTTCAGACAGTGCACTATGTCCAAGACCATTAAATTAAATATTGCACAATAGGTAGATGAAAGGAAGTTCAGGGGGGGTTGAGGGTTATACTATTCTATTCAATGTTTTTACAACAAATTATTTAATTAGCATTTCCTTATATAAGAGGGAGCAGCCCAGTCACAGCAGGCCAGGCAGGTTTCACGAGCCCACAGCACACCCACAGCCTTTAGTTTGGAACATGTCCTCCTGGCCAAAATACAAAGCGCTATGCCAATACACTACAGAGTTCCTAATTTGGAACATTGCTGTTTTGTAATTTGGCTGAATTTAGATCCGATTTCATCCTGACTTAATTATGGCTAGCTATAATCTGAAGATTGCCCAAAACTAACATGCCTGGTATCACCGGTAGGTTCTTCAGCCACACCAGTTTTAGGCAGTAACTGCACAACTACATGACTCACCAGACAAAAAAGATGTAAAATATCGGACACAAATCATGTCTGTGGTTTAACAGGGTAACATTTCTGTTACTTTTAACACCCTTGGGAGGCTTACAGCATATAACACATGTGAGAGGGCGAACTTCCCTGTCTCCCCCTCTCACCGTTTTTAGCACTTGAGCACAAACCGAACACTTGAACTTGGTACACCTACACACACTCACACGCACACATCCGTAATCAAACCAGTCACAATACAACTTGAACTGTTAAATCGTTTATTTTCAACACCAACATGTAGTGTGGTAGGCCTACACACTAATGTTCCATTTACCATGTCTTTCTGTTTACATATCTGGTTCAAACACTCCGTCATAGCCTACTTACTTCCTCATCTCCGGTCCTTTGCCTGCTAGCGGGTGCGCGCCCCGCTATGGCAGTGTTGCATTCATTGGGAGCTGGGATTTGTATGTTGTAGAGGGGTGCCACGGGTGTTGGTTTGGATGTATGTGTATTGTGAATCACCAATTTGGTTGTTAATGTCTTTATGTGTGTGGGTATACATGGGGGTGTTATTGTCGGGTGTACGGATTGTCTCTAGCCATGTGTTTGTTATAATGTGCGTCAGGTGGTGGGATGGACCAATCGGCTAAGGATTGGTCCAATTGAATCTGATTACCTTTTGTATTTAAGAAGTGCTTCATTTCCACCACGAGAGAGAACGAGAGACGACACGAGCAAGAGCACCAAGAACGAGAGAAAAAAGAACAAGAAGCTGAGTAGTAGGGCTGCTGCTGGTAACTGGCTGAACGCGGTGAGCCTAAAGGCATTGTTTCATTTCTCTCTGCTTTAGTTTTGTAGAATTTATTTTCGGTTTAAGTGTCGTTATTTTTAGTTATTTATGGTTCATTTGTGCACGGTTTTTTTGTATATAAAATAAAAGACATATTTTTCTACAAATACGCTCGTGGATTTTTTGGAGGTCCTACGCTTCCACCCCTACTTCCAGTACAGCTCGCATCCTACAAGTGAGGAGCCTGGCCGGTGTTCCGCCAGATTTTCCTACTTCCGCGAAACGTCCTACCCACGTTCTACGGTAGGAAGAAATGACAGCTATATCCGCAGAGAGTTCCTACCTTGTCAGAAAGTCCTACCACCCATGTCCAGTGTCATTTTAAAATTCCTGCTCACTATTTGATCGGGGTTCGATGTGTTTTTTTTCTCTGCAAGTAGGATACGAGGATTGAAATCATGGAATGTGTCCCCAGCAACTAAAATAATACCACTCTTGTTTTCAATGCAATTGCGTGTGAAGCTTAATTGTGGATGTGCAGTGCTGATTTAATTTTGCCGTCTTCTTTTTAGATAGCCTACATGAAATACCGAGTGCAAATGATGACGTGTAAGGTTTGATTGATTGAAAATGACTGAGAATAAAAATAGGATGGTACATTTCTAGGTACATTTCTATATACAGGTAGGACGTTTTGAAATGATCGTCAGAATATGGTAAGGTAGGTAGGAGTTTCTGACAGTTAATGAACCCGTCAGAATGTGCTTCTTGGCTGCATGATTCAAGCAATTCAAATGACCCCTTTAAAATACTATTCCACATTATGCAGCTAGGTCGTTCCGACAATTGAAATGATCCCGTCAGAATATGCTTCT
Source organism: Setipinna tenuifilis (assembly GCA_030347295.1). Classification (NCBI taxonomy): domain Eukaryota; kingdom Metazoa; phylum Chordata; class Actinopteri; order Clupeiformes; family Engraulidae; genus Setipinna; species Setipinna tenuifilis. The sequence goes on from CM059270.1 coordinate 19,600,909, forward strand.
ATGTTGATATGAAGGTAGGCGTTCTGAGAATTAAAATGAACCCAAGGCCTTTACCGTGAACAACTACAAAACAAAATTATTTTTTATTTATTTAGACATTTTTGTACATTTATTATTTTTATATATTTTATTCACATTTTGCACAGTTGAACTCAGACAGAGGGTCGCTGTAGTTAACACAGGTGAAATGGGCCCACCGGCATGTTCCACACTGCACCTACACAGACAAGAGCAGTACAAATGTATAAACGATACAAATCGAATTTATTCTAAAATAAATATTTATTTAGCACGAGGCGATATTTCTCTTCCATGTCTGCAAAGACAAAAACAGTTGTACACCTACAAGTCTCTTCAGGTATAGTTATGGCACGGCAGGTAATACATATTTGTTATCAATCAAATTAACTTACAAAAGGATGGTGATCGCAGAGACGGTTGAATAGATGAGACGCTACGAAGTTTCTCTTCAACCGTCTCTGCTATCACCATTAGTCTTAAGCATAACCGTTAGCATAACCTACTTTTTGCTGTAATAGCAACAGGACACTTTGACATTTGGTATGGTGTGAAGATCTGAAACAAAATGTAAAAAGTGGCTCACCCCCTTCCTAGTTCCCTCACCCCCTCTAGTTACAATGCATAATATTTGTTTAACCTATTTAACCTCAATTATCCAAGATGACCGCTAGTTATTGCAGACGTGTTCCAAACGAAACTTTTGCACATCATAACTTTTCGATATCAAAAGTAGTCAGCACAAACTATTTGAGTTGAGCAAAGATCTAAATAACACTCACACAAAAGTTCTAGACATCGTTATTTTGTCATTAAAAATGAAAATACCGCATACCCAAGTGTCTGTCTCAGAAAGTCCTCGGTAGACAGCTGATCGGTAGGATAAAACTCGTACCAAGTTCCTCGACATGACGTAATGTGTTTTGCGCATGCGCAGTGTAGGTCGGTAGGATGTTTTCATGGGTAGGGAAAATTGTCAGAACACCGGCTATTTCACAACACAGTATAGTGAAAGAGTTCATAGAGTCAAATGCTTTTAAAAAGAAAACGGAACTATCCAGCACTTTATTATACTGCTCTACTTCTTCATTTTCCAGCTCCTAGAAAACCTGGCTTATGATTCTAAATACAGCTGGGAGCATGTATTTTCTGGATTACATCCTATGACCCACATTTTGATATAGAATCATTAGGAGCTCTTCGATTACACTGAGTTGCTGCACTGTTTTGTGTATGTTTCTCTCCCTTGACACTCAAGAGGCTAGGGGGAGCATGCTAGTCTCTGCTGGTGAAAATGGATCCTATTTCATTATTACAACTCTCCACCACAAACCATCATATTGTGCTCAGAGGTGTTTTCAGAAGACTACATATAACTCCCTGAATCTACTACACATGATTACATGGCAAGGTAACAGGGCAAACAATACTATATGACCATTAAACTGAGCAATATTACTAGGCCAAAAACAAACGACCACTAAATGAAGTTAAACATGATAAATACAGGGTGCACATGCAGTAAAGTTTGGCGACAGACAGCATCGGTGATGGGGTGGTGTTGGGTATGGACCATGCACAGGAGGTGCCTAAATAAATCACCTCAATTTGGGGAGTGACTCTGGTAGGTGCTGATGAATGAGTTTAACATCAGCTGACTAGCTGCTGACTAGCTCTCCTATAGGGAGACTACCATGGCCCATGTTTAATACTGCTTAGCTCAACATGGTAGTGGTGGTCTGGCAGTTAAGATAACGGACCTGTAACCGGAGGTTCACAGGATCAAATCCACCAACTGCTGGAAGTGCCAGTGAGGTACACTGAGCATATTACCGTCTCCACACACTGCTGTAAATATGCTAAATATGTCCTGAGTGAAAAACCTACGGATGTTACTGAAAATCGTGACTACAATGTCATTCAAAACTGTAAGCACTAATTAGTAAAACATGGCCACCATATATGGGCTCACGTTAGAGAACATCGTGAGCACGGTTTATTTGTAATAACTTAATGGAAAAGTCTGTACACCAAGTACTGTACACCAAGACTCCACAACTACAGGCACGACTGTGACAGTTGGCATGGCAGCGATGGTGCTTAACCTAATGCATTAGAAAAAACTTGGCCGTTTCATCTCTTGTTGAACAGCCTTTGGCTGTTGTACAGAGTGCGTCTTCTGACAGACGGTAACGCATCCTATTGGCTTAAAACAGTTCTGCACGAGACGAGTCCCAGCATAACAGTTGCGCCAAAGACCGTTCATCAGGTTGTGCAGCAGTTATCAATGCCAAGAAGTTGTCCTGATGGTTCGGGCATTCAGACACATCCCTTTTGGATATCATGGGCAGAAGTGCTTGTTGCTCTTTACGGTATAAGTAGCCTACACAAAGACCTAGTGGGTCAGATTGAGTCATCTGAGGCATTTTGACATTGCTCTAGTAAGGGTTTACCATGGGTTAGGTACGGCACACAAAGACATACTGACAACTTTAGCCACGCAGCATGATATAATTGCTGGTATAAGTCTAAGTATTTTAAAAGAATATTGAGGACAAGCAGTCTGCGCCGCCGTGCAGTGGTCCCATGAAATTAGTGTATTATAGCTAAGGGGGCCACACTTTAGTAAATCATGCTCATGATGTTACACAACGTGAGCATGAAGATGCTTAAATATTTCACCTCAGCTTTCTGGGGTTCTGTAAAACCAACCCAAAAACTAAAAAAGCTAATGTAATGTAAAAAGCAATGTAAAAAGTAAAAAAAAACTAATGTTAAACTTGTAACATTGTCCTTTTTCATTTATTCTTAAGTATTTTTACTCAAAAGGAAATATTTATGGTCCTCGTGTACTAATTAGACTGATTACACTGAGTCAAGGCTTACAATTAGTTAAAAACAGATTTCTCTGAGAAATGTCAATGGAAGAAATCAATGGAAAAATTAGTTCCAGAACCACGAATCAATGTGGAAAGAGGCGGGACTTCCTCTCTATTACAATGAAAGTAAACCCTCCATAAAGGCCTTCATTTTGCATGCAGTAAATTAATTCCATAGGAACCGGCTCTGTTGTTGTTGAATTATATAAGATTATAAAATATTAACTCAGTTTGAAACTGAGAACTGGGCACTTTTATTAAAATGGTCTATTGCTCTGACATTAGTTATGAATATTTCAGATCCTGTGGATGTCAGATGCTACCAGTCATTTCTACCCATGCTCACAGGCACAAATTGGCTCCAAGACATTCTTTCATTTGTTCGTCTGAAAAGTTGTGCCTCACAGTGATAGTGGAGGAGGGGCAGCTCAGCTCACGCCTTGGCCAGAGATTTGGTCAGATAAAGTAGCCTCAGCTTTACTACCTGCTGACCATAGGCACAGCTACAGGTGGTCTAGGGTGGGGCCTGTGCCGGCCTGTGCCCACCCTCTTGCCAATCAGAAGGCTCTATAAGTTCCATTGACTGTTAGTAAGAAAAATAACTTGTGTATTTTGAGCTAGGCCCACCTTGATTTTGTTCTGGGCCCACCCATTTTGTGATTTCTGGCTAGGCCCCTGCTGCTGACCATGCCTGTGTTACACATCTGGCTATGAATATGGTACCTAAAGGTAGGTGAAATTCTGCTTAAAGAATTAAATACACAATTAACTTATTTATTCATATTGTTAATCTTTTGTATTGTTCTAGGTCATTTACATTGTCAGAAAACTCAAAGATTTGGCCCAGTTCCTGCTTTGAAAATCATAGAGTTAAGTAAACAGTAGTTTAACACTGAACATATTAGATTGCTAATGACATGATTTTTTTTTTCAGTTTTCTTTGGACCTTGGTTTAAGACTACCAAGAACTGTCTTAGCAGAATGCATTTAAGGTAAACCATCAAGGTAAAAAGGAGAACATAGGCTTAAACAAGCTTAGAAGCCCTTAAGTCAATGAATTAATGTAAAAAACTATCATTTGATTAGTCACCCAAACAGTGCCATTAGAACAAAACAGCTAAAAATGCTTATTTCTGTCCCCAGGATTGCCATAAATCCGTTGTCAAGCTACTCTCAACTAGAGCTCAGTTATCAGTTTCATTGGAAAGGTTTTAGTGGGGAAAAAGCATGAAAGATGACCCGAAGGTCAATTTTACAAAGCTATATTCAGAGAAGTTTGATTTTTGGAGGATCAATGCTACGGTACAATAACAAGGACACAATACACCAAAACACAGACACGTGCACACACACACATACACACACACACACACACACACACACACACACACACACACACACACACACACACACACACACACACAACCCTATAATAAATGTACACACAAAGGGAACAAACCAAAAAAACAGAGGCAGTAGGTACGGATGTGAAAGCTTGTATGAATCTTTTCTTATCACATTTTCTCTTTAAAAATAGGTATTGTTGGATAGTAAAATTTGCCAAATTGAGACCAAATAGCATACATAGCATAACTGTAAGGTAATACAGTTATGACAAAATACAAGATTATATATATATCTGCTGGTCACTGATGTCTGTGTTGGTGAAACAGACTAACGCATGTTCACAATAACAAATGTGCTAGTGATAGTTTTCCCACCGTTTATTAAGTGTGCTTTAAAAGAGCACACATATAGTTCTCCCAACATTTATTATTGATTTTAATAACTTTTTGATGTTCACCCAGATTTTGCATCCGCTACTAGTCCTCAGGCTTTCAAGATAGAGACACCATTCCAACTCTAAAATGACCGGCCCGGTTTGAGCATGGCGCCTTTAGATTTACTATACCTTTTGTCATTTATTTGTGATTGTAGTGTTTCAGCTACATTTTGTCCCTACTCAGATGAATAAGGAATGTTCAGGCTGATGATCACAATACACTGCTGCACTGTAGGAGCCAGAGTGAGCTCTGCCCTCAATCTAACCTCTACTCGGTTTTTGAATGATTAAAACTGAACTGCTTGAACCAATAAACTTGGTTGAAACTTTGTCAGTGGGGTCTGAGATCTGACTGTGACCTGTGTTATTTTCATGTGGCAACTATTTAAACTGTTTGAGACAGGACAGTTTCAAAATGCTATCAGACAGTCTATGGGATTTTGCAATACATTTCATCATCTTACTGTAACCAAATCAGGGTGCATGTCTGAAGTTTTAAATGATCAAAACTGAACCACTTAACCTATAAACTTTGTCACTGAGGTCTTTATTCTATTGGCAGCTATGAGATTTGACAGTTTAGACATGAGGCAGCAAATATTGTGGGAGTTACACCTGGACCAACTGCCATTTTTTTTAAATGTGGAATGTTAAGGAATAGAACTCTGAAGTGTTGTTATAATACCCATACCATAGCCTACATAATGTTCTGCCATGGAAGTCTATTGCAGCCTATAGTGGCAGTTGGTAAAAACCTTTGAAATTTGGCATACATATTTGCTCTGAAGACCACGAAACTTGGCACATTCAAACACACATTTAGCATTTTCTACGGGAATGCAGTCTAGTTGTTATGATTTTTCAATGTTCACCCAGATTTTGCCTCAGCTACTAGTCCTCAGGCTTTTGAGATAGAGAGACTATTCCATCTCTAAAACAACCAGCCCGGTTTGGACATGGTACATCACCTTTAGATATACCACACCTCTTGTCGTTCATCTCTAACCTATAAACTTGGTTGAAACTTAGACTGAGTGGTCTGGGAGTTGATTGTGACCTGTGTTATTTTCATGTGGCAACTATTTAAACTGAGACAGGACAGTTTCAAAATGGTGTTAGACAGTCTATAAGATTTTGCTATAGGCCTACATTTAATCATTTTACTATTGTTACAACCCTGCTTGTGGGATGTAGTTCTGCTCCTGATTGCCTCCTAGGTGGAGATTGGATTCAGGTGTGGCCGGATGGCTTAATTGTCCTGTGTTGGCATAAGAACCACCTGATCACGCAGCCAGTTGTTCCCTCTCTCTACAGGCACTGTTTTGACTTTTGCTTTTCTCCATCTTACACTTTGCTTTTCACCTTGTGCATACATTTTTAGTTCTTGCCATATTTATGTTATTTTTGCTTTTTCTTACTATTGAAAATAAAAACTGTATTATTTGGAAAAACTTGTTTACGCGTGGTCTCCTTTTATGTTCCTCTGCCATACGAGCCTGACAGATTTAACACTGTGAACAGGTGAGGGTGCATGTCTGAAGTTTTAAATGATCAAAACTAAACCACTTAACCTATAAACTTGATATAAAGTTTGTCATGGAGGTCTGGATTCTATTGGCAATCTATTGCATTGAGATTTCACAGAAATGAGGCAGCAAACACTGTGGCAGTTACACCTGGACCAACTGCCATTTTTAAAATTTGGAATGTTAAGAAATAGAACTCTCAAGTGATGTCTTAATACCCATGCCATGGTCTGCATAGGTTCTGCCATTGGAGAAACTTGCAGTCTAGTCATCATTTATCAGTCAGGATTTTTTATTGTACATACATAATAAAAAAATCCTGAATGATAAATGATTAAATATGTATGCATGTACATACATACATACATACATACATACATACATACATACATACATACATACATACTTTTAGAAGGCTATGCATTATACGCGCTCATCAGCTGAATAACAATACTTTTAAAAATCTCAAGAATACTGTATTATTATTACTATTTGACTTACAAACATATGTATAAAGAATTCCCAAATGAAAAGAGACCACAGGAGACAAAACTGGCATATGTATAGCCAACACAAACCTGTCTGGTGACATCTGCAAAGTATGCTGGGATGTTGTTAATTGTCAACCACTATGAATCTGGGCATTTACTTTTAAAATCTGAAAGCAAGACTGTGGCACCACACTGGGCATACTCATAGGCACTGATGATGGCATGGTGGACCTACTGATGAAATACTGCCTCCCTGTGACCGGATTACTTGAAATAATTCAGGTTTGAAGCTAATGATCACATGAAGTGCCACTAACACACTCAGAATATTGTTTTTGAGATTCCATAAATACTTACGCAAAGACTATTTTTTTTTTTAGATATATACAATTATCCACATCCTTTAGCCTATATGTATTATTTTATGTGTTATTAATTGCACACTTGTAAAGTGTTCTGAGATCATGGCTATGGTGATATCACACCATAAATATCAATAAATTGAAATTGAATTGGATTGAATAAGGAATGTCATATGAATGCCTCATGCAAAAATAAAGATTTCTGTGCTTCTTACAATTCATAAAACACACTTTACTTTTCCCCATCCTCACCATTAGTGGGGCAGTTCTTCGCCTGAAGAAACCCAAATCAAATCAAGAAAAAAGAAATAACGGAGCAAGCCTACAAAAACGTAGCCTGGTAAACCAGCCCCTCGTACTACACTGCATTTCATACAGAGGGTCTGTCTCTGGTTTTATCAAAATGGTTGTCTCATGCAACATCTTGCCTCACCAATCAGCAAAGAGATAGAGTGTTGGCGATTGGATGAAGGCTGATCCAATCATTTTAAACTTCTGCACATTCTACACCTCCAGGAAGAAATTGTTCACTGATTGATCAGGCAAGATACTGCCTGAGACAACCATGTCAATGGAAGCACAGCCAGACTCTGTATGAAAGGGAGTATAGTACAAGGGGCTGGTTTACCAGGCTAACAAAAAAGTGACCTTCTCCTTATTTATTGTTCTTGTGTAATTCCTAAAATATCCAGTAGATGGAAGCCTTAACAAGCAGTTGCAGGTGCAAGCACAAGCGCAGATATGGATTTCAGAAGCTCTGACAGACCACACTACAGGGTTCCGTTTTCTGTTTTACTTTTTTTTCCCATTTTAGGATGCACTCTTTTACACTGGAAAGTGCTTGACTCTACAGCATCTCAACATAGACCAACAATGTTGAAACAAGCCCTCAGAGTTCTGTTAGAGCTACAGAGTTTGTGTGTGTGTAAATATTTTAGTGCCAGTCCAAAGGTGAAATGATACAAGGCCTTGACAGTAAAAGACGAGTAGGATGCTTCAGCTGAGATGCTGAAGATTAAACCCGATTCTTGTGAACAGACTTGTTGAAAAAAAAACTCTCACTCACTCACTCTCTCTCACACTCTCTCTCTCTCTCTTTCTCTCTCTCTATGTCCATCTCTCTGCCTCTGTCTTTGTCTCTTTCTTTGTTGCTCTGTGTGTTTGTGTGTGTGTGTGTGTGTGTGTGTGTGTGTGTGTGTGTGTGTGTGTGTGTTTCTGTGTGTGTGTGTGAGTGTGTGTTTCTGTGTGTGTGTGTGTGTGTGTGTGGGTGTGTGAGTGTGTGTTTCTGTGTGTGTGTGTGTGTGTGTGTGTGTGTGTGTGTGTGTAAATATTTTAGTGCCAGTCCAGATGTATTGATTGACTGCCTGTAGCCATGATTACACGCTGACCGACAGCCTTGTGCACTGCTTGCTCAGACAGCCATAGATCATAGTTTACACGCCCTAATTTTGCATCGCAAAGCCCACGCTCTCAATGACATTAATTTACACAATGTTAGAGTGGATGTCATTTTTGTGGTCTGTAAGTCTTTTAATACTCTTATTTACATCCATAAGTCCAATCAAAGTAAATGACAAACTGTTGCATCTCAATGTGTTATTCATCACATGAGATTTAACTGCAAAAAATAAAAACTAAAATTTAAAAAGTATTTATAAAGTTAGTGAAGCCGTCACAGCAATTCCATTACTGTATTCATGATTCAGATGATCCTGATCATATTTTGACTGTAGGCCTACTGAACAGATTTTGATAGATGTTTGATAGGACATTACTTGGTCAATGACACTGATGGGAAACAGTAATTCAACACATATTTGAAAACTAAATTTTAATACTATAAGGAAATAAAATATGGTCACTGAACTGACAACCAATAAAGAGAGAGGGAGGAAGAGAGATGATGATGATGTGGCTGGCTCAAATCAATACACAGGAACAAGAAAGCTTGGCAGGTAAGCACTGCCCTCCGTGCATTATGAAACCATTTAACCACATTACCCGCGGGGGCGCCGCTTCCCTTCAGATACAGGGACACAAAGAGCGACCGACCATCTCTTTCATCCATCAGAGCGAGAGAGAGGGAGGGAGGGAGAGAGAGATGAGTGGAAGGGGTAACAATACGTCCTAAGTATCTATCTATATGAATGATGCAGTTATTATTAATGTCTGGTGATGCTCCGAAGTTAGGCAGCTCGCTGCTGAGATGGAATTCAACCACATTCCCTGATTTCTTTTTTTTTCCCCCTCTCTGTCCAGCCCTCCCACACACTCGCTCCCGTGCGCGCACATCCACACGCACACACAGACATACACACATTACACGACCCCCTCCCTTTCTCTCCCGTCTCCCTTTTCTACTCTTCTACAACAAATATGGCCGCTAAATCGGATGGTGCAGCCGTCTCCTTGCAAAACGAAACACCGCCTGTGTGCCTGCCAGGTCCCGAGCAACGTTCGCCACAGCCCCATCACGCCGGGAAGCGGTACTCGGTTCTGGACTGCTGTTGGACACTCTGTGCCCTTTTGGTCTTTTTCTCGGACGGGGCCTCCGACCTGTGGCTGGCCGCTGACTATTTCCTAAGGCGGAACTACTGGTGCTTCGCCCCGACGCTGGTTTTTGTGGTGGTCCCATCCTTGGTAGTTCAAGTGCTCAGCTTCAGATGGTTCGCCTATGATTTCTCTGACACCAATGGAAGCGATACGGCTGCAGCCGCGGTGGTGGCGGCGTCTGGTGCGGAGAGCCATTTCAGCACCAAGGGCAGCGATCAGCGGGGCGCTGGCCGCTCTGCTGCGGCTGAGGCGCTCCCTGCCACCGGCACTCGAACCAGGGCACAGAACTGCTGCAGAGCTTGTGTGTGGCTCTTCCAAAGCCTGGTTCACATCTTACAGTTGGCTCAGGTCTGGAGGTAAGATCTCACTGCCTTCCACCGACAGGTAGCGCGTACAAAGCCCGGGGAGCTAATTTTGGGGACTCAGACGGATCCTAGACAGGAGATTAATTGCATGTGCAGCCACATCACAATGTTTGCTGACCCCACTTCAGTTTAGAAATCCTGCCGGGGGAAATTAGAGTTTAATGTGGATTCTAGCAAGTATTTGTCCGATTATATATTAAAGTCAGTTCATACAAATGGTGAATGCTGTAATTTGATACTCTTTTGTGACTAGCTTCCCTCTGAAGTGTAGCACACCCACATAAAAACGTGAATGGGAGAACAAGTCCTGAAATGTGTGTGAAGCGATTGGTGTTGTATTAGATCTAGTCATTTTGTACAGCCATCACGGGAGAAAATTAATTAGGTCTATCATTCATCACTAATCACAAGGGGAGCTATTTAATGGCGATATAATGTCTAGTCTCCTCGGTAATATTTCATATCTAGGTCATGTTATACGACATGACTGTTCGTGCTGTATTTTTTCGAGAAACTTTAGCTGAGCCTAAAACAAACACACACACACAGTGCAGGTGATTAGGTAAGACTTATTTCCCTTCGACACAATTTCCGTCCAATATTTCCTGTTGTCTCGTGCCAGTTCATCATCTCCGAGGTGGGGGTGGGGGATACGGTTGCCCCTCCTCCTCATCTCTCGAGCTTCTGGGTCAATAATCTCCCGGAGAGAAAAGTCGACTCATCTACTCATTCAATCTGTCAGGCGGCAATCGCCTTACACACACACACACACACACACACACACACACCCATTGTCTTTTGAGCAACGGGAAGTGTGGACATAGCGTTTGAAGCTTAGGGAAGTTTCATAATATAGTCTACGAGTTGGAGTGTTACACGGGTGAATCACAGTTTTCTCTCTCTGTTCGACATTTTGTTTTTATAAATCGCAGTCCCTTTGTTATCTGAACGTATTATGTATTAATTTAATGGACATCTGTATGTATTCTCTTTTGGTGTGTACGTTGCATCTTTGATGGATACACGGTACACCTATACCTCTAAAGCTGTATAACTGTACTCTAGACCTTCAGATTTACATCGCAACTTCTTCCACATTTATGACTAGCAGGCCATATAGGAGCAGAAACTGTTTACAAAATCAGTTAAATGACCTCCTTAAAAAAAACTCAAATTCTCAGAACTTAGAGCTCACAAACTTTCCAAAGTAATGAAACTTGTCCATACCCTGGCCACTGACTGGACAGCACAATTATGTTCTCTCTGCACTGGATTTTGGCGTCTGCTTGCTGGGAATTGGCTTCTTGTTGGGGTTGTTCTGTGTTCATCTGCCATGCATCCCCAAGGACTTGCTTGACTGCCTGACCCTGATCCTTAGTGCCTGCTTGCTGTGTAAATATGGGCCAACATGCTTGCTTGTGTTCACTAAGTCATACCCTTGACCCCTGGTGTTGGATAAA
>CM059270.1:19617345-19619845 GCA_030347295.1 Setipinna tenuifilis
TGCTAAGATTTCCATCTGAGGGGGATGGGTGTCAGATCCCTGTCTGTCTGTCTGTTGTTGTTCATCTTCGTCTTCTTGTTTTTGCGTTCACAAACACACAAAGAAAACAGACCACATAGGTCAATGTAGCGTACATTTCTATGCAAACAGTTGCTTTGTTGGTGGATGTGACAGGTGTTCGCTAACTGTTAGCATTTCTTTATGGTCAAATTTGTAGCAGACACTCAGGTAACAAATCAACAAATTTGCAAATGAGAGACAGATGAAGACAAAATGCTGAAAACACTAAACACTATTATCTGACACCCAGACTGTTTTTTTTTGTTTCCCTGCTTGCCTCCACACATAATTTAGCAATTAGGCTACCACAAAAACAAGTTTAATGCTAATTCCCCTCATGCTGTTTACAAGTCATAGGCTATTAACTTTGCTTGTGGTATGAGTCACCCGCCTAAAGGCTCATAGGAATAAAAGTGTTTGTGGGATTCTCCCCTTTTGTTCCTGTTTAGTCATTTCCGTACCACAGAACATAAAGGGAAATTAGTTTTCATACTGGTGACAGCCCACCGTTGACAGCCTGTTGTCCTTTATGACAGAGAGAGAGAGAGAGAGAGTCAGTGTGCACAATTGTGGAAAAAGGGAGGTTCAGGCCGAATGAGTGAGTGACAGAGACACAGTGGAGGAGAAAATGGCAGGATGAAAGACAGGCAGGGAGAGAGCATTTTTCACAATCCTCGTCGGCTGTGAATAATACTGTCAATCTTCACTTGAGGTCCCTCAATAATCTGCTGTCAACTTGTCTTCTTTGAAGAGCAGAGCCAAATGACTTCCCTCCATTGTGAGAGAGGAGACAGTGCAGTGTGGTGTGAAACAGCTCAGTGCAGAGAGAAAGAGCACTGACTGTAGACATGGGTGCTTTATAAAACCCTATATGGCCATATGTTAAAAATATGCACTCATATGCATTTATTATCATCATTAGTGTATGCATTTACAGTAGTTAATGCATGTCATTTACAAAGTGTATACATACACAGAATGTTGCTTATTTTAGTTCAGCTAAATGAACACATTGTTCCTAATGTTAAAAATAGATATGCACATACTCATATGCAGTTATATCATTAATGTATGTATTTACAGTAGTTAATGGTTACAAAGTCTATGCATACAAGAAATGTTGCCTATTTTAGTTCAGCTAAATGAACACATTGTCCCTAAAGTACCATGTAATATCTCGGTACATGTAGTGCCATTTTATTAAGTGGACATTGAGTGTAATTTCACTGTAAATGTAGTATCATTTTATTGAATGGACATCGAGTACCATTTCAATGTCCGGGGTGTAGCCTTGACCACTACATGGCCTGTATCATTGCTAGTGGGCAGTGCTTTTATAAAACCCCACAAAAGGACTGATGTGAGGGGACAGTTTTTCTGTGCCGTGGGCTGAGCAGGGGAACACAAAGCCTACATGACAGCTTGGAGCGCGGTCAAGTCAGCTGGCCCCACGCCAGGGAGTGCTGTACCATTTATCCCAGGTGGTCAGTCTGGCAGTCTCGCAGAAAAAAAGAGAGAGCCGCACATTTCTGACCTGAAGCTATGGCAGATTGTTTAGTAAAGGCCAGCTAACAGGCGGGCAGCTTTGAAAAAGGTCTGTGCAACAGTCTTGAAATGAAATGATTTCCCTAAAGGGTGCTGACAAAACTGACAAAAAGATGAAAACCATCAGGATTTGGTGCAAATGGCCTCTTTTAAATGTAACACACAGCTTTAAAGACATCACTTCTTGTGTTCCATCACAAATAACCAGTTACCCCAAACTGCAGACTATTTATACCTAACAGCCTGACGAATGTCAATCTATTAAAAATGTCTTAGAACAGTGAGGATAGCATTTAACTTCTTGGCATTTTAGGTAAATTGTACTGAATAGAAAGACTTTTTAGAAAACAATTGAGTGTAGGAACTGAATTCAGTGAGCTCATCTTCCTGGTGTAGTCTCTTCCTGATTCTCTTTCTGAGTCAGTCCACACATTATAATAATTCACATTACTCATTCTTTCTCATCCTGTCCATCATTAATTTCTTATATTTCTTAGGTGTGTTCCTATCCATTATCTGCTGCTACTGCAGCCAAAAGCTTTAGAAGCCTCAGAAATGAGTATCAGTGAAATAAGAGCTGATGACCACAGTGTTACACTTCTGGGTTATACTCTATCTCACCAGAGGTGTCAGTCCTGGCTTCAGTAAGTAAAAACTCTGCCACATATTTGGTCTTACCATTTTGTGAACCAGCTGAATCTAAGTAACACAAAATAATCAGGTAGGTCGGTCGTTGAAAGAATTAACCTGTTAGAATCACCAACATTCAAACATGAATACATAGCAGGGTTTCTTTTACTTTCTGAAGCTGATGTTCTGCTAAGCTCAGTGTCTTTGTTGAGAAACCCCCAACCTCCCCCGACGACGCTTCCATGGTAACCCAACTCGATAAGCA
>CM059270.1:19622345-19637345 GCA_030347295.1 Setipinna tenuifilis
ATGATAATGGTGCTCTGCATTTGGAGATATTACTGCCTTGGGATAATTTGGGGGGGGTAAGTGGGCTGGGATGGAAGATGGCTGGGAGTGGGGGAGGACTTTTTGAATCAGGATAGATGCATGCTGCTTTCTAACTCCTTCAAATTACCTTTGTAACAAATGCATACACGATATTCTATTCACAGTGCATGTGTCCTTCAGGAGAAAAAAAAATACTGTGAATAACTTACACTCTCAGAAATAATGTGACAAGAGGGGTACAAATCTGTATATTACGTAAGGTAAAATCAGAATTAATATACCCCCAAAGGCTAATATTTGGACTTCAAGGTCTCTTCAGCGCTGGTGAAGGTAAAAACTAGTTGTAAAACAGTGGTTAAAAGGTACAATTATGTGCGGTTATGTCAGTGTGACAAGCTTTGTACCCCTAAAAGTATAATTCTGTACCTTCTTTTCTGAGAGTGTACTGCTAGCGATGAACCAATGATGGTAGTCTATGTGGTATGTCAACATGGCAATACACTGCTGCAATACCATACTGCCATGTCGAACTAGCAAATCAGTTGCTTGTTGCTTTGAGGCACCTGCTCTGGTCTAAAAAGACATAAACCATTTTAAAAGTAACAGCAGTCTGAGGTGCAATGTCACCATTCAACTGATACAATGGGGGAAATAAGTATTGTATACATTTTTCAAATTGGACAAAATGGGAAAACATGTTGGTGTTTACTTATTTCCCTGACTGCTTAATCATTTGTTAGATTTCTCAGCAGCATGATGTCAGGCAGCCAGGCAGTTGGATGTCGCTATAATCATCTCTAGTGACGTGTTACTACGAATGAACATGACAATGTCATATACTATCAATCTCAGAGACTGAAGCTGCTGCCTCAGGAAGCACGCCTACTGTACAGGTCATTCATCCTCTTCCCTGTTGCGTGTCAGTTAGAGTTCCACATAGAAGAATCCTGCTTCAGAACAATGCTTAGAAGTGTGATACTTCCACTTTGTGACAGGTCTCTCCAGGATATTGTTTACAGAATCACTGTCCACACTGTCCGCACCCCAATGACCCTGGTCTGTTTTGGGCTTATGGTCACAATAGCAACATGTCACGACTAGCTACACTACATACTGCATTCAGAGATGCACAGAATGGCTTTAGTACATTTCAGACACATACTGTATGTTTACCTGTAGTTTCAAGTTCCTATCAATTACTGACTGGACGACTGAAAAAAAAATGGTATCCAAACAATAAACAAAACAAATAAATGCAATGCATACGTTTCCTGTCTTTCAGTAAAACCGATCTGCAGACACATATTGTTTGATTCTACCTCTTTTATATGACTTTCAGTCATGAGCTAAGACAAAAAAAAACTGATAATGAATGTTATGTAAAAGTGTTTCACGGTGGGACAAGTCGTGTCTAATTAGAGAAGTGAAGGAAATGCCTGCAAATTAACTGTGAATAATATTTCAGTTCATGTGTTCTGCAGGTGTATTTTATGAATTCTCATCTAGACATTTAGCACTATTCTTGGGAAGACTGCTAGACATGATCGTTAATGTGAAACCCCATCAGGTAATGTGCGTTAGTTTCATCTGGTTTTTACATTGTGTAGCTCAGGGTATATACACGTGACTCATTATTACAATTGGGTCTTCAGCACGCTGGTCTCCCAGGGCCATTTTGTAGGAAAGAGAGACATTTACTGCATCTTATCTAGAGTGACAGCAGACCTCAGGATCTAATTAGGGAAGTGGCCAGCAGGCCATGACTCTGAAAAGGCATCTAATGTGGTCTGATCCTACTGATCTCTCTGGCCTGTAATTGGCAGGGTGAGGATCAGGGGTTGCTGCCAGCGAGGGTAAAAAAAAATAGGACTATTCTAAGAGCCCTGAGCATTGACAGGGGGCCCTTTGCGGGCACTAATAATATAGTTATTAATAAAAAAGGGGGCCGAAAACGATGATATTCTTTTGATAGGATCCAAAATTTCCCGTGGTGAGGATCACTGCTCCAGTGTAATGCCTCTGTTCGTACCAGGCTACATTTTCTGAATTTTAGATTTACCCTTCTCCATGAACCTGAGCTTGTAATCTATGACATACAATCACAGGATTTTAATAACACTGACTGGGCTTTTGAGAGACCTGGCAAAGAAATCAACTGCTGACTAATGTCACGACTGAAAAAAAAGTTAACAGTGCTAGCCGAGGGGTCTTCAATCTGGGTTTGCTGGTCAGATGGAGGTGCCGTGTTACAGTCAGACAGGAAGCTGATCAAATATTCATGACAGTTTGAGAAACTCGTGAGAGCCTTCAAGTGCCAGCTCCTCTCGTCGTCTCAGGCTAGTCTGCTCCTCCATCTTGATTTGACTTTGAAGATTGACGCACTGATTTAATTCCATCTTTGTTTGTGCACAGGTTTGAGCTGATATCTCAATACTCCCTTTCCTTTTCACTAATATATTTGAGATTTTTTAATGCTTTATCGTGTAATTTAATAGCCTAAACCATAGTTATTTTATAAACCACACAACAGTCAACAGTCACTTACAAAGGATAATGCGTAAACTTTAAAAACCAAGCTACCCTTTTTGTAGAAAATATGAGATCATAAACAACTTGCCAACATACTGTCTCATAACTCCAAGAATAAGTGCACAGGATTAAATCTGACACATTTATCACATAATAAAATAGGAAAGAATTGAGTCCTGTGAACCATTTAAAGGTTATTTCCTTTTTTGGTAACAATGTAGAGTTACATCTTTGTCATAAAATCTCCCTCGTGAAAGCGTCATGTTCTCCTCGTGTACTGGTATTTCAACACCTCTTTTTGTGAAATCTGGCACTCAGGCTGTTTTTCTCTTCTCCACCTCTCTCTCCCTTTCCCAGGCCTCTCCGCCTCTGCGTCTCTGATCTCCCTGTCCTGGATGATGGCTTCTTACCAGAAGGCGCTGCGGGACTCCCGCGATGACAAGCTGCCCATGTCCTACAAGGCGGCGGTGGTGCAGATGCTGTGGCACCTCTTCACGGTGGGCGCCCGCACCATGGCCTTCGCCCTGTTCGCCTCCATCTTCCAGCTCTACTTCGGCATCTTCATCGTGGCCCACTGGTGCGCCATGACCTTCTGGATCATCCAGGGCGAGACGGACTTCTGCATGTCCAAGTGGGAGGAGATCATCTACAACATGATGGTGGGCATCATCTACGTGTTCTGCTGGTTCAGCGTGCGCGAGGGCCCCACGCGCTGCCGCCTGGCCCTCTACAGCGTCATCGTGCTGGCTGAGAACGTGGCCCTGACCGCGGCCTGGTTCCTCTACCGCGGGTCGCGCACCACGGACTTCCACGCCGTGGTGGTGGTGTGCGTGGTGGCCTGCAGCTACGCCCTGGGAACCTTCTTCATGTTCGTCTACTACTGCCTGCTGCACCCGGACGGACACGTGACGGGCGGAGCGCTGGGGTGCTGCATGGAGGAGTCGGCCGTAGCACCCATGATGGAGACCGAGCCGGTGTCGCCAGCCTCCGGCCCACCTCCGCCCGACCTGGTGGCCAGCCCTCCCAGGACTCTGCAGAGGACTAAAGGTGGGGATCAGGGTCAGGGTGGAGGGGACGGGGGAGGAGGGGACGTCTTTCAGGTGCGTCCGCCTCCGGGTGCCACCCGCACCCCTGCCCAGCGCCTCACGCCCAGGACAGAGGGGCCGGTGATCCGCATCGACCTGCCCAGGAAACAGTACCCGGCCTGGGATGCCCACTTTATCGACCGCAGGCTGCGCAAGACCATCCTGGTGCTGGAGAGCGCCGCCCCGGTCACCCCCAGGATCCAGTACCGCTGCCTGGGCACGCCCAAGGAGCTCATGGAGTACGAGACCACAGTGTGACTGACTGACAGACAGGCCTCTCTGTCGCCCTGTCAGCCTCCTGCTGGCTCCGCTGTGGTTTGTTGCCACCACAGCACGCCAGCGTGTAGGCCCCCCGACCCTGAGGGGAGAATAGGAGGAACGAAAGCAATAGGGCGGGGGAGGGGCAAAATGAAGGTTAGTCCGGTCTGTAAGCTAACACTAAAATATGGGACAGGGTGCAGCTGACACACAATGACTAGAGTGGCCTACAGTGTGTTGTGCTGTGTGGGAGGACATTGTTTTGATGCACCAACACATAGTTGGGGTATACTTGTGAAAAATACTGATATCTGTGGGATCATATGGTCAGTTGTCAAATCTTGGTTCTGCTTGTGCAACCCCAGTTGGAATTTTTCGAGTAAGGGGTGTTCTAAAAAAAATGTTAAAAGTAGATCTTACATGGTGGTGTTGTAGGTTAAGAAAAAAAGCCATTGTGAAAAAAAAACAGATCTTGGATGTTTAACACTAGTCTTGTGGCAGCTAGTGTCAACAGCCATACACCAGAAATATGCTCTCTGACAAACCTCACTGAGTGAGGCTTCAAAGTTATCTCTCATATTATGTCATAAATGTGGAAGCACAGGATTATCGAATAAGGCCTTATGAAGTCCTTGTACAAGGCGCCTCTTGCAATGTGTTGTTATATAAAGAAAGCACACATACAGAACAAAGGCAGCTGCCAGAACTTCAGAGTGGAGTGAAGTCCTGGCAGCCAGGCTCATGGTAAGCCGATTTGGTGTTGATTTGTAGTCACGTTTCCCAGGGGAAGTCCCGGGTATTTAGGAGGCTGGAATGTCACAGGAAAGTTTCCTCACGCGGTCCACTCAGCCATTGTGTCTTCATACAGGCCTCAGTAAAACCTCAACAGCTCAACTCTGGAGGTGCATCATCTACCAAGCTAGTCTCAACATAACCCGTGCATAGAAAGTGTGTTAGCCTGATAGCAAGCTAGATTAAAGATAAGCAACGTTAATTTTGCCTTCAGACTAGCCTTTAACGTGTTTAATCATAGACCACACAAATGAAACCTCTTGGGAGCACATGAAGTACATGCCCTTAGGCAGGTACTTGGTTGTCCCAGTGAAAGTTCCGTGAGATTTTTCTTTTGGGCCAGCCCGCTGTATGGAGACACATGCCAATCGTGAAAGTGCCGTGAAATCACCCTGAAGTTCCCACAGTGAAAACGAGGCTTACTGACTGGGTTACTGGCAGGGTTACTGATACACAATGCTTGGTAAGACATTTAAAGATGAACAGAATAGTCTGAGTTGTGAACTAACCTGTCTTCTGTAGTAATGCAGATATCAGTGTATGTTTACATGTTTACATACAGTTGTTGTTTTTTTTGTTGTTGTTGCTTTTTCGGACAAGCCTCAGGCTTCTCCATAAAGTTTGCCTTCAAGTTTAAGCAGTGTATTCATGTAAGTCCAAAAAAGAGCTGTGCAATAAAAGAAACAAACAAAAAAACATTTTGCAAAAGTGAAATACTGCTACCATAGTTTTAAGAAGTAGGGTTATTACCTAAGAGTAATGCTGAAGTTCTGTTTCAGGATCTTTCAGTTTAATTTCCTGGTTTTGTTTTGACTTTTGTTTAAGATCATATGACAATGTAAAAAATAAGTGGCTCTTGTGAATAAGACTAATGAATAGCCAGTAGGTGTGCTCATCTCTCCATTGCTTGCTTCAGTCCATGTGTCAACTTCATGCATACAAGTCAAAAAATAAAACCAGTGCTTTTATTGTACAGGCACCGGAATGTGCCACATTGGTTTTGCATGAACTCAAACTCATGACAACATTTCCTTCGCCACATTTGGAAAGTGAAGAAAATGTGTTTGTTTTTTTTTCCCCTCTCCTTGGAATACAACTTTAGGGAGTATGTTTTAACAGGTGGAAGGTAGAAATGAAAGTGATAGTTTCTAAGAGATAATGTGTTGCTGTTGTTGCAGTTTTGCTTTCATGTTCCAACCTACCTTAGAAAGACAATGCAATACACTCATGATGATAGGTACAGACGCCATTTTACACGCAACCTGTGCAGACCTTTGTAACAGTGCTGAGGAGCGATGACTGGGCTTCTTGTTGGTGCTAACTATTGGGCCCACTGTCCCACAGTTTAGCCTCATTTGTACTGTCCCATAGGAAGATAGTCAACACATTCCACTTGATTTGTGCCGGACTTTCAGATCCACAAACTAATATGAAGCCTTAACCCATCATAACAGATCTGACTGTTGCTACTGACAGCAAAATGAAACTGAGAATTTTAGTGATGGTGTTCTTGGAAAAATAAATAAAAGCAATGTGTTTACTGGCTTTCTGGCCAAACAACTTCATCTGATTATGGTATTATTTGACTGTTTTTTTCCTGCCACTGAAAATATCATGAAAGCCTCTGTTAAGCCTTAAGGGAAATAATCTCATGCTGGGGTGTTAAGACAACATATCTGAGGAACAGGAAAAACAGGAACTAACTTTTCATCTCAGCTACACTTTTCTTTTAAGAACCAAAATGATATTTTTTCTCTGAATGGATTAAAAAGCAAAAGCGAGTTAAGTATTTCACCAGACTATCCTGTTACATGTTGTATGCCTGTAGCACTGTGGACTTGTAGCATATAGTTTGTGAAAATGCTCTGTGGATACATAAAAACTAGCATCCCCATCCACCACCATGACTATCATTGCACACAGGATACACACGCATGCATGCACGCACGCACGGACGCACAAACCATGGATAGAAATGAACTCCAGCCACCAGTCAAATAATGGTAGCATAGGAAAGTGGCTGGTCAATTTTGGAGACAAAATAATAATTTACTCTTCAGTGGTGGTGAATTTTATCATTTATTTGTCATTGGCTGGTAAAAGTTCACATTTTGCAAAGGTGACCCCTGACACACACACACACATACACGCGCAAACACACACACACACACACACACACACACACACACACACACACACACACACACACACACACACACACACACACGCACACACACACACACACACACAAAGGCCAGCTTTGTGTGATCTCACATTGATGTAACAGTCATTACATAATTTTCACCACAAGCCAGACATGCCATTAGGCTCCTCTGTCCAAAGCCAACACCACTGCCCTGTTACCACATCACGACCTCCAGACCTCCTTCCTCACCTCCTACTCCATCACCACATGCTACAAGGTCAGGCCATCTGCAGCTTAGTTCCATGTAGGAACAACTGATAGCTCCACACTTATCAAACTATTTAAAGTGTGGCTCTGTGAAAGACAATTAAATTATCAACATAAGCAACATATGGTAACAACAAGACTAAGTCAGATGTTAAATTACCTCTGTGTGTGTGTGTGTGTTTGTGTCTGTGGGTGTGGGTGTGTGCTTGTGTGTGGGTGTGGGTGTGGGTGTGGTTGTGGGTGTGGGTGTGTGTCTGTGTTGTTTGTTTGCCTCTGTAACTGTGTGTGCATGTATGTCTGACAATGCAAATTAGAGATTCTGAACAAGTAGAGACAGCAACATGATTGTTGACTGAAATGCTATGAGGTCATGAGCAAAGGTTGCTAAACACTCAGCTCAACAAAACTACAAAGAAAACAGACTGTTCATCCTACGTTCAGATAAGAAGCTAAATCAGATTGCCTAGAGAAAGACTATGAAATCACAACAAGGACAGCCAGCAGCCCAGTTTAAATGGATAATAAAAATGTTATCATAACCGCTCTAGTGTCTCTCCACCTTACCTCCCATGTGCTTGAATAAAACTGACAGTTGCTAACTAGCTTAGACGTAAAAAGAAACATGTGGCTTTGCTGTCAGCATGGTCTGAATCAGGGGTGGAAATTTACATCAGCCAAATACTGGTAAAATATAAATGGGGTAGCCGTCGGACACAAAAGATTTATAGTTGTGTTGTTGGTAAGTATTTTTTTCAGTTGGGGTATTCAAATTACACATGAACAGGGCTGTGCTTCCTCTTATAAATACTGTCACAGAGACATATGGAAGGACAGCACATAACAGAAAGGACTAAAGCCGATTTGTATTCCTTGAACATTGACCTATATAACATACATAACTAACTCCACACAGTTGATCCAACCATTGTGTGCCAGCTGTTGTGTATAGTAAAATAGCCTATGCCTTATGCACCGGACGAGGTGACCGGTTACAAAAGAGGATATAGATTTTTTTTTAAAAATAGTCAGATACTCTTTTAATCCCTAGAGTAATGATTCTTCCGTGTTTCTGACCCACCCATGAGCAATGAACACACATTAGAAGCAGTAAGCAATGAACACACACACACACACACACACACACACACACACACACACACACACACACGCACACACACACACACTCACACTACACACACACACATATGTGACCACCCAGGAGGCATTCACTTACGCCGTGGCATTGTGAACATTTCGAGGTAAGTTGCCTTGCTCAGGGGCACCTAAGTTGTAAATGTAATCACTTGGGGCTGTTTTGTTGTCTGTTTTAATTTGATACATTTTATGGATTTATGGACATGGATTTTTGGTTAATAAACTGCTGGGCATTTCAGAAAAGAAAGACCAGAGCAGAATCATGTAACATTCACCTTCTGCATAAGTCAATCCTTTGCATCTCCAAATATTGTATATAAGGCTGTTTATGTAGGCCTATAACCACAGTTATAAGAGGATTGTTGCTCATGCAGTTTAACTCATTTTTCTGGCAGTTCTAAATGACGTGATTTAAAAGCCATCATGTTTTCACATGATTTTAAAGACTTTTCCTCTGACAGGTTTTAAAATGTTTTCATGTATCCCGCGGTAGACATAGTAATGACATATTTGTTAAATATGTATGAACAGGAGCCAACAGCCAATCACCTTTCAAAAAATACGAAATACATGCATAATACAGAAATTTTGACCAATAAGCAGATCGTGGGCGTGGACAAGACCTCTAGCCGGCTTCATCTCTGTCTGTCTGCGTTTGAACGTATGTCTTCAGTCTCTAGAATGGCGGCCGCAGCTTGCGGTCCACGCTGTAGTACAGGCACAAACGCTACCAAATCGCACAAAGTACAGCTACGGAAAAGTAAAGACTCACGTCGTAGGCAAGCGGCACTTTTGTTTCTAACCAACATATCATTAGATGGAAAACCAGTGTATCCTTTAAACAATGGTAACCAGTGTCCGAGAGCCACCGAGCACCGAAGTCAGGACGCCGGAGCAGCGGTCGGACCGTTGTCGACAACAAGCAGCTACGGAACCTTCACCCAGCTGTCAACCTCAGTTAGCGGGGGCGTTACTACTCCTTTGCCGAGGACTAACACCTTTCCACCTGCTTTGTTTTTGGCATCGCATGGGATTGGGGGCAACGTCAGTGAGAGCTTGTTAGAAGGCAGCGGCAAGACAGACCCTTTGTCATCTCAGGGATCCCCTCTCTCCCCGACCTCTGGACCCCAGAATCCCCTTCTGGGAGCTAGCAAATCGCCTACTCTGACATCAGTTCAGAGTTGTAACTTTATGTCTCCAGATAACCGTCAAAGGTAGGTAAACTGTCAACAGATGGTTTAGGCCCAACTGTTTCCTGATCGTGTCACAAACCAGTTATCCCCGATATTCTTTTTTAATGTCTAGGCTTATCACATGTTGAAATACGCTTAAAGCTATAGCTGCTAGTGAGCTAGCTAGATACAACGTCTGGTGCAGCGGCTTTTCTTTGTTTGTGCTGTCAGTGACGAATGCTGTGTGGCGGCATGTTGCCAAGCTGTGACAATATTTTGATGCATTATTAAATAACCATATCCAGTGATTTTTATATTATTTTTAATTAACTCGATTGCTAATTTCTTTTTTCTTCTAGCGTTGCCCGTGACTTGGCGATAACTTACCCTAAGTGTAAACAAGTGATCCGGGTTTCCTTTCAGTTAAAATACTAAATTCGATTACCTTGCCAGCTATCGGTACGTGGTCAAATCATTACCGTACTCACGGACAGCCTTTGTAGCCTAATAAAATCGTATCTTGTCTGTCCAAACGTAAACAGATTAATGCTTAGTTTCGCTTGGTACCACATTCGACAGGTAGTTTCCGTTTCCCTGTTGTGTAATTAAATTGGCAGAGATGTAAGCTGCTTATTAAACCAGTCAGTGGAGATGCCGTGTGTGCGCGACACATTGCTGTAACATGCAATCTCATGCCGTCTCTTGTGTGACCTTGGAGTATATTTTTTTTGCTTTTGCGTGTGTTTGTTGTCAATTCCTCATTTTCACAAGTGTTAGAGATAGCGTCTGAGATTTCAGAGATGCAAAACGTAGGCTGTCACCCCGCAGCTTGTACCGTTGTTACATTCATAGTATACCGCTTCCCCCCTTACTGTCATAGTCCTGTCAAACCAGATGAGACCTAACCCGAGGTTAAGTTGACACAATTCGCTCTTTGTCAGTGTCATGCACGTTCACCTCATAGTAACTCTTTCCCCGAATACGCTTATAATTTCTTAGCAAACAAATCTGGATGTAATTTAGGCTGTGGAACTCTTGACAGAAGACTTCTGATCAACATACCATGTATAAATAAATAAATATATTAACTTAAAAATAGGTAAATACCCATTTGCCTTAAATTAAGAGCAGCAATCTCCCAGTAAATTGCTATAGTAATAGTAGCAATATATATATTACAGAATGTGTTGATAATGCTTGCAAGGGCATCGGCACATCCACCTGTTCAGCAGGTGCTCCATAAAGGAAGCAAGCGGTCATTATCCTTCAGCGTGGCTATAACGACTGGGGATTCTGCTGCTGGATGCTTGGTTACCATTATTTCGGTTCGCTGACAGTGGGGTCTGTTGTATAAGGCTCGGTTGTTCAGTTGTGTCCTTGCATTCCCCTTTGATTAAAGAAAATCAAATCAGCTTTAAGGTCACAGTTGTCAACCTTTGGCTTCTGTCCCTAACTGACTAACCCAGCAACCTGGTTTCCAAGTATGCAGTACCCGGATTTACACATATTATGTAAGATGTTCCCCTTACTGTTTGGTCTGTTTGACTGTTGGACCTCCAACTCATGTGAGGCATGGTCATCTTCCCCTAATGCGTATAGGCTGGTTCTTAAATTCTGGGGAAGAACAAAGGAAAACGCAACACCGCTGTTCGTCTGTTTAGAAAACAGTGTGTGGCTTTTTGTTTGTTTCACCGAAGATGTTGGCTGGCCATTGATATAGCAGCACCAAGGGGTCCCCTTTCTCTAGTGTTAGTTCTTTAACTTTTACTTTGCACTCTGGGTTATGATAGCCAGCCAACAGCTTGGTTGTCTTTTAATAGAGTGGTACTTTCTGTGGCTACCAGTTCCCCAGCAGGAATAGTTTGAGGTCAAACCTTCTGGAGAAACCTGTTGACTGTTACCTCGGGCAAGTTGGTTACCTTTTTTTATCTGATTTTGTGTGTCACCCTCACAGTACAAGAAACCCGCCAAGCTCTCCTGGCTCCAGGGCAACCAAGAAAGTCCATTTCATCAAGAACATGAGACAGTATGACACTCGTGGCAGCAGGTGGGTACTTGTAGAAGTGTGTATGTGTGTGTGTGTGCGGAGGTTTGAATGGTGAAGCGTAAAAAAAAGACCCAGATTGGGTGAAACAAACACAATCCAGGGTTTGGAGAAGCAGCAGGGCACATCTCGGTCCTGGTTATGAACACAGCCCAATAAAAATACATTTACGAGGCTCTGGGAGAAGAGCTGACGCGCCCGTAAAGAGTGTTCCCCTGCCTGCGGCTGCCTGTTTGCAGTGTCTGGCACCCGCAGGCCCCCTGATGGCTCTGCCGCGGATCCCCAGCACGGTGTCCTCAGAGGTGATGCGGTGCAACAAGCAAGCAAGTCTCGCTGAGCTCCTCTCCTGATCTAATAAGTCAGTCACAAGTAATGGCCTCCTACTTACGAGTTAACTCACTTAGGATCCCTCTAACAGACTGACACAGAGAAACAGGTTAGCCCCATGCGTGCGCGCGTGCCGAGCAAACCCCTCCTCCTTCCAGAGAATTGAATCAACCCTTTGATAAGAATCAAAACGCCGGTGAGAGACAGGTCGTCTGAAAATAGCAACACGGCACCACGTCGGAGCAAGGAAAAAGGGCTAAAGTGAAATGGAATATGGCCCCCACCCACCCACCCCCCCTTCCACCCTGGTTTTCCCAACTAGAGTGTGGTGGGACTGAACGCGACTGAAGGGAATCAATGTGAGCCTGTGGGGTCTTCCCCCGTTCTTGCTCACTCATTCACGTCTGACCTGCTTCTGTGTCTTTCTCAAGTGCTCCAGTTATTCCATGGACAGTCAACAACCCACCCCCCCCCAGCCCCCAGCCCCCTACACATACAGTACTCTAACTAAACACACACAACCCACCCCCCAGCCCCCTACACATAAGTACTCTAACTAAACACACACACAACCCACCCCCCCAGCCCTCCCTACACATACAGTACTCTAACTAAACACACAAACACACACACACACACACACACACACACACACAACACATCCCCCAGCCCCCTACACATACAGTACTCTAACTAAACACACACAACACACGCTAGCTGGTGGGTGACCAACCTCGCTCTGATTGAACGTGACATAAATGTGTCGGTTTGAAATTAGGGTGTGAAACACGATGTCGTCAGCTGCAGCAGCAGCAGCGCTATTTGCAGACTGTAAGGGTCTCCCCCTTTGGTCATAGATGGGCTCTCCGATTTATTTGTTTGTCAGTGGGCCACGCAGAGCCATGTGTACGGCACATGGTCTTAGACACTCGAGCTTGAGTACTTCAACCCCGTTTTATCTTGAAAAAAATAAATATTGTTTAAAGCCCAGCTGTGAAAAGCTGGAACTGGCAATTGTAGTGAGTCACACACACGTGTACACAAAACACACCCACAGTTTCTTGTCTGTACAGTTCACAATGTTCACAGTCCAATGTGTCCCCTTTGGTGCCCTTGACTGGTTTGTTTATTCTTTCTTTCATTCATTTATTTCTTTCATTCATTCATTTGTCATCAAACGGTGGGCCTACTGTATGACATAATTTTGTTTTTGTCAAGGACACTCTGATGTTCCGAGTCCCATCTGGACAGATAGCCTATTACAGTAGTTCCCAGATTAGCGTGTGGGTGTAATTGTATAAGACCCTTGGTGTGTGGGTGTGGTGGCCGGTGACTGTTACGTAACCAGTGTCCGCGGAGCTGGCCGGACCGGGTTGAGTCCGTGTAAGAATTAATTTGGTACTTCTGGCAGCTGGTGTTTGGGTGAGAGATGCTTGGAAGTTGGCAGGGGTGACGGGAACTGAGTGTGTGGGGCAGCCTGAGGAATGGGTAGGTCTTCAACTGTGTGTCAACATGCTCTGATCTGAGAACAGGCTATGACAGTGCTGTGATGCTTGAGTGTGGTTTTCTTTTTTGCATAGTTGCTGTTGGTATTGCTGCATGTCCTTGTGCAGTGAAGCTACACCAGGCTACACGGGAGAGAGCCACTGTGATGTTTTGTGTGTGCTGTTGTGGTGTGGATGCATCAGCTCATCTAACAGAGAAGGAATGACGCTGTTTGTTGTTTTGTCTGTACATGTACGTGCTGTCTGTGTTTGGTGTGTGTGTGTTTGGTGTGTGTTTGTGTGTGTGTGTGTGTTCTGCAGGATTGTGCTGATATGTGCCAAGCGGTCTCTGTGTGCTGCTTTCTCCATTCTACCATATGGAGAGAGCTTTCACTTCAGGTACAGAGTACACTACCAACACCACAGAACAAAAAACACCCTTACAAGATAAAAATGCAGCAAACCACACATCCACACCCAGAAACACACACACACACACACACACACACAGGCACACAGCACAAACGCCTTGACTAAAACGCAGCGTTTTGCGCTAAGGCTTGCTACAGGAAGAGGAGGAAGGAAAGCGTGGCTGATTTTCTGTGTACTCTACTAACCAGAAGTGCCTTACCTCAGAGCACCTCAGCAGAGCTGCTAACCCCAGATGAAGTTGTTTGGTGCAGGTCTTCTTCACATTGCCTGTCTCAGCTTGGCTGAGATGAGAGAACCTGAAATAACCAGAACAATCTCTGTTTCAGATGAACCCAAAACGCCAAATCGGCAGTGTTTGTTCAGAGAGGATCTGATTCAAAATCAAATATTTTTGCATGTAAAGCTGTTTTGGGACAAAAACAAAGCACAGTGGTGCTGTTATAGAAATGCACCACTGTAGCCCACCACTGTAGGTCAACATTTAGGATGAATCCCTTTGATTGGGCATTTTTGGTACCTTTTTTTGTGAAATCTCACCTCATGTGTCTTTCAAGGTGTGTGAGTGTGTGTGTGTGTAGCATGGCTGTGCAAATTCAGAAGTGAATTGAGACTGACTTTTCCATTTCAGTTTCGTTTGAGTTCAGTTATTGCGTTTGAGACAAGTATTTTGAGCTTTGGTCATAAAAACAGGATGCAGAATTGCAGTTCAATTTTGCACATCTGTGGTATGAAGAAGTCATTTTAGAACAGCCAAGTTGTAATTTTTTTTGGAGGGTTATGATTCTGAAGATGTTGATGAAAAGCCTTTCGGCTGTAACCGAGTTTTTCGTAATTGCCCTCTACAGATTTAGTGCATTTAGTTAGGATGTGCACAAACAGACATAGACTTTAAAAAAAAAAAAAAAAAAAAAACATTTCAAAATTCAGAACAGTAAATTTGGCAATGATTTATGCTGCACTTCCTTTCATGTTTTTGGCATCAATAATAGATTGATTGCCTGAGGTAGGCTTACAGAAATAACAATTTCCTTCCTCACAGTGACAGTCTTCCTAGTCTGTGTGCCTAACCCTCACTCTTTTTTCCCTTTTCTCTCTTTTACTTGTTTTTTTTCCTGTTTTTTGTTTTTATTTATTTTTATTTAATTTACTTTTCCCCCTTTGTTCTTGTCTCTGTTTTGCTATGTTTCTTTCTTTTCTTTCTTTTCTTCTTTAAATCTGTGTTTTTATTTTCCGTTACACAGTGACCCCAAGCTGGAGCCCCCGAGGCGGCGGAACTCCACGGTGGGCG
>CM059270.1:19644845-19662345 GCA_030347295.1 Setipinna tenuifilis
TTTTCACAGACAGTCTTCTGCCCGCCAGAGGACCAGCACAGCAATGTACGTACTTCAGTAACTTCTGACGTGACCTGAATGTGAAACGTTTTTTTCCTGTTCTTCGGTGACTAGACAGTGACTTGTATTTAAAACTGTGTGCGTGTGTGTGTTTTGTGTGGATGAGTCTTGTATTTAAAACTTTGTGTGTGCGTGTGTGTTTTGAGTGAATGAGTCTTGTGCTTCAGTGTGGATTGTATTACAGCTCAGTGTTTCTCAGAAAAGCCCCACTTGAGCACATCTTTGCTAAAGCACGGTCTGTTATACTGGTGATTTGGTGTTGTTGGACTTATAACTGCATTTATGGTTCCCTTAGTTTAGTTAAAAAGTACACTGTGTGGGGCGATGTACGTTTTTATTTATTTTGGACTCCTGAATATTTTAGAGCATTAGTTCAGTGTGGAGATGTCATGAGTGAAGACGATTATCTTGCTGTGATCAGGAGCAGACCATACAACCACTGTGTACCTTTTTTGTTTGTTTGTTTTTTTTTTAAAGAGATTTTGCACACAGCAGCAAATGGCTAATCCATCCAGGTTTATTCCTTTTTTAAGGTACTTATATTGTGTATCCATGGTACTTAGGCATATGTACTGTATGGAAACCCCTATATCCATCCAGGTTTATTCCTTTTTGTAAGGTACTTCTATTTTGTATTCATGGTACTGAGGCATATGTATGGAAACCCCTTGATCGCCACCTAGTGGTAGCAACGGCAATAGGCTTAGGTGAGTCTGTCAGTCATCTCTTCTGAATCTAGTCACCTGTTCTGATGTCACAGTTCTCATTGCTTTCTCAGGTACTTTTGTAAGGTTGTATTTAAGTCTAATTTATTGTTATATTATTGCGGTGTTATGCCCCTGAAAGTAACGACTGTTGGTTTGGTTTTTTTGGAAAATGGAAACAGGATCTTGTGAAAGTATCTAATACTGTGTTTTGACTAATCATGTATTTACGTGTGTATTTATTGCCAATCCCATCGTTTTCCTCTCAAAGTGACAGCGTATCATATAAAGTATACACTGTGAGCATTTTTCTGTAGTGAAAAGTGCCTAAGGATCCAATATTTCAAAAAGGACGTCAATTCATTTGCTGTTGCAATGTTCTCTGTTTACTTTTTTCTTACTTGCCTTCGGTTGCATCTGGTTCTGAGAGTGTCGTGTTGTATCGTCTTGTTGAATAACATCCACATTCTTGACCATGCAGTATCCTGCATTTTTGCTTGAGTGTTACATGTTAAGTGTGTGAAGACGTGTCAAAGGTTTTACTGCATTGGCAAGACCGAAACATGATGCTTGAACTCTGTGCAAGTACACTTTCGCAGGGAATGTAACAGAACTCTGGTTTCTATTTGTGTTTATTGTGGTGTGTGTCCAAGCTTTCTACGAAGGTCACCGCACTGTGAGGAGATTTGTGATTTTAGGTACCAAGTGTGTGTTTACATTGTGTTGCTGAAAAGCATGGAGTGTGCGTGTGTGTGTGGTCTTGTTTTTCTCCTCAGTGTATTTTTTGAAATCATCTTGTTGAGTCTGATCTGATTCTGAGCACTACTTTATTGAAGTAGAACCAATGGATGTTGTGAAGTGCTGCCATGAGTGATGCTTTTTTTGTAATTCACTCCATGATTTTCAAAAATAAATTATATTTTCTGACTGTGCATCACGTGGTCTGTGTCTTTATTTCTCAAATGTATCCTTGATTGCTGGAATAATTTTACTAACTTTAATAACAACTGTATTCTCAAATAGGTTAGCTTTCTTTGGGGCACATCACTGAACATAGTCAAAAATTACATGAGTTGTACTTAAATAACTTGTTACATTTCTTTGAACTTCACACAAGAACATGTCATTTTGTTTTGTTTCACTGATACAATTCGGGGAAAGGAAATAATTTAGGACAATAAATTAGAGAAGCCAGCTGAGGGAGAAGGAGAGAGACAGAAGGCTTTAATCTAAACTCATGTCTTCATCATCGTCCTTTTTGTCCTCTTTAGGGTCACCCTCCTGGTCCGACTTGCTTCCGTCGCTTTCCATAGCTTTTGCAAAAGCCTCTACGTCTGTGAGGAAAAGGCAAGAGTTAGTTTAGGAGATATTTAAAATGTTCAAGTATTATAACATATATTATAACATCTATAACATAGGACAGGATTCTGTTGTATGCAAGGGTTTTGGTATTGAGATGTTTAAAGCATCCCGAAAATACTGGGGCATATTCCAAGAAGGTGGTATTGGCCAATCTAACGGAGGTAAGTGATATATCTCCTAATAGAAGGGTTTTATAGCTATATTCCCCTAGCAAAACAAAACCATATTGCTCCTCCATTAGTAGATCTACCACCTTCTGAGTGCACATAAATCAGGTAAGGGACTAAACATGCTTGCTGGATTAGCCCTCCAAGCAGATAGATGTGGAGATGAACACAAACCTCCTTTGGTGGCGGCGTCCACTGCTTCTGAGGGCAGGCCGAACTGGTTCATTAGTGGACCGAGCTGGCCGGATGCGAGAGCACTGCTGAACATGCTCATAGCCTAGACGGGGAGAGAGGAACACTAGTCAGCGCTAACAATCGACAGCTGTTATTTTAAACCGAATAAAAAAAAAGGGAAGGGAGGAAAAAGATTCTGTGACATTCACATTCATGAATAAGTGGTTTAAAAAAAGACCCAAGCGTCAGTGTTCACTAGACTATCTATATTCCAGGAGTAATAGAAAACTGGGATTACATCACAAATAGAGGTACATGGGAAAGTTGATTGGATGGCAATAGCACAATAATATTGAGATCTCCTGCAAAAAAGGACGTAAGGGTAAAAATAGCCACACAATTCATATTCAAAGCCTGGTGGAAATAAAACATAAAAACAGGGCCAATTTTCTCAAGAGACACCATCAAAAAATACAGCCTTTTCCATTTCAGCTCCCTGGGTCTGATTTCCATTCCAGCAAATTTGATTGCATGCAGGTAGCCCCTCTGGCCCAGTCTCCTCACCTAGCAAATCTAATACCGGAGTGATTCTCAGCTTTTTTTTCTTGTGGAGAAAATGGGCCAGCTTTGAATCACATGGAAATATGGAATGATTTTTCTGAGCGCATAAACTGCTCACCAGTCACAGTTGGGACCGGAGTAGGTCTGCTTTGTATGCACTGGAAATCTACAGGCCTACTTCTTGGCCAGTAAAAATGCAGATTTATTTGACCAGCTGTATTTGGCCATTTTTCTTCATAGTTTAATGACAAGTTTAGTATGAATAAATCCATAGCCCTCTTGTTCGATGTCACGAATATTCAATGTTCGAGTGCTGTTAGGAAAACGATCGGGAAAAATTGGTGCAACATAGTGCCTAGACCGAATAATGAACTGGTAGCTAACACTAACTGACTGCAGCATAGAACCTAACTTTCAGTTTCATTTCCCTATGCCTCCTTTGGGTAATCTCTTTGGTTAAAGCTGCCAGGTTGCTGTTCAGTCTATGCATGTTGTATCAAATTTCTCATCTTTTCAAATTCTCATCTTTTTTTTTTCAAATCTCATTCTTTTTCTTACAGACAGCACTCGGTGACCTCAATGGATTAAGATGGCTATTCTTAATTCACACTCAACTTCTTCTTTGAGGTCTTCTCCTCCTTTCCAGGAGCTCTGCTACAGTATCTGACAGTAGAGGTTATTTTACTCTGTATGAAAGGACCAGACATCCATAACTATGGGGAGAGAATATGTTTGTGTGCATATCTTTGAGAGTGTATTAATTTGTATGTGTATGTGTGTGTATACTTTTTAAATTGCCATTATGTGTCTGTGAGTATGTAACTGTCTCAGTTGTGGGGTGCAAATGAGAATGTGTGTTATGTGTGTGTGTGTAACCGTGTGTGTGAAGGAGACTATGAGTGTCAGTGTGTGTGTGTGTGTGTGTGTGTGTTTGTGTTTGTGTTTGTGTTTGTGTTTGTGTTTGTGTTTGTGTTTGTGTTTGTGTGTGTGTGTATTTTTGTGCTGAATTGATGTTTTGCCAAAACAACCCGATCTTCACTTTGCCGGTTGACACTTGGCAGATGGTAGTGTAAGGTTGCTCTTTATGTGCCAATTAAAATGGATACACAGCCTATTAAAGTTTGTTAAAAGAGACGTTGACATGCCTGCTGGAACTGTGGTGAGGTGAGAGTGTTGTGGAGCTCGTCGGTGCTCTGCGGCAGGGACTCCCCTGAGGGCAGGTAGGGAAGGAGCCGCTGCTGGACCTCTGCGTTGGCCAGGATGGGGGCCATCACCTCTGGGGTCAACACACTCGCGAGGTCCACTGCACAGACATTACAAACACAACACAACACTCAGGCACACACACTTCACAACAATGCATGTTGAGCAGGAGTTGTCACACTAGTCTACACTAATAATCCTTTAAATAGTCTGACAAAACTCATGCTGGACTATCATTAAACCATAAATTCAAACTCTGTGACTTGTTGTGGTTAGGGTTGGGGATTGGGTTTGATTGAGGTAATAAGTAAACAATAAACAAGATGAAACTGAATCTCAACAAACCAACTGCGATGTCTCTGTGGGCAGACTATCCAAACTAGGTGTTACTGGACTGGACCTATTACAGTACATCACTGGCACACAGGCATTGTGGCCATGTTACTCTGTTTCTTTGGTATGACAGGTAAAGCTACTAGTTAAGGTGGAAGCAACACCCAGATTAGGAGTTCCACACCCAGGGAACACCTATGCAGCATATCTGTGTTGTATTTTTAGACATTTCCAGTAAATGTCTAAAAATGTTGCTAAGCAGGTACATGTAACTATGTCACTGTACAGGAGAGGGAAGTATTGGTAGCCTGACAAGCCAGCCAACATTAAACCACGATGGACAGGCCAGGCGCAATCCAAGGGAGATTTGAGGACAATAGCTTGTGTGCTTTAGTGGGTCATTGCTAGACTATACCCAGGATAGAAGTTCCATTTGCTAATGCTAGGGTACATTTAGAGTTGTAGGCTAAAGTGTTGGCATACCTACAACCCCACTTCCTTTCAAATGCCTCTGTGTACTACTGGACAGAGCTACAACTAAGCACACCACTGAATCTGATAATGTATGCGTAGCATTCATTTTTCATTGGTTCCATGGTTTTCCGGACCAGGAAGAACTGAGAATAGGCAGGTTGGCCAGATTGACTTGAACGTGAAATTCAATGTAGTACAGGCAGTATGGCCAGGCCCAGGCTAGCACAGATGCAGAATGCAGTAGAATCAAGGGGGCAGGAATAGACGAGGAAATTGAAACCTCATGGGCAAAAGGGCCCACCTGGAAAGGGCCCGGTAGCCTTTAGCATTCCATAGACTTCCATTAATTTTAGCATCCCTTTGACATGAAATAACTTTACATTGGAAGCACACCTTGTTGTTGGTATCGTTGGACACCGGAAAACCCACAGCAAAACATATTTGCTTCGATCGGAAATCTGTTATGGCATTGCCTTGTAAGAAACGTTTCTATAAAATTGTGCTAAAAATGACAGTCACAAATTATGAGACGGCTAGTGAGTTTCTGTCGCAGAGGAGGAAATTTACCGTACTCTTTGAATGACAAGCCATACCCATAATCGGTTACATGTCGCTATTCAGACATGTCATTAGTCAGACATTAGCGTCCAATTGTCGGAGTAGCGACATTATCATTTTTTTAAAAACATATCATTATTCCGACAATTTTTTTTCCATTGTCGGAGTAGGGGCATGTTGCTATTTTTGAAACATTCCGCTTTTCCGACATGAATAGTTTTATTGTGACGCTGAAAACCAAGGCCTACCCTGGAGGCAAAACCGACTGTAGTCAAAGTCCAATCAGTCCTCCAGTTTTTCCACAATCTTGCAATGGTCCAGTTTTACACATTTGGCCACAAAAGAGTCAATATATCCCAAGCCTGTGCTTCAAACGCAGCGAAAATAAATCGCCATTCACAGAAAATCATGATACATATATGAGTGCATTCACAACAGAAATTCACGTCGTGTCATTTCTTTGTTGAAATCACAAGACAATCTGAGAGTTTCCACAGCAGCAATATAATTCTTCCTGCTGACCGATCGTGTTTCGCTTAATTTGGACGCCTAGTTTGAAAGATATTAGCATTAAAAAACTGTCGGAATAGCGGTACTAAAAAGTGTCTGAATAGCGGGATGTCTGAGTAGTGGTATGTCTGAATAGTGGTATGTCTGAATAGTGGGATGTCTGAATAGTGGGATGTCTGAATAGTGGGATGTCTGAATAGTGGGATGTCTGAATAGTGGGATGTCTGAATAGTGGGATGTCTGAATAGTGGGATGTCTGACTAATGGCATGTCGGAATAGGGGGTGAATGCCCCCATGATCATGCTCCTTAACTTTTCTGTTCATGTCAGGGAAACATTTCTATCTGTATTTCCAGCAAAATAAGCACCAGAATTGGTATTTGTTTGTAAGAGGTATCGTAATGTTTGTGGATTTTATTGTTTGATGCAAGTGAAGCCCAAAGAAAGATGGCTAAGCTAAGCTACACACTACAGCTCAGTATGGACGTGCTAACTAGCTAGCGCCCTTGACATGGTAGCTTGAAAAACTACCCTAGTACAGCATTAGCCTTCCACTCCAGTAAATGTGATTGCAGCCATATTGGTAGAAAAACACTCATTATGAAAATGATTGTATGCTGTCTGATTTGTGTTTGAGCGTCTATTTGTCAATTAATCATATTAGTGTTCGTTGGCCAACGTCGCTCAACGTCAGCAGGAGTTTGTGCAGTAGACCGAAGTGGACACATGACCAAGCCAAAATTTGAAAAATAGGCTTCATCGGCTTCCAGTGAAAACAACGCTAGCCCTCAGTCCATTTATTTTACTGTCTATGAGTATGATGCAGATGTAGCAGTTGAGCAGCGTGAGATATGCTACTTTAAATAAAATGAGGAAGAACTAACTGTAAAGCCCATAAGTGTCTGATAAGTGTGATGTAATGGGATGTAATGTAATCTATGCTAAGGAGACACATTTTAGGTGAGCAGTCCTTAACCAGGCACTGCTGACATTCCTGCACTGTAAAAAGTAAAGCATAGAACCAACTTTAAAAAAAGCAAATGTGCTACATGGATCTTTTTTTAACCAGACACTTTGGAGCCCTGAGGCTGACAGACTGAGACCTGCTCACCTCCTTGGCCGCTGGCGGGCACGTTCATGGTGGCCAGGATGCTCTGGAGGTCGCTCAGCTGGATGGGCTGTGTGGGGCTGGCTGACCCAGCGGTGGGTGCAGGGCCTGAGGGCGTGGTGGGTGTAGCGGCCGGAGAGGCTACGGTGGTGGCCGAGGGGGTGGTGGGGGTGGTGGGCACCTGGGACGAACCCAGGCGGGTGGTGGCAGAGGTGGAGGAGGGGGTGACGGCTGTGGATGGGCTGCGAGAGCTGGAGGGAGGGGAAGATAAAAGATGACGCAGGAAGAAAAAGTGCTTCAAAGTCTCAACTGTGAATTTCAAGTGAAAATTGTGCTTGGTTTGGTAATGTGGAATATATCAGAAAACTTTCTAAAAAACACGCTAAAAACCCCTTAAGATTAGTTTTTAGTTCACTGTGGTTTTGAATAGCTTTTTATAGTAGGTCTAAGTATGGCTGGACTAAAACGCAACCTGCTTACATGTAGAGGTCATGTTTACCATGTAATAGCCAAAGATTGCTTGGAACTTTTATCAACAGTCTCTGGTATAGCATAGCATGGGTGGTGCCTTAGTACTTTGACCTGACACGGCTACAGCATCCAAGCCTATATTTTCACCACTTTAGGCATTTTCAGACCGACAGAGAATCATGCCGGTCCTGGTTCCTGCACCTAATCTCGAAGTGGTCGACGTGTTTTACACTAGCATTTAGGAACCGAAATTTGGCTCCTGATGGGCACCAAGTAAAATTAGTTTTTTCTATGTGAACCGTGACAATTTTTTGTTTTTTTTTGGTGACAAAGCAAAACCCTCTGTCGATGACGCAAGCCGTTCATGGGCAAGCACTTCGGTTGCCAGTGTAACTGGTGCAGGAACCCACTCTGACAGTGGGCTGGACGGTCTGAAAACAGTGTTTGAGACCTAATTTGACCATGCAGCAGTGTCAAAGTAATTGGTAACAACACTTTCTTTGGCATGAGAACCTTAGAAATGATAGAATTTTGACTTTTCTGGGCCTTGAAGTACTTGTTTAAGGCCCAGAAAAGTTCACAAAGACAGTTAAGTACCTGGATCAGACATACCTGGATGAGGAGCTGCTAGTGGCTGCAGCACCACTGCCCAGCAGACTTGCCATGCCTGGACCCGCCAAAGCTCCCAAGCCACCTTAAAAAGGAAAGGAAAAAAATCAGTCAGACAGAAACAGAGAGACAGAGACGTTTACCAATTATTTTACAGTCAGTGCTTTGTATAAGGAAAGTGGTATTGCATTGCAAAAATAGATGTAACTGGAATATTTTCCATCATTAAGGGCAAAGTGAATGCAGTTACTCACCAAGCCCCCCTAGTCCAGTTGGACCAATCAGTTGCATCAGCTGGTTGTGACTCATATTACCCAAAAGGCTCTGCAATCCGCCTTCTCCTGGAAGGCAGGGAGAGATCATTACCGTGACACCCAACTCAACCTAGAGAATGTCACCAAGTGCCATTTATTTGATATAAGTGGACCACCAGCATGACTCAATCTGACTATCAAGTTGATAAAAGTTGGTGTACAACTTTTGTTATCTGAATCTAATGAACAAATGAGATCTAATGAGAACTAATGGACATCATCAGAGAACATGGACATGGCTAAAAAATGGAACACAAACTTTACATTAGATTAGATCCAACTCTATTGTTAGTGCACATTAAAAACACAGAGATGGCCGTCAAACACCTCTCTGTCCCTACCTCCAAGTGCGGAGAGCTCATGGCTGCCGCTGCCTCCGCTGCCCAGGGTTCCAGGCATGGGTGGGTTGTTCAGGTACTCGTTCACCTTCCTGCAGTACTCCTCATCCTTGTCCGTTTTAGGCTCCTTGGGGTGTGGAAAACATTTCATATCACCGAATCTTTTACCGATGCATTGTGTTCCTGCTTTGGATTTCAGGGCGGAACCGTGAGCCCCTATCTCCTTACCTGCATCCAGAAAAACAGCCTCTTGGAGCCGGCTTTGAACTTGAGCACGTACACACGGCCTGTGGTGCACTGGGGAACCCTCTTGAACTCGCAGTCGTCAGGGAAAATGATGAGGTCCTGGAGGTGACACATCACAGATTAGACAATTCTATCTCCACACTACAGTCTCAGTTTTAAACCATTGCGGCTTCATTTTGGAAATCTTGGGATAGCACCCAAGACCAAGAAGCAGGTCATTTATGGATGGTATTGGTATGACGTTTACCCTACAACGTCCCTCCTGACAGCTCTCAAATATATACAGTGTACTTACATCATCCACATTCCCAGTCGTCCGGTCCTTCCAGCAAAAATGGATCAGGGAGTCATCTGTTTGCTGGATGTAGACCTGACCCTTTCGTTTGTCGGGGGTCACTGTGCTACCTTTCAAAGTCATTTTTCCGGCCCGGAATTCCACCAGGTATTTACTGGAGGATCCACGGGAACCGGAGACCAAGCTTGGAAACAACGCTCCAGACGACATTTTCTTGGCCCTGAAACAAGAACAGTTTATGTTACGTCAGGCTTAAACTGATACAAATAAAACAAATATATCTGGCCCAGGTTCATTCCTAACATATCCTTAACACACAGCCTGAAAAAAACATGTACTTTTGAGAACTAACATCCCTACGGGGACAACCATGCACAAATCCAGTAGCAGCGGGAGCAAAAAATGTTCTGTCCTGGGATTTTTAGCTCGTGACACTCAGCCACTCTCTTGGTATACTCAGTCACTGTCCCGAGAGACTCTGCCCCTCTCCCAAGACACTCTGCCCCTGTCCCAGGGCACTCACCTACTGTCCCACTAAAAGCCACGCTCAATAAAATTATGTGCATTAAGTTCGAAGGCATGGTTGTTGTTAGACCTGTGCATTTG
Organism: Setipinna tenuifilis; assembly: GCA_030347295.1. NCBI lineage: Eukaryota > Metazoa > Chordata > Actinopteri > Clupeiformes > Engraulidae > Setipinna > Setipinna tenuifilis. The sequence goes on from CM059270.1 coordinate 19,654,939, forward strand.
AGGCTTGTCTTGGTTGATTGATTGATTGATTGATTCTGGCTTTAACACCTTTCTATGTATAGACATAATGAGATCGTCTACAGAGAAAACTTCAACTCTGAGAAGCTGCAAATGAGGCCCACTCATCGTCAGCCATCTACAATTGTCTCTGGCTTAACTGTCAACGGTTATGTCTGGGAAAACCACATTTGAACTCGTAAATTTAGTCTTAACACAGTTTGGCCTATGGCAACCGCCTACTGTGCCGTCTTTCATTCTAGTGACATGCAGGTTTGAAACCATTCTAAATCGTGAATTCTAATGATTTATTTTACTCTTTCTGACCTCTAGTATGTGACATTCTAACAGTGGGTGCCATGGGAAAATGTTTGGGCAGGGTTAACTTGCTTTGGTGTTAATCACCAGAACGGCCAAGATGATAGTCCAGGGCCTGTAATCATTCCTGTGGATGCAGATCCGTCAATCACAGATATGGGCCTTTCCACATTGTCTGTTGTGGATGTAGCAGCCTATAGATCTAATATAGTTTCATTTGATTTCAGAATGGCAGCCTCATTAAAAGTGAAATTACAGGTAAAAATACTCTAAATATTCCATTTCTATTTTTATTTTCACTAGGACTATTGGACTATAGGACGTACCCTCACCCCTATTATTGCATTGCTGTGAAAAAATGTTTGGGTGCGCATAATTTTGAGCTTGAGTGACCGATTGACCTCCCGACTGGTAGTGACTGTAAATACTGCCGTCAAAAGACAGCAGCTACAGCCACCCACATGGCTCAAAAGCATGTAAAGTATGCCATCGTCATCAGCGAGGATGGACAGGGTAAGTCCATACTTTAGGCATTAGGGTAGCTTACAACCTTTTTTGCAGTTTAATTTAGTAAGTTGACAATAATGAGGATTAAAGTCACATGTATGATGTATGTTTTTATTATACTGCAAAATACTAAACACCTAGGCCTATTTAATGTTACAGTAGTGGATTCTTGTTCAAATGTTAATTGGTTGGGTATTTGAACTTGTTGGGGGGAGCAATAGTTCCTATCAAATTGCATTGTAGTTGAAGTTATTTGATATCAAAATGTAGTTGTTGATATCAAAATGAAATTAAATCAACTTTGCTTTTTTTCTGTGATCACTCAAGGTGAAAAAACATCCTGCAGAGAAACACCCAAGATGAAAAGATTAGATAACTGCATTAAAAATATTGGTGGTAATTAGATGTTTTAAGCAGGGACACACATGGTAGTCAGATGTTTTAAGGGAACAATTAACTGCAGTTGTCAGTTTTTATAAATAGCTTTTATTTAAACAGTTTAAGTTTTTCTGTCAAACAACACATTTTTTTCTCACCAGATAAATGCATCATAACTTGCCCCTGCACTAAAGATAGGGGCACAAAAAGAAGCCACTGGCACTGCCCAAAATGCCAAAAAGTGGTAGCAAGGAAGACTAATTTTACAGTGCATTTAAAGAAGCATTGTAAATAGCATTGGCTTAATGCTCTGTATTCACTTAACACGTATACGACATGTTTTCAGTCAGCATGTTAAAGTCTAACAAGTTATTGTTTAATGGGGTGTCTCTTGGGTGAATGAAGTCATAAGCAAGGTGTGTACCAGCGGTACAGTACCGAAAATGCTCTAACCGCCTCTCAAATTTGTAAATCAGTATATAAGTATATTCCAGCCAGACTCTTCTCATTCAACTTGGCCATGACGTCAGATAACCGTCTCGTCAGATGCCACACTGCCCCATAGACTGTATAAGAGATTGCCCAAGACACCGACCGTTTGCCTCCTGCATCAGTGATGCGTCCGTATTTGGCTTGGGGGCCATTTACCAACATTCACTACCAAAGCTATCCTCAATGATGAAATGCTGACATATATTGTTAGCTCTTTGTGGCTGGACAGTTAGCTAGGTCCGACAACAAAACAGGGGGTACGGTAGCTATTAAAAAGAAAAGCAATGCAAGCAAGCCAATAGTGCACCTCTTGCGTCTTTGTTTGCATTTGAGAAATACCACCCGACAAGACAACTATAAATATACTTACAGCTATAAACTCAATAATAATGTGCGTACTTACAATTCACTTCCAGACGATGCACTAGCGCTGCACCGTCAACAGACGCACCAAGTGAGCGACACAATGTTTGGGGGCTGGTCTCTGGGCTAGCTTGGGTGGTGATTGGTTGTGGCATCGACTACGTTTCTCTCATTGGCCATTTCAGTGTCAGTGATCTTGTGGGGTGCCATCCTAGTTCGGTGGAGGAGGATTGCTGCGTCACCGACATTCCATGGATCCATGCTGACATCTCCATCAGGACCACAGATTTGCAGATAATGGATCATCATAATGTCAACCACGACAACGTGAACATTATTTAAGACCGGGAAATACCATAATTAAAAAACATATTCATATAATTTGGGCTATGTAGGCTATTCATTACATCCTCTTTGGTTAAAACCTGACTACAATAAATAAATAAATGACCACAAGTTTTGACAACAGTACAAAAACAGACCATTAGAATTAAAAATGTATTTTTTAATTGTGATATCTTATTTATTTTAATATTGCTAGTTTACAAATGACCAGTTACATTACATGTAAAGTGTTTCTACTCCCATTTATGAACTATTCACATAATCTGTACAGTTGTGGTTTAAAGAGACACAGAGCATTGAGTGCAATTCCATGAAGCATGAATAAGTGGTTTACAACATCTACATGACTGAGGTTATGACACACTTTGCATCACTGTGCAGACGCAATGGCACTTTAAACATCTGAAAAAATGTCTAATTGCCAAAGAGTCGACCTGGGTGCTTGGATGCTCATCTTGCTGGCACACAATTTAGGCAGCTGCACTCGGTATACATGATGTGGCAAATATGATGTGGCAAATGTCACTGTGTGTACACTGGTTGGATGACTACTGCACACACATAAAAATGGTTTGGTGTGTGTTTGGGAGGGGGGGTGTTGTTGTGTTATTGTTGTTATTCTCATTAACAGTGAATAATTTGTTTTGATTGATAATAAAAATGTCTAAGCCATTTTAGTGACCATGGCCCTGTTATAGGGTTTCCCTTTACCCCTCTCTAGTGTGGATGTGCCACAGATGGTGTTATACATATGTCATATATAAATTCACATTTTTGTCTACTCTACATGGACAGCATGGGATGTTAGCACACAGTTAAAGCAGTGCAATACCTCGATTTACAATCTGTGAGTGTAGAGTTATTTTGACTGGGGAAACCTTAAGCGTAATTCAAGTCAGGTATGTGTGTTCCCCCTCCCCTGCACCTCCCTTCAATGATACCCCTTGCCCTAATTTTAGCCCCATACAAAGCACACAGTGCAACCAGCTGACATGGTTAAAAGACCCCTGCAGTCGCATGACACTAACTAAAAAGAACCGCACACGAGAACTTTCTTTCAGACTAGATCCGTTGAAAACATACAGTGGACAAGACGGCTCAAACAGATGAAACATTCGGAAAGATGTTTGCATAGATTTTTACTACTCTGACTTTCCATTGAAAGCACAGTATCTGAGATTTTGTCGTTGTTGTTGTTGTTGTTAACAAAGACGATTGTTGTGTCTTGTGAGCACTAAGCTGTCTCACTGAGGTCATTTCTTAGCAATAACTTAGGAAGGAAACCCAGACATTACACACACACCAGATCCAAGTTACATTCTCCACCCAGTCATTCTATCTCTCTCTGCCAACTCTGTGCTGAATTTAAAAACAGAACCTATGTCAGGTGCCATGTGCATGTTTGTGTGTGTGTTGTGTGTGTGTTTGTTTGTGTTGTGTTGACAGCGTCTTCACATTCAGTATTCACAGTCAAAAAGCATGCCGAAGCACCACCCACTCCTACAACATGGAAGAGGGAAAAAAAATTACCCTCCATAAAGTCCTTAAGTTCTATGGCTTTAGATTCTAGGAAATAACTGCTTTGGCAACCACAAAAACCACTGTCATAAGCTTTTCAAATATTAATGTTAATTAGTTCATCATAATCATGTAAATAAACCCACCCATTTAACTTTACTGAGGAAGTTAACATTATTAGAAGCAGCTTTCTTATTTTTGAATTCTAGTTGTAAAACCAAAAGAAAAAGAAAAAAAAACAGATTTGTAACATAGTCAAGCATGCATGTGGCTATGATGCATACACATTTATAATGTTAGCAGAACATGTGCATACATGTTTATAATGGCGGCCAAGGTCAGGCCTTTCAATGTGTCACTGAGATGAGGTTTCAGATTAGGCCTGACACCGTCCTCCCATCTCTCCCATTGTTGGTAGCTTTTGAAAAAGGTATAGCAACTGTCTTATAGGCCATGCTGGTGTGGTGAAGCTTTTGGTGAGACACCATCCCATCTTGGCTAACTCTAAGGTGCAAATTTTGTCAAGACATTTCACAGGCAAATATTACTACGCCATTCCAATATTTGTTAGCTAAAATGTTTGAACCAAATTCCACAACCAAATTCAACTGTCAAAAGCCTTCTTTGCCGGGAGCATGGACATCATTCTCAAAGCCTACCATCACAGAGGTCAGGTTAGTGGAAAAATGGTATTACATACCATACACATGACAAAAATATTAGCATCTGATTGCAACTTTAAATAGATTCAAGATTCTGTCATAAATATCATAGTTTGTTTTTCTTCTCAATGACTGAAACCTGGTTTGAAAGGTGTTTAGAAGTCCAGAATACCAAAAATGTCACAGTATTTGAGAGGATTTCGACAGTGACAACCTGCATCCAATAAAACAAACACCTGATTGAGGCAAGTGCCACAGAAACGTCACAAAAAAAGTGCTGGGGGGGGATTAAGCATGGTCGTCATGAACAACCACAGATGGCAAATTAACTGTAACACATAACCCCCATTGTTTAAAAAAAAAACTGTAGTTGAAAAAGAACAAAACGAGAACGACATAATAGAGAGAAAGTAAAATAAGGAACAGAAACAACAAAGATTGAGTGTCCAGATTCCAGTTGGAGAGTCACTTATGGGAGAAGAGAGGTTTCGTGAGTTCAGTAAACCATTATTTTTCAATCTCAGTTTCTAATGGACTATTTTTTTTATAAAATATCTAGATGGTGTGAGGAGAGGTTAGAGCAAAGAGCGTATGATATGAGTCCAGTAAGCGCACCAAGAGAGAGAGCGAGCGAGAGAGAGAGAGAGGGAGAGAGCAAGAGAGGAACAAAGAGGGTCAAACAGAACCCGCCTCCTCTCCCTTTCTGCTCCCTTCTTTGCCTGTCAGTAGATGTCTGGGCAGTCGGTAAACTTCCTGTCAAAGTAACCGCCCTTGTAGAGCCAGTCCTGGGTGCCAGTGTGGGGGTTGTTGCCCTGGGTAAACCACCTGAGCAGTCAAACACAGACACACACACACAAGGAGAGAGATCAAATTACACTTACAGTTACATCTACTACATTAGTAGGAAGAGGGGGTCACTTTGCGCTCCAGCCTGGGTGCATCACAGGCCATTACAGCGTCTTTTTCAGAGTCAAAACCGAAGACTCTGAAGAAGACGCTGTAAAGTCAAAACGTATTAAAAACGTAAAAAGTACTCTGTATGCTCCGGTCTTTTCTGGGTTCAGTCTGCTCTAAAAAAGGCCCCAAAACTTGATGAAATTACACATGTAAAATGGTTGCTCCGCAAAACTCATTAAAAGGATGTTATGATTAGATTGTTTTTTGAAAGGCAGTGCAAAGGATATTTGCATCAAACTTTAATGGGGATCTAAGATGCATTTCTGGCTTTCCCATGCAAGAACAGAGTGAGTAAGCAGACAATGCGTTTCAGTCTGAGGTTTGAAGGAGCTGTAAAACCTGAGAGAAACTATGTTTAATTATGCATTTTAACATCGTTTAGTACCCCCTCCAAAAATAATATTATGGACAGTGAACATAAGCATTCAAAGTCTGGGATAACTAAGCAGATATGTCTACAAACAATAAAATTGTAGTGCAAAAAAACCTGCTTGACACCTTGTCAGTGGAGCTTTCCACTGCATTGTTCCAACGGTTTAGTGTGGGTCAGCAGCAACTCATGTGAGACATTTTACATAACTGTTAGCGGTCAGGACTGACCTGTTGGACCAGTCAGCCTCATCCTTTGCCCGCTCCCTTCGAGCCGCCCTCTGTTTCTCCTCCAGTCTCTCCTTCTCCACACTCGCAGTGTCTGTAACACAAACAAGTGTCGGCAGGGTGAGAAATGGAAATGTTAACCTCTGCTCTGTTAGCCAGAGGCATTGCCCTTATCAAGGGAGTTGGGAACAGTTATGGCATCAAACTGCGTTTACCAGAGCAATTTTAAGAGGCATGGCTAATAAAATGACAAGAAATTTTAATTTATGTGAATAAATCAGTTTCCATCAACCGTAGCCATATTATACAAGAGATGAACAGCAAGTGAATCATCCGTTCGTCACCTAATTGAATTTATATTCAAATTAAATTGTATGCAAATTGCAAACATTTCCCATCTGGAATAGCCGAAATGCAAAATGTAAAAGCTTAGACAAAAAACACAGCTGTAGTCAGTATTAGGAACAGGTGTTGGAGGTGTTTCTTCTGTCTCTGTGACCGCCCCCCAAGAGTGTGATTTATTCACTTGACTGTCTGGAGGACAAATGCATATGCATGTGATGGAAGTGCAGAACAGACATGGCCCTTACCAATGTCTCCTCTCTCCATGGCTCTGATGTCGGGGCGGAGACGGCAGTCGGTAGGTGCCAGCACCTTCTCCATGCCAGGCTCCAGCTCGTTCAGAGACATGGCGAAATTGGTGAAGTTGTACATCTGTACACAGAAAGACATGGTGGGCAGAGATGCTTAAATTATGCATTGATTTTATTTTCTGATTAATGTTTTGTTAAAGCTTTTGGGAAACAAACAAACAAAACAAGAAGACAGATACATTCGCCCATCATCACCAAGTAACAATACAAAGTGAAACATATAGAACAGCTAAAAATTATCACAAATCAATATATTTGAAAGGTTGACTTTTTTTTTTTCAGAAGGAATGTAAGCGGGTATGTGTTGTGTGTGTGTGGATATGTAGTGTGTGTGAGTGGGTGAGTGTGTGAGTGGGTGAGTGTGTGTGTGTGTGTGTGTGTGTGTGTGTGTGTGTGTGTGTGTGTGTGTGTGTGTGTGTGTGTGTGTGTGTCTGTGTGACATACCTCAGTTGAGTGTGCAGGTCGTGGTGCTATCCTCCACAGTAGGGTGCTTCCTGGTATCATGGTGACGGTCTCCTGTACCTCCGGCATGTCATCAGCATCGTCTCCTCCCGCGCTCTGCTCCTGACAGCGTAGACATGACGCGTTAGTGAAGACCTCAACGGGGGAGGGGGGGGACC
>CM059270.1:19667345-19714845 GCA_030347295.1 Setipinna tenuifilis
TTGCCCTCGTAGAGTGCATCTTTAAAGCTGACCTCACAGGAGTCGTCCGATTCCAATCCTGTTCAAATGAAAAGGGCATGTAACCCCACTCACGGTGATCAAAGCCATAGTACCACAACAGAATAAAAAGTGTGATTTATATGTAGGTAATGATACAGGCATTACTGGGGCCCAGTGCATCACAGCAACATTTTCCTAGCTAAGTATCAAACATTAAGACCCAACGTAAGTAACATAAATCTAATCGACATTACAACTAGCATACTTGCCACTGTAATTCTGCGATACTGTATCTATCCCCCACCCCCCTTATCTTTATCTGCAAATAAAAAGTCACACATTTTCAGTACTCCATGTTCTGACACACAGTCTAAGTGTGCGTTGGCCGAGACACGCACCTGTCTCCGCGTCATAGAACTCCTCCTCGCTGTTCATGATGAGCGGTTGGGTGGCCTGCCGATGTCAGTCAGAGGGCATCATTCCTGTGGACACGCACGGTTACAGTCGTCACTCTTGGCCACTCTTGCTCAGGCCTCCCCCAGCTGACTGTCACTCACGACCCTCTTCCTGTGATGATGAAATCTGAAGCAGGCAGGGAACACACAGCATAGGTCATCAGTCAGCCCCCTGCACAGATATGCACCCTACGCAGACCAGTACCCATGACATGCTCCTTGGACCCTACCCAAACCTCCAGTCTAGACATGTAACCTACCAGACCAGCACCCTTGACATATTTGGCTGGTCCTTCACAAACCTCCATCCCAGACGTACAAGCACTCTACACTGTCTACATATCTGCAGCCTACAGACTAGGACAAAACAAGGAATATGTCAATAATGTTAACTTCCTGTATGCCTGTGATATGTTATCAAAATTTGCCTCCACCAGTGTATTGATAATTATGTTTAAACAAACACACAGGCGCCCTAACCAGATTTTGATTTGACCTGTTCGACTTTTTTACGTTTTGATCTCTCATTGTCATATTTATCAAAGGACTGAGAGAAACCCACAACAAGGGATAAACTTATAGGATGTAAAATGCCATCTAGTGCCAAGAGAGTCTTTACACTGGCACTGTTGTACGTTGGATACATAATTATTCCCATTTGTCTTCATAGGGATGTTACTTCTTCAGTAAGACATATGAATTCAAATGCATCGTAGATTTATTTTTCAGTACATTTTGTGTAATGACATTTGCTGTATTGTGATTCCCTAATTTCTATGACCAAATGGATGTAATGGCACTGTAACTACCAAGGTGTTTACACGGAGATGACCACCGCATCTACACAGACCTTCATCCTATAAAACCCTGCACCCTACACAGACCTGTGCCACCCACGTACAGTACTACAACCTACACAAATGGGACCTTATCGCTTAAGGGGAAGATCACACGAATGTTAACATCTAGAGCAAAATGTCAAACTTAATGTACCTCTACAATGCAAACAAAGATGTGAAGGTTACAAAACAGGTTAAATTTGGTTTCTATGTGCCCTAGATCAATAGTTACAGCATGAAGATGACGAAAGGGGGAAAGTTAGGCATCAGAAACTTTGCGCTCTTAAAATGCAAATTCATCTCTAACTCACTGTAAATGATTGGATTACTTTTTCCTTATCTTGTTGTTTTATGTTAAATGAGTTTCCTTTATAGGGATCTATCATGAAAAGAAAGAAAAATATGGTACATATATACATGGTACAGATGGGCCACATTTGGGGTGTCTGCCTCAAGGACTATTTATGATAACATGACAACATTAGCCTATATAATAATATGTCTTCGTTGAAGTTCTAATAATACTGTTACTAAAAAAGGATTTCTGATATTTTTGGAGAAAATTTGCACAGATAAGCACTGTCGTATTAATAGGAACATTTGTAATTCTGTTAGCATGTAACTTCATTACCATGACCAATGGAACTTGAAAACAGCCATATTGTTCTTTAAATATTGGTTCATCATCAGCTGACTGTAATCAAAAATGTGGTGTTACAACGTGATGTTCACCTGAACCCATAAGCACCTTTGCACAGGCCTGGAGGGCAACAGTGTATGCATGCAACACCAACATTACCTTCGACCTTTTGCCAATTTTGAGCAATACAGGTTGCTTGTGGCCACAATCAGATAACTGTAATGTTGTGCCTGGGGTTTCTATGGGGAGCTACTAGACTGGAATTGTTTGCTGAGATTAAATCAATTGCAGAATTCCAGGAGGCTTCTGATGGCATATCATGTTTGTCAAGAATTTTACTTGCAGGTGAAATGCCAGCTTAATGGTATCTGACACATCAGTTATTTCTGGCATTTCCATGTTGATAAAACATTGAAGTGAAGTGTGGAAAACAACAAAATGAAACACACACATAAAGCAAACAGCAATCAAAGCAGATGAAAACTTTCTTGAAGGAGTAAACATTCCTCAATGTTCCTATAATAAAAAACAAATCATCACCACCATCCACATGAACATAACACCCATCACATAGGCTTGCACAATGTTACATCATGACTTAAATCTTTGTAACTTTATCTGGCTTTAACTTCTTACTGTCCATCTTCCCTGTTCACAGCCTACCGTAGTTCTCAAACAGGACTGTAAGTCTTTTTAAGACCTGTTCTTCACATGCTCCATACAGCCAGCATCTCGTAACATCTCCCCTATTTAGGTGACAGAGTGGAGTGTGTGTGTGCTAGCTACAGTAAGCAACAGGAAACTCTATCATCCACTAACATATACCATCAAACTCCGGTTAGCTGAATAATTTAGTCACTAAAGTGCGGGTGGCTCTAACAGCATGCTGTACACAAATTCTGTGATGTGTAAGAGAGAGATGCATTTGAGCTCAAAGCAAGAATAAACACTAGATCCCCTTTTAACAATTTTTCATGGGGTTGTAAGTCTCTGTACAGAAAAGACATCGACTCTATACGGTCTACTACTCCAGGTGTACGAGAATGAAAACACCTGCTACAGTCTGGAGTAGAAATTCCAGCGGGTTGAAAAAGTAGAGCAATGATATTTACCATTCAGCACAATTCAGTGCAGTGTCTGTGTATAGGCATAAAACCTCTTCTGACTGGTAGAGGGAGAATTTGTGGATGACATAACCTCATTTACTTAAAAGGTAAATTATTCATTGTCAATCAAGGCAAACCTAAGGTTTGTTGACAGACCAATGTACCTGTCTGATACCTCCCTACTGTTTTTCTCCTAGTTTGGGCTGATCACCAAGGTGAAGTTGGATGATTGACTGGGAGGTATGAATGGTGATTGTTAACTTCTTTGGTTTGTTAGAGGCAGTGGCTTACGAAACCTACAATACAGGAACAGAGGAAACTTACAAGCATTAAAAGGCACGATTAGGCCTACTGCAAACAACACCAATCACAAACTGACTCTTAAAGAGCAGCTCATTTTATGAATCCCATGGCTTGTGTCAGTCGTAATAACTTTCAGATGAGAGCAACGGAGTTATCATTGCCATTATGGCTTAGTGTTCTCAGCATGGGAGGAACTGAACAGCCTAATGCCCTTTGGCCACATCCAGCTGCACCTGCACCATCCCTGGATTACACAAATGGACACCAAACATGCAAATCAATGACGATTATAATGACAGGGAGGTGACTCAGGGGATATCGCAACAACAGTACAATAAAAGACAGCTGACCTGTTAAATTTAATGTTGTCTGTTGAATGAAGTAGGTCATTTCAAATACTCTTCAAATAACGTTTTGCTTTACACGTTTACTCATTAGGCTGTTTAAAAGGTAAAGGCCATTCATGATCAAATGCTTAGGCTACAAAACTTCTATCTGACAGTCTTGTTAACAGCAACAACATCAATCATCTAGCTGGGCAGAACAAAACACTGTGTTTACCAGCCCGTCACTTTCACAGAGAATAAGACAACAATGAAACCATTGTACAATACGTATGCAGTTGAGATACTGGAGAGACCAGAAAAACACTACTGCATCCACAGTGTATCAGATAAAACAAAAATTAGCCTAATCTCAACGATACCAAACCCTGTTATCAATTCCATCTGGCCTAGAAAAGAACGTCCTGCCACAAATGGGACAACACGAATACAGAAAGAAACCTTTGTACCAACACAGTCAAGTGTGGAAAGTCGACTGTACTTTATTCCAGTGTTGTAAAATTCAAATAACAGTGATAGCTTACCATTTCCCTTGGCGAACAACTTAATGGTTACATAAAGTGGCTATAAATGTAACGTTGGTGCTCTGGCAAATACAATATTTCGCTGTACAACAAAATGTAGGTTACCTTTATTCTTTATCCGAAATTATGAGCATGTGAGGATCTGAAAAATTTGCTGAGGGACACCTTCTAGATCCAGTTGAATGCCTTTCCCAGCTCCGCTATGCACTGTCACAGGATCAGAACCGAGTGTGATCTAACGTTACTCCCACGGTGCTCTCTTGGATTTTGACACAACTACTGTATTACTGTCGACCAAATGTCAAACCCGTGGGTCAGTCCACAAGCAGTTTGTTGGTGTGGCTAACGCTAAGCTAGCCTATGTGCAATGCAACAAACCAATCAACTGGGCTGAAGAACAGGCGCAAATTAGCTAGATAACTGCTACCAAGTTCAGCCAATGGCGGGAGCACCAGCAGAAATTGCCAGAAGCATAATTCACGTTTACAGCGCCACTAAAGGTCAGCCAGCTCAAAAGAGAGCACGAAACAGAAGTCGTGGAACGCTTGCACCCAACAGAGCAGCACAAGCCCCTTAGCAATGTCCCACAGTGTTAAACTCAGCTTGCTGCAAGTGTATCAGCTAACCTAGCCCTGGGGTAAAGTTAGCTCACCTATACTGCTAGCTTGTTACCATAAACTGATTTGACATATTGCTACATACCCACACAAAGTATCAGGCAAGACGGACTGAAATAAAACACACTTTCTACAAATCGATACGTCAGCATTTTAATGACATGTTGGTGCTAACGCCACATATTTTATCTCTTGTGCAATACCGCTTGCTACGTAGCTAGCCAACTATACGGCAAGCTAACCAGAAAAGCAAAAGCTCTTCCACCAAGATTGAATTCTTACTCGTAGTACACGGTAACTACATAACTTTCGCTTGATAAAACCAGCAGACATAGACCCGCACCATCACGACAGTAAGTCAGACAGGGTGTAGTCAAGAAATGCACAATTTTTTACCTGTTCTGGTCCAATATGTAAAACTGTTTGTATTTCTCCGATGGGACACAAAATATTCAGCAGCTCATAAGTCAGAAACAAATAGGGACGGAAGTGTGTAGTAAAGGTGCTATCATTGATGGATATTTGGCCTATCACTACTCGAGGAATTCCAGGATCACCAACAACAAACATTCCGTATGGGCGTGTGCGCAATGACAGACATAATAGCCACCAATGAGAATATAGATACCCACATCCACCTAACGCCATAAAGGGGAGGGGATATGTCCGAGGGCGGGGTATAATGTTGTATAAAAGGATAGCTATGTGCTAAAAAGGGTATGGATGGGTGTTATTTATAAGCGTTGTCATATTTCACATATAGTTCTGACAGCTGTTCCTATCAAGTTCACTGCAATTCTCTCTGGGCTACAGTTAATTATAGCCTACTTTAATGCGCATTTTTATTCAAGGCATATTTATTATTTGATACTGTTTTCTAGGAGACCACATTGACTGTGTTAAAGTGCTCTAGAATCATTCAGTGAGTGCATTATCATATTGGGAATTAGGGTACTTTAACATATGAGAACTAGTCTATCCAGACTATATAATGCGTGTAGCTGAGTAGTCGTCGTATACTGTAATAACATATTTCCTTTCCAGTTGCCAACGTTAAAATAACAAGGGATTATTCTTTCCTGTATGTTGGGATTTATGCGTTCATCAGAAGTCAGCAAGGCGCCTAGTATGCCACAAGATGGCAGAGTTGGTCAAAGTAGGCAGCTTGTATGTCAAACACGTGGAATAGTTATAGAAATATATTATAACTATATGTACATATATAATAATTATATTTATAGGCAGTTGCTCTCTTTAATTATTTATTTTATTTTATGATGATGATGATGATGATTATTATTATTATTATTAGTAGTAGTAGTATTATTGCCGCGTCAGGGTTTGCCTACAAAGCAAGGTAATTTTGCACAGCTTACAAGTCTTGCAGACATCATAGTAATTAGGGTCCCCTAAAGAAAATCTTTAAGCCTTCATTAAGCTTTATCCTAAAGCTTTTTACAAATCAGTAATCAAGACTGTATAAGCATATGGTGACAAAGTCTGTCGGTTAAGGTTGCATTGTTTTAATCATGTGGGTGTGCATTTGCCAGTGGGGAAACTTCTTCCAACCCTAATCGTGTGAGAGGGGGCTAACGGATCAGGGGGCGGGCATAGCTATCCACATAAGCTGACTTTGTCATACACACACAACAGTTGGGTGAAACAAGACCTCAGACTCGTGCAGTATCCTGAAGCTGTGACATCACATCAAGACCTGACCAACTGACCTTGTGCGCACGGCGATGGAGGACTTGAAAAAGTTTTTGGGTCTCTAGTCGTCATAGACTGGTGCAATTTGGTTTTCTTTTTATTCAATTGTTATCAAGAATTGAGTGTTGCATACTGACAATAGTATTTTGGAAAGGGTATACACTGTACCAAACGTTGGTCAATGACGAAGGCAAGGCAAGTGGCAAATTCTTCACCTCGCGCGCGACCTAACAAGCGCCGAAGTGGACAAGGGATGGACGATGGAGAGGGAGACTCCTGCGCGCCACCGGATCAAGCGCACAATAGGCAGTCTGGAGGGTCAGTCCTTGGTCACGAGCCGCCTAAAAGTGATGAGGTGCCACTGGCAGAGCGACCTCAAGATGCGCAGTCAAGCAAACCTGTCACCAAGACCAGAGCAGGAACGACAACCCTTCGCCGCACCCCGAGCGGAGGACAAGAAATGAAACCAGAGAAGGCAAAACTGGCTGGGAAACCAAAGCAACCAAATGGTGGCAGCCAAAAGAACCGCAATAAATCGTCAGGACAGAGGAAACTATCAGACGCCAGCAACACTTCTGATGAGCTGAGCAAAGACTCCGGATGCGCCACAGGGAAATTGTCCTCCGCAGACAGTAGCTCGGAGATGTCGGATTGCACATCAGAGGAGAATAAACTGTCCACAGACACCCAGTGTAGTGACATTGAGACAAATAGCCGGGATGGGTTCACTGATGGGGACAGGACAGATCTGGGGGACAGTGTCTCGGACATCAGAAGTAAAGGCACAAATATTACCAGTTCGTCAGGGGCCAATAACACTTTGGCTCCTGCGCGTGGTGTTGGTGAAGGTAGCATCTCCCCTGCGGACGAGCGATCCTTCGCCTCCCTTGAGAGCCGACTGAATTTTAGCTCCTCTGTGGCATTTTCTGATCTTACAGGAGAGTTTGTTGATGGGATGCAAGACGAACTCGTACGAGAGATTGAGGATTTAAGATCAGAAAACGAATATTTGAAAGTAAGGGCACAGTACTTTCCACTCATATCCACAACACATTTGGTTATCTCAAGTGTTAAACAATGCCTTACTTCTACTATAGTCCTAAGTGTATGTGTATGAATGTGTTTTAAAGTGGCTATTACGGTAGTGTCATGACTGAGCCTACTTTGCACGTGGGTCCCTCGCCTTTGGATTACCATTCCAAGAAGCGATTACACTTTCGATAATTGTCTTGAGTGTCAGCCGTCGTTGTCACAACAAGCGAATTAAAGGCGAAGTCAAAGCGCACAGGCGAATGAAATTTTGATTCCTAACTGAAGTAGTTAAAACCAGTTGCCTGATGTGCTTGTGTCGGCAGGCATCTGTGACAGAAAGGATTGAGACGGTCATTGTTCCAGAATCGTTATTTGTGATTTAGTTTACGTCAGTGCGCACGCACAGTGCCATCCCTTGGACGAGGGCACGCGACCTCAGTGGCACCGTTGCCAATGGCGTCACATGGCGACGCCACAATCCACAAGCATTAAAGTCTCCAAACACACCTAGCATAGGTGATAGTAATTCAAATGCCATGATACTATCTGCATACATGTAATAACTGTGTAACTAAGTATGTAAGGGGAAATGGACTGAGAACAGTAGCAGTTGTCCTATACTTTTGTCAAATGTTGGTGTTTACAGTACAAAATGCCATGCCAACTGTACAAATGTGATAATGGTAAAACTCGGTAGTGATCATGGAAAAGAAACATCCTTGGAAATATACTTAGAGGTTTGTACTCTGACCATAAAAGTGAAGGGTAAACTTTAAAGCATGCACATTATAAGACCTCTTTAAAGGGGGAAAAGCATGAACTTGTGGAACTAGGAACTAGAACTAGTAGCATCCAATCAGTCTTCTGATGTCTGCTTTATACTAAACAATCAGATTCAGAGGAAAATGTGGGTGCACACTCTTAATTAGTCCTACATGTGTAATAATGTAATAATAACAATGTAGATGCACATAGGCTGGACCTAAAATGTTTACGCATTCACTACATAGTGCACTATATGAAACTATAGAGTTTAAAAACACATTGTTTTGTTTCCCACATACACACACACACAAGTCAACATTTCTTTTAAAGGGCCTGTTAGTGGCCTGCGGGCCCCAGTAGTAGTTGCCTGTGTTGCTGGTCTTTGGCAAGCTATGCCACTAATAATATCTACACATTGCTCGTGACAGAAGGGCACCCAAAGTTGTTTTGTGCTTGTCCAGTATAATAATAATAACAACAATAGTAATAATAATAATAATAATAATAATAATAATAACAACAACAACAGACGGACATATTGACTTGTGAAAGAACGGCACTCAGGGTTGTTGTGTGCTTGTCCAGGATGAGTTGGAGGAGCTGCGCTCGGAGATGCTGGAGATGCGCGACCTCTTCCTGGAGGAGGACGTGTACCAGCTGCAGGAGCTGCGGCAGCAGCTGGACCAGGCCAACAAGACCTGCCGCATCCTGCAGTACCGGCTGCGCAAGGCCGAGAGACGCAGCCTGCGCGTGGCACAGACGGGACAGGTGGACGGGGAGCTCATCCGTGCCCTGGAGCACGATGTCAGGGTGAGTAATGTGTGTGTGTGCGTGTGTGTGCACATGTGAGAAAAAGTGAGTTTGTGTGTGTGTGTGTGTGTGTGTGTGTGTGTGCACGTGTCAGAGAAAGTGAGTTTGTGTGTGTGTGTGTGTGTGTGTGTGTGTGTGTGTGTGTGTGTGTGTGTGTGTGTTTGTGAGTGTGTGTGTGTGTGTGTGTGTGTGTCTATGTGTGCACGTGTGAGAGAAAGTCAGTGTGTGTGTGTGAGTGTGTGTGTGTGTGTGTGTGTGTGCAAGAGGGACTGGGAGAGAAAGACAGAAACTGATGTTCAAGATGTGTTTTTTAATAAAAACAGGATGTGAGTATTGTGTGTGTGTGTGTGAGAATAGAGCAAGCAGAGTGTGTTTTGTGTGTGTGTGTCTGCATGTGTGTGCGTGCACGCACCATATGTGTGTATGTGTGAGAGCGTTAGAATGAGAGTGAGAGTGTGCGTGTGTCCGCGCGTGCACGCACCATATGTGTACGAGTGTCCATAAGAAAGACAGAAAGTGAGTTATTTTGTAAGTGTGTGTCTGCGCATGTGTGCCATGAGGATGTTTATGGGAACAGAGTGGTCATCAGGTGCGTGAGGCTGCTGCACGTCTGTTTGCATGCGGTTGGGCGAAATAACATGTGTGCCGCCATGTACAGCACAGTCGGTTTAGGAGAAGCAGAGGAGGTGGTTTCCTGTGCTTTCCCTGTCATGCCGAATTCCATCCTTGTGCTTCATTTGTCCAGGATGTTTGTCGAAAACCCCAATTGCACAACTTCCATGGCAGAGCATTAAAAAAAGCATAAGGTTTAATGAGTCAGCATGTAACAGAACTGAATACTGTGATTATCTTTGCTCTGTCATTATGAATCATGTGACGAATCCTCCTGTAAAGATGTCTTACTCGAAGTTCTTGTTTAGGTTGTGAGTCACACTATAGCCTGGTACATTTATATGCTTTCAGAGGCAGCAGCTTGTATTTGTTGGAATGTGTAAAGAGCAGTTAGGGTGCACAAATGCATAGGTGTGTGTGCATGTGTGTGTGTGTGTGTGTGTGTGAGTGGGTGAGTATGTGTGTGTGTGTGTGTGAGTGGGTGAGTATGTGTGTGAGTGGGTGAGTGGGTGAGCAAGTGAGTGGGTGAGTGGGTGAGCAAGTGAGTGGGTGATGTTTAGTGAAGTACTCAGCTCAAGGAAGGGAAACCTCTTTTCTCTCTTTCTTTCTTCCTCTCTCTCTCTCCCTCTCTTCCCCCCCATATGCCAGGCTGCCAAACAAACCCACTCATTTGCTCATTTCCTTGTGGCAGGCCACTCACAGCCGAAGCATTCTTCGGTTTGAAACTACACAGCCAATCAGAGGTGGGGGCTCTTCCAGGAATGCTAGAGCATTATAAGACTATCAGCACAGCAGGAGCAACCACATCAAAGACTGCTTTGTCACCAAAATTGCTCCCTGCTCTGTGTAAATTCCTGTTATGCCCTTGTGCTGTTTATCATGGAGAGCAAGTTCCATTTTAGTCAGAAACTCCACTGTTTCCACATTTATGATGGAAGAAATATATGAGACATCATGGGGATTGGAACTATACTATAGTAGTTTGAGACTTTTGTAAACGGTTGTGTTTGATAGTATGACATGTATATTTATGCGAGATTACAATAGACAAAAGGTGTTTACTAGCAAGTCTAGCTTTTTACAGTGTCTAAGCAGTTTTACTGTCCTGTGTGATTACAACACCATGCAATACTGCTGGCTCACTGAACTGTTGGATCACAGCACAGAGTCAACACACCCTTAGTATTCCCTTAGTGCTACTCTGAAATTTGACAGATAGCATTTACTTTAGACAGAGTATTGTGCGATGCTTTGGAAAATATTGGGCTGAAAGAGTTTTTTTATCAGAGCCCTATGGGCAACGTGAGAATGCCAGTGCTCAGTGTATTTTAATGCCCAGAGGGAGAAAATTGACACCTTGTTTTGTGCAGAGGGAGCCAATAAAAAGTGAGTGTGTGTCTGTCTGTGTAACCGGTAGCTGGTTGTTTGGTTTGTGTTTGTGTGTGTGTGTGTGTGTGTGTGTGTGTGTGTATGTGTGTGTGTGTGTGTGTGTGTGTGTGTGTGTGACCGACCTCCAGCTCCTATTATCTAAGAACTCAGGTTGAATTTCCACTCCCCAGGCAAAATCTACGCCCAGGAATTGCTTACTATGGGACTCTGAATCATTGTATTTCCCACTTGCCTCTATTTCCCCTGTCCCTCTATTTCATCTAAAATGACTTGCTGCAGGACAAGCGCGAGATGTCACCTCTAACCCTCGTCACTGAGAGAGAGGAACAAAATAGCTCTGAACCTTTAGAAAATAGAATCACGAGCTCTCATCACATGAACACTACAAAGACATCTTACCCTGAGTCCCACCATGAGGGAGGAATCCTTTCCTGTAACATAGCAACACTAGAAACAGAACAACACTAAGGGCTTTTTTTTCTTTTAAGAACCATGTTTGTGGTTATGTAATTGATGTCCCTATCATAAGTACAACTGTATCTTAGTCTTGCAACATAAGCAGCTTAGGCCAAGTAAGCCATAGTTACAAACACTGCAGATGTAAAATAACCTGAGGCTAACTCTGGTACAGTGCATCAAATGGCAACATTTATGTTTAAAATAGTACATGGTCTGTTATAAATAAATAAAAATTACAATTACAAATACAGTATGTTCACAGAAAAATCCTAGGTTAATTCTTAGAACCCATTAATGGAGGCTGGAATGCAAGCAGGAACCAGTAAAATATGTACTTTGCTTGGTCTATATATAACCATGTTCATGATGAAAGACACGCGGCTAAAACAAAGCGTTGTTTGTCAGGTGGCGAAGAGTGTGTCTCTGCGCCTGCACGGCGAGCTGGAGTCGGTGCAGAAGAAGAAGGCCCAGCTGGAGTGGGAGAACGAGGAGCTGCGTGAGCGCTTGCAGGACCTGGAGGTGACCAATCAGGTGCTGCAGACCGAGATGGACAAGACCCGAGAGGTAGAGCACAGCATTGTCGTCCTGTACATACAGTAGCAGGGTTTGAACGACACTGCACTACATTAAACCGCCAGATGATCCAGATCATTCTCTTTTTAAAAAGACACCAAAGAGCCACTTAATATTTATATATGTATATTAGGTATTTATATATATTTACATGTATGTATTTATATACATTTAAATATATTAATATGTACATGGCCTGAGAGGTATGGCATTCTCATTCTAAACATAAATGGGTATACAGATTATCCTACTACACTCAACCTGCAGATGATTCAGATTATTCTTTTAAAAAAAGAGATTGTGAATCAGTGAGATGGACATGGTCCGATAGGTAGAGCATTCTCATCCTGCACCTATCTTTTTATACATGACACTCTGTTATACTCAACCTCAAGATGATTCAGATGATTCTTTAAAAAAAAAAATCGACTTCCACTCAATATACTGAGATTTTGAATTACTGCCATGGACAAGGCCTGTGAGGTAGAGCATTCTCATCCTGCACATAGATAGGTTTAGACAACATTCAGATGATTAAGAGGATTCTTTTTAAAAAGGAGGCTGGCACTCAATATGCTGAGATTCAGAATCACAGTGAAAAGAAAAGCACAGTGAGAAAGGTTGGTTGAAACTGCTTGCCAGCAGTGAGGCCCAGTTGTTCACAGTGACAGTAATTGCTTTGATTGTAGATTATAGGTTACCCTAAGCAATGTTTGCTATTCAATGATCACATGATTTAGAAATGTTGCACATTGTGTGACATTATTCATCAACCCCAGAGCTAAGCACACAAGTAGTAAACATACCACTGTGCTTAAAGAACATGTTAGTTTAGAGGCCTATGATAGTTTAGCTCACCAAGCAACGCTACATGGATGCAAGATGGGAAACAAGTTGTTGAAGAAACAGAAGTCCTATCATCTGTTTGTTTCATCATTCAATTAACCAGCTAATTTTATTTTACACAGCTCTTCAGCCAGGTGCATAAGAAAAATAGTAAAATGATCTGTTTTATGTGCACAGCGAGAACCAATAATTGGTAGAACATTTGCATTCTGTATCCTGGGCCTCCCAACGTGGCACAGATGCCATGCCATGTGTTGGCACACCGTCATTGCAGCCATTTACAGGATGATCCTTTAAGGTTGTAAAGGATTGTGGTCAAAAGTGACTGCAGTCAAGTTCAGAATATGTTAAAGCTTGGGCAAGAGGCAAAATACAAAACCGAAGCATAGACAGAATTTGCATGCTGTTCATTAAGTGTTCTTGAAAAGAGCACACTTATTATTCTTAAGTAGTGTTTATTATTATTATTCTGTCCACCCATTTCTTTGCCGAACTACTAGTACTAGGGTTTTGGAGACAGAGACACCGTTCCAACACTAAAACATTCAGCTCGATCTGGAGATGCATTGATGACTTGAATGGTTACGGTACCCCTTGTCGCTCGTTCGTTATTCCTGTTTTTCTGTGGTAATTTGTCCCACTGAAATGCATGGTAGAACTCTCAGGCTGAGATGTCATAATGCTCTGCTCCACTGCGAGTGAGTAAGTAAGTGTGTGCGTGTGTGTGAGAAAGGGAGGCAGAGGACACTGAATTAGGTTGACAACCATGTAAAACCAAAGAGGGGAGATTGCAGGGTCCTTTGAGTCATGATAGGTGTAGAGAAAAGGCATCTTTTCACTGAATTACAGAGAAGCCATTTGTTCATGTAGCACTCTGAATCTCTTCTCTGAACCATGAGAGGTGTAGAGAAAAGCCATTTTTCACTGAATTAAGTTGAAGACATGTAAAGAAAGAAGAGAGTCTTAACCATGTTAAAGACATTCCAGCTATAGAGAGGCAACGATAGTGTTTGTAGGCCTAATTAATGTTAAAGACATTCTAGCCACAGAGAAAACCTTGACCAAAGCTTAAAAAGGCATATTACGCATTAATGGCTTCTTTTTAATTATGGTGTGTGGTCATGAGGGGGCTACTTGAGAGAGACAGAGAAAATGAGTAAGAAACAAAGAGAGAGAGAGAAAGAAAGGGAGAGAGAGAAAGGGAGGCAGACAATATTGTGGCAGCAAATTCTGTGGCAGTTTCACCTGGACCAACTGCCATTTTTTAAATTTGGAATGTTAAGGAATAGAACTTTCAAGTGGTGTCCCACGGTCTGCATAATGTTCTGCCATGGGAGTCTATTGCAGCCTATAGAGAAAAAAAACTTTCGAAATTTGGCACACATATTTGCTCCAATGATCACAAAACTTGCCACATTCAAGCACACTTTTAGCATTTTCTGGGGGAATGCAGTCTAGTTAAGGTTTAAAATCTGAATATTCTTGCTGCACTATTGTTGCCAGTGAAATCAGTATATCAGTTTACATGTTTTCTTTTATCTCTGGTAACATATCAGGACCATCTTGTGACTATGTGCTATACATTTCTTACATATAGCACCTACAGAACAGATAGTGGGTGCAGGCTTACGCTGTACTGTGATCTTAGAGAGCAACTCTTTTGAAGACACTCCACACTTCACACGGCACTCTGAGGTATTTCTCAGCTCAGCTGGGCAGAGATATGAGAGAGCTGTAAAGTGTGATTCTGTGATGCCTCTCTCCAGCAACAGCCCAGCCCGGCCCAGCTCTCACAGTCCTATTGGCGAGTTATGGGGTCTGGATGGCCTTGAACCTGGGGGGTAGAGGGTGAGGGGGTGGGGGCTGGATGGAGGGGGGGTACGCACCCACAGGCGTGGTAGACAGCTGGCTGTAAGGCAGGGCAGAGGGCTGCATAGCATGTAGGGGTTGAGTTCCAGGCAAAGCACAGCTGACACTCTCCACATGGTCCCTGGGGGGGAGGAGAAAAGGAAGAGATACAGACAGGGGTAGAGAAGCAGGGAGAGAGAAAGAGAGGGCTAAAGAGAGAGAGAGACAGAGAGAGAGAGATGGAGAAAGGAAATGCCTAAAAATAGATAAGAGGAGGAGTTCCCTTCTGCCCAGCCACCCGCCGTTCTTATGTCCTCTTGGCTCCAAGGACTAAGGATATGTCCGAACATGGGTCAGGACATATCATCATATCATTTTGTAATTGCTGTATGAATGTCTGACTTTGCACAAGCTCTACAGATTTTCAGACTTTATATTTAAGTCCGAAATCCACAGGCATTTAAGTCTGTGGCCACCATTTTAGTCTGCTATTGTCTCTTTGGTAAAACTCAGCTTTTTACTGATCCTCCATGATAGCTCTGTCTCTTCTGGAAAAATGACAGAAAAACTTCGGTTTCGGTCAGTCAGATCTTCAGAAGTGGCCTCCTTTAACCTTTCGTGTAACTCTGTCTCTACTGGCCATATCAGGTTTTGTTTTGCCTCCTGTGGGTCTTCCTCTTGTTAGTCCTCCACCTTCTCTGTAATAAACAAGGGAGGCCCTTAGGTATTCCTTCAGTGGTAGGGCCATCCCCATATCTACCTCTTGTCTTCCATCTAGCATGCATGCATGTGCTCAGCTTTAATCCAGGATTCAGCGCTTAGGGGGGGATCGGCACGGCTCAGCCCCAGGCCGCTCATCTCAAACAGCTGCTCCCCTCCCGCTGATCCTCAAATGCAGGCAGGCAGGCAGGGCAGGCAGGCAGGGCAGGTCTCGGGCAGTCAGGCAGGGCAGTCACTATCTAACACTGCACCAATGGCTTGGACAGCAGAAGCTACAATGTATGATTTTTAGAATAAAAAAAAAACAAGAAATTATTCTAATTCTAATTATTTAATTCTGTATCTTGTTTAAGATCTCAGTTCAAAGTTTGGCTAAATCCAAAACTGCTTTCCATGGTGTTAGGGAAGAAAAAAGACTGAGGTCTGACGGTGAAATGTGTGAGATCAATGCAGTCAGTACCTTGGATCTGTTGCCTTGTTCTAGCCTAATGGAGCTATTATGCAAATATGCATTCTATTATCGTCTGGAGAGAGGTGAATTATGGGTGGGAATGATTTAACTGTTGACACAATTTTAAATGTATAAGTCACTCCACTCCCTTGTTGGCTTATGGCCCAGTGTGTGTGTGTGTGTGTGTGTGTGTGTGTGTGTGTGTGTGCATGTGTCTGTCTGTATCAAAGGTGGGGAGATTCAAACAGGGTCAGGGTAGTCTGGTTATGAGCCTTCAGATGTAGTCCAGATTTTATCACCACCCACTACCAAAATGTCAGCAACCTGTCTCTAGTTGTACATTCTCATACCAAACTCACCAAGTCATGTCTAGCCCACACAAACGCTAATCTTGGGTAGTCACACTTTAAGTCTGCTAATTGGCTAAAGCCAGAAAATTAATTAAGAGGGCTTTTTCCCCCTGTAAGCCTGAATGGCAGTAGGTAGCAGGGCCCCAGTGAGCCTGGATCACTAAAGTTATTTTTATGTCTCCCACTGGAGCTTTGTGTGTATCTCTTGTGACTGGGCCCTTGGTGCTCCACTCAAAGGGCCTAGACTAGGCCGGAGACACACAGACTGACACCCGTGACACATTCCAGCCATTTCCAGCCCTGCAGAAATGCTTCACTTCTATGAGCTCAGTGTTATTACGCCCAACAGCGGTGGTCATCTGTTGTTTTAACTGTGTGCATGTTAAAGAAAGAATCCGTTTAAATGAATGGCTTGGCCTTGCCGCATACATTTGGACATCTTTTTGTTCCCCTATAAAAGCGTCCTGAGTAGAGTGACCTGGTTTTTGTCAGGGAGGAGGTATGTGGGTAGCGCAGTTGAGTTACACGATCAGAGGGTCTGTGGGAGTGGGGACTGACACTTGAGTCTCCCAGGGGATTATGGGGGTGAGTGATATCCCCTGAAACAGCCCTATCAAAGCTGACCCCATTCTCACGTTTATGTGCCACCAAGGCACACAGTTTGGGACGAGGCTGGGAAACGCGTTAAAGTCGATGTTTATCCAAATCTGCAGCTTGTCCATAGTTACCACTGTAGACAGTGTAGAGAAAGAAAGCTTAAACAACCTTAATGAATACTCTGGGCTTTCTGTAGCAGTCAAAAGATGAGACTCCTTCTTATTGAGCCATACCTTTGTGTACAACACCTCTACACTTAAGTGAAGTTGTGGATTCTAGACGTGTATGGATCACATCCAGTCTGTCCATAGCAACATGAAACCCTCTGAATCTCTGAAAATTCATTTCTACAGAATTCTCTAAGGAGGAGAAGCTTGAGGTCAACGTCTGCCAAGTCTGAAAAGAAGCTCTCTCCACAGGTAAATGATGCTTATGCAGAAGAACAATGTAGCTGATGACTTTTCCAGTGTTCTGCCTTGCACTGATTTGCAGTCGTAGTCTGACTTCTGTGGTGCCAGTACTAATAGTGTTAACCTGAGTGCCCATGTGATACCAGTGATGTACAAGTATTCAAAACTAAACAGGCACAGGTCTACCACTGCATTGCTGATGCATGATGTTGTCCCTGCACATATACAGTATGCAAACAAAGAAAAGTAAAGAAAATGAGTTGAATAGATTTATCCAATTATGTTAGCTGGTGACAAAAAGGTAATTTTTTTGTATTTTTATACAGGACGACAGTGCCGATCTAAAGTGTCAGCTGCACTTTGCAAAAGAGGAGTCTGCACTCATGTGCAAGAAGCTGACCAAAATGGCTGCCGAGAACGAGACCATGCGTGAAGAGCTGTCGAAGTACCGCTTGCTCTACGGTGATGTCGATAGCAGTCAGGTGTCTGACAGCATGGCCAACTCGCCACTTGCCCGTGAGGCTGAGGTCAAAGTTCACCTCAGGCTGGTGGAGGAGGAGGCGACGTTGCTGAGCAGGAGGATTGTGGAGCTGGAAGTGGAGAACCGGGGCCTGCGGGCAGAAATGAGTGAAATGAGAGATAGGAGAGGAGGAGGAAGACGAGGAGGAAGAGGAGGGGGAGAAGAGGAAGAGGAACTGATAGAAGGGGCGGGAGAGCATCTCGCTCTGCCAGTCTGTGTGGGAGGGGCGGTGATGGGTGACAGGCAGGTCACTGTCACTATAAAGGACATTGCACAGCGTGAGCCTGTGACATTTGTCACCAAACAAATTCAAACAGAGGAAGGGTACTCTGTGGAGGTTCCCTGTCATGGTCACAGCCCTGCTGAGGGTCCTGTTATAGGTGACAAGCACTCCCCTGATGGACAGGAGAAGCTCAAGAGAAATGGCGCTGACCTTTTGAGCTCTTGCAAACAGCTCGACCTGACAGACCTGAAGACTCTTCTTGCCCTTCACGATCAGGCTCTGCTTGTCAGTTCTGCCATCGATCTCCTAAGAGCGCCTGCCAAAAACGGCCTATCACCGTGCTCCAGCCAGAAAACCTCACCGCTGTCCCCTTACCTGGCCAAAGCAGAGGGCGACCATCTCTCGCCCAATGCTCTGCTCCACACCCACACCCATCCCCTCCCCCACCCTCGGCCTCGGGACCTGCCCTCCCTCAACCCACTCTCTGGGGACCTGGAAGTGCTACAGTCCCAGCTACAAGTTCTCACTGAGCGGGTGAAGGGTTTAATGGACACGGCTGAAAGCCGCAAGTCTCACAGCTGGGCATCTTGTGAGGCAGTGGTGCCCCCCCTGGAGAGCGTGGCGGGGGAGGTGGAGCAGAAGGAGGCGGTGGTGCTGAAGGTGGATCTGTCTCCTGGGTGCCCGTGCGACCAGGAGACACTGGTGCTGCTCACCCTGCAGCTGCGCTGGTTCCTGCAACAGTGGAGACAGGGCGAGGAGGCCAGAGACCTGTTTGAGGTGAGGCATGAATCACAGAGGTGCACTCAGCTCTTAAATGAAGTTCGTGTTTGCTCGAAAGTATGCTTTCGTTGTTTTTGTAAATTAAGTTTATTGGATCATGTTCACAGAAAAATGTACACATTTCGGCCCTAGGGCATCATCAAATGAGACATGAACCATCAAACACCTGACTTTTACGTTTTGAGGTGTTTTGGCTTATAGTGTTTTCCTGTTTTATTTGTTTTATATGTCTTGTCATAAGTGTCTACCTTGGAACACATTGAGTCTGTACCTACCAGATGGATTGCACTAAAAAATACAAAGTTTTTCTAGCAATGTATCGGTGTCATATAACCATTAGCCCATTAACACCTATCCTTGCTGTGTAATGTTACATATTACTTTATGACCTTGCGACAAAGACTTTTATTGAGAGCAGGAGATGCCGTGTCAAGTCCTTTTTCCCCCCCAAGACTTTCCTTGTCAGCTAGTGATAGGAAATGGTCTCTGCAGTGGCATATGACATGTCAGTGCAGCAGACATCCCAACCTGGAGAAACTTATTTCAGTGAGGTCAACAATGCACCACTGGTGCTGCTATGGAGGGCTCAAAGTGTTCCTAAATGAAAAGTCTAAAAAAAATAAAAAACAGGACTGGGGAAGCAAAAACTCGAGTCTCGAAATGATTACATTTGCAGTATGCGGACAGTTGGTTATGCACCATGACTAACAAAACATTGCAGAGGAAGTGCGTGTGGGGACAAGGTCAGTAATTAAAAGTTGTCATTGATGGATAGCATGGAATGCTAGTGCTGAGATTGGGACACAGCAGTATAGCTGGTAAAAGTTAATACACTTGCCGATGAGCTTGTCACAGAGCGTCTGCATGGTCTCAGGTGGGCTGCCAGAAGAAGCTGCGTCTGCTGATGGAGGGGGAGGAGACATCGGACTCAGAGGAGCCCAGAAAGAGGAGCCCGATGGCCCCAAAGCCCTTCCTCACACAGGTGAGAGCACAGTGGCTCTTTTACAGGTGGCATTTATGCTACTGGCGCTAGTTTTCTTTCAAAACATTGTACTTTAGCTACACATGAATGTTTCATCCACAGTACTCCAGTGATGTTGAAATGCAAAAACACAGCTTTTTAATTATAAGTATAGTGAATTCATTTCCATTCACAGCAGTGGAGTTGAGTCTGATCTTAACATTTTAATAAAATGATGTTTAAGGTAACTACCTAAAAATACTAATCCTCTGTACCCTATCAGCCCTGCCCCATACCCCAGATGAACGGTGCTGAAGACATGGTTCTTCTGGAGCTGAGGGCGGCCATGTTGGACCTGAGCTGTGAGCTGCAGGAGGAGAGGAGGGCAGGGCTGGAGCTGGCACAGCAGTTTGCCCAGGCCAAAGCAGCCTGGGCCATGGAGAGGGCCGAGCTGAGGAGCCTCGTCACCAGGGTGAGTAATAATAATAATAATAATAATAACCTTTACTTGTATAGCACAGTAACAATGCAATGTCACAGCAACGCAATGCCCTGCTGATGCGGGCTCTTGCGTGAACACAGGTAAAGCATTTGTGAGTAGTAGTTCTTGGCCACACTGAGCAACATGCTGGATGGTTTTGATCTAGTAAACACTGCCACAAGGGTCAGCACAGGTCAACAAATGTTTCTCATCATAGTTGCTTAAAAGCAGATGTACTTGTGCTGAAGTATGTATGTACATGTCCTTACATGACTCCATATAATAACACACAGAAATTGTTAGCTTGCTGCAAACACAGCACTGAAGGAGTGCTGCAGGAGTACAGTTAAACCAAAGGGCCCACGTACCAAAACTGCCTGTCTTTCCTGAGTTATGTCTTGCTGAAGCCAATCCTAACTAAGCTTAGGAATCCTATCTTATCATACATTGTTCTGTTTAATTACACGTTAAAAAAATCTTAAATATTTCACCTAACTGCGGTAAGTGAGGTCCCCATTCACTGTAAAGCCCTTTCAGTGTTGAAATGTGGAGTTGGTGCTGGTTATAAACCCTTTACACAATAAAAACAAGGTTTTCCCAGAATACTTTCGCTACATTTCACATCTTTGACAATGTTAAAATGGAAACCCTTTGGGAACACCTATGATGTACACTCTTTTTAACTGATCTATAATATACCTTCCCTCTCTTCAAGCTGGAGAACACAGGCAGGAAGGCTTCAGTGCAGAAATCTTAAATATTTGATCCAAACCAGTTACACACTGGCCATGGTTATTGAGGTTTCCACCTCTTTACTGTGAAGTACTTTGAGTGGGTCGTGTGTTGAGTTGCTGTTGTTGGTGTTGGTTACATTATACTTCCCCTCTCTTCTCCAGCTGGAGAACACAGACAGCAAGGCCGCCTCGGTGAAGACCCTGCCAGACCTAAAGGGGGCGCCGCAGCGTGGAGACCACGTGGAGAAGCTGCAGCACCTGCTGGCTGACTCGTACGCCGTGGTGATGGAGCTGACGCGGCAGATAAAGATGCGCGAGCGGAACTGGAGCAGCGAGAGGCAGGAACTCCTGGACTACCTGCACCAGCTGCAGATGGAGCAGCAGCAGGGGTGCCTCACCGGCGGAGGCAAGGCCAAGGAGGCCGAGGTAGGGAATCATCATCATCATCATCACCACAGCTCCTCCCATGTCCTTGTGGTTCTAGTACTGTTTTTAAGGATTTTATTTTAATTTGTTATTTTGCTTTCCAGTTATATTTGTGGCCGCACTGTATTTGAATAGTCCAGTAGATGGTTCTATAGCCCATCCACAGATGCTACACAGACTATTAACAAACTATCTGTTGAGTGTCCTGTTAAGGTTAGGGTTATGAATTGGGTTTGATTAAGGTAATAAGTTAGTAAACAAACAAATTTAAACTGAAATTAAAAAACAGTATGTGAAGTCTCTCCATAGGTGGACTATTCAAATAAAGTGTTACAGAATTTGCTATTACTATTTTATTACTGTTCAAGAATACAGTCAGCATTTCGGAAAAAGGCTTTCAAAAACTCCTGAAATTACTCGTTAATCAGCTCACTGATATAGATATAATGCATATACACTATTGGGTTTGCGCACTGACTCAAAATTCAAAATCAGTAACTACATCTAAGTCAGTTAATCAGTCAGTCACTAGTACACACTTAGTAAAATCCTGCTGTGAACTCAGCTGCCCTAGAAGAGACACACAAGGTGCCATCCAAGGGACAGGATGGGTGCCCACCGAATTTAGGCTAATCCCCTGTTTGGGCTGCAGAGGAGCAGGCAGAAAGCCTGCACACAATAAACTGCAATCTGCTCATCACAGCCAAGGCATGGGACTTAGGCTCGTCCCAACAGACCCGAACAAGTGAAACAAAGAGACTGAGATGCCAAAGCGAGGTTAAAATGAGATGGGGGTAGGGAGCCAGATTTTTCTGCCTTACAGTCAGTCTGTGACCCGTGGTACACATTTTCGTCAGACTCTGTGTGAGGTTTGTGGGTCACAGGAGGTCTGAGGATAGTTTTGAAACAGATTTTTATGAGTGCGGTCTCACTCCCTTTCAACATATAATTTACTGCTCTTGTTAAGCAGTGTCTCTATTTTGATGACAGTGTAGTTTTATAAAAATCTATTTTTTCATCTTTGGAGATGAAATGGTTCCTGTCCATGAATCTGTGTGTTGCTCATTTTTCCATTTACTTCAAGGATCACGATCCCTCCCTCCCTGGCTCACTTTCCTCAGGCAGATTTTTCATTTCATTACTGTTGGACCATAAATGCTGAAAAACGAGTGGGTTACCCCACAAGTCGACAAAATGAGTTCTCTTGTCTTTCTTTACTCTTCTGGGAGACAGACAGCAGAGGACCAAATGGTGGATGTGGGTTGGTTTCTTTTGAAGGCAACAGATCTTGTCATTTCACATTGAGTGTTCAGGGTCTGCCAGGGCATTCCTCTGGCCAACACAACTAATGCTGGTATGCTTTCTTTCAGACTTCTGGTGTCAAGATGTCTGTGAATGGAAGGACCTTTGGGACACAGAGGTCGGCTTCTTTATATTTATTGGATGCTTATTTTAAAATAGTATATACTGTAAAGACACACAAACCATCTCAGACATGCCTTAAGACTATGTAATTTTTCTACACACAAGTTCTTTTATTGTCTTATTTTCTTTCTCTCTTTCTTGCAATGACATTACAAGTGTGTTATTTAATACTGCCATCCTCACTTTTTTATTTTAATCATTTCCAGCAGGCCTAAACCCAAGCCCACTCACTCAAAGACCTCCAACAAAAACTGGCTCTACCTCAGCCAAGAAGCATCACTGCTCCACCAGCCTGATGCCCACAAGACATGGGACTGTCCCATCATGCCTCCCAGGTTTCCTGGCCTGGACCTGCACCTTGACCCCACCTCTAAGAGCCACACGGCTCCAGAGAGGACCTCCCTGCGGATCTACTACAGCCCGCCCTCTGCCCGCAGGGTGCAACTGTCCAAGCTCACCTGGGACAAAGAGGATGCGTACATGGAAGGGAAGACCAGGGAGAGGCAGAATGGTGGTGTCCTACCATCAGTGCAGAGGAGCAGAGGAGATGAAGATGTAAAGAGGTCTGTGAGCTATCAGTGCGGACTACCACTGGAGTGCAGCAGCAGCAGCAGCAGCAGCAGTAACCCCACTATAGCCGCTGGCACCATACAGCCCTGCAGCTTCCAGCCTCTCCAGGGGCTACCGGCCACCTCACTCCTGCCCTTCAGCAGTCTGCAGATGTCGGCCAACCTAAGCGACGACATGAAGGAGATGACAGCCAGCGTGCGCGGCGCGAGCCGGGGCAGCTCTCTGGAGAGGGGTCGGGGACTGATGAAGGACGCGTGCAGCCAGACATCCACTCCCCAGGCTCAGGCCCAGGCCCAGGCCCAGGCTCAGAGCCAGCCGCAGGTTCGCACTGTCAGCACAGGGATGCAGACGGATGGGGTACGGGGCATCTCTGCTGGGAGGTACTGGTCCCCGCGTGGCACCTCAGCCTCCATGGTGTCTCCCCGCGCCCAGCACATGTCCTCTTCCCTGGAGCGGGTGGCCGTCCGGATGGAGAAGCCTCCACCGTGCTCCACTTCGCCTAAACTCTACCGTCGGCATTCAGCGTCATCTCCGTCCTCCTCATCTTCCTCCTTCTCTTCTCCGTCCTTGTCGTTCCCCTCCTCATCGCTCTCCTCTTCCTCATCCCTGAGCAACCCGTCCCGCCTGGAGCCCCCAAAGGAGCGTGGGCTGTGGGGTCTGTCTCAGAGGGGTTCCTCGGGGTCCGCCTGGGCTCGCTCCACCACCAGCAGAACTGGCTCGGCCTCAGCCTCACCAGGCGGTAGTGGTGCTGCTGCTGCTGCTGCAGACAAGCCGACTAGCAGCCGCAAAGTCGTGGGGATCCACCGCTACGGCCTGGTCCAGGAGTTCCTGCGCAACGTGTGTGGCCGGGGGGACAAGGCGGCGGCAGCGGGTGGAGCGGAGAAGGCAGGGGGGGTGGGGGTGCCGACAGCAACGGCACGACGAGACACCATCGGCCTGGCGGGCCAGAAGAAGGCAGAGCGGCCAGCCTCGAGGGTTCCGCTGGTCAGGAGTGACAGCGTGACGAAGATAGTAAACCGGAGGTTCATGAAGCAGGCACAGAAGGAGGACACATCTGGCCAGAGCCAGAGCCAGAGTCAGAGCCAGAATCAGGCCAGCAAAGTGCCCATCAGCAAGGACAAGAGCTCAGGCACTGCTATGCTGGAGGTGAGTAGACTGTGTGTAGATACAGTGATGGTCCTAGCCAGTAGTGGTTTTAGGCACGGGCGAACTGGGCAGCCGCCCGGGGCGCCATTTCGTGGGGGGCGCCACGAGCGCTTGGGGGAAAAATAAATAAATAAATAAATAAACGCTCCGTGTGTCATATCGCTGCAATTGGCACATTGGCGCGGCTGAGAGGTAGTCTCGCCCAGGGCGTAAAACACTATAGAACCGCCACTGGTCCTAGCCTGTTGGGAACTGTGGGTGCATGCACCCTGTACTCCCCCTATGTGATGCACTTTCCACCACCCCCACCACCACTACAACCAAAATACATAAATTGTATTACTGAATCTGTGTTGGAAAGTAATAGAGCCCCTCCCCTCCCCACTCCCCCTTACCCTTTGTTTCCTGCAATTCTGACTGTGAAGTCAGATATTGTTACAGCTAAGCTAACAATGAACAGACAGCTAGTGGATTATGAGTTTGGATGAAGTGTATTTGCAGGGGGTAAGGTCACAAAGTTTAACTTCAAAGATAAAGATATGACCAAGCACTTTCGAAAAGATTTTGTAAACATCTGAAAAAAATAAGGCAAAAAGGGGAGCCACTTAGTACATAACGATCCTGATTCACCCCACCAGTGGCCTTGTCCTTGAATCTGCCCCTGTGATACTGTGTTAGCAGAAGTTAATGTCTTTTTCCTGGGGGAAGGCTACATAAAGAAGGCTTTCCAAAAACTGCTCTATTCACTTTAAGGCCATTGCTTGTGACCAGCACAATGTCTGCCTTAAAGAGTTTAAAAAAAAGAAAAACCCTACCAATGGAATTATCCAACACAGAAACTCATGCACTGTAAAACTTTTTGAAGGCTGATGAAACCCACCACCCACTGTGAGCTCTGTTTTCTTTTTATTTTAGTTTGTTTTTATTCCAAATGTACTTAAGAGGGACACAGCATTTCTAGAAACATTGGAGTGAATGTGATAGAATTAGCCAAAAGGCTGTTTCTCATCTTCTCTCCCATGTCTAGTGAACAAATCAGAAATGATTTAGTGCCACTAACAAACCCATTAACTAAAATTACTACTGTGGGAGTTGAAATGTGGCCATAAAATCCATAAGTCACTGTCCCTGACCACCTCTTTCTTTCATGTCTTTTTCCCCAGAGGGATGGTGTTGCTTGTGACTGCAGCGCCCGCTCTCTCACTTCCTGCTTCGCCCGGCCCTCCCGCTCCAACCTCCACCACGCCCACGCCCAGTGCCGGCCCCGCCCACATGACTTCCCCACGGCAGCTGCGGTCAGGGGAAACTCTGCCCCTTAAGCCCCTGAGGGTGCCCTGGCCCTGGCCGTGCTCCCCTGGTCTGCTAACCCCTAAACACCACCACCCATCCAACCCACCCCTCCTCCGCCTGCAACCACAAACTGACACACTGACACACACACACACACACACACACACACACACACACACACACACACACACACACACAGCTGACGGCATTCCCACAGGCCCTGGGAAACCCAAGCCTGGCACCGCTCGGAAATACAGGACAATCTTTAAGGATGGGTGGAAAGACGCTGAACAGATGAATCGTGTCGAGTTCTGCTACACAGGGTCAAAGCAATCTGATTACCTACAACAGCTGGATTTGGCACCAGGGGGTCTGCTCAATAATGTACACACACACACACACACACACACACACACACACACACACACACACACACACACACACACACACATGTGTGTATGTTTGTATTTGTGAGGACCAGTTTTAGGCTATACATGGACAAGTCACATCAATTTAAAAACTGTTTTCTTCAGATCTCTGAAATATATACATTTATTAGCATGTTTACACATGTTTCTGTACATATAATTCATTATACTCACTTTTCTTTATTATATTTAAAGATATTATTATATTATATTATATCATATTATATTATATTACATTATTACACCTGTATATTATTACATCTATTATGTCATTATATGTATTACCGTGATATGTTTTTACCATAAAATAATTATTTTAGAGTTTTGTCAAATGCTGTGCTTAGTTACAATGTATCATAATATTAAGGTGGAGGCCTTAATGTAAAAACCTTCAAAACATACAAATGCAATTAAAGTAAAAATGTCTCTCTCCATACAGAAGACTTGGTCAGATTTTAGATTTGCTCATGTATTTACTAAGCCTGACAAGCCAACCCACATCAAACTGTGTGGTCTGGCCATGACGGATAGGCCAGGCGCAATCCAAGGGGCGTCACCAATGGTTGTCTCTGCATGCAATAGGATAGCGCTATGACCAATCAGAGCAATGAACTTGTTTAGCATAGCACTACACCAGACCGTCACAGCCCTGTCATCACCGTGTTAAACCTGCCCTGCAACTCTCTACAAGGATAGACTGATGTGATTGGTCAGTCCAGATTTGAGAGAAAAGCTACTGAGCTTCAATAGGTTGTGGTAGATTGTACCCAAGATAGAAATTTTAATTGCTACTGCTAGGCTACATCTAGATTTGTAGGCTAGTATAACTAGTAAATATCCAGGTATACCCTATCCCAAAGGAGACAATCAGTATGGTCACCTGATATATCTTATTGTCCTGATATGTACTGTAACCATACCTTCTGCTGTAGACTTTATAACTTTAATATGGGAACAGTGTATGTGGATGCGTAAAAGAAATGTGTTTTTAGTGTTCCACATATTGTATATTAATTTGTAATATAATATCAACAAATACAAATAATGGCACTTTTTCCATAAAACCTGTCTTGTCATTTTGTTTTGTCTCAAAAATATTTTCTGTGATGTTCTACCGAAACTTGATGTTTGATGTTCTACCAAAATCTGCAGGGCATTTGTGAACAGGGAGAGATATTTCTGTGGTTCCATGTGTCCACTTCTATCATGTTGATGGAAACCCATGCTATATGTCTACCAATACAGCAGGCACTCCATCTATGTGTTCTTGGCTAACTTGACTTTTACATTGGGACCCAGACTACATAAGCTGAAACACTCTTGACTCCTTTGACGACTATGACGTCATTTGGCTTAAAAGCAACTGATGTTTAAGCAATATGCACTCTTGCCGAACCTGGCTTTGTTTATTTGCTTCCCATAGTTGAGCTGAAGGCCTCCCTGGAACAACCCATAGGCTCCTAATAAGCACGGCACGCGACACCTGCTCTGTAAGCCGAGCTGGACAGGGCCCCATGCGGTGGGGATGGGTCAGGCCACAGTGGTCAGTGGAGTGACCAGGCCTGGCTGGCTGACTGACTGACTGACTGACTGCCTGACCGGCAGAAACACTGGGGCTGACACGAGCAGCTGTAGTCACGGTCACATGCTAGCCGGACAGCAGAGAGCACCTTCAGCACAAAGGAAAAGTCCTGGTGCCTTAAGCACTTAATGAGCTGAAGGTGTCTTATGCCAGTGTTGGCACGTTTGCATGTAGCAAACCACAGCCTTCTTATTTTTGGGTGTCTGCTGCAGAAGTAAACAGGGTATATTTGAGCATCTTAATAACAGTCTACATGAGAGAGAAAAAAATGGGGTAGCAATATTACAGCTGGTACTGGCAAGGCAGTGAAAGTGGCACTTAATGTGACATTAAAATGTGAAAAGTATTTTTACAGTTTGACACTTTGGTTGGCGTAGAGCAGGGGAAAAGTTAAGATGATTCTAAGGGCCCAGTAGAGATGGGGGCACAAACAGAACAAAATGATCAACAATTAGGGTTAAGTGGTGGGCTGTGGTATATTGTTTTCTTATATAGCGCCCAAAATGAAGAACAGATTGACACAGATTGACAATGCATCGTTAAAAAAAAACCTTGTTTACCTATACCTAATTAGATTTAAATCAAACAAACTCCTAAAACAGTTTATTGTAAGGTGAGGTGGAGTCATATCATTAACTTTTTAAAAGCCTAATAAAAAGCAGCCACTCTGTAGGACCATTTCACCTCCATTTCCGATGGTGAAAGCCGATGAGCCGCTCTCTCTGCTGCTGTCTGCAACAGCTGGCTTCACTGTGGTACGGTAAACGGTCTCCAATGGTTTTCATGACAAAGGGTTTCGCATGTCCTTTTGGTTGGTTAATCTGGTATGGAAATCAGAG
This sequence comes from Setipinna tenuifilis, assembly GCA_030347295.1. Taxonomy (NCBI): domain Eukaryota; kingdom Metazoa; phylum Chordata; class Actinopteri; order Clupeiformes; family Engraulidae; genus Setipinna; species Setipinna tenuifilis. The sequence continues at coordinate 19,696,151 of CM059270.1, forward strand.
TATGGGAAACGGGAGCCAGGACTGCGTGGAGCTGAAACTCCCTCACCCCTACAGTCACACAGCACAACTTAAACACACACCAACACACATCTTACTGCCAGCCTCTGTAGACAGTATTCACCCCATTCACCCCATTTCCACCCATTCTGAGGTCGGAACTGTGCTGTTAATTACTTCCTAATGAATGAATGAAGCGTACTGTACTAAATTTAACTCTCCACAGAACTCGTCTAACATCTCAATTGTAACTTCAATCTCCATAAGGCTGCTCAAGTAGACCACTCTCGCATCAACTTTAAAATTACGGTCACGGTTTAATGAAAGTTAATTAGATTTTCAAATGGTTCGCATGACTTCATTTATGTTTGAGTGTAATGGTGTCTGTGCAGTTGTCGATGGACACTCATGCACTGACCTCCAGTGGATATAAGTAGAAATTACATCTTACTCGCCACACATGACAATGCATTTTCTTTACCCTTGCATTGCCCTACGAATTCATGTTCTCATATAGAGCTACTTCGGGGCATGTTTAACGCACATTTCTCTCAGTACACTCAGTTAACATAAGAATGTGGACTTACTTGACCTTACTAACAGTTAATCAATGATTTTACAGTACCATGGACCTCATTAAAACATACAAAACACAAAACGTAAACACAGGAAAATATGTGTAAGCCTGGCTTTTAAGGACTTTAGGATAATTGTTCGTTGTGGTCAAGATCAGTCTCTGGAACGGGCTGCCTAAGCTAGATGGTTGAGAAAGAGCACAATGAAAAGCGAAGCTGGCAAGTCACAGAGGTGACTGTGGTCACATAAAAACCCGCCTTCCAACGGGGCTTTTGTTTAGGGTACAGCTGTACCAGTTACCCAGCAAACAAGCCCATGTGGGCCCACAGTGGGGCCACTGCGGGCTATAGTTCGGGCCCACTGTGGGCTGCCCACTGTGGGCCCCATTACCGTCGTGAAATGGTGGGCACATGTGGGCCCCACACTGCTGGACCCTGGCGGGGCCCCTGTGGGCAAACCCACAGTTTGGGCAGAGTGTGGGCTTGCCCACATTTTGCTGAGTGGGCCCATTATGGGCCCCTTATGGGCCCACAGTGGGGCCATTGCGGGCTATAGTTCAGGCCCACTGTGGGCTGCCCACTGTGGGCCCCATTACCGTTGTGAAATGGTGGGCACATGTGGGCCCCACACTGATGGACCCTGGCGGGCCCCTGTGGGCAAACCCACACTACCCTCAGAAACCCCACACCTGCCCACACTCTACCCCCAGTAAACCCACAGCTGCCACCCATACCCCCCACCCCTTAACCCACACCACAGCCCACATGCACCTCTATGCAATACCCATAGCACAAGCTGTTCAGTAATACAATTAAAACAGAAATCATGTAATTATAAATAATTTTATTTGTTTTGATTTTCTGATCTTTGGATCCTGCCTCCATCTTTATCCCTGCCTCCATCTTGTACTGCATCTAAAAGCAATACAACAGAAAAGGGCAAACATTTTAGTTTTAAGTGTAGCCCTATGAGCATCAGTAATAAGTAGGTCTTATAATACATAGCATAACTAAATAAAGTTCATAATTAGAATGGATAAGGTCTTGATGAAATGTTAAACTGGTTAAGAACGTTTAAGAGCTTTGATACTCATAGGGCTCTATTTTCACGATCATAAGCGCATTGTCTAAAGTCTGTCGCGCAAGTTGCTTTGGGGGTGTTCCCGACACAATTTGGTATTTTCACGGCGGAAAAAGCGAACATTGCGCCAGGCGCATCGTTCAAAAGGGTTGGGTTAAGTTACTTCATAAGTCATGGGTGTGTTTTGGTCGTAACATACAATGAACCAATGAGAATTTATACTCTCATTCCCTTTAAGGGCCAGCGGGCGCATTGTCCATAGCCTGTTGCTATTACGATGGCGGATTTACCCGGACGGGAGGAGCTTTTCGGTGGAGGAGACCGATCTGCTCGTGCGTGAAGTAAAAGCGCGTGAGTAGTTAATATTCGGGGATGGAAAGAATCCCCCCAAACCTCCGCGGGTCATAGAAGTATGGGAGGAAATATCTTCAATAATTGTGTCCTCCTTTGGCAAGAAGAGAACTTTCGAACAGTGCCCAAAGCGGCAACGTTAGAAGACGTGAAACAAAAGCTTTAAACTCAAAGGAAACATCAAAAATAAAAGGTGGAGGTCCATTAGTCCACTAGTTTTCTTTTTGATGATTAGTCCATTTCATTTCTTACAACTTGCCACGCTGTTTATTAAATAAACTGCAGAGCATTGCAATCGCTGTTTATTTAAAAGACAAAAGAAACTGCAGAACATTGCTATAAACTGCAAAACATTGCTATACTTATTATTTGTGCCTGTTTGCTTATTAAAACATAAAAATACATGGCTATACAGGCTATATACGTTGCAACTTTTCTGCCAGTTCAGCTCGCCTCTCTGGGGCAGCAGCAGGTACATCGGGGTTCAACGCGCTGTGCGCCGAAAGCGGTACAACAACGTTAGAAGACGGGAAACAAAGCCTTAAACTCAAAGGAAACATCAAAAATAAACGGAAGGTATAGGTCCATCAAACCATTAGTCCACTAGTTTTCTTTTTGATGATTTGTCCATATTATTTCTTACAACTTGCCACGCGGTTTATTTAAAACGACAAAATAAATCGTAAATAAACTGCAGAACATTGCAATCGTTGTTTATTTAAAACGACAAAAGAAATTGTAAATAAACTGCAGAACATTGCTATAAACTGCACAACATTGCTATATTCTCATTATTTGTGCATGTTTGCTTACTAAAACATACAAATACATAGCTGTACAGGCTATACATGTTGCAACTTTTCTGCCAGTTCAGCTCGCCTTTCTGGCGCAGCAGCAGGTACATCGGGGTTCAAAGCGTTGTGCGCCTCTAAAATAGCTTTTCAACAATGCGCCAGTGACGAAAAGGCACCTTTTTATTAATCAAAAGCGCAAATGGTTTATACGTCCTCATAATAGCATCTGGTGCGCTTTGCGCCAGACCACACTTCTTCTTTTCGCTGACCGCCCGTCACGGCGCAATGTCATCTGCTATCTAGACAACGTGATTTTTTGCCTGAAAAAATGAACGTTGCGCTGGCACAGAATAGCAATGACAGCATGCGCATGTCGCGAATGCACAATGCGCCGCGGCAAAATAGGGCCCATAGTTTATTACATTGAGAATGGTGATGTCATATTTGGGAACACCTGATGTAATGCAATTTCTGAATGTATTTTCGTTTGGTTAACCAACGAACAGAAACATTATTCTGTTAATGCGAAGAAAGCTTTGGAAAGTATATTTTAATGATAACACACCGGCGAATATCCTGTTAATTGGCTATGATTGCAGTTCGAATGAGCCTTTGTCGCTAGCAAAAAAAAAAAGGCTAGTCGCCAGGCGTATGATGTAGGCTAATGGGATCCAACGAACCGTGTTCAATAAGACGTTAGATATACCTTTTAATGTAGCAGCTTTAGTTTTAGTTGTCATAAACATATCTCGTAAAACTACCGTAGTTTGTTGTTTTTAAAAAATATATAGTCTTTAGCTTTCTAGTACTGAGAAGGCTACTTACCTTTAATGCCACCAATGTCTTTAATTCCGGAACAGCTAAAGCACACTAAATTATAGCCTATATAAAAAAACAAACAGGAGCAAATCCTACTCTAAATCTCGACGTAATATTTACACTATTAATTAAATTTCAGCTACTAATAAAATTTCAACTAATAATTACAATAAACAAACGCTTTTCTTCTCTATCTGACCGACCGCCACAACTGTCAAACACCAACGAATTCAAGCGGAACGCTATACATTTGTTTAAACCATACAAGCGCGAGGAGATTCCTGGTAGCAGATATGCGTCGCGTGGCAGAGTGAAGCCGAATATCGAAGATGTTAACATTAACATTATGGTAATAAATTACAAAATACAGTGCCGTAGCATTCTGGTTAAACACTCGAAATAAACAGTTTGTTAAAATACGTGAAAAAGTGTGTCCTCAGGTTAAATGAGCAGTGTATTATGTACCAGCCGCCACTGTGTAAAATGTAATGTAAACTATAACTATAATGTTTTATTGAATGTTTGCCCGCTTGCCCGCAGGTAGGCCTAGCCCTAAGTGGGGTCACAAAGGGAAATAAGCTTTGGGTCCCGCATGGGCTACCCCTACGGGGTAGATGTGGGCTAAGTATGGGCAAGCCCACAGTGGGCTTGCCCGCAGGTAGCCCTAAGTGGGGTCACAAGGGAAAATAAGCTTTGGGTCCCGCATGGGCTACCCCTACGGGGTAGATGTGGGCTAAGTATGGGCAAGCCCACAGTGGGCTTGCCCGCAGGTAGCCCTAAGTGGGGTCACAAGGAAAAAATAAGCTTTGGGTCCCGCATGGGCTACCCCTACGGGGTAGATGTGGGCTAAGTATGGGCAAGCCCACAGTGGGCTTGCCCGCAGGTAGCCCTAAGTGGGGCCCCAAAGGGAAAAACAACTGTGGGTCCCACATGGGCTACCCCTACGGGGTAGATGTGGGCTAAGTATGGGCAAGCCCACAGTGGGCTTGCCCGCAGGTAGCCCTAAGTGGGGCCCCAAAGGGAAAAACAACTGTGGGTCCCACATGGGCTACCCCATTAGGGACCCATTAGGGATTACTGTGGGTTTGCCCTGCCCGCACTCCCCCACAGTAAACCCACACTTGCCCACTGTGGGCCCACATGGGCATGTTTGCTGGGTAATGTGATTGGACACAGATGAACCCGTTTTTCTACGAGCAGACACTTACCCAGTGCGACAGCAGAATAAACGGATGCATATGTTTCTCAATCAGTCCTCGCGGCTGTGTGACGTTGGTGCCACCACTGACCCAAGCTTTAGCCACACGGCACACACACATCAGCGGCCCTGGGTGAGCATGAGCGAGAGGCACCCACACTCCCAGTGGCCTCCCAGAAGGAAAACCCATTCATCACCCAGACACAGACTCATTACTCTGGGATGACTTTTCTACACGGGATAAGATGAATACTTCTGTGCATAACTAGCCTGACACTGATACCACAAAGAGCATGTATTATGCATGCCATTTATGTTCATGAAATTGGTCGTACTTTGTCTTTGTACTTTGAAACCCCTACGGCTAACATACATAGCAGTTTATCGCTCTCTCTCTTTCCCTCTGGATTCTGGGTGGCATTTGTAAGCTAACTAGACATACTGGACTCACTGATACAAGACATTCCTTAATAGGTTTGCCAAGCAGCAGAGTCTCTGCTAAGTCCTAACAAACTTTAGGCAACAATGCTGTTCCTTTTTACCATATAGGTGTGAGTGTGGCACCTATTTGTGAGTGTAGTGTGATGTGTGTACTGCATACTGAACACAACGACAGTAATCTCTCTGGTGCCCGTGTGGTGTATCCATGGGTTTATCATTTGTGGAGCTTAACTATTTATACCAGTAATCCATGTAAAACTAACCAAAATACAGATTAAGAAGCACAGGCTTCAGATGTAGTGAGGTTTCATAACACAAAAATACAATAGAGATGTTTATCTTCAAAGTCAGGACATGAAACTATGCCTTCATGCTCTTGAATGCATTTAAAACTTCTAATGTGCATGCTAGCTCATGGAAACACCAAGTTTGCTTTGGATATTTAAAGAAGATGAGAATGACACAAGGCATTATAGATGGTATTTCTTCATTTATTAGTCGTACAATTATGAAAAATAATAATCATAAAAAAGACTGGAAGCCCAAGATTATTTACATTTTTTTCTTTTTTGTTCTCTCTTTCTTCTCAGTTCCTGTAGTGAGGTCCACCAGAGCATATAAGGGACTCTCAGTCGGATGTTAATAATTAGCTATTATGATATGTTGCACATTAAAAAGACTTTGTCCATCCCTCGGCTCATGACAAATGGCAAAAAAGAAAAAAAAATACAGACTGTACATACAGTACATACATACATATACATATATATAGATATCTATAAAATCAGAATCATTCAAGTATCAAAATACAGATCGCTTGAGGCTATTTTACAATCCCGTTAGCATTATGTTCGCATCATACATCATCATAGTCATCCGTAGAATCTCATCAGTCCCACGGTAGTTGCTATGGCGATAAGCAAAAGGTGCAAACCCCAACATCAGGACCATACAAGGGCATGCGCAACACTGTGCGTCAGTACCGCATACATCAAAACGTACCACAAAAAGAGGCAATCACAAGAAGTCTCATTCAGGACTGTTCAAACTGCATTTCAAGAGACAGATCAACAAGGACTTTGTTGGGCTTCGGTTCATTTTTTTTCCAAAACATTGTTCTTGGCTCTTTTCTTTGTTTTTCCTTTTTGTATTTTTGTTTTTCTGCGTATTTTTCCATGTTCGCCGTGTCATTAGTTTGACACCTGGCCTCTGGGACAGTAAAAAGCTAGAACATCCATAGAAGACTAAAGCTTGGCTGTCCAATCTTTCTTTAAAAGCTCTGCTACCTCATTATATGAATGAAAAAAGCCCAAAATGCACCCAGCCAGAAGTGTTGGTAAGTGGCGTCAGAGGGTTTCAAATCGTAAATAAAATCGTTACCCAATTTAAGATCACAGTTTATACCACAATTTCTCATGCCTAGAAGAAACCACTGTAATATTTTAACTGTAGGGGTTGGGCATGGATGTACCATGGTCTTGGAAGGATGGCCTATGAACAAATGAACTTTGGCGGGGCTTATCCCACTGGAGTTGGTGCAGCTGCAGTGTTGTAGTGCTCCTTTTTAGATGAGACTCACAGTTCAGTATTGCACAGACATTTAGACACGGTTCAAAAACTCCTATGTAGCGACACAGGCATCATCGTCGTACCGTTCTCTGACTAACTGCCCTTGAGAAAAAAACATGGACACATTTTTAGGTGGTAGAAGCCAAATAATGCACAGTTTGCGTTTACCAAAGCCATTTTAGCTGGGTATTAATCTGAGTAAATTGATTTCGGACAAATCATAGTTCTCTCACCTGCAATGGGTCATTAAAGTAAATGTTCTCCATGTTTAAATAGAGCTGCATTTTGTTTGTGTACAAACAAAACATGTCGGGTGGTAAATCAATTCACATTAGCTAGAAAGGAATGCCCAAATCATCTACTATGACCTGATGCGGCTCTGTCATACTGCCCCCTTGTGGTCAGGAAGTTGAAGAAAAAAACAAACAAACAAACAAACACCATTTCTCCCTGTCACTGGGGGTGAGGTGGGAGGGGCGGGGGGTGTTTTTGTCCATTCTCCAGTGAGTACTGTATGGGAGATGAATATGTCTGTAATAAGATGAGGTCACACCAAGCAATGAGAGTTTGGGAATCCTGCTGTTGCTTCCTAGGGCAAGCGTGGGTCAGTAGAGTTAGTGTTCATATACTTGTGGATGAGCCCTGGCCAGAGAATTCTGGGTAACCAACATGGCGGCTCCTTTCTCAGTTTGTGTTGTGTTGTGTTCTCAGTGGCTGGTCTGGACGTGATAGCAGAAGGCAGAAGAATGGGATTTGAAGGGGAGATGGCTGGCTGCCTGGCTGCCTGGCTGGGTGGATGGATATATGGATGTACAGATGGATTGAGTGACTCCACTCGTGTCAGTGTTTGTATTCTAATGCCGTTTACTGCTGTAGACAGCTGGTGAGGGTTAAGAGGTGTTGGTAAGCGCCGACGGAGGTATTTTGGTTTCCACACTGACCCTGAAACCGACCCCGACCCGACAACCCCCCCACCAACACCCCCAACCGCTCACCTCTCCCACACCAACACTGCTTCAGCTAAAGGGGGAAGACAGACACACACACACACAAACACACACATACACACACAACGGACACAAACACACAAAAAATTGGGGTTTTAAACAATACAAAACCATGCTTATGAAACAACATTAAGAACCAAACCAAAAAGAAATGGTACATGGAATACAAAGGAGAGTGACAGACATGTTACCAGAAGGTTAAAAAAAAGGGGGTGGAAAGCTTAGCGTAAAGGGAAAATGAAACTGAAAGCAGGTGAAGAGGTGCTAGTGTCAGACTTCCTTAACAGTCATCAGAAGCAAAGGACAGATCCAATGTAGTTGGAAAGTTGAGGAATTTCAGGGAATCTGGATGACTTGACTACCATTTCATTTTCATAAAACCTGTGTAATCAGGTTTTGGCCACATAGACAAGTAAACCTTTTGAAGCACCAAAACATGATTGCTACACATACACTGAAACTCATTAAGGCCTTTTATATGAAGATCTAGCTAGCTGACTTTAAATCAAGTGAAGATGCAGAAGGCCCTGTTTCAATATGTGTAAATGTTTGTCACAGGTAAGATTTGAAACACCTTTAGTAACTGAGCCATGATACATATCCATTCATATCCATCTGAGGACTTGTGGAGAAGATATATCCACAAGGCACCTGTATAAATAGGGTCCATGTCAGGACTTGGTATCAAAGCAGTAAAGTCATGTGCAACTGGATATGGCCACACACCTATGTTAGCTATGTTAGCTGACCTATGCTATCTTGTTGCGCACCAAATGATTAACCAGTGTGTCGGCTTGAAAATGCAATCGAAATGTTGTTTGCACAGATTGTTGTGTAATCACAGAGAGTTTCAACACTGGGTAAAGCAGTGAGGAACAGTGATTAGAAATGCTACACATGTCAAGCACACCTTAGCAGACAAGGTGACCTTGAGCAGATTTGAACACCTTTGCAGACAGCAGCCGACTCTGAAAGGGGTGTTCTGATCTGATGCTGACCTGAAAAGACCGGCTCAGGTCAGTTGAACTGGGCTACAGTCGGCTGCTATCTGCACAAATACAGTTTCTTCTAAGGCCCGGTTTGATATTTTAAGCTAGCTACTGAAAAAAAAAAAAAAAAAAAAAAAACAAACACCCCGACTCATCACAGTGCTAAAGCCTACCTCTCCATTTTGGCAGAGAAACAAAGAGTTGCACACACACAAGAGTCTCAAGACTCACACTCTAAGTCTTATTGAGATAAGCAGTGAACTCACTCTAGACCCTCTAATACACCCTCCCACACCCACACAAATCAATTAAGTCTTTATCCATCCTCTGTGGGCGGGGCTAGTGGAAGAGAGTCTCCCCATGATACTTCAGGAGACTCCTGTCAAACACACACAGTCAGTCACACACAGAGGTGTTAGGCTGGGTTCTTACCACCAAAAGTCCAGGTAGGGTTCAGTTTGCGTGTCCGCAGTGCAAGACAGCGAGAGTGTTACGGAGACTGAGACTCGACTCCTTATGTTTGGATTCCACCAAACGGGACCAAGTGTCATTTCATGTTTTTAAAAAATAACAGTCCTTTCACAAATTAATAAAAAATAAAGAAAACGTCTATTTCGAGCAAATTTTCTTTTTGTTCTGTTCTGCCTGTGTTTCTTGGCTGATTAGGATTCATTCAAGTCTGTTATTCCACGTGCGGCATTTCGCCCACTTTTTCTCTTTTGATTCAAGCTCATGTTGACCCTTCATACCTCATGAGTTCAGACAGAGAGAGAGGAAGGACAAGGGGTTGGCTGAAGAGAAGAGGAGAGCCTCACAGTGGACGATGCCTGGCACAGACAGGAAAAGCACCAGAGGGGGAGGGGGGAAAAAACAAGATTGCATCACTCTCTATAAAAATGAGACATCTGTTTATCAACTAAAACAAAGAGAGAAAAAGGAGAGGCAATTTGTCTTAAGGTAGTATGAGGGAGCGAGAGGGATTGATGCAGCTTCTGGCAGGGGAAGCAGGATGGCTTGTGGCAGACGGTTAGATGGTGCAGGCTCGGTAGGCAGGATGACGGGTTAATTGGAGGAGAGTGCATTGGGGCATTAGGGGACGTTCGCCATTTGATTCAGTGCAAGAGAGTCTGTCTAAAACTCCATAACATTTTTGTTAGCACAACTTTGGTATTTAATCAATTAACTTTCTTGGGGGCAAAAAAGTGTGTTTTGAATGTTGTCTAGCAGGGATGGCCAGGTCTTCCAGTGGGATTTCATGTGTCAAAATTCTGCCTCTGGAACCAGAAGACAAGAGAAGCTGCTGGGAACCTCATGCTGATGTGAGCAATGGTGGCCAATCTTAGGGGTGTCAGGGACAAACTGGGGGCCAAGCAGATGTATGCTACCTGGATACAAACACCTGTTGCCATTTCTATATGATATGTCTATAAATCCATACAGGAAACCCCGATAATAATGAACATAGGCAGAGTCTGATTGCAAGAAGGGAGTGGGGGTGAGGGTGGGAGTGGGGTTGGGGTGGGTGCAAGTGGTGTTGGCGCAGGTGGAGTCCCGTTAGTTGAATGAAAATGGCTGCTTTGGGTTCTAAGGAGGAGCAGCCAGAGGAGAGGGGGCAAACGAGACCAGGCAGAGGCAGAGGCAGAACGGAGCGGAACTGAGTAGAACCGAGCTGAACCAAGCGCAAACAGGAGCGAGGACGGCAGACAGTGAGAGTGACAGCGAGCGAGACAGCGAGCAAATGTCAGGTCAGACTGCAGGGGTCCAGCACCCGGTGTTAGGAGGGGGCCAGTCGGCACAGGTGGGCAAAATGGAGAGGAGGAAGAGGTGGTGGTGGTGGTGGTGGTGGAGGAGGAAGAGGGGGGAGGAAAAGAGGTCCGTTTTGGCAAGGTGGAGAGGCGGAAGGTGGAGCGGAGAGTCACAGTGTGAGAAGGCACAGAGCTGAAGGTTGGGTTGGGGTAAGGAGTGGGTGGGGGGGTGGGTGGAGAGTTTGCATCAGAGGTGGAGGCAGGTGAAGTGAAGGGGGGGAGGAGGAGGAAAGGGTGGGGGAGGAAGTGCCACCCCCCCACTCAGAATATGGTGGTCTCGTACTTAGTGCTGATGGTACGCTTGGAGTCCTTGGGGTCCACCAGCCATGTTGCGCTGCCCTGGGACTGCGAGTCAGCCTCCAGCTCCATGGGGTCCACCTAGGGAACGAGGCAGAGGGACACCAACATCAGTATGCTAAAGGGGCACCCCAACTTCTGTATAGCTAAGAGGGACCCCAACATCAATATGGGGATAAATGCTCCTACTGTTGAAAGTTTCAAATGTAGACTAAATGCAGACCAAACTTTTCATAGATGCTTTCTGCTAGTGATTTACCTTTAATTGATGTATTATTGGTCCTCTTTTATCTTTTATGCTTACATATTGCTCTTAGCTTTTTCTGTAATATGTGTTTTATTTATCTTATACGTATTTTACACTTATTTTATCTTTTATACTTTTATATCTTTTATACTTTTTTGTTAAGCACATTGATCTGCCTTTGTGTATAAAGTGCACTATACAAATAAACTTGACTAAACTTGACTTGACTATGGAAAACCGTATACCCCAAAATCAGCATGGCAAAGGGACAACCCCAACATCAGTACGGTACTTTAAGCAGGCATCAGCTGAAAGCACTTTATGGAGAACATCAAAACCAAACCAACACAGAAACAACAAAAAAACAGAACAAGGCATCTAAAGAAAGAATTACTTCCTTCTAACTCTATGCAGAACAAACTGATCAAAGTCCTACTCGAGCGCAATTAAAGTGCAGCAATTTGTCTGTCTAAATGACACCTTTTTCGCAAGCTCTTTATCAATGGCCCATAAAAAGCTTGAGAGTGGGCTAAAGCGAGACAGACAAATGCTGCCAAAAACATAACCTTCTTGGCGGAGGTAATTAGAAAGAATGAATTGTTCATAATTACAGTAGGACTTCTGGAGCAGTTTGCATCCCTAACACAACTGAACACTTGATTGCCAAATGTCGTTCAGTGCTTTTTATGTAGACAGTAGAAATAGGTGTTTTTGCAGGCACTGTAAAAATTTAATACAAGATATCTTGTGCACATCCAAAATGATTTGAGTCAGGAAACATTTATGAATATCATAAATACAAATAAGCCTATTGTACCAAGCTGTCAAACACTGGTGCTGTTATGGTAAATGCTACTGCACTAATTCTGCATTTAAAAATTATTTTGCTAACCTATGATAGACACCAACACAGACCCAACTACAACTTCCTGTACAACTTGTACAAATGCGAGCTTGCACATTGCGTTTTAACCACTACTATAGAAAAAAGGAGACAGGCCAAGACAACCACAAGACAACTACAAGACACGCCAGCAGAGGGCCTTCCAATCCCACAGGAATCGCCCACAAACAGACAGCATGCAGTATGCTTCCAGCCACTTGGAAAACTCTGGGACTTCTTTGAGCGGAATGGGAATTTGACACTGGAATCCTCTGGCCTATGTGTCAGCCCAATTAAGAGAGAGAGACAGAGAGTAAACACAAACACATGAGGAAGAGTTTTGAGGTTGCATTGAGGGAAGTGGATGAAAGGCAGACAGGGAGAGCTGAAGGCGGGATGGTAAAGTTTGGAGGAAGAGGAGTGAGACAAAGAAGAAGACAGAGTGGTATATAGTAAGGGACTGAGAGTAAGAGATACGAAGAGACAGAGTTACAAAGAGAGAGAGAGAGAGAGAGAGAGATGGATGGATGAAGAGACAGAGTTGGACATGGTAGGGTAGGGTTGCACACAGGGAGTAGAGAGTGAGAGGGACAGAGAAAGAAAGGGATGGATGGATGGATGAACTGATGAAGTGATGAATGGATGGGGAGGCAGACAGAGAGTGCTGGACGGACACCTGGACAGCAGGACTGGTAGAGTGCAGTGGGAGGAAGGAGGGTCGGTGGGTGGTGCAGGTGTGACAGTAACAGCAGCGACTGTCGAGCACAGGAGAGTCCTGAGAGATAGAGACAGATACCACACCACACCAGAGAGAGAGAGAGAGATGGATAGATAGAGAAAGACAGATGGATAGATAGAGAGAGAGGGAGAGACAGAGAGAGATGGATAGATAGAGAGAGAGAGAGAGAGAGAGATAGAGAGATGGATAGATAGACAGAGATGGATAGATAGAGAGAGAGAGAGAGATAGAGATAGAGAGAGAGAGAGAGAGAAAGACAGAGACAGAGAGCAAGAGAGAGTGAGAGAGAGAAATAGAGTGACAGAGAGAAAGACAGACAGACAGATAGACAAAGACAAACAGCCAGAGAGATACACCACATAGATAGACAGACACCAGCAGAAAGAGAGGGAGAAACAGGTAGAAGAATAATAGCAGAAGGGTCAGAGGGAGTAGGCGGCAGAAGAAGAAAGAAAGTGACAGGAAAAGAAAAACTGAAAGGGACAGCACAGACAAGTTGAGGTGGGGTAAAAAGAACAGAGAAAAGGAGTAAGAGAATCCATGTTAACAAGGAGAAGTCAAAGACAGAGAAACACATACACAGGAAGAAGGGATCAGAAACACAGACAGATATAAACAGCACGTGAAATGTGGAAAAGAGAAAATGAAAACACTGACACCAAACACCTTCAATCGGCATCACTTCTCCTATGACCCATCTTACTGTATAAGATGGGCCATCTTACCACTACTTGTAGATATCCACTTACAGTAGATGTTTTTCAAGTTCTTTAAGAGTCATCAGCATATTGAAACGAATAATTATACGCTAGGGTTCCATATTAATGTTGTTTTTTTCCCAGTGGGAGAGCCTGGATTTCGTTTATTTTGATCCCTGCTCCTCTAATGCGAATTAATTACTCTGGTAAAGGGGAGCAGAGGCAGAGATGTTTTCAATTAATGCCGAATAGAATGCAAAATCTCTGACTTGCGAGGGCTGTTGAGGTAGGTGCAGGGGGGCGAGGAGACCAAAGAGCCGCCCAGCAGGTAGCCATGTTCACAGCATGAATATATTGAGCTTCCTAAACGCCGGGCCCTCAGAGGCTAATCACCAGATTCATTATTTAAGCCATTATTCAGATCAGAGGTTAGCAAATCTATAGCTGAATGCCTAAGGCCACAGGCTAAAGAGACAGAAAGAGTAAGAGAGAAAGAGAGAGAAAGACAAAGAGAGAGAGAGAAAGAGAAAGAGAGAGGGGCCATGTAAGACCTGCGAGTCTTGTAAAAAATACACATATTAAACAGGTTAGGAGTTGTCGGTTGTAATTATATTGTAAGAGATACAGCTACCTGAACTACCCATTAACAATGTAATGGCTGCAGGACATGTTGGATAGCTAACGAGAGCCTAATAATGAAACCATTCCCTCATATGCAAGTTTACAGGCAGTGAATCTAATCAGCTGTACGCAGTCTAGCCTTTTTTTCACGTACTCCACTTTTACACACATCCTTAATGTGTGCCATGACATGTGTGGGCCGAATATCTTATTTGGTTCAGAAAGGTCGTTATTTAAGCGGACTGGTCTCATCATCAGACGTGTGTGTGTGTGTGTGTGTGTGTGTGTGTGTGTGTGTGTGTGTGTGTGCGCGCACACTTGCAACTGTTCTTCTGCCGACACTCACCCCAGACTTCCTCATGCTCCCCCGTGGCTTGGTCATCTGCCGGCTGGACTTCGTCTCGATGACCTCCGACCCCGCCGCCCCAGGCATGCCCTGCTGCTTTTTGGTCCTCTGGGCCTGCAGTGCCAGCTGATAGGCCACCTCAAACGCCTGTCCCAGGGTCAGGATGATCTCATAGGTCAGATTCTGCCAAAGGAGGAGGGTCAAAGGCAGTGGTGAGATATGAGAGGCCAGGAGGAGAGACACATTGCTCTACCAGCAGAGACACTTCCTAGTCACAGATCTGGTTACATCTGACCTACATTTATCAAGAGCTAAGTGCATTATGCCCATTACCGAGTGAGGACCCCTATGAGTGAGACTTTAACCTGATTTCCAAAGTGATAGGGATATTAGGTAATTTAATCTCTAAAAGGGCGATGCATCAGCTTGAGTTTGGATTGAAGATCGTTATTAATGAAACAGAGCCAAGGCTGTGTATGTGTATGTGTGTGTGTGTGTGTGTGTGTGTGTGTAGGTTGTGTGAAACCAAGGTAAAAATATAGGAAAGTGTTCTGTGTGGATAGCTCCCAAGTGGGGTGGGGTGGGTGGGGTTTTAGATGCCCGCCCCCCCCCCCCCCCAATAAATAAATTAATAAATAAATTAATTAATTAATTAAAACAAAAACGAAATCTTCCTGCTTCCTGCATCAATGTCAAAGCGGAGAAAACAACGCGTGACAGCAAGCTGTTCGCTGCCGGTTCCCTCGGCTCTCCACACCTGCTCCGAGTCCCCTGCTGCGCCAGACGCATTGGGTCTTTATTCAAACCTGCCGCCTGGGGACAAGCGCAGCAGAATCGCAAAACTGAAGTGGCAGAACCTGCGCCAACGTTCCGGCTAAAGACAGCTGTCGTGTTTGCATCAGCTGACGCGTGCATGCGTGTCTGCTTTCAGGCTGAAAGACAAACAAAACTTCTGGATCTCCGGGAACACGGCCTCTTTGTCACAATCCCTCTAGTCCAAACTATATTTAGGACCTTTTTAGGAGATCAACCTGGTTTAATAGGTGTGTCAGTGAAAGAGGTAAATACAGTCAACACTAAGTACCTGTGACTTGAATTTAGACTGCATAACACTAAATTTAACTAACACTTTTATCCGAAGGGGCTTACAAATGGGCATTAACACTGCAGTTTATTAGGAGATCTAAAGCAGCCTTTCCTGTGGACCTGGCAGTTCTGGAATATAGACAGAAACAGCTCTTCTGAATGTATCGATGCTAAATAAAATGTTGATAACATAATAATATTACAAGTTTGGTTTTATGTAGCGCCTCTTTAGTTATCCAAGGTTGTAATAAAATTGACAGAGAGCACAGCTTAGCAGTGTAGCATACGAGAGGAGGAGCACCATAACACTCTCCTTTCTGAGCTTCTCCAAGTGGAACTCTTTCAGTCACACCCCCCCCCCCCCCCCCCCCCCGGAGCTGCAGTACCGTTGCAGAACACACTGACCTGAGTAGACCTGGCGCTAGTGGTGTTCAGAAAAACAGCTCCTCTGAACACATTGATACAAACGAAACTGGTGAAAAAATATAATAATTATTATTTTGTTATTTTTAGAGCTTCTCCAAGTGCTTTCCCTGTCAGATACCCCTGCGTTGCCTGTTGTAGTCATGAGAGCGAGTCCTCCACAGGCGCCAGTGTTTTTGTAACCCAATCGGGATGTGTGTGGGTGGGGGACTTACAAAAAACACTAATCTCTGGCACATGCAGGAATCAGATACCACGGCTGATCGATATGCTTTAAAAGGGAGTAGATAATATCACTATCAAAGGCTATCACACACATAAACACACGCACAAACACACACACACACACACACACATACACACACACACACACACACACACACACACACACACACACGTGAAATGATCAGCCCACAGCTATCATGTTATGAGGGTAAGGGGTGAGATTGTGTGAGCCCCCCACCTAAGTCCCCAGGAATGGGAAACACTGCACCTCTAGACAAGACACACCGTGAGGGGCCCAGAGTCTTCACTTGTTTTTTCTTGCTTTAGTTATTGATGAGAGTAACCTAAATATCTTAGGAATAGGGGATAGGAGGACATTTCACAATGGCACGTCAGGCTTTGTGCAACAAGGATCCACGATTTTCAGACTTGTATCCTGTTTGTTTAGTTATCTTATTGCAGTAACCTGAATATCAATGTGACAATATCTGATGATGTCATTTTAGCACTGCTTGGATTCCTGCTTTTCACCATTTCTATGACATTTATAGACCAAAAATTGGACTGATAAATTGGGAAAAAAAACAACCAACAGATAAATTCGCAATGAAAATAACCATTTGTTGTAGTCCCACTGGCGACAGCAATAACATGCTAGTTTGTGAGACTGTCTGGTGAACATGTGAGAGGTTGATGGCGGTCCTTACTACGTCTACTGTGCTGAAGACGTGGCAGTAGTGGTGGCTGGTCTGGAGGTCCTTGGTGATGTAGGCGAAGGTGCACAGGTCCTCCGGATCCTGGGCCGCACAGGAGATGTTCCTTATCTCATGTTCCGCGATAATGTTCTGCAACAGAACGCGCAACAGACAAAAAGGGATTGGCCAGTCAGGTCCTCTGTGTGTCTTTTCTTCAAGTGAGGAGTGGAGCACAAAGTAGACACTAATGGCAGTTATGAATTACTGCAGGGGCAGGATGAATGCTTTTTTCACTGTCAGCAAAGGTTGGCCTACAGTACTGCACTTGCCTAAAGTGCTAACTGATGATCTCAGTCTCTGATGTTTTGACAACGACAAGAGGAAAGAAGGAAAGGGAGAATGAGAGAGAGAGAGAGAGAGAGAGAGAGAGAGAGAGAGAGAGAGAGAGAGAGAGAGAGAGAGAGAAAGAAAGAGAGCAAGTAAGATGATATGGAGAAAATCAGAATGAGTGTTTATGCATGCATGTGTAGGAGTGTGAGGATTTGCATGCACATATGCATTCTCTCGCTCTCTCTCTCTTAGAGATTTAGTACTATGGTGATTCACTTTTCCCTAGCAGACTAAAGATCAGAGAAATTTATTTAAGGGCAAGCACCCACCTTGTTGGCTGCGTCAATGAACTTCACCCCTTTGTAGGTGATGGAGAGGACGATGGTAGGGATCTTTCTCAGTTGCTCCGTCGACCTCTGGAAACAAACATACAACAAGAGGGACACACCCGATCAGAACACAGCACAGCCCAACTCAATCCTCCCACCATTAACACACTAGAAGAGGGTCTTTTAGAAGGAAGGTTTAGTTACTGTTGTTACCTTATAGCAAGTGGTAAATCTTCAAACAGAAGGGCCATAGGGGTTTTGTTTTGCTAGGAGAACAAACTTAAAAGACTCTGCTTTAAGGAGGTTAACCCTTTAGCCTTGGCTATCTGGGGGGTAGACACTAAACCACCTACTTAAAATACCAGCCAGGAGTCCTGTCCAAGAGAAACTAGTTTGACAACAAGATCCCAGAGCAGACGTGGGGTGATGTTAAACTTGGCCGCCTAGCTCGCTACACTTCCGAGTCGCTGGCGCCAAGGAAGCAGGGAGAGGCAGCACGTCTCTGCAATCCCTCATCTCCTAATGGCTTCCTGTGGCAGCGATAACTGCAGCACTCCTTGCATCTGCTCCAGAGATGGATCGCCCACCACCACCCACCCCCCCGTCGTCTCTCACCATTGTAACTCTATCGATAACTGTCCAAGATGCAACACTACAACATATCCCCAAAGCTGAACAAGCAGTCAGCCAACCATAACCATGTTGTCTCCTTCGTTTTGTCAGGGAACAACTGGAGGTGGAGGTGGTGGTGGTGTGGGACTGTGTTGCAAAGCAACTCGGTGATAGCAAACAGCAAATACAAAATCAATGTTTGATATGTCCTCATAGCATTTTGTTTTGTTAAACTAAACATTGCAAAGTTGTTTTTCGAGTGGATTCACGATGGGCTGCAAAGGTTCTTGACAGCGGATCGTTTTTACCAGAGTTGTGAAGCCACTCATGATGGCACATCAGTCAGACGGACACTACACACTGATACCGACAACAGACATGGGATGCAACAGAAAGAGGGGAGGAAGGGAGAGGAGGAGAGGTTAAAAAAACCTTTATTTAAACTGCTGTCCCATCATTCCTCTCCATCCTGAGGTTTATCTGTCTATGTGGGTTTATGAGTGCGTGTGTGTCAGTCTGTGTGTGTGTGTGTGTGTGT
>CM059270.1:19724845-19734845 GCA_030347295.1 Setipinna tenuifilis
GTAAGAGTGTATTTATGGAAACGAGGCAACAGTAAATCTGCCTGAAGCATTTATGGGCCAAAGAGAGCTCATACACCCGGGGGGCAGAGAGAGGGAGAGAGAGAGAAAGAATGATAGAGAGGGATGGAAAGAGAGACAGTGAGAGAGAAAGAAAGAAAGCGATAGAGAAATTTGTCTTTCTATAATGTGTCCGCACAATATACAATTTCACCATCTGCACCGGCTTAGCTAAACCAGGGGGGGAAAAAGGACAGTGGACACTCATCACATGGCTGAATGCTCTCAACAGTCAGAACTGTACTCGTGAATTACTAGCAAATAGTTAATTAGGCCATTTTCTCTCTCTATATATATATATATAAATATATCAACATGGTCCAACTCCACTGGAAAAAAAATGTTAAAATGGTGAACTAAACCATGTCAGGGAAAGCCAAAAAAGATGTAATAAAGAACAAAAACTCTTGTCCACACACACACGGGCACACACACACACACATACGCACACACACATGCAGACACAGACACACACACAGACACACAGACACAGACACACACACACACACACACACACACACACACACACAGTTCTTATCAACTTGACCTGCTCTACTTTCCAGCACTGATGATTGATTGGCTGACAGCGGGCACCATTAGCGGGAGCCTGTGGAGAAACTAATCCTATTCCCTGCTTTCAGCACCACGCACAGGCTAAGACCAGCAAGCTATGGCAAGGAAAGTGTGTGTGTGTGTGTGTGTGTCTGGCTGTGTGTCTGTGTGTGTGTGTCTGTGTGTGTGTGTCTGTGTGTGTGTGTCTGTGTGTTGTATTGTGTCGTGTCTGTGTGTGTGTGTGTGCGAGTGTGTGTGCCCATGTGTGTAATGTGTGAAATGTGCCTCTGCGTGTGTGTGTGAAGTGTGCATGTGTATGTGTGTCTTTTGTGTGTGTGAAGCTCCAAGAGTGTGTGGAGACGACAAAAGAGTGTATCTTTTGCTTTTTATTTTCTGGGCTACTACCCCCCCAGTAGCCATTAGGTCTTTTGTGTGCTCGCTAGTTACACATGAAAGAGAGAAAATCACTGCTGAACACGTGATAACATGAGGAAATAGAAAGGAGGGGGTCACAGAAAAACACCCCGGCGTGGCCTTTGGTTGCACTGGTAAATAGGATGGGCTATCTGATTTGATTTCGCACAACTGCATTGTAGCCAGTTAAAAAGAGTTTGGATGTACTGATGTATCATTAGTAAACTCCTATAAGATAATGATGAGGAATCTATTTCTGTTCATAGATTAGGCCGTTCTCTCTTTCTGAATTATAGGCCCCTATTCACAGACAGCAAAAAATATAGGGGCATTTAAAAGATACGGCACAGATTCACTTTGTCTAGAAAACTAAAGAGGAGAGGGAAGGGAAGAGATATGAGAGAGAGAGAGAGAGAGACAGAGAGAGACAGAGACAGAGACAGAGAGGGAGAGGGAGGGAGACATAAAGTGAGAGAAAGAGAGAGCGAGCGAGTGAGAGAGAGATAAAGTGAGCGAGAGAGAGTGAGAGCAAGTGAGGGAGAGCGAGCGAGAGTGAGCAAGAGGGAGATAAAGTGAGAGAGAGTCTAGAAAAACAACCGAAGCCCAAGCTGTCAACAATAGATGGGCAAAAACTGCGTACTTCACAGAGAAGGACAAACGGTCCTGCTGCAATTACCCATTATCTCTCATCAACGCGGCCGCTGAGAAGCACTGATTCACTGCCTTCGACAAAACATCTACCATTTTCCACTCATTGTCTATTTAAAAACAACAGCGGAGGGGGAAGAGAGAGAGAGGGGGAGACTGGAGGAGAATAAAAAATAAAGGGGGAAGAGAAGAAAAGAAAAGACAAGGAAAGAAAAAAAGAAAAAGAGTAGGCGCCAGGGAGAGGTTAGACTCAGTGCTTCAAGAGCTCCAGGGAAATCACTTTAATGCACTTTGAGTAATGTGGTCAATTTTGTAGCTTGGCACCCATGGTTGGCTGGGCTGTACTGGACGCCAGCGGGGCCCATCGCCCATCCCCAACGCAGGCTCTGCGCCCACACGACGTTGCCCACTCATGCCAAGGTCGGTGAGAGCACCAGACTAAAAAGGTAGGCACTGACTGGGGCTGGGCCATTAATCTAAAACTATAATCGAAACAGACGTTGGCAACAATTCATTGTTATAAACTTGCTAATGTCAATTAATTGTTCAAGTTTTTTTATTATTCTTTTTTAAGCTTCTGCCCATTCCATCATGCATCTAATTCGGCACTTTCTCCTTGATTTAAAAAACCAATGACTTCAACAGTTGAGTGTACTTGCACAAGTCCTTTCAGTAAACTATGGGAATGATACATATGTAGATTAAAAATGGATGAACAGGTAAGTGATTATGTTCAGTGAGGCAGTCATTCTCTAGCCTGGCAAACCAGCCCCTCGTACTTCATTTCCTTTTATACAGAGGGTTTGGCTGGGCTGAATTCATCTTCCTGGAGGTGTAGACTCTGCTGAAGTTTAAAACGATTGAATGTGCCTTTACCCAATCAGTAACATTTGGTTTTAACATGCCTATAAGCCTGGCTACACACTACAATTTAAATGTAGCACACAAAGTCAACGTCATCACTCACAAACACTCCCCCTGTTCGCTGATTGGTTAGGCAAGATTCTGCCTGGGGCAACCATGTCAATGGAACCTCAGCCAGACCCTCTGTACAAAATGAAGTATGAGGTCCTGGCTGACCAGGCTAGTCATTCTCAGGCTTCAGCTGCAAAAAATGGTTCACTGAGGAAACAGAATGTTTAAGCTTTGCATAGCAATGTATCTAGCTGCTAAGTAACTTGTTACAGCTTATACTGTTAAAAATCTGGTTACGATAAGTAAATGGACTACTTGCGGAATGAAGCACAAAACTCGTTGCCATTGACAGCAGTTATTATACTTCTTCAGCAGCCACTATACAAAAATATCAGACCTCCGAATGTTAAAGTGGCCTTTCTTTGCCATTCTAAACAGCCGTATAATAAAATTAAAATAACCGTTTAATAATCAACAAGGAAAATGTTTAATTAATCTTGAGTTCTATTTGCAGTCATAACTGCTCTGCCCTAGCGTTGACCTTTTAAGGCTTTTTACTTTGGAGCTCCAAGCACCTCCGGGCAGACAGGAGGCCTGTCACCAATGCTACACCACTATGCTAATAGCCAGGTGCACCAAAGAACAAAAGAGCAAGAGGAGCACATGCCCAAATGAAGCATCACGACTAAGATGTTTAAAAATAACTCTTTACTTGAATACGCTGGCTACAGAGACTACAGATGGTTCTTTGAATTTAAACTCTCGCTTTTACGCATACGGTTTGTTTTCATAGATTTTTGCTTAGTAGTACATGAC
This sequence comes from Setipinna tenuifilis, assembly GCA_030347295.1. Lineage (NCBI taxonomy): Eukaryota > Metazoa > Chordata > Actinopteri > Clupeiformes > Engraulidae > Setipinna > Setipinna tenuifilis. The sequence goes on from CM059270.1 coordinate 19,728,248, forward strand.
ATTATAAAAACTTGTATGATGTCTTAGTTTGGGCGCTGTGGTTGTATGTAGGCCTACTGGTCCTTGTGCACCACGGGTCTGTGGGACACACGTGCCTTTGCTTCTGTGGCCGGCTTCGCTAGAGGGCCTTAACACAATCTGTGCTCCACTTAGGCCCTGCGACACCAAGGCAGGGTAGCAGAGAACTGAAGACACACACACACACACACACACACACACTTATCCACGCACACACACATGCACACACACACACACGCACGCACGCACACACGCACACATGCACATTCACGCACACACATACTTATCTACACACACAGACACACACGCACACACAAAAACACACTCATACACACGCACGCACACACACACAGGCCAGTCTGCCTGGCCTTTCATGTCATCTTCACAGCTTGGTAAAAAAATTACTCTCCCTCCTTTTTTCATTTCACTCCGTGCTCACAGCACCCTAGCGAGGGACTGGAGTTCTCAACCGGAACGCTTCTCATTGCTCTCTCTCTCAGGCACGTTTCCACGCCGTCTGCCTCGACTCCTTTCATGTGTAGCTCATTCTAACGCTCGAGCTGGACGGTGGTGAGGTGAGGTGTCTGATTAAGAGCCGAGATGTAACATCAGATCGGACCCCCGGGCGGCGATTCTCACCTAAGCTAGCCTAAGTGTGTCGGCTACTTTCTCATGCCCCAGATGTCAAAGGAAGGAAACACTGACTTCTTGACTTTATAAAATAAAAAAAAAACACATTGCACAAAGTGCTCCATTATCAACAGTGCCCTGTAATTAGCAGATTACAGCTTTTGTACACTGTCCAAATTTAGTATGTCGATTTAAAATAAATTAAACATATACACAAATAAGGTGTGTAAACTATGTGTGTGACAAATCAACTTTGTAGGGAGTCTAGGTAAGCATTACAGCATCCTGGTCGATTGTGGGGCACTGCTTTGGCATTGCAGATGGATAGGCTGTTTACGACACCACATCTGCATTTTATCATCAGTAGTAACAGCTACTGCCTACACAGTGACTACACAGTGACCACCACTGTTTCTGTGACTGTAAGGGGGGGGGGGTGGCGGGTGGCTGATTTGGATTGGATTGGCCCTGCATGTCCAGGTCAGTGTAGTCTCAGAGGGCCCATATGTAGAAGGACCATTTATTCCCCATGGCTGCACTGGCCTGTGCTGACCTCCTGACTGATCACCCCATAGAGGCAGCAGCACCAGCAGCCCTTATAACCCCCACCCCGACCCCCACCCCCACATATAACCCAACACCCATCCACCCTCCTACCCCCAGAGTAATTTCCTGCCCTCCTCCGCATCGATGTGAATGCATCTTATTTCTTTTAACAAGGTTCCACTTGGCCTGGCCACCAACAACAACAGTGCAATCACCGTTATCCCATCGATTGGGCTCAGTGGGGGCTCTATGTGTGTATGTGTGTGTGCGTGTGTGTGCGTGTGTGTGTGTGTGTGTGTGTGTGTGTGTGTGTGTGGCAGGGGGTGGGGGGCGTTGATGGAGCAGTGCAGTGCCAATGGAAAACAAAGTACTTTAATTAACGATTTGGGAGCTATAATCTCCAAGCTCATCACGCCTCCCACTGCTATAGGAGACCATCTTGATCATTCATCACGGCACCTTGGACTGACCCCAACAGATGGTGTCCGCCTCCACCTTTCTACCCCCCACACGTGCCTACACTGCACATCCTATCCCAGCCCCATCCAAATGAGCACCACCACCACCACCACCACCACCACCACTACATTCTCCACCATCCCTGGAGATGATGCAGGAGTGATGGAGAGACAGTGAAGGAGTGGGTGACGTCAATGGCCTCCATCTGAGCAGCAGCAGCGGTGGCGGTGGCAGCGGATGTGAGAGCCGCTTGAGTCCGAGGAGGTTTGAAGAGCCGTCTTCAATTCCTAATTTGCCATCGCTCACTTATGCACAGCTATGTCCCCCGAGCTCAGTTGGGTGTGTGTGTGTGTGTGTGTGTGTGTGTGTGTGTGTGTGTGAAACGCAGGAGAGATGTGAGGACAGAACAGCGATGAGCTACATGCACACATTAACAGTCACTCTCTTCCTCTCTCTTACACACACACACACACACATTTGATCACATTTCTCTCTCTCTCACACACACACACACTTGCACCAGCATATTGATGGCTGATGGCACTTACTGCAGATGTCTGCAGGGAAGGGTACTGAGTAAGTACGACAAATACACACACACACACACGCACACGCGCACGCGCACGCGCACACACACAGACACACACACACACACACACACACACACACACACACACACACACACACACAAAGAAATGCACACAAAGACTGGTGGGGAAGAACTACAGTATGCTGGTGGGGAAAAACTCAGAGCCAAGCCAATTCAGCTGCCTCACTGTTCACATCTTACTGGCAAATACATCTCTAATTAACTGGAACACTAAATAATCCCCAAACACACACTATCCCCCAGCCTAGCTAATGAGCACTGAAGATAGACCACCGACAGGTGTGGACTCACCCACACACACACACACACACAAACAGACATAAAGTGTGAAATCCAGGTAAACAGACATACACAGCAAAATGTGCACACAGTAACACTTGCACATGTGAAAACAGACCACACACACACACATATGCGTACACACACACACACACACATACACACACACACACACACACACACACACACACACACACACACGCACGCACGCACGCACATCACGTACAGACACAAGGACATACACACACAGTAAATGTTTAAACATGAGCACCAATAAAGTACAGATTATTAACGCATGTTGCCAAACAAACCTTGGCAACCATTTCTCATCTCCATCAGTCAACACTGGCAACAGTCTCCCAGATCAAGACATGCCCTTCATCCAACTCATATGTATACCGTCAAGACGCTGTAGACATCAGATTTTGTCCAATCGTGCAAAAGCTTTACGGCAACCACTGACAAATACAGATGATGTGACCGGTGCACTAATGGCTCTGTGGCGTAAAATACTGATACTGGTATTGGCGTGGGTTTTGCAGCTGGCAGTATGCTAAATGAACTGTGGGTGGTAACTCTATTGGCAAACAATGCAGCAGGAAGCCCAGGACAGCCTCCATCACTCTTAAATGAAGTAAACATACATCAAAGGGACACTGCCACTTTCCTGCCTGTTGACAGCCCGAGCCGGTATATGCCGTAAAGTTGTAAATAATAGTCGAGTCAGACCAGAATAGACGCCCATCCCAAATAGACAACTAGGCTAGCAACACATTTGGGCAATAAATGCCGGTCTCAAATAAAGGTCAAAAAATGTTCTTCTTGTTATTGAATTTAGCTCATTTTAAACTCCTCCACCCTGGACCATTCTTCGTTCTATGCTATTTTTTTATGGATGGAAAACTTCTGTGTCTAACAATTGACAAGGCTTAGCCTACACGTTTCCATTGATTAAAGTAGCTACTGTATACATGATAAGATAATAAATGATAATGAAAGATAACGAATTCTTTCAAGTTGTGGCTGCCAGAATAATGCAAGTCATTATTGACAGGCTACTTTGTTTTTATTACACTACGAAACAATTAGGTTCACAAACTTTTTGTTTCAAACTTTCAATATGTTTTGCTTTTTTCTGTTGGGTCTTAATTTGATAGTCTAATGCTGGGTCTGTTGAGTCATTTGGGAAAATAAAAAGCCCAGGCTATTATTTACAGATTTATGGTAATCAGACCAGTTTGAGAAATGAATCACTCCAGAGTCACCTTCTCTAACAATCCTAAAATAAATCACAGCTGCTCTAGCACCAAATTTAAGTGCAACTCACAAATATTAGATGTGTAAATTTGAAACTGTAGCCCTTCGAAGTTGTAACTAGTTTTATGCTATTTGCCGAAAGGAGCCTTCCATCTCAACTTCTCATGTACATGCTCTGTTTAATATGACCTGTACAGCTATAAGTACAAACATATAAACTACATGGACATATAGGAAATATCGCACTAAACTGAGCACAATTTTTTGTGTGTATCTCTACACAAACACACCTCAGTTATTTTGCTTTACTTCACACTGGAGATGTGAATGTGTCTCCTACAATTTAGAACTAGCTTTTAAATATTTAGGGTTTAGGAATCAATACCTCCTGACAGGGATGCTTCCTCTATTTTGTCTATTTTCCTTTCCTCTCATGTAAATCACTTATCATTCACACAGCTGCTCGACGGATGTGTTGAAGCACCCAGATCGGTGTTTCGCTACAGAAGGGCACGGGCAGACACGATCACTCACAGTACATCCATCACACGGCCTCACCACCACCAGAACAAACGCCCCGCTTCAAGCAAAATGACCTACCGAGAGCATCAAAAAGGAGGAGGAGGATAGGGGGAAAAAAATGAAAAAACATAAATCAGAGGCATGCAAATAAGGACTGGGGACCTGGATCTGGGCACGGGCAGGCGGGGAGCGGAGAGGCGGTTTAAAAATGCATAACTACAAGCGTGCCGGCACCGCGCTGCAAGCGTTATCAGGGAACCAGACATGTGCTAGAATTCTGATGAGTGGAAAAAAAAAGACACACAGGAATGATATATAGCACACACACAGGCACACACACACACACACACACACACACACACACACACACACACACACACACACACACACACACACACACACACACACACACACACACACACACACACACACACACACACACACACACACACACACACACACACACAGGCAGGCACACCCACACAAACATAAACACAAACAGAGAAGATTCTCAGCTCGCTCGTATTGTCAGGCACGAGAGAAAAGATTAAGTGTTTACACCTTGAGCCAATGAAAATTCAGCAGTGACATGTAAATGCTGAGCATCTTTGTCTCATACTTCCACTTGGATTAGTGCTATCCGGGAGGGCTCGGGGTGCTTCGGTGGTGAGGGGAAAATTGCCTTTGGGGAAGAGGAAGTTGTAGAATTGGAAAAGAGGGAAAAGCAAAGGAGAGAAAAAGAGAGAGAAATGAGAAATGAGAGAGTGTGAGTGCAGAGGGGAGCAGTAGATTAGAGACTGACGCCACACTATCCAAACAGGAGTACCAAAGCATCCCGGTTAGAGCGAGAGAGAGAGCGAAAGAGAAAGAGATAAAGAAAGAGGTGTGTGTCTATGTGTGTATGTGAATGAGTAAGAGAGGCGGTGGATGGGTGCCTTTAATGTACCATCTCTCACATACACTTCCTGGTCAGCAGGATTACCTACATGTCCAGGTTACCATTGCCATTTCCACTGTGTGTGTGTGTGTGTGTGTGTGTGTATGTGCGTGTGTATGTGTATGTGTATGTGCGTGTGTGTAAGAGAGAGAGAAAGAGAAAGAGATAGTTAGAGAAAGACAGAGAAAGAGAGACAAAGACAGAATGTGTGTGTGTGTGTGTGGAACGCAGGACAATTAATTCATGCGACACACGGCTCTGACATACTTGCCTCTGATCTCAGTGAACAGCATCTCATTAAGTATATTGTGCCAAGCAAATCACCCCATCCACACACACACACACACACAGACCCCCCCCCCATTTGACATCCTTCCATTGAAAGGCTCATTGTTGGCTATCTTTAGCATGCCCAGAAGGCTGTGCAATCCAAGGGAGTCAGCTGGGGAGACTGTATTAATAATGAACTACTTACTTCTACGCCTTTAACACTCGTGTCCATACATTAATGGTATAGTTTTCTGCACAGGTAGGTGTGTGTGTGTGTGTCTGTGTGTATTATTAAAGAGATGTAGTAACAACCAAGGTTGCGAAAGAGGTGCAAAAGGCTATCAGGAGGGCGGAACAGCATAGCATAGCATAGCATAGCAATGAGGTAGCTAACGCTTTAAGCAAAAATGTGCCCATCTGGCCCCATGTAATATTTAGGAAAATATCAGGGAGCCGGAGGGCGTGTATGTCATTACACCCACTGTCCCCTCAGTGAGGATCAGATTTGGACATGAGCACCATGCTGCTACTGCTGAGACCTTAAACGGCCTACGTGCTGTAAATCTCTGCACGAAAAGGTGACAGCTTGAAATACAAACACTTCAGATAAAATGCTAATGTCAACGACTGCTCTCAACAGATGCTCTGTTCTGTTGTGTGTGCATGTGTGTCACAGGATTCCGTTGCTTCTTTTTGACTGACAGCTTCGAGATTTACGACTTCTGACTAGAGAGAGCGAGGCATGAAAAGCCCAGAAAGTCTCTTTCGGCAGGCTGCTAAGCTCCTCAGCGACCTTCACATATCAGGGAAACAAAGATGGAAGGGGCGGGGGGATGAAAAAAGAAAAAACAAACTGAGCCGTGACTTGAAGACACGGCGCTTCTCTCTCTTCTCTCTCACACTTACACAGACACTCTGTGTGTGTGTGTGTGTGTGTGTGTGTGTGTGTGTGTCTCTGTGTGTCTCTCTCTCTGCCTGTCTCTCTCTCTCTCTCTCTCTGTCTCTCTCTCTCTCTCTGTCTCTCACCCTCAGGATGCTGGGTGTAATACTGAAGCCCTCCATCTAAAGCC
>CM059270.1:19737345-19754845 GCA_030347295.1 Setipinna tenuifilis
CAGCTCCTCTTCATCTTGTGAGACCTTGAGGAGTGTGCTGACTGTCTTCCCATTTAACTTGATCAACACAAATTTAGAAATATCCTGCCTGGCTCCAGAAACCAGAACATTGAGGGTTGGCAGTTTTAACTTCCACAGTTCTCAATTCACTTTATCTGTATGGGTCGCAGGCCAACAGGGCACATTGTGTTTAAAATATCTGATGTCTGGCCGGGTAAAGAGCTGTAAAAGCAGACCTCTGTAGAGATTTGTCACATTACTGGAAGAGCTAGAACAGGCTGATCCAATTTGTTTGGACTTACTGTTTTATGCATTTTATAATCTAGGCGTCACTTTTCAAGTCTTTATGGTGCTTCCAGTGACTTGCCTTTTTATGATAGCTTACGTTAAATCTTGAGATTTACATCTCATCGTATAACAGTCATTGCTGTATTTCTGAGGAAAGCAAGCAAGTCTTAGTATATAATACATCTCTAACTATTCCACTTTTAGTTGGTTATGCCAATACTGATACTGTGAACTCTTAAGTTCATTCCTTTATTCCTTGCAACCCAAATACACCAAATATAATTTCTTGAGTGAACCTTTGCAATACTTTGCAATACCACATGAAACAGCACCAAATCCTTCTCACTGGATAGCGACTCTTCTGTTGATTTTAAAAGGATAAGCCATTAGTCAGGGTCAACATTAAGTTTGTCATAATCTGAAGCGGCAACCCAAAAATAGAGAGGCTTATTCATCCTTAAGGCACGGCCCGTTTAACGTTTCCCCTTAAGGGGCTAGAGAAGCTGGCGAGAGGAGACCATTTGCAATCTAATTTCACAGCACAGGGTTGTGGATTTAAAGGGGACTTGAAGTAGATCTGAACACTGAGGCGAATTGGAATTCTCAAGAGAGAGATAATAGAATCTGCTTTAATCTCACCAGCCGACACTCACATAGTCAGATCATCATGTGATCACAGAACGAGACTTGAATTTGCTTAAGAAGGTGGATTGGTAGGGCAACACAGAAACAGCCAGGGTTGGTAAGGCCAACTAGAGTCTGGGAAATAGAGATTGGGTAACCATGTGTGTGTGTGTGTGTGTGTGTGTGTGTGTGAGAGAGAGAAAGACAGTGTGTGTGCGTGTGAGAGAGAGAGAGAGAGAGAGAGAGAGAGAGAGAAAGAGAAAGAGAAAGAGAGAGAGAGAGAGAGAGAATGAAAAGAGCCAAACAGAGACTGGAAGACCAACAGACATGGATAAAAGCACCTCTCTTGGCAAGGCAAGTTGGCTGAAAAAGTGAAACGGGTGCATATCGCTGAGTAATTATGTGGGAAAATACAAACAGGCAATCTTGACAACAAAGAGAAAACTTGAGATAAGTGTTTCTTTGCTGGATTCTCTGAGCTGTGCTAGTCACGAGCTGCTGATAGCATGGTGCAGCTAGTACAGATAACGCTCAACATGCTTTAAGGTGTTTCATACCACGATAGTGTTTGCAAAATGATTCTTCAGACTGTGATTTCTATGACCGCACTTAATTTCTCTACTAGTGCAAAAATTGCTATTGCTAACCCAATGTTTACCTGTAATGCATGTTAATTAGTTAAGACGGGGTAGAACATGAAGGATTCACTTAAAAAAATCTGAAGTTCTCACACTGGAACATTTTCTTCACATGTTCATGTCATGAACTGGGCTCACATAAAAAAAACAAACCATTGACTAAAGCAACACAACACATCTGTAACCCCCCCCCCCCCCCCCCCCGTGTACACAAACAGAAATAATAAAGAAAAGCACACACACACACACACACTTACCATGTGGAGAGGGTGACAGACACAAACACAAGTTTCACACACTGTAGAGGAAGTCACCACACACACACACACCCACACACCCACACACACACCCACACACACACCCACACACACACCCACACACACACCCACACACACACACACACACACACACACACACACACACACACACACACACACACACACACACACACACCCAAACACAGGTCGGTTAACTCACCATGTAGTGGAGATCATCAAAGCCGTTGAGCAGCAGCTTGCTCTCGTACTGGGGCAGGCCCACGTGCTCCAGCCAGTCGCCCACGGGCTGGTCCAGCAGCCGGCCGCCCGCGCCACCTGCCGACGACAGAGGGAAGCGCTTGAGCAGGGAGAAGCCATTGAGCCGGTAGCAGCGGCACTCGGAGGACGACACGTGGCACTGCCACATCATCCTCGGCCAGCAGTGCCGCGCGCACCAGCACCAGGAGGGCAGCGGAGACAGCGTACCAGGCCGGTCGGGTCGCGGTGGAGGAGGCGCCCGCGCGATTCGGCGGGAGGCTCGACCACCACAGTGGAACAAACGGAGAAATAGGATATATACAAAAATACCTCACCACCACCACCACCACAAACTCCTGAGGCTTCACCTGAAGTCAAAGTGTGTGGGGTGTTGGAGGTGTGGAGGGTGGAAGGGGTGTGTGGAGGGTGGAAGGGGCGTGAGTGAGTGTGGAGTGTGGAGGGGGGGGGGGGGGGGGTTGGGGGGGCAAAGGGACTGTAGAGTTGGAGCACAGGGTTCACTCTCCACGGTTGGTCACAGGGTTAGAGATAAGGCTCTACGACTCTCTGGGTCTACATGCCACTCCATCTGTGGGGGGGACTCCACTCTTGGCACAGTTTAAAAGGCTACAAGGCCAGCACATGGTCCACTTCAGAAGACAATCTGCGGTCTTGAGTGCACAGGGGGAGATCACCACGGCGATAAAGCAAAGAAACTTCACTTCCAAAGAGTCAACAAAAGTTAAGTTATGGCGCAGGTTTCTTTAGCAGCTGCTTTGAATGGAGAGCGTGGTTGCTTCCCTCGTAATATGCAGAGCTTGCAGATCACCATGCTCCATCTCATTGGCTTTGGTCTTTAATGAGGCAGAACACTGCAGAGCAAAGAGGAGAGAGAGAGGAGGGAGAGAGAGAGAGAGAGAGAGAGAGCGAGAGGAGAGAGAGAGAGAGAGAGAGAGGGATAGAGAGAGAGAGACTGTCTGGGGACACTTGAGATACTCCTAGGGAATGGATCTGAGACAGTCAAAAAAACAGAGAAGGGAGCAGAAGCAGCCAGATAATTAAGATTACAAATCCAGCACCGTCCTCCAGCACAACTAGTCAAAAAAAAAAAAAATCCCTTCAGAACACCAATCAGAAAAAAGCATCCATCTATGGTCACGTGGCCACACACAGGGAGAGGATACAAGAGAATCCTGATGATCGTGCCAAACAGCAAAAACTGATTTTTACTAATTTACTGACATCAATCAGCCCTGATAAGTTAGTAGTTCAACACCACTTCTCTCTTTCTCATTGGCATTCTAAGACTAAGTGGTGTATTTTTGGGTCTACAATTGTCCCGTACCCCGCTGTTGCCCTCTCAGAGAGAGTCTGAACAAAGTTTTAGCAGAAATATAGGATGACCGAGAGTTGGTTTAATCCTCACCGTCTGTCAAAAGAATTGCGCTTACAAGGGATGTCTTTGATAAATTCATTTAATCATGGCTGGGGATCAAAGCATCTCTGTATGCAGATAGCAAATAGCTGAGGAGGAGAAAAAAATAATAAGAGTCTTCCGTCTCGAAGCTTTGAACTGTTGATTTCGCCTCATGTTAAATATTCTAGTCTAACAGAGTTTTAATGGTTTCTGCATCAAAGAGCATTAACAGTTACAAGAAAGCACATAAACCAGAGAGAGAAACCGGCAGTCTCTGATTAATTTACTTCCCCAAATGTCAATCCAAATGGATTGGGTCCTCTTAATTTGTAGCCCATACGTGGTCTTACCCTCCCAGAGCTGAATCCAGAGACAAGAAAGAAAATTTACATCAAGAGAAAGATGCCATAAAATCCATCTATTTCCATTTGTGCTCCATGAAAAAAAGGAACGGGACAACACAAGACAGGATGCTATGAGTAGTCAGACTCCCTCTCTGGTATCCCAGTGCAATCCTCTCATCCTGCCGGCAAACGCTCCAACAGCTCCTCTTTTTCTCTCTCTCTCGCTCCCTCTCTCTTCCTCTCTCCACAAGGTGATTTCAAAGATGCAAACACTCCTGCATTCCTCGCTCGCGTGCCGTGCAAACACTCCTGAGAATGTGTGTGTGCGTGTGTGTGTTCATGAGCACCACGGCAAGGTTGCCGGTGGAGGAAGAGCACGCATAATCTTTGTGGGGTGTGTGTGTGAGTGTGCGTGTGTGTGTGTGTGAGTGCAGAGCACTGGTGTCCTTCTGCTGTCCTGGGCGATTCTGCCTGCCTGGCTGCAATCAGCCTCCTCTGTCTCGCTCCCTCTCCCTCTCCCCTCATCCCTCCCTCTCCCTCTCCTCTCCCCTCCCTGCCTGCCCTCCATCTCTCTTGTTCCCTCCCCCTTGTTCACTCCCCCTACTCCCTCTCTCTTAGCCCTCTCTCTCCCCTCTCTGTGTGGGAAACTGCAGGGCTGCTGCTTATTGTTTGAAGAATCAAGCTGTCATTCTACACAAGTCATTCTACCCAAAACCTCCACACCCCAGCCCCTCTCCTCCTTTCCTGTCCTCCTTAGGAACTCATTAGGACAACAGAAAACACTTAAAGGCACATGTGTGCTGAGCAGGATGCAAAAGAGGACAGGGCAACAGAGCCTGCAACAGGGCAGAGCTTGTAGGGACCCAGCCGATGAAGCGAGAGTGAGATCAGAGAGCACGAGTCACTATTGACTCTCCACCACCCCACCCCCCCGAATCCCAGCAATCAGCAGGGATATCAATCTATGGCCACCGCTAAAAGCTTTCAACATCAGCAGCAGTGCTCAGCACATGGGATTTAAATGCTCCGCAGTCAGAGAGACTGCACATAGCCATTGATAAAGCCCACAGGGCCCCACTCTGACAGGCCGACCCATTAGTGCTCGTTTAGATTAAGAACGCGGTCATACAGGGCTACTTTTCCACTGCAGTGGATTCCTTATCTTTGCTTATTTATTTTTTTTAAAAAGAAAGAAATAAAAAACCCCATGTTGTTCTCATAAAACAGGGGTTTGTTAACATTTAAACGTTAAACATCTGACACAGTGCAGACCGGACCTGAATCAAACAGTCATTTTGCGTAGTGCGAAAAAGTGCATCTCCATGAGGCAATTAAGTGCAATCCCAACACAGATTGAGCAAAAAATCGATTTTAAGTCAGCTAAAGTTGAGTATTACTACATAACGCTGAGTAAGAAAGGGCTTCTAGTTCTGGCCGGCTTCTAGTTTCTGGCATCTTACATGTTGCAACTCCAATGAAAGGCCAGCAATTTCATCGTTTTTTTGTGTTGCAACTCCAATGAAATCATTAGTCTACTGCTGATTCAGTAGTAAAGGAGGAAGATTTTTTTAGACAAAATCCTCTGGTCGTGGTCAGTGATTTAGCTGAACTGGCTGAAACATGGAGCAGAGCGAAGCAGAAGGGGGAGCAGTGAAGTGAACGCCTTTCCAGCACTGACTGCGCGTCAGGAGAGCTCCCATATAAATCAGCATCCACTCACCGTCTAGACAAAACAAATTTACTGCTTCAGACGGTGTGACGCACAAAAAAAAGCGACAAATCAAGCTACATCTGAAGTCAGGACTAATGCGACACAGAATTCAGGTAGTTCTGATTAAAAAAATGGAGGATGCGGAGAGCATTTAAGATGTTTTGCACACATTAGCCCTCCTCCCAGCATAAATAATTTGCTCAGTGGCTTGATTTGAGGGTTTTTTTTAGCTGTCTTCCAAAGGCTTTATAGACCGTTTTGAGAACTGAGCAACATAATGACGGAACATTGCGTATTGCTGTAGTCGGGCTGTTGGCTGCCAGACAAGCATGAACATGTTGTCGCCTCATGAGAGCGGGAGTCCCACTGCTGCTGAACAGGGAAATTTCACAGGGATCTGAGTAATTGAGACTGATATGACATGTTTACACAGGGGAGGGTGAAATCACTATGATAACATCCACAACCCCCCTCAATGGAGATATGAGAGACACACATAACTTCAATTACCAATGACAAAATATACCTGTAACAGTCAGGCCTGTTGAGGTTATGAGTTTAGTTTAAAAATGGTACATAAATAGATTAAGGACACCAACAGGTTGGGGATGGTAAACAAACAGGTTGGGCGTAGTAAACAAACATGGGGGGGGGGGCGGACGTTCCAGAAGGTGCTGATGTAGCTTCATGAGTGAGCCGCCCGTGTAACTGGGCCAGCTACAACCATGCAGGAAACGAGGCCAAAAAAAAGATGCCACGCGACACGCCTCTGTAGTCTGCCCTGTCCACTAGGAGATGGTTCCCCCTGTATTTAGGCCAAACACGGCTGGGAAAGGGTTGTCATGTCACTGGGGTAAAACAAACCTGGAAAGTCATGACATTGGGGGCACTACAGTTTTGCTGGAAAGAACAAAGACGGCCAAATCTAATCCAAGCAATTAAAAAATGAACTTGTCATTTTTAACAGCAAGCTTTTCTTATTCCTGTTGCTATTTTAATTTTACTGTATATACATTGACCACACAGATCCTCCAGGAAACTCGTTTTCAGCTGCTGCCCCAACTAAGCTGATAACCTTGATCAGTCAAGAAAGACGAAGACCAAGGTGGAACAGATCTCAAACTCCTTTAGCTGACGTACCGCTGCACACACACACCGATGTGGCTTACATGTGCATGCATGCAACCACACACACACACACACACAGACACACTATTGTAAGACACACTCACACATGCAGTGTCTCTTGGGCGACGAGTCCTGAACTCAATCTCTCTATGGAAATGAATCTGGAGCGGCTCCTCCAGCTAGACGTGCGCAGGGTGGCCGGGTGCAGCCGGCTAGAGGATGATGGGGAGCACACTGCCGCTGATTTCACGGCTCAGAATGAGCAGAGTACCTGATGAACTTTGATTAGGGGGGAAATGCCCGCAGTCCTGCTGCTGCTCGTGTGCTTCCACAACTTGTTCATTTCCCTTTCGATGTTCTGGCATACAGGACTGCTGGAATGCCATCGCATTAGACAAAGTGCCCCGGGAGCTGAGGGAGCAATCACTGTGTAGGATTTCAGTGGGAAACCATTTGGCGTTTGACAATCATATTCATGGCAGTGAAAGTGCTTTCCAGGACAGAGCGCAGTGCACCTGCATCTACTAAGAAATCAGCAAAATCCAGGCCTATGATTCTCCTGTTAAAGCATCGTGGTATCTGAGCCTCACTTGTTTTTAAGTAAAAGGATGTGATGTGGCAGCTTCAGTCAGCTTAAGTATTAAGAATACAGAAAAGAAAACTAAAAGATACAGTTATCGTCTCCTACGTTTCCTAGTCAGATCCCTAGTCTTTGAATTCATAATGAAAAGCTGCATTTTTGTTACTTCCTTCTCTACAAATTGAGGTTTGCTTAACTTCATGGCCACTGATCCCTACAATGACTGAATTGCAGAAGCTCACTCTAAACATCCATTGATTTTTAACCTCTGTCCTTGAAAGAAGCATCGGTAATTGCCCCTGCTCCCGCTGCTTCAGTGTCCTATTAAAGCAGCACACCTAAATCGACCTCTGTTCCAGGCTTTGGCCCGAGTGACTCTGTTATCGCACGCCTCTCATCGCCCCACACCTACCCTATGGCGATCTGTCAAGGGGGGTATTCCATTTCACGGTCTAACCTGTAAGACTAAATGACCTCGGGAGCTTGGCTCCAGGATCAGCGTCTGTAGCCTGGGTCACAGATGGGTGTAAAGAGATGGTCTCCATCTCCAATCCTTTCTGTTGTGGGTAGAACAGAGGCCCTGCCTCATGTTCTTCTGTGGCAGCTTCACACACTCACACACACACACAAGCACAAACAAGCACAGGCAGACAGGCACACACACACACACACACAAATAAAAACACAAACACACACAAATAAACACACACACACACACACACACACACACACACACAAGTGTGCAGAGGATACATCCTATAAAGGCCTCATTGTTGTTGTCTGAATTTGTAGCACACTGACAGTGACAACAGATACTCAAGTGTCTGCCAAATTGATTCACCCGAGTTCAAAAACACTTTCGGCTTCAGGGGTTTGAAGTGAAGCTCGGGGTGCCTTTGATCGCAGTTTGAATGAATTAGAAACAAGACCTGCACAGAAGATGTAAGAACCCTGGTGCACGATACAGCTTTAAGACTAGCAAACAGCATGATCGATCGTAGGAAGAACAATGCTTTAGGGACCAGAAGGATGGCTGTCAGTAGCCAGGCTAGCACTGCTGTAGTGCCCCCTTTGCTGCGGTACTCTGTCAGATAACTATACCAAGGCTGCAGCTTGCCTCAACCAAATGGTTGGTTTCCAATCAGCAGTGATTATGTCAATTTTAAAACCATTGCGTTTTCTGAGTTACCAAAGTATCCACATACCATCAAGAAAACATGCGCCTACTGAGAGAACCCAGAGTTTTTGGACAATGTCAAAGAGTCTGGTCCACCAGGCAAGGTGATGTCAGTGAGAATAAACAGCAAAGACTGGACGAGTGTTTGTGTGAAAAGTGGTGCAGGGTTGTCAGGTGGAGCGCGAAAGGAGGCGTACCTGAGGCGGTGTACTGCTGGTCTCTGGAGAAGTCGATGCCAGCGCCGATCAGTGTCATGATCTTCTCAATCTGAAAAAGAGGAGAGCAGGAACAAAAGGAGGGAGAGGAGGGAGAGGAGAAAAGCAAAAGTGACAGGTCAGGTCACAGAGAGCATTACAACTAGGTTGAGCAACATCACAGACACAACATCGTGAACACATTGCGTTGAACATCTTCACTTGACAAACTTTTTTTTTGTAACCGAGAATATGAAAGAGTATTCATAAAGTATGTACATTATGGATGCCTGGTTCTGGCATATGGTCATACTTCTTTTTTTTCATTTCCATTCTATTGACGCAACATGTCCATCAGCAGTGTAATGTAGCAGTAAAATTGTAGATATCATTTTAGACAAAGACAAATGACTGGTGAAGTAACATACAGAACATAGTCAAAAGAGCTGAGTTGTAAGCAACTGAACTTCTTTTTGGAGCTTGATGACGTTTCACCCTTTATCTAAAAGGCTTCTTCAGTTCTGGCCTGATGATGAGTTATATCTCTTGGTCACTGGAGGTGGAGATGTAGACCACACCCCTCATCATGTGACAAAAGGGTCACATGAGTCACGTGTTAAGGTGTGAATTGGAGTGAGCGTCATCGTGGTTACAGGATCCAGAGAATTAGCTCTGATGTTGTAGAGCAGTTAAACTTCCACGGATCTCAGCAGAATGGTATGTAGCAGATAGATGAAGATGCAACCCCCCTCCTCTGTTAAAAGTTCCCCCTTCCAGTGGTCCAGAGATAGAGCTCCTGGTTCCCCATTATCAGGACAAAACTGAAGAAGCCTTTTGGATAAAAATTACATTGTTTTTAAGCTCCACAAAGCAGCTCAGTTGCTTACAACTTAGCTCCTTTGACTACCAAGAGCTGGATGAATGAGAATCTTCACAGACATTCAACCCAGAAAGTATTCATGGGGTATATACATTATGAATATCTGATTACAGCATGTCATATTTATGTACATTTCCGTTCCAGTGATGCATTATGTCCATGTAATACTGGTAGCAGTTAAAATCAGGAGATTGTTTTAGACAAAGAAATGTGACTCGTGAAGTAATGACTGGTGAGATCACATTGATCATTCTGAGTGCTTAATATTTCAACAGGCTGACCATCCATCATTTACGTAGAGCAATGACAGCAAACACAAGCTGCAATAGAGAAGTGATTGGATTTCTGGACCTTGGGGTTTAATACAGAGACAAACAATTCTCCAGTGTTAACCAGATGGAGAGGTTACACCCATGCAAACCCCTCCACAAGGCATAGGGAAGATGACCATTACTATCGAGAAAACCCCTTGCAAACATGCCCTTAAGAAGAACAAATGTTACACCATGTGAGGATAAATCACACATTTACTTCCCTGTAGGGATGGATGAACAACCACCCACGGAAGCACATGCATATACAAAGGGGAGGAATAAATAGAGCAAAAAAAACAGATTCTCCAACCACAACTACTTATATCTGCACTGTTGATATATATTCCAGACATGGCCACTCATATGGGGTTTAAATAACAAGATAAATATAGAGGGCTTAAATGTGGACCATACTGGGATGGGGTGGTGGGGTGTGGTGGGGTGTGGATGGTGGGGGTTAAGAACCTTGTGAAGTTTGTCACAGAAAACTGAAATTACAGAAATGTCATCTGTGTCATGCAAGAGTTTCTTTTTAGAAAATCCTCCTTTAATAACGTCAGATGAGAATGTGTACTAAACACATTTTGACTGACGCTTCAATATTTCGTTGGCCCGGAGTAGTCGTCTGTGCAATGATGATAATAAGATGCCTCAGGGTGGCCTGGGCTACTGCGGATTCCCTCTCAAGGCACTGCACAGCTTACTACACGCTCGGTCACCTCATTACTTTAAATAAACTGCCCAACTGAGTCTCAGAGCAAGTTCAAAACATCACATTCCATGATCCCCCTTCACACCCTTTATAAAATAGTGATTTGTCTGTATTGTGGTCACTGTTAGTAAAGTATGAAAGAAAAATGACATTCCACGTTCCATATCCAAGTTTCTTTAACATTTAAGTAAAAGTGTTAACTATTCAGCCCAAGGTCAAAACAAGCCCTGATTAGAGAAAAAAAGAGTAAGTGTACAAGAAACACTTTCAACTTCTGATATGTCTCAAAAGTCTGATGTTGCTACTGAATAAAAGAGTTGCAATCATGAATAAAAGAGCACAGATGAAAAGAGGAGACTCTAATAGGAATAAGAGAGGAGACGAACAAGGCTCGTCCCGGTGGGACATGGAGATTAGAGTGCACAAGCTTCTGGTGAGGAAGCTTAGCAGGACGCAGTATAGAGAGACTTCCAGAGCGAGTGAACCAGGAGGGAGTCATCCCACAGAGTCTGGCCAGTGCAGCCCCAAAACGGAAGGTGCACTGAAGCCTCATTAGCAAGAGAAAGGCGACTAGACAACACCGCAGACCAGGCCCACTCTCCACCCCACAAGCATGTCCCCAGGCAACTGTCCACCACATCCAGCCAGCCCTCTCCTCTCTTCACCCCCCAAATCTAACTGTACGCCACCCCAGATGAGCAGTATGCGTCGTCCTGGCCTGAAGCAGGAGAAGTGGGACATGAGGAGGAGGAGGAGGAGGAGGTGGCAAGGGAGGAGGTGGTGGAGGAGGAGGTGGTGCGCTTACACTGTGATGGGACTGAGGTCTCCTGGGCTTTGCTCTGGAACGCATCTGAGTCTGCTGAGGAGAAAAAGTCATTTAACATTGTGGCTGCTGTTGCCTTTGCTGCATCCTCCCTGTCTTCACACACACGCACACAAACACACATACACACACACACAAAAACAAAGTGAAACACACACAAAAAAACAAACTGAAACACACACACGCGTACTTGCCAAGGGACATCAACAGCCACTCATATTTCCTATTTGTATCAGTATATTATATCTGTGTCTTTCTGAAAAATGTATCTATACAAATGTGAATTGCTAAAAATAATAATGGACATATAGGTTGGAAAATGTTCTTTTTTATGCCGTGAAAGAGTAGAGGAGCCATAAATAATTCCACAGGAACTGCTGTACACACACTTCCTCCTGCACACAGCCTAGCCATTCTCCAGCAGCACACATCCCCCTGGAGGCGCCGCCACGCACCATTGAGTTTGAGAAGCTAATCCTGATCACTCATTTCAATGAGAAGTTGGCCCATATCAGGAAGTAATTGGAGGTGGGGTATGGGTATGTGTGTGTGTGTGTGTGTGCATGGTGGAGTGGCAGTGGTGGTTGCTTTTACCCTCTCCAATTACCCTGTTTTAACCCTCTCTCTCGCTCCCCCCCCCCCCCCCTCTCTCTTCCTCTCTTTCTATTGCTTGGCGCCAGGCAGGCTTCTGAATAACTTCGTGATGATGAATCCAAGGGAGCATGACTCATCCTTTCCTTCCACCCCCAAGACTCTCCGGATGACGACTCCATCAGATAGACCCCAAGCCTATAATTACCACATAAAGAGCTTCGTAGCTTCACGCATGGCTAAAAGCTACTTAAACTTCTAAGATAATGGCTACTGCAGTATGAAATGTTCTCTATGATTCTGATTCTGCTTTAGAAAAAACATCCTTGTGTACAAAACCTCACTTTTATTGGCCAAGTGTACCTACATAGACAGGGAACCTGACTGCGGTAGATGTTAGTTCTCTATACGGTCAACGTACAGACATGTAGTAGTCTGTATGTAGTATAGACAAATACCTATGCACATAATATAAAAGCAGGACATAATATACAGAACATAATATATAGAACAAAGTACACATGGAGTGGAATGTAATGTGCACCTAATAATGCAATGTAGAGTACAAGATACATTTGGAAAGATAAAATATGTAATGTGTAAATGTAGTGTGCAAGATGCATGCAATTATAAGTATGCGTGTTTGCAAAGTGGGTTAAGGGCCAAAGTGGAGATGACCCAACTTATCAGCCAATCAGGGAAGTGATCGCAGTGGGAAAGAAGCTGTTCTTGTGTCTGGTTGTTTTGGTGCGCAGGGATCTAAAGTGCCTGCCAGAGGGAAGAAGTTTAAAGAGAGTGTGTGCAGGATGTGTGGTGTCTTTAATGATGTCCTGGTCCTTCTGGTGTCCTGGAGGGAGGGCAGGGGGTACCAAATATTTTTTTAGCTGTCCAAATTGTATGTTGTAACCTGTGTTTCTTTCTGTTTTGTGGCTGCTTCAAACCAAACTGTGATGGATGAGCAGATGATGGATTCAATGATAGCCGTGTAGAAGATCACCAGTAGCTCTTGTGGTAGACTATGCTTCCTTAGTTTCCATATAAAAGTACATCCTCTGCTGAGCCTTTTTGAGGATGGCTTCAATGTTGGACTCCCATGTCAGATCCTAGGAAATGATGGATCTTAGAAACTTGAATAAGTCCACATTTGACAAGGGGCTGTTGGTAATTGTGAGGGGGGCAGCACTGAAGGGTGCTTCTTAAAGTCCACAACCATCTCCTGCACCCGAGCACCAACTCATCAACCTCTTGCCAATATGTGACTCGTCACCATTCTCACTTGTAGTTGGTGATGTCTTAAAGGCCTCTCCATAGTGCTGTAGAGTTGTTAACTGAAAACCGTTTTTTCAGCTTTTCAGCGTAGCTCCTGGTTATCTACTCTGATCTCCTTGGTTAGTGTGTTTCTGAGTTTTTTTTGTACAGTCATGGCTCCTTCGCTGTGTGCCTCCTCTTTTGCTTAGTGGATATGCATAGATTTGCAGTGAACCATGGCTTATTGTTGTTGATGCCAAAAGTCTTTGGCAAATACACTTCCTCACAAAAAACTAATATAGGATGTTACAGTGTCAGTCAGTTCGTCCAGTTCAGCTGTGGCATCTTCAAAAACACTCCTGTCTGTAAAGTTAAAACAGTCTGGCAGTTCTTCTTTTGCCTCATTAGTATTTTTGTGTTGAGCAGTTTACCTGATCGGCGAGAGCTTGCAAAGCATCACTCACGACGGGTTGTAGTGGAATGTAAACACCGACAAGAATGAATGAACAGAACTCTCGCAGTGAGTAGAAAAGTTTTTGGGTTGCAGTGTTTATGGAGATCAGTCTCATCTGATCTGTTTACTCACATCTGTACACCAACCTTTGTTTATGTACAAGCAAATTCCACCACCTTTCGGCTTCCCTGAGGGCCCTTTTTGCTGATCTGCCCAATGTAAACCGAACCCTGGTGGACATATGGCCAATAGGCATCTGCAGAGCAGGTAGACAAGGCCAGCACCTCAATGGAGAAGTCTGTATTGGTTTTATTTGGCTAATGTAAGTGTGATGACCTTTCTCACTTCTTGTATATTGTGCTTTTAAATCCCTTTTTGTCTTGAATTGAAGCATTCATGCTTCAGTTTCTGGGTATCCAGCAGCCTTCCCTGAGGGACCCATTAGCATTCTGCTGTTGCCGCTTTCTGGAATATAAAATACCTTTCTAAAGCACAATTATTTGTCTCAAATGACAACCAGTTAACAAGCACAACATGGCATTAAAAATCCCATCTCACCAACAGACACATGCAGGTGTCTCGGCCTTGGAGAAAAAGGGACAAATGCATACACCGGCAGCTTTTGGACTGCGAAACACAGGATTACTGGCTCCCCTGGTTCCTCATTAGCAGTGGTGGGGGATCACATACAGCTCCCAGTGTGGTAAAAGGAGGGATCAGTCAAGGTCAGGCTGCACCATCTGGATGCTGGGGGAGTTCAGGGAAGCGTTTCAATATCTTTATTCCCATTCTTTATTGGATTGGCCAAGGTCTCATCCACTTTCCACAACCCAACCCCCCTGCCCTAAAATCCATCACCTTTAGTATGTCTGCAGCATGATGCTCAACATGTGAGCTGAACCAACCAAACAAGGCTCTGGGGGTTGAATATGGCTCAACATCCCTTCACTCTCTGACCTGCCTCCTGACAACGGCCCTACATCAACACACTGCTGGCTCCAACATGGCTCCTCTTGGGTGACATGAACTGGTGCTTGGTCCAGAGCATCTAATCAGACTCCCAACAAACTGCATGTTCTCCTGTCTACAAGTCCCGAGTGAATATCCCACTAAAACAACATGACATTACACCATCCCCAATAATCATCAATACTGCTACTGGACTGCAAAAGGGGAGAGGCATATTTAAGCTTAGGTCATCAATAACCCATAGCAAGGATCACAGACCTCGCCTTTAAATCCATCAAGCACAGTCAAACACTGTCAAAATGAACAGTGCAGATACCTACTGAGATGTACACAGAAAATGTGGTGTTCTGTAAAGCACATTGACTGTCTCTGTGTATGAAATCCACTACACACACACAAAAAAAACCCTTTCCTCTGGGGTTTCTCCATCACTGCCTAATAATGTCTTTCTATGAGAGCCTGGTTCATTACTTAGTATAACCAGCAGAAGGCTCCATGGCTCTTTGAGTATGAGCTGCATTGTGTGGTGTTCACGGGCCAGGGCTCCCCGACAGAGACGTCACAGGTCTCGAGCACAGCACTGCACTGCAGCCATCAACTCTGCAGTGGGACACGAGGGATTTGGGAGGAGGAGGGGTGGATGCGGTGACTAATTTACCCTGATAACGTGCCCTGGGGTTGAGGAAATAAAAATACGAAACCATCCAATCCCGTATCCAGAGATAACAACTTGCTCTGCAGTGCAAAAAGCACAAAAAAAGGAAAAAGATAAAAAGAAGGATGACTTTACACAGCGAGGTCACACTCTGCTTTAAACAGAGCAGCACAGCTAAAAGACTGACAAATGTTCAAGTTCAGTTTTGGTGCCAACAGCTTTTTGTAACATAACAGTGCAGGCTACACCATGAAAAACCCCTGAGTCACAGTGTCAATATCAACCAGCCACATACCAAACCATGACAACTCATTTGCCACCAGTGACAGCAACCCAGTAGATACAGATGTCAAAACAACCTAGCCACAGGTGAGATCTCTGAGCGGAGAGAGAGAAGAGAAAAACAGCAAGTTGTGACAAACACAGTGCAGCAGACACACCAGATAACAAGTTAATATATAATTTGTGGCTATTCCCTGGTATCGGGTCTAGTAGACTTCATTGCTGAGCTGCATGAGAGAAGAGAGGCTTCATCATCAGATCTCGGCCATATGACTAAGCGAGTGACTGAGGGAGGAAATAAATAAAACATTTGTGCAAATGTTCAATTCGAGCGACCATTGGGTCTCATCAATCACTGTCGCAACGCAATGCTGGCTATGGGAAAAAGAGAGAGAGACACTGGTAGATTGGTACATTGTTTCAATTTGCCATGCTTAAAATGATACTCACAATTCCCTTTTGCTCTCACAGAAAAATATGTACATAAAAAAAAAAAATTTAAATCTAATTTCTTCTGAATATCATGATGGGTGGGTCCTGAAAAAAATACTGTTTTTTATGTAGTCCTGCAGTATTGTTTTAGAAACAATGACTGACGTAGACAGAGCAGTATAAAGATCCAATATCATTTGGTAAAATCTGAAAGAGACAGTCTGACTAATATAGCTTGTAAGAATTAGCAAGCAAACCATATCCAGCTCTATGTGGTTTACTCTGATAACAGTAAGTTGCATATTTTCAGCTCATAACATTTGCCATTTCCAAAACCTCCATGAAAATATGCACAATATATTCCAGCTAACGAGCACCCTTGTGCAACAGGACATTGTGGGCCTTCTGCTAGGAGGCCATGAACCTTGTAAATCAAATACCCCCACAGGAGTCCTACAGGCAAAGCCAGGCAAAGATGGCCGTTCCACCGTCTTGGGT
Organism: Setipinna tenuifilis; assembly: GCA_030347295.1. Lineage (NCBI taxonomy): Eukaryota > Metazoa > Chordata > Actinopteri > Clupeiformes > Engraulidae > Setipinna > Setipinna tenuifilis. Next base: position 19,753,817 of record CM059270.1, read on the forward strand.
CCATTATAGGACAGAAACATTCCAATCTGTCATCTCGTTCTGTATGGGTACATAAGGACACCCTCAGGGGGGAACAGGGGGAAACCAGCCGAGGTTTACCCACAATCCATCTCTTCTAGTGGTCACATGCCTTGAGGGGTTACACCAAAATACAATATTGATGGCGTTCCTCGCAGTCTGCAATGGCCACTGGTGACTTACGCTTGCATAAATACTTATCACACAAGTGGGCTTTGCTCTGAGCCTAAAGAAGTCAAGGAACTTGAGGTACAGACTGCTAATATACTACTAGGAAATGGTGGGTATATATTGGGGGGAAAAAATCAAATCCCATCAGTTGAAGAGGCTACTGCCAGCTTCATGCTTGGGGGGCCTGTTACAAAAGAAATTGATTTAATAAATCCTTCTCTGAATGGCCTTGGGCCTCCTGCAGGACAGGAATACAAATAAATAAATAACAAGGTCATTTTTGCGACCAACTTCCCCCCACCCCATCATAGCAGAGAAAATATCAAGGACAACAGGCTCAAGGAAAGAAAAACAGATAGATACGAGAAGTAAAATGAGACAAACTAAAATGATGGACAGTAGCAGTGGATGTCTTAGGAGAAAAAACGTGAACAGATGGGACAGTAATAGTGAATGTCTTAGGAGAAAAAAGCAAGGAGAGCTAAAGAATGACAGCAATAGCACAACACAGAGACATTCAGGGGGTCGCCATCACTAAATAGACCAGGCGACGCCTCGACTGTGAAAGCCCACAGAGTGGCTGCTATACCCCTTTAACCATAGACAATGGCTGCTTAGGTCAAAGGTGACAAGAGCAAAGGCCAGCAGCTGAAGTAGAGGGAAGCCGAATGGGGGAGTGTGGAGTGTGTGCGTGCGTGCGTGCGTGCGTGTGTGTGTGTGTGTGTGTGTGTGTGTGTGAGTGAGAAAGTATGTGTGTGTGTGGGAGAGAGTAAGAAAGTGTGTGTGTGTGTGTGTTTGTGTGTGAGACAGAGAGAAAGAATAAGAGAAAGGGGAGGGGTT
>CM059270.1:19759845-19762345 GCA_030347295.1 Setipinna tenuifilis
CAGCAACATTACAAACACCAAATGATGTTTTACAAGCATGAAAAATGTGTGAGCGAAAGATATGACAGGCCTAAGGTTTTGGCTCCTCCTGGTAAACACGATATGCAGATCATCATCACAATCAACCCCTGTATACACATTTCTTCTGTCTTTCAATTTTCAATTTGTTATTGAAGAATGAGACACGCCAGGTAGCAGCACATTTCTCTCCCGAGACACTTATTTACGATTCAGGTGGCGGTTTCTAAAAACATTGGACAGTGTTATGACTTGGGCGTCTGAATCAGAGACAGCACAGTCTGCTTTTTGTTTGGACTGGACTGGGGTGGACTGGACTGGACGTCTACCCACTCAGCATACAAACGCCACCATGGTTTCTCCCATTAGAGTAAAAGCTCCTGATGGACTAAACGAGAGACCACAAGCACTTTAAATCATGCACCATAACGCTGTCCCTGCTAACGCCGTCCTCTCACTCTGTTCATTTGCCCCCCACACAAACTCTGTTCTGAGTAGAAATGACACCATTCTTATAATTTGTTTCACTAATTTCACTGCATGTCCTACTCTACCAAGTGTGTCTATGCAGGTGACAATAGAACACCCTTGTATCCTTTGAATGGATTCTCTCTGATGCAAAAAAAAAACGTCACTGGCCCCCATTCATGCTTGGTTGATTAAGATGGGCTCCTCCACGGCCCCCATTGCCATCCGCATGGGGCCACTGACTAGCATGTGTATGCCAAAGTACAATGATATGCGCCTCACCAGCCATCTGTTCCCAATAAACCACAAGGCACACACACACACACACACACACACACACACACACACACACACTGATGGAGTCACCCACCCCGCCTTATCCTCCCATTATTCGGGGATAATGGCTCGTCATTCCCAGGGACAGTCTGCGGAGCTGTGGCCAGCAAGCGGAGGTCTGTATGTGTGTGTGTGTGTGTGAGCGGAGGTCTGTGTGTGTGTGTGTGTGTGTGTGTGTGTGTGAGCGGAGGTCTGTGTGTGTGTGAGGCCGCATTGTTGGAGGGGCTAATAAACGCAGCAAGATAACGGCTGCATGGACAGCGGCCGATTCACTCCCCGTATGGACATTATAAAAGCCATTTGTTTTTTAACGAGCGAGCGTCCGCCATCAGCCATCAGCCATCGAGCGACGAACGACGCCCGCAGGACGCAAGGAGGGAGAACAAACTAATTAACGCAGCGAGAGCGAGAGCGAGCGACAGGTTTAGAAAACGAGGAGGGGAGAAAAAGTAATTGTCCTTTCAAAACAACACATATCGAGAGAGAGAGAGAGATGTGTAGTCGCAGGTGCTGACAGGCTGCAATCAATGTAGCGCCAGAGAAACACACTTCCCTCACCGATCGTTACGAAGAAGAACACACACACACACACCAGCTAGAGGGTCGCAGCAGCGACAAAAGATGGAATATAGTGATGGATCACTAAGGAGTGCAGCACTTTTGTAATGCATATGTTCACACTACACTACACACACACACACTACACACAGACACACACTCAGACACACACTCAGACACACACTCAGATGGAGGATTTATTTCTTTGTTTTGGCCCTGTAAGACGCCTCTGTGCTTTGGCGTTGGCTCTTGCTGCTCCTGGGCTGATGCAGAGCAGCTGCTGGTTGTTTGAGTGTTATCGCTGGTTACCATAATAAACAGCGAGGAGGTGGAGGAGGACGAGGACGAGGAGGAGGAGGAGGAGGAGGAGAAGAAGGAGGAGGAGGTAGTGAGCAAGTAATTGGAACCTTATTAACCAGAACACAACTATAAAACACAGCAGCTCCAGAGATTGCTCTCTCTCACACACACACACACACAGACACACACTCATACACAGACACAGCACTGCTTAAAGAGAGTGAATAAAGAAGGTAAAGCAGGATGCCAGAATGCGTAGAACTTCAGGACAATGACACTGCTGCTGTTTGTAGACCAACAGAAATATTATCAGTTGTCCTGACACATACCAATGATTGAAATTGCTTTGTCTACTACCGAATATCCACTTGCAACTAACTCCAATTCTGTTAGAAGCCAAAATGCCAGTCTACGGTTACCAAAGCCGAGAGCCTGCAACTCTGTACCAAAGCAGTAGATGGAAAGTGTGCGTGTGTGTTTGTGCCGAGTGTGGGAGTGTGCAGGTAAACAATCTCTGGGGAGCTCAGGTTAAGGTCTGAAGCCTTAGCAACCTGATTCAGGAGCACATGCATACGAGGAGCACATACAACAGGATCTCTCTCTCCTTTTCTCTCTTTGACTGTCCCTCTCGCCCTCTCTCTCTCTTGCCCTCTCTCTCTGGACTGTCTTAAGAAAGAGAGACAGAGATAGAGAGAGAGAGTCAGTTAGAGAGTTAGAGAGTTCTGTTGGTCCAATTCCCCTTGGTCCGGTTCTGTTGGTCCAATTCCCTTTATTCAATTCAATAAGCACCCCAAGAGAAAGAGACACACCAAGTCCAGAT
>CM059270.1:19767345-19777345 GCA_030347295.1 Setipinna tenuifilis
GGCCTGGCCCAGTGTTTTATTTGGCCTCCCCACATTTAAAGCACACACACACACACACACACACACACACACACACACACACTCCTGGACACACTACTAGCTGGTGTTTTATTTGGCCTCCCCACATTTAAGGGCTGATGCAACACTAGCGCTTCAGGGCTGCACAGCACACTACAGGCAGATGAAGTCACACACACTTCGCCTCGAGAGCCAACACACTCCAATGTACTCCAGCCACCCAACCCAGCTATGCTTTCGGTCACACACAATAAAAGAAGACACAAATCAGAGGAGGCATGCAGATTACTACATTACCAAATTACTAAAACTATTACCCGAGTTGTTAACATACCACGTAATAAACAATTACACTTGTAATAACTATAATCATCAGTAGCTACTAGCTTGACAAATTTCAACAGTCACAATAAACGGACTACAACAAAATGTGTTCTCCCTGTGTCAGAAGTATGTGTGTCTGTAGTGTCCCCGCTCTGGGAGACCTACTTAGGCACATGCATCTCCTTGCACAGTATGTATGAAGGTAGTCTGCTTACTCTGTGTTCCTCTACACCTCTGTTAGCTTATGTCCTCGTTTTTGTAAGTCGCTTTGGATAAAAGCTTCTGCTAAATGAAATGTAATGTAATGAACTATACTAGGAATGTTCACTCTCTCCACATTCCTGTCGCATCAAAATTACAGCAAACAGCCCTCCAAAATCTTTGCTGACAGTACCTGTTTAAAGGTTAAGACGGTGCTTATCGTTTTAAAGAGTGTAATGTTATGCAATGTAAAAATGATCCACATTTTGTGAACTCTGAGCCCGATTCTGATCTCGGTTCATCTGAGGAGAGAGAGACCCGCTGGAGGGAGGCAGGAGGCAGGGCAGTAAATCGGGGCTGTGATTTAAACGGCGGGCCCAATGGACAGTTGCTCACTCACTTATTTGTGGCCAATAATGGGCAGCGACTCCTTGGCCAGCTGCTCTATGCATATGACTATTGATCGGGAGGACCAGATAAGTAATTGAGGACCACGAGGAATCAATTCGATCTGTTATCCGGGAGCGGCCTGTCCTACGGTTTGGGGACTCGGTGATTGAAGGCTGTTTGTGCGTGTGTGTGTGCGTGTGTGTGTGTGTGTGTGTGAGTGAGTGAGTGTGTTTCCTTGTGTGTGAGCGTGTTTGCGTGTGTGTGTGTGTGTATTTGCTTGTGTGTGTGTGTGTGTCTGTGTGTGTTTGCTTGTGTGTGTGTGTGTGTGTGTTTGCTTGTGTGTGTGGGTGGGTACTGCTGAATCAACCCTTGAGTACAGCGCCAGGGATCAGGGATTCCTGGGATGAATTAACATTTATGGAAGGCTGTGTCACAATGTTGTTTCTGGGCCAACAAGGATTCGGTTACCCATTAGCTATTCAGGGAGTTCCAAGTGACAGGAGAGACGCTGTGTGTGTGTGTGTGTGTGTGTGTGTGTGTGTGTGAGAGAGAGATATACACTTAGCATGAACATATGTCTGTGTATCTGTGTGCATACATGTGTACACTTGTGTGTACATGAAGGTGTGTGTGTGTACAAGCATGTGTGTGTGTGCATGTATGTGCACAAGTGTATGGCTGCATGTGCAAAAGCCATGTTTAATCAACTAGCGCTGGGGAATGTGTGTGTGTGTGTGTGTGTGTGTGTGTGTGTGTGTGTGTGTGTGTGTGTGTGTGTGTGTGTGTGTGTGTGTGTGCGTGTGTTGCTCATTCCAATCTGAATCTGACAGGTGCTTGTGCAGGCTGCCGTCACTGCTGACATGCCAGCGCTCCTCCATCTGAGCCCCAGCACAGGGGCCTGACTCCAGAGGCTGCTCCCCCACTCCGCCTCACCCGCACTGGGGGAAGGGGGAGATGGTCGAGGCCCCCAGGGGTCTGGCGGATGGTGGCTCAGGGGTGTCAGGGTAGTCTATGGCAGTGTGTGTGTGTGTGTGTGTGTGTGTGTGTGTGTGTGTGTGTGTGTGTGCGGGTGTGTGTGTGTGTGTGTGTGTGTGTGTGTGTGTGTGTGTGTGTGTGCGGGTGTGTGCGTGTGGTGTGTGTGAGTGTGTGTGAGTGTGTGTGAGTGTGTGTGTGAGTGTGTGTGTGAGTGTGTGTGTGTGTGAGTGTGTGTGTGTGTGTGAGTGTGTGAGAGTGTGTGTGAGTGTGTGTGTGTGTGTGTGTTTGTGTGTGTGTGTGTGTGTGTGTGTGTGTGTGTGTGTGTGTGCGGGTGTGTGTGCGGGTGTGTGTGCGGGTGTGTGTGTGTGTGTGTGTGTGTGTGTGTGTGTGTGTGTGTGTGTGTGTGTGTGAGTGTGTGTGTGTGTGTGTGTGTGTGTGTGTGCGCGTGTATAAAGGGAGTGGAGGAGCGTGAGCAGGGCCTTAATCCAGCCACCTCTGAGGCAGCTGCGCTAGCACGGAAATAAAAAGAGCAGAGAAGAGGGAGAAGGAGAGGAGAGAGGAGAGAAAAGGAGAGGAGAAGAGAGAGGAAAGAGATGGACTCCCGGTGTGAAATAAAGAGAGAAAGGAAGAAGAAGTGAGAGGCAGCCTCCTTGTGTGAATCAAAGGACTATGGCTGCATACAGCCTCATTACAGATACTTTCACACTCTTTCTCTCCCTCTCCCTCTTTGCGACTAGGAAAAAAGACGACAGCTTTCACAAAAAAAGCCAGTCTTTTCCTTCATCTTGATCACTATAACTTCCCTTTATTCTCCCCATTTCCTTTTTCTACTCTTTTGCTGTGCCGCCTTTCCATCCTCCTTGCTGGTGCCCTCCTATCTTTTTTTTTCCATCTCTCCTTTTTTTTCTCTTGCTGCCTTCTAACCCGTGCAGTTATTCTCTCTATTTTCTTTCTTCTACTCTCTTTTGCCATGCCATCTTTCTATCTACCCTCCTTGCTGGTGCCCTCCTACCTTTTTTTTTATTCCATCTCTCCTTCTCCTTTTTTTTCTCTTGCTGCCTTCTAACCCGTGCAGTTTTTTATCCCCCCCCTACTGTCTCTCCTCCAGTGCTTCCAATTCTCTTTCTCTCATTCACACGCTCCCCCGCCTGTGCTCATTATTTCCCCCGTGTTCTTCTTCTTCTTCTTCTTCATCCCCCTCTCCACACACGCCTCAATCTGCCAGTGCTGCTTTGGATGCACCCCCCCCCCCCCCACACACACACACACCCTCCTCAGTCTGCAGGTTTATAGTGTGTGTTTGCCTTGAGAGGAGTGGTGGGGCATGAGCAAAAAGAGCATTGGAGCGAAACAAAGAGAAATACAGAAAAGAGAGAGGAAGAGAGAGAGACAGAAAGAAAGAAAGAAAGAAAGAAAGAAAGAAAGAAAGAAAGAAAGAAAGAAAGAATTACAGAAAGACACACAAAGAATTACAGATAGTAAACGAATTATAGAAAGATGTACTGAATTACAGGTAAAAGACAAAAGAAACAAAAATGGAGAAACAGAAAGAAAAAAAAGAAGTGAATTGGAACAGAGGAGATACATTTAAATTGGGCCACATGAGCACAGTGTGTGATGCTGTGAGAGCATGCTCATTGGTATTCTAATGCCTCGGCCTGTTCGGAGCAGACACACAGAGGAACCGCAACACTTCTGTGTCACGAGGGAAACTTTTGGATGAAGTGATGTCTTCTCCGTGATACAAGACTTGGGTACCAAGTCTACCGTCCCGTCGTGCTTGTACATGCCGCACCACCCTCCCAAATCAAACGATTTCCTGTCTGCACAGCCAAGGGACTGTCAATCAAGCCCCAACACCAAAACTTCGAAAGCCCTTCTGGAGAATTCCAAACGAGTAATGCCGAGCCACTCTAATCAATGTGGGCGGATCTAGCTCCGCTTCAAGCAGCTGATAAGATTTTTTTGTCTGTTCTTCTTATCTTCTACCTGCTGCGTGTGGCCTCTCTCACCTTGTTATGACAGACTTCCTCTCATTTGCATAAATCCAGCTTCTCTGGTAATAAAAATATCGACTGGGCATCTGGGAGGCTAATTGCGATGTCTGTATCTCAGAGCTGTTTTTTTTTTTTGGGGGGGGGGGGGGGTCGTCGAGAGAGACAGCCTAGTTGTGGTTAAGATATCTAAAAATGTTCTAAATTTAGCTTCCCCAAACCAGATAAACATAATCAGAAGATGTGAATCTCATGAAAGACACTTTATAATACATATACATCTACAAGTGTGAATGCATGTAACCTCACAAAAAACCTCACATATAATTCTTTCATAGTCTCCTTCATTGCTCATGTCTTAATCACTAATAAGACAGTTGAGAGATGACAGGAAATGAAAGAGCAAAGGAAAACAGATCAGGAAATGACCTCAGGTGAGACTCAAACCTGGGTCCCTAGGTTTATAGTATAGACACCTTAGCCAACTGCGTCACCTTAGCCAACCCCGCCCCCCCACATAAAAACAATTTAAAAGCACGCTTCAGCTTTGTCAACACACTCTTGTGCATATAACACATCCTCTATTGTTAGTCGCTTTGGAAAAAAAAGCGTGTGCCAAGTGTAATGTAATGCAATGTAATGAAATAACACTCACCTCCAGCAGCTCTGGGTCGTCCAGGTCCCAGCGCAGGTGCTGGGGGGTGTAGGGTGTCACTGGTTGGGGCGGGGGGACGGAGGTCAGTGGGTGCAGAGGGTTTCCGCTGCTGGGGAGGGGGCAGAAAAGATGATGTCATGTACATACAGATAAAATACCAAGGCCTAATTACCAAGTACTGCCCTACATCCTTCTTCAATAACAAGAGAACCCGTCATATCTATGAAGTTGATATTACTCTGAGGCCACATTTATACTGAGAGGGGGTGGGGGGGTGGGGGAGGGCGTGTGGAGGGGGGCTAAATGTTTTGCCATTTAGATCTCCTGAGCGTCCCACACCAACTAGGCTGTTGGTCTAAACCCATTTTGTTTGACCTTACACTGCCACACATAAATGCATATGGCCGTGGGCAATTAGCGCAATTTAATAATTAGCTGTGGCACCACGCTGTTAAACCAACAGGGCAGGTTTGTTTTTGATCTCTCCCCCCTTCCCCCACCCCCACCCCCACCCCCACCTCACATATCGTCCCTGACCCGAAGCAGCACCGGAGCTTCTGTCACATTGCTGGAGCGACAAGGGCACCACTGGGCTCACTTTTCTTAATTAAACCTCCAGGGGGTATCGTGACCGCTCTGGTGGCGTGAGGACGTGACGTAACGGGAGGCAGAAACGGATGCGAAGCTGGACAGGCGAAGCTGGAGGGGTTGGGGTGGGGAGTAGCTGGGTGGGTGGGTGGAAAATATTACAGTCGTAAAAATGGAGGGGCAATAGAGAAAAGTGAGATGGGGTCGTAAATCATGAAAGGACGTTTGTGTGCGTGCGTGTCTGTGATAGTTCCATCTTTAGGCTCACAGGAGACGAGGGAGAGTGAGTGAGAGAGAAAGACAGAGCAGGGAGGAAGGTGCAAACAAAACCAACCAACAGAACCAGAGCATGACTGTACTGAACCAAACACAGTAAGCTAGAGCTGTGTCGAGAGGACCAGAAGGGAATAACTCTTCACATGCAGAAAGGGGGAAGACAAAAACGAAACTAAACACATAAACTTTTTTATTTAGTGTTTTTTTTTCTTTCAGCTTGATGGCATTTAATCTGGGGAGAGAGGCAGGTGGGAGCTGGAATTGACCAGCTGGGCCCTTGCCCCAGGACCCTGATGATGGACCTCCGTCAGGATGAGTCACTCTCAGACCCAAGGATAAAATGTTATATTTTTCTATATTTTATTATATTCGCACTAGAAAAGCTGCGCCTTAAATTTTGTTGTGCAACATCACAATGACCATAAAGATTCTGATTCTGATTTACCGTTCCTCAGCCCCCCCCCCCTTCTGTGACAAGGCCATTATGCCGGGGTGGGCAAGCAGCCCTGGGGGTTGTGACAGCCACTGCCAAAAACACACTTCCAGACCATGCATCATCTCTGGCCCCCGCCTTTCGCAACATCACGTCACAAGATTTGTTGCACGATTGCAGACACGGGCAAGAGAGATAACTTCATTGAGACTTATGTTATTATTTAGGATAAGGGCCAGTAATTCACTTTAAATACGGTTTGGGGAATGTTCCGGCTCAGATATAAGGGGCCGCAGATGACTATTTATGATGCATAACAGGGACACTTAGTCATTTTTAGTAACCCCTGGAGGGGCTAAATACGATTTTTCTGAGGAAAAAAGAGCCACATTACTGATTCTCTGCACAGAAATAAGTGTCATGTAAAATGATACATACCTGAGGTAGATGGCTGTTGGAAGACTTGGATTTTGCTTCCTCTTCTAAAGAAAGGAAACAGAAAAAACACACACAATTATACATTATAAAGTTACTTAGCTAATACTGTCAATGATTAGTGACATGGTACAACATTTAAGTCTAAAGTGGCGAGTCATCAGGTCTCACAGATTCAAAGCTAGCTGTCAGTCAGTGGCCATTTTGTATTAACAGAGGCAGAACTTTATGTTAATAGACTTCATGCATTAAACATGGAGGTGCGTGGCAAGGCAGCGACACAAAGACAGACACACTCAACCAGCCATGGAGACCAGTAGCCACTGGCAGCGTGGGAATGTCACACACAGCATGGCAGAGTTTGCTAGGCACTCGCTTAAACAGCGTACACACACACACACACACACACACACACACACACACACACACACACACACACACACACACACACACACACACACACACACACACACACACACACACACACACACACACACACACACACACACACACACACACACACACACGTGTATGTGGAGCAAGTGAAGCACACTTGCTTACATGTCTTGTTTTGGCTATTTTTTTTAAATAGCTAAATTATCAAACAGAAGTAATTAAGTAAGTAAAGTAAGTAAGTAAAAAATGGCTATTTTAACTAGCTTGTGTTTGACTGGCAATGTCCGTTAATTTAACATCAACATTAGGCCCAAGCAGACCACTCTGAACGGGCTTGGAGACTGAACAACGTCACTGTCTCATTCTCAAACTTCCTTTTGCCACTCGAAACAGCGGGTCTAAAGGGGACATTCTTACATTCTTAATCACATCCCACACACCACTTGCTCCGACAGCTTCGAGCTCCTAGTGAATTTCCTCTTTTGTGAGGGCTCTGCAACAGGCCACAGAGAGCCCTCAGGGGCAGTTTAAAAACATTAACAGCCAGCCATCACAATGGGCTTCTAATTAAATGCCCCCCCTTAATCCAATTAGCCACAGTGCCATTCAGTGTCCAACGTTAAGACACAGGAGCGGAGAGAGACCCTGCAATGTGAGCCAGATTTCACTCAAAGTACTGGCTGCTGTGGCTGCATGGCTCCCCTTTCTCATTCTCCCTGTTCACTTTCAAAGCCTCCCGAGTCTGCTTTTTGTTTTTAAGTCCTCACCACTCTCACCCTCTGAATCTTCTTGGCTCTTCTTTTTTTCCACCCCCCCGCACCTCTACCTCCACCTGTCTTTTTTTTCTCATTTCTTCTGACATTTTGCCATTTAGAAAATGTATAACAAGAGCATGCCCACAGTTAAGGGCAGTGCTGCACAGACATCAAAGTTAAAACACGCAGAACTCGCCCAATCAAGTTGGTGAGGAAATTACCATAGGAAAAAAAAAAAAACTCTCGTCCTATTACATCATCCCATCCTTGTCTCTTAGTCTCCACTCATTTCTCTCGCTCTGTTCTGCCAGAGAAGATCAGAGAACAGAGAGAACTGCCTCCGGTTCCTCGGTCTCATGCCTATTTTTAAAGGGTGATAAGAACACGCCACAGACCTCAAATGGCCTCAGAAAGTCGTTTTAAGACATTGCGTAAGAAATGATTTATTAAATCAATAACAAATTAATAAGTTCTCATCAAAGAACTTAAGTCTAAACACAAGAAGAAGACGTATAAATGTTTTCTCAGAGTTGGGTACATTTAATTTAGAGGCAGCAAGGGAAGATGAAGCGTCTGCTTACTGCTTGTGCCATTGACAAAGGACTCCGACTTCCATACTCGATTCATCATTTGTACTTTTGAGGAATAAGCTGCACAAGACAAGCATTCAGCCATCCTTACTCACCCAAATTAATCTCTGCAAATGTCCCTGTCATTTTTCATTCTCAAGTTCTCTGCTGAACGAATTCCAGTTTTTGAGTAGTTTGCAACCCTGGTCATTTTGCGTTTATGCACGGGAACACAAATTTGAAATTTATCATGTACTGGGTAAAAGCTGAGTACCATGCAAGAATGCATTGTGGGTGGGGCAAAAACAACACAGAGAATACACTGTCGGTAGAGCGAAACAACAAAAGGTGGGTCTGATGCAGGTGTTTTCTGCTCCAGAGACGAGTTTTAATGAGGCAGGCCCCTCGTGCAGGCTGGCCTGCCTTCATAACATAACTGCTGATCCGTGCAACAATTCAAGAGCAAAACCGCCCACCCACAAACAAGCGTTTTTAGCTTTATTGTGCCATCGTCATCCTTTGCTATTTTGTTGAGAACTATACATGAGAAGGTCTCAGTATGTTACCTTCTACAACTACCATATAAAGGGACCATTAGAACACAGTAGGGACAGAGTGGGAAGAGGGACTGGGAGAGCAGAGAGACTGGGGCAGGCTTGTGGTGGTGAGACAGAGAGCAAGGGAGTCTGTCTATCCGTCCACAGAGGTCAGGTGGGGGTGTGTGGGAGGAGGAAAGGAATGCTATTTGGAAGGGAGAGCAGAGACGGAGACAGACAGAAAGGGAGGAGATAAATGATGATATATGGAAGGGAGAGTGTAAGATATAATGCATTGGGAGAAAGACACAGGAATTGGAGGGTTGAGGGCAAAGAGAAAAAAACGCAGAAAGAAAGACAGACAGAGACAGAGACAGACAAACAGACAGATAGATAGACAGACAGACAGACAGACAGAAACAGACAGACAGAAAGACTGAGAAAGACAAACAGATAGAGAGAGAGACAGAGTCAGACAGACAGACAGACAGAAATAAAGAGAAAGAAAGAAAGAAAGAAAGAAAGAAAGAAAGAAAGAAAGAAAGAAAGAAAGAAAGAAAGAAACAGAAACAGAAAGAGAGAGAGAAAGAAAGAGTGAACCCATGAGATAAGTAGAGGGGTGAGCAGGCTGGGGGCACAGCAGGGGGGGGAGGAGAGGGGGGTGACAGGTGCAGGGAGGCCTCTTGAACACCCTTGAGCCTGAACAAGGGCAGATGACTCGTTAAAAGGGGGCAGTGAACTCTTGAGCACAAAATAGCAGGGCACTGACACAGGGCACTGATAAGGCAACGGCTAGACAGCCAGGGCCAAAGGGGAGTTTGGGAGATTGGGAGATTGTACGTGACTCTCACTCACATGTTCGGGTGTGTGTGTGTTTTCATCTGGAGATTACATCTGTATGTAAGTGTGTGTGTGTGTTGTGTAAATGTGGCATGCATGTGTGTGCTTGTTTGAGTGTTGAGTGTGTGTGTGTGTGTGTGTGTGTGTGTGTGTGTGTGTGTGTGTGTGTGTTGCATGCACACCACATCACACAGCGTGTGTGTTGCATGCACACCACATCACACAGCATGTGTGTAAGTTGTATGTATGATGTGTGTTAAGTATGATGTATGTGCATTTGTATGGGTGAGCATATGTATGGTGTGTGTGTTGTGCAGGTATGATGTGTGAGTATGACGTGTGCATGTCACTGTGTGTGTAGGTGTAGGTGTGTGTGTGTGTGTGTGAGTGTGTGTGTGAGTGTGTGTGTGAGTGTGTGTGTGAGTGTGTGTGTGAGCGTGTGTCTGTGTGAGCGTGTGTCTGTGTGAGCGTGTGTCTGTGTGAGCGTGTGTCTGTGTGAGCGTGTGTCTGTGTGAGCGTGTGTCTGTGTGAGCGTGTGTCTGTGTGAGCGTGTGAGTGTGTGAGTGTGTGAGCGTGTGAGTGTGTGTGTCTGTGTGTGTCTGTGTCTGTGTCTGT
>CM059270.1:19782345-19797345 GCA_030347295.1 Setipinna tenuifilis
GTCCAGCGCTGTCAGGCCCTTGGAGTCCACAATGTTCACATCGATGCCTGAAGCACAGAAATACACAAACAACATCCCGTCATCTCACCTGATAATACATACGGGAACCCACAGGTTGTGACAGCCAATAACAACAACAACAACAACACATTGTATTCACACAGTGCTTTTCAAGACATCCAAAGCAATTTACAGTGATAGCAGAATCTTACGAACCACCACCAATCCCATGTTTCTCATCTTAAAATGCTGTTGGTTCTCTAGAGAACATGCTGGACGTTTGAAAAAGCAAATGAAAACACCAACAGGTGAGCAGTTGATAACTGCAACAACCACAGTGGAACTCAAAACTATATTTTCATGTTTTTGAAACTGGGGTAAAGCTTTAACCCATTAATACCGGACTCAGCTTACAGGTGATTCTTACTTGAAGACCAACCATAATGGCCCTCCATACACCAGCTTTAGCATTATTGCAGACCACGTGTAAATTTTGTCACATTCGCTTTTCCCCACACACTGGCTGTCCAATGAACGTCATTAGATTCCATCTACGACTTCGGATTTCATTGAGCGGGGTGGAAAAAAAATGATCTGAATTGTAATCAATTGATCTTTATGTGTCTATCTATCTACCTTAATGACTGGCAAATACATGATTTAGTGAGTGGCAACCATTCTGTCATATTTCACTATAGTAAAAAACATGGCAGATCACTGCAGCATATGGATCCAGTAATGAGCATTTAAGACTATATGAGATATGGGGACCTTTTACCTTGCATAAAACTTAAGGTAGATTGCATTAGTAGGTTTAAAGTTAGCATGTGTGTGGAAACACACAGACAGATCCTATTACAATACTCCGTCCCCAATGGTGTATACACACACACACACACACACACACACACACACACACACAATTACAATACCCTTGGTCTCCTATGGGAAGTGTGTGTCATTATGAACCTTTGAAAGCAGAGTGTGTGAACTGACCGGCACTCAGGAGCTTTTGCACCACGTCCGTCTTCCCAAACAGAGCGGCTTCATGTAGGGCGCTGCCCTTGTCAGTCTGTCAAGACAAAACAAACAAAGAAACAAATAAATCAATAATCAAACCCTGTATAGCAAGACCCTCATCACACATGGACACTAGAAACAACCGCAATCACAGGCCCCTCTAAACAAAGCATCTTGGAGTTTTTGTTTTGTTTTTTGTTTTTTTGTTTTTTTTTAATCTTCAGGTGAGGTAATGTGTTTAAGAAAGTTCTAATAAACTCTTACAAAAAAAAAAAAAAAAAAGCTGAGGCAAAGTGGGTCAGAGGGAAGTGGGTGGCTGAATAGGGCAGACGTTGTGCCGGAGGGAGTGGCTCTCTCAGTGGACACCGAGCCCAGGAGACACAGGCCAGGAGGAGCAGCACGGACGGACGGACAGGTGGACAGACAGGCAGACAGACGGACAGACAGGCAGGCAGACAGGCAGCTAGACAGGTGGGCAGGCAGACAGACAGGCAGGCAGCAAGACAGGCTGCTGGGACACCTCTACCTCCCTCCATCTTTGTGTCTTGTTGTCTGTGTGTCAGTGCCTGTCTGTGTCTCTGTCTCTGTGTCTGTGTCTCAGTGTCCCGGCCTCTCCTCTCCACGGGCAATTATTTGGTTCATCAATCAAAGCCGGTGATATTCTAGGCCATGTTGCCATGGTAATTATGACATTTTGGGAAGCTGGCCCAAAAGGACAATGGAGACACGAGAGTATTTGTTTCTGTCGCTCTCTCCCTCTCTTTCTTTGTCTGTCTCTCTCTCTCTTTATGTGTAGCTCAGGGAGGAAAGAAAAAAAAAGGTTGTGAAAGAGAGAGAACGTGAGAGGAAAAAAAGGCTTTCAGAGCATGCCAGGGAGACAAAGAGAAACATCAGGAGAGTGTGAGAAAGAGGGATGAAAAGGGAAAAAGAGGTGTGTGTGAAAATGAGAAAGCAAAATAAAGAGAGAGAGACAGAGCCTATGAGGAGAGCGAGAGAGAGAGAGAGAGAGAGAGCAAGAGCAAGAGGGAGAGAGTGACAGAGAGATTGAGCGCGAGAGAGTGAGAGAGAGAGAGAGGGAGCGTGAGAGAGAGGGAGCAAGTGAGAGAGAGAGAGAGCAAGAGAGAGCAAGAGAAAGAGAGCAAGAGAGAGCGAGAATGAGAAAGAGAGAGCAAGAGCAAGAGCAAGAGAGAGAGAGAGAGAGAGAGAGAGAGAGAGAGAGAGCAAGAGCAAGAGAGAGAGAGCATAAGTGAGAGAGATAGAGAGTAAGAGTGAGAGAGAGAGCGCGAGAGAGCCAGAGTGAGAGAGAGCAAGAGAGAGAGAGCAAGAGAGAGAGAGCGAGAGAGGGTTTGGCGCGGCCGTTGGACAGATGGTGGGGGTAGAGTGGCGCCTGACGAGTGCCTCCACAGGGCAGCTGAGCGCGTTGGCTGCGGCGCTCATGAGAGGAGAGGGGCTCTGGCTCTGGCCCACTCACACCTCCAGCCTGGGGCACTCAACGCCTCGCCGCGGGGTCTCCCTAGGACCAGCCAGCCTGCCGCAGGGGCACATGCATCTGCTCCTTTATTTAGACATAGGGGCTGACAGGGCCACTGAACACACACACAGGCACACACACACACAGGCACACACACACACACACACAGGCGCACATACACACACACAAAAAAACACAAACACACATGGAGCTCTGTGCTACGGTGTACGAATAGATTTCCACACACACACACACACACACACACACACACACACACACACAGAAAACACAGACACACAAAGAGCTGTGTGCTACAGTGTATGAATAGATTTACATTTAGACACACACACACACACACACACACACACACGGAGGTCTGTGCTACGGTGTATGAATAGATTTACACGTGCACACACACACACACACACACACACACACACACACACACACACACACACACACACACACACACACACACACACACACACACACACACACACACACACACACACACACACACACACACACACACACACACACACACACAGGTCTGCTTCTGCTACTGTATATGAATGGCTTTCATTTATGGGCCTTCACAAGGGGGACCCCCTCCAGAGCAACACAAGAGGCACCTTTCTGTCCTGGAGCTCACAGCAAACGTTGTGATTGCTTGCCTGACTAATCACCAGCTGCTGTGTGTGTGTGTCTGTGTCTGTGTCTGTGTCTGTGTCTGTGTCTGTGTCTGTGTCTGTGTCTGTGGTTTTCCTTGTTCATTTTCTAGTCACCACTAATCTGAATCCACCTGCCTTTATCGGTCTATCTCTCTCACCCACCTGCACTTCCCTGTCTGATCTTGCCCCATAACATTAACATTAACACCTCTCCCAACCGCTATCTTTTTTACCCTTCGCTCTTATCAGCTTATCTGCCCCAGTGGCCGACGTAATGTGTCTGACCGACCGGTCTCCCTCGGTGGCAGGAAGCCAGAAAAGCAACCCAAGTCTCCAGAGCAGCAGCAGGCCTGCAGCGGGACCCACACCCACAGCACACACCTGTCCACAGGCATGGCAGGCAGAGCACATGCTGCAGAGCTGTACTGATGGTTCCTTTGTCTCATCACCACCTGCCGGTGGTTTCCTTTTCTTCACACACAGACACCACTAACGTCTACCCAGCTACTTCTCCCTCTGTCTGTGTGTGTGTGTGTGTGTGTGTGTCTGTGTGTGTGTGTCTCTCTCTCTCTGTCTGTCTTTGTCTCTCTCCATGTCTGTCTCTCTGTCTGGCTGGCTGCCTCTCTCTCCCCCCTTTCTCTCTGTCTGGCTGGCTGTCTCTCTCACTCTCTGACTCTATCCCCTTTGGTGAGCACAGTCATCCTCTCAAGGTGCTCTTCCATTTTGTTCATTTATCTGCTTGTCTGTTTACCTGCACCAAGTCCCATGTCTGTGTGTCAGTCCATCTGCTGCCCTGTCTATGCACCTCCCCAACACTCTTCATCTTCTCTCCACTCCACCCTAGTAAATCCTGGAGTAAACATTCATGGCATCATCTAGCAACACCTGCCTTTTCAGCTGTCCATGT
Source organism: Setipinna tenuifilis (assembly GCA_030347295.1). Taxonomy (NCBI): domain Eukaryota; kingdom Metazoa; phylum Chordata; class Actinopteri; order Clupeiformes; family Engraulidae; genus Setipinna; species Setipinna tenuifilis. The sequence goes on from CM059270.1 coordinate 19,786,415, forward strand.
GTGTTTCTGCTTGACTTTGTACTTGCTGCGATGTGCCTAACTGTAATATCTGTTTGTCTGTTTATTTACTTTAGTCTGACTGTGATCGACATAACAAATCACATTGGATGACACACAGTCAGTCACACTGTTGTGACAGCGTCAGTCCTTCCAAACATCTACACCTACCCAATGCTGTGGTTTTGTTTTTTTTAATTATAAAGAAGATAGAGCCCGTGCCTGTGCCCACCCAAAAAATGTGACACACACAACGCCCCTGACTCGCACCAAGTTTGTAGATGGAGCTTGGTCTGGCAAACCTCCCATAGACAGAAAGTTCTCAGAGATGGGATAAAGAGGGGTCTTTAAAATGCCTATGTGTACTACTGGACAGAGCTACAACCAGACAGACTACTGATTCCGATGACGTGTAAGTGTTCATTTGTCATTAGTTCCAGATTTTTCCAGACCAGGAAGAATAGACAATAGGCAGGTTGACCAGACTTGGAATACGAAATTCAAATGTAGCGTCACAGGCATGATGGGCAGGCCCCGGCTAAAACAGGACATAAGCAAGCTACAGATAACCTCCCCTCTCCACCCCTCTCCACCCATCCACCCTCAGCCGACCCACCTGGTAGTTGATGATGATGGGCAGGCCCTGGCTAAAACAGGACATAAGCAAGCTACAGATAACCTCCCCTCTCCACCCCTCCACCCCATCCACCCTCGGCTGACCCCACCTGGTAGTTGATGATGATGGGCAGGCCCTGGCTAAAACAGGACATAAACAAGCTACAGATAACCTCCCCTCTCCACCCCTCCACCCCTCTCCACCCCGGCTGCCCCACCTGGTAGTTGATGTCCATGCCGGCGTCCAGCAGCACCTCCACCACGGGCAGGTGTCCGTTGCGCGAGGCCAGGTGCAGGGGCGTGTGCTTGCGCGTGTTGCAGCTGAGCAGGTTGGGGTGGGCGCTGAGCAGCAGCCGCACCACCTCCAGACGGCCGTACAGCGCCGCCAGGTCCAGCGGCGTCTCGAACTTGTTGTTGCGCATGGTGGGGTCGGTCAGCTCCTCCAGCAGCAGCCGCACCACCTCAGAGTGGCCGTACTGCGCCGCGCAGTGCAGAGGGGTCTCGTTATCGTTGTTCTGCAGTAAGGGGTGGGGTGGGGGGGAGAAATGGGTAGAGAGGAAGAAAGAAAGAAAATAAGAAAAAACCAACAAACAAGGAAGGAAATAAAGCAAATAAGAAAGTAAGAAAGAAAGCAAGAAAGCAAGACAGAAAGAAAGAAAGAAATAAAGAAAGAAAGAAAAAAAGAAAGAAAGAAAGGGACAAAAGAGACAAAAAGTAAAAAGCATATCACATTAAAACAAAGATCTCAGTATGGAGCATCGCACTGACATCAGTGTTCACACACACACACACACACACAACACACAACACACACAACACACACAGTGTGTCTTATGTACCAGACTGCTGCCATTAGCAGGTAAGCAGAAGAGAGGATTGGGAAACAGCCAGACATTAGAATGCCTTTGGGTGTGAGTCAGAGCACCAGGTGAGCTGAGCTGTGCAGGGAAATAAATATCTGAGCAGGCCAGGAATGCGGAATGCTGGGAGGAGGAGAGGAGGAGGAGGAGGAGGAGGAGGAGGCAGGGTGGCGAGGTGAGGTACGGGCGGAGTTTGGCCCGGTTTGGCCACACTTACGAAAAAAAGTCATTCCTCAAGTATTTGGATTCAGTACACTAGAGCCCTTTTCTATTAATCACACATACCAGATGATAGGGATGCGTGTTAAATTGGTGAAATGACGCATGAAGAGTGTGGCAAACTCAAAGCAGTGTTGCATAAATACAGTAAGTCTATGGCAGCAAAAACAGCATATTTTAGTGTTAGACACTGGCAATTGTAGATTTACAACCCTATAAAATGTGTTTTGTAAGTAAGTTAGTTAAGCAAGTTTCTTTTGGCCTTTTTATGGCTTTATTGAGAAGTGACAGTGAAGATGGTGACAGGAACTAAGTGGGAGAGAGGCGGGGAAGAAGGTTTGGGAAATGACCAAAACCAAAAAATTATGTACTGTGCTAACATGGTGCTTTAATTAGCAGAAACAGAAACAGGAAGCTGGGTTCGTCCACACCCACACACACAGACATCCCATAATATGGCACGTTAGCTTGCAGCGAGTGGTGTCTGTAAGTGAGACGAGTGCAACATGAACACACATGCAGTAAGCGCCAAAGCATGCAACTAAACATGCAGTGACTGCGCACATATAGACCTGAATGCATGGCTTTCCGAATATCAAGCAAAGCACAGAGACACAATCACAATTCCAACAACAACATGACCATTTGTGACATTCATTCGTCACACCAAAAGATCATTTTGTGGCATGGTAGTGTGAAAACTTCATTCAAGGTGTTGTCAAGATGTCAATCCCAGCCACACCCACTAGGTGGCAGAGTTTAAGTCTTTTGTTTTAGAGTGTGTGTCTGTGTGTATGTGGAAGAGAGAGAGTGACCACCAAAACAAAACAATGCATGACACACTCTATGACATAATTGCTCTACAATAGCTCTGCTGAACGGAATTAGATAAAACAGGCCAAATCTGCTGTATATCAAACCCATGGGTGACCAAAACAAAGACAACATAGCACTAGCAGGGCATATGACAATCTCTTTGTAACAGCTTTGTCAAATAAAAATGGAGGGAAAAAAAGGTTAAATCTGCTGTGCATCACATCCATGAGTTAAGGGATTATACCATCAGAGCATAACTATTATTTCTCTCAAGCTCTCTGCAGTTGTGTTGCTTACACAACATTTTTTTCTTCAGTATTTTAAGTGAATGCATGACTCGTCCAGCTAGTCACGAGACACATTACTGCTTAGCTAGCCCTAGCGGACTCCAGTAGCTAAGTATGCACCATGCCACCTCTATAATTGATGGGCAGGCAAGGTGAGGGGCAATGGTAGGGGGCAGGGGTATAGGGGTGAGAGTGAGGGGTGCCCACCCCAGTGTTGGGCAGATGACAGGTGCTGGGTTGGCACCATGCCCACAGCTTCCCCTCCCTCGGGCTGCCAACAGCTGGCAGGAGAGGAGCCCAACACTGGGGGCCATGATAAGCGCCCCCCCACCACAATCACACACCTGCAAGGGGCAACCAGATCCCTTTAGTGTTCTGTCTCTCTGCTCTGTATGTGTGTGTGTGTGTGTGTGTGTGTGTGTGTGTGTGTGTGTGTGTGTGTGTGTGTGTGTGTGTGTGTGTGTGTGTGTGTGTTTTCCTTCTACATCAGTATTTGTATGCATGTGTACATGAGTGTGTTTTTCATTACATTTTGCTTGTGCTCTTAGGGAAGTGTGTGTATGCACACATGGGTGGGTTTGTGTGTGTGTGTGTGTGTGTGTGTGTGATTTCCTACTTCATTTGCATTTGTATATGTATATTTGTATGCGTGTGTATGCGTGCGATGTGTGTGTGACCCCCCCCCTCTCTGGGCAGGTGTTGGGCTTCCCCCTGTGACCCCGGCTGAGGTGGCCACACCCACCCTCTCATCCCTCTCTCTATCAGCAGGTAGCTCCACCTGCTCCATTAGCTCACTCACACACACACACACACACACACACACACACACACACAGAGCAGGATTTGCAGCCTGCAATGAGCAAACAGGTCACAGCTTGACCCAGCAGGAAGAAAGCCTGGGAGAGGAGAGAGAAAGAGAGAGAAAAAAACTACACACACATAAACACACACACGCGCACACACACACACACACACACACACACACACACACACACACACACACACACACACACACACAGGAGAGAAACAAAAAAAGCACCTGCCTTTCTGGATCGACAGGGGAAACAACAAAAAAAAAACATGGTGGAGAATGTCAGTGTGAGTGCCTAAGGCTGTGGTGGATAAACCAGCCTGGGAAAAAAAATAACGGTGTGTGAAAACGGTAAACAAAAAGCGGGACTGGATGGCATCCATTTTATTTACTACATTTTGATGACTCATTATAGGATAAAATTGAAGGGTTCTTACCACCCCCCTTTCCCCTGCACACACACACACACACACACACACACACACTCCCCTCCACACCACCCACCTCTTATTACTTGGCCTGCTTTCTTAACAAAACAGCAAGAGCTGAATGAATGAATGCAGTTTATTCACTAAGCGAGCACAAAAAAAAAACAGCTCACAAAAGAAGTGTGGCACTGGAGATCCGCCGCAAGCTGTTGACTGTTTTTGGTGAACCAACTCTCTCTCTCTCCTTCTCCCCCCCCTTTCTCTCGCTCTCTCTTCCCCCTCTCTGTCTCTCTCTCTTCCACCCCTCTCACTCACTCTCCCTCCTATCAACTCTCTCCCTTTTCCCATCTGCATCTCTCTCCCCCTTTCTCCCCTTCTCTTACACACACACAAACACACACACACACTCTCTCTCTCTCTCTCTTTCTATGCGTGTGTGCTGAGAATAAAAATCTCTACACACACACACACACACACACACACACACACACACACACACACACACACACACACACACACACACACACACACACACACACACGGCTCCAGATGGCACACTGAAGTGAACACACACAAAGTCAGATTTGCATAGCACTACCATCAGTCAGTCAGTAAGTAAGTAAGTAAGTATGGTCCCAACCTCCCTGCTACTGAAGTGGGGATGTGGGACACGGCACTCGAGCCTCTCCTGCAGTGTCTATACATCTCTACAAGTGCCACTAAATCTCATTCACACGCTTGCATTCAGTCACACTGTGGAACAGTCATTTCCTATTCCAGCTCGCTGACGACAGACACATGTTAGCAGACGTTAGGAAACGTTCAAGTGGGACAAGAGGGAAACCCCTTTTTAGACATCGTCACTTACTGAGAACCACCAGCAACCTATGATTTACAGTCATGGCAGTCATGAGCCAAAAGTGTTTCTGTCATCATGTATGTGCCGGGTAATGTGTGTGAACTCATGGCGGTCTCGCTCTGATTCACACATTCTTGCCCAACACGCCAGTGACCCTCTGACCAAGGCTGTGAAGCAAGGGGCTAATAAGGAACTGATCACAGGCCTTTTTTTGCTGGCCAAGAGAGAGACTACCAGCTGCGGGCAATTACGGTCAATCACTCGCAAGAAGTTCATAGGAATTGGCCTCATCAAGTTTAAAGACATTCTGGAACCTTAAACACCATTTACATGTTGTATGTGTTCATCTCCCTTAACAATAGAATTCTCTTTTCTGATTGGCTGATGAGGTGGGAATTAACTTTGTATAACTGGCTTCCTTTGAAGTAGATTTCAAAAAGTTGAATCACCGTTCAATATTGAAGTGCTTATATATGGTAACCATGACAACTCTCGTAGGCAAATTAACGGTTAAATGACTAGTTCACGCTCTACTTTTCTTAAATAATGACTTGGCGGTGGCAACTCCACTCTGCTCCACTCTGCTTTGCCTCCACCTCGCCATTATTCCCATGGAACTGGTCACCTCATCAGCCATTATCCCTTACATATTTAAATATGTAGAATTTTTGTGAATTAAACAAAATCAAAATGAAATCCAAACTTAAGCACCGCATTCTTGTTTTTAAAAATCATTAAAAGCTGACGATTCCACCCTGGAAAAAGAAAAGCTCAAATAAATCCCTAAATGCTTAAAATTAATATTCTATGGCCATGATAAGTGTATGCAAACTTCGAAGTGTACAAGAGCAAGGTGCACAGAGCCCCTACCAGCAGGGAGCTGTAAACTGGCCTGAGAGATAACTGTTGCTGTGGGTGGTCACGCTGCATCCAGGAGATATCAACACAACTTCCACAGAGAACCGGAGACGCCACGCGAGTTAGCAAAACATCAGGAGCTCACACTGGCAGCAGCAGCAGCTGCACACATGCAGACACGCGCTCGCACACACACACACACACACAGACAGCCACACAGATACACACACACCATGGCAGCAGCCTTCATCAGGCTCTGAGCTTAACTCTACGTGATAACATTAGTCAGGGCTGGAAGCTCAGAGAGAAGTAGAGAGGGAAAGAGAGAGTGAGAGAGAGATAGAGGGCAGGAGAGACAGGGAGAGAGGGAGAGGGAGAGAGAGAGAGGGAGAGGAGGGGGGTGAGGAAGAGAGGGAGAGAGAGAAAGAGGGGGAAGGTAAGAGAGAGAGAGGGAGGAAGGGAGAGAGAGAGAAAACGGAGGGGGGGAGTGAGGGTGAGAGGGAGGGAGAGAGAGAGAGAGAAAATGAATGAGAAATAAAGATGTAGCTGAAAGAAAAAAAAGAAACTTAAAAACTAAAACCAAGAGAAAACTCATCATCCAGATGAGGAAAAGGCCTGATGGCAGCAAATTGACAGCAGAGTGAGAAGCATGACTCAGCCACGCATCCGCTCATCTCCCACACTTCCTCAGACAAGACACACACACACACACACACACACACACACACACACACACAGGGGGGGGGGGGGGGGGGGGGGGGGGGTGGTGTGAATATGGTGTTGAAGATGTGAAGGAGAGGTTTTTCCCTTTTCACATGCTGAACAAATGCTTTTATTGACTTGTTGTTAACTTATTGAGTTGTAACATGTTATGATGCAATCTGGTGACAAGGATATAATAAGTGATTCTCTGTCTGTCTCTCTGTCGGTCTCTCTGTCTGTCTGTCTCTCCGTCTGTCTGACACTCCCAGACACAGACTATTAGTGTACAGCACTCCCATCTAACACGATCAGAGCCACGCATGATGAAATACAGTCTAGACAGAAGTCAGCAGTTAGAGCCTCTACCTAACCTATTCCTTACCATATCCGTTTAGCAGAGGCTGTTTGCCGGAGCCAGTTCCAGGGTCACATTAATATATGAAAAATATATGAAATATATGAAAAAAGCAGGTAGCTTGGGCCCGTGAAGTAGTCCAGTATGTCCCTGTGCGCAATGCGGATGGCTGGAGGGGAGCTACATGCAGTATATATAGTGGTGTCATATATATTATATGAAGTACTGCATGTAGTAATAATGAGCCATGGCTAGTCACACATGCATGTGGCTAGAGCATTTTTAGATACTGTGCATGGTTAGTAACAACTGGATGTAGCTAATGATACAAAGTAGCCTAAGAACAGCATGGCTGATAACAATGATGGATGTTGCGATATGGCAATATTTCAGATATATTGTGCAGTCCTAATGACTAGCATGAACACGAGTTAAGTAGTATTATTCAACGGCATTAATAATTAATAGCTCATATATGGGTGTGAATAAAAATTAAAAGAGCCTATTAGCTCCCTATAGTGGCTACTTATTAAGATGACATTTTTATTTATCTGTGGGGAATAATAATACGTGGGGGTTTCGCTGTTTGTGCAAGTGTGTGCATGTGCATGTCTGTGTGTGTATGTGTATATGTGTGTGCGTGCATATATGATCATCTAAGCATGTGCATGTGACCGTGTGTGTAAATGTGTGTTTGTGAACGTGTGTGTGTGTCTGAGAGATACAATTTCTGTGTGTGTGTGTGTGTGTGTGTTTCTGAGATACAATTTATGCGAGTGTGTGTGCATGTGTGCCTGTGTGCGTGTGCCTGTGTGCGTGTGTGTGTGTGTGTGTGTGTGTGTGTATGAGTGTGTGTGTATGCATGTGTGTGTTGGTGTTCTGATTTAATAATCCATGCACTGGATAACCAGCAGGCAGGACAGAACTGCACTAGCAGCGATATGGAGAGTGAGTAGCACTGAGTAGCTTTCCGCTCATACCCCACTCCAACTCCCGCTCCCACTCTCACTCCAGCTCCCCTAAGCCTGGTCCACCATGAGCCTGGAGCGCAGAGTGAGTCAGACAGCAGACGCAGCAATGATAGTAATAATAATAGTAATAATAATAGTAATAATAATCCTCATCTGCTCTCGTGTTAGGGGCATCATATTTAATTCTCCTCCGCACGTATTCCAGAATGTTCCATGGAGATGAGCACTGGCAAAAGCAGGCCAGGGCAGGCACTGGTGCATACAGTGTGTGTGTGTGTGTGCGTGCGTGTGTGTGTGTGTGTGTGTGTGTGTGTGTGTGTGTGTGTGTGTGTGTGAATGCAGGCCGGAAGAGCCATCGTTGCATTCAGTGCACGAGGGTGATTGTAGCGTGGAGTGATGTGTGACTACTGGCATGTGACGTGCTGCAGGAAGGAGCTGTGTCTGTGTGTGTGTGTGTGTGTGTGTGTGTGTGTGTGTGTGTGTGTGTGTGTGTGTGTGTGTGTGTGTGTGTGTGTGTGTGTGAGTGAGTGAGTGAGTATGTGTGTGTTTATGTGTGTGTGTGTGGGTGTTTATGTGTGTCAGTAAGATAGTATGTGTGTGAGTAAGATAGTGTGTGGATGTGTGTGTGTTTGTGTGTGTGTGTGTGTGTGTGCGCGTGTTGTGGTTGTCTGGGTTGTGGATGTCACGTCACTCTCTGCCCTGTGGGGAGGGGGAGGGTGTGTGTGTGTGTGTGTGTGGAGGGTCTGGTGGGTGGTGTGGGGGTGGCAGCTGCTGCAGCAGAATCTCCACACAGAAGCCAAAGGCCTGAACACACGCAACATGGAAACACACACACACACACACACACACACACACACACACACACACACACACACACACACACACACACACACACACACACACACACACACACACACACACACACACACACACACACACACACACACACCCCAAACACATCTGTATGCAACTACACAGATGTAGCTGCAAGATGTTTCTGAGCATGCACACAAACAGATGTGTGTGCATGTATGCACATGCAGATACCCACAAATTGCTAAGTGTGTGTGCGTGCTTGTGTGTGGCCATGGGTAGTGTGCATGTCAATGTGTGAAATAAGAGACCTATCAATCAAACAATCTGATGTTACCCTCAAGCAGACTCCTCTGCTCAACATACAACCCTGTCAGAGAAACCCTCTGTGTGCCTGTGTGTGTCTGTGAGGGGTGTGTGTGTGTGTGTCTGTGTGTGTGTGTCTGTGTGTGTGTGTGTGTGTGTGTGTGTTTGTGTGTGTGTGTGTGTGTGTGTGTGCACGCGTGTGCATCTATGTGTGTCCTCAGGATGACAAGCAACTGACTGACAGGCTGCCAGGTCTGGAGACAGCATTAGTTGTGTGTGTGTGGGAGTGTTTGTGTGTCTGTGTGGAAGTGATGGCTGTCAGACAGTGGTCAAACACCCCTGGGGGTACATAGGCGGACATGAAATTCCAGAAGCCATGGAGACATACAGACACACACAAACACACCCCCCCTCACACACACACACACGCACGCACGCACACACACTTTCTGCTGTTTTGCAACCACAGAGCAATACACAGCCCATTCCTCCATTCCTCAACCTCACGTCAGAAACACTAGCAGGCCCCGACTACTCAACCTTCATCACCCTCCCTGTCATGACTACTAAATACATTCCTTGGGGTGGCCTACGTGTTGTAATATTAACCACAGTTGTTCACTGCTCATCCCCCCCCCCCCCCCCCCCCCCCACACACACACACACAGTGGAGGAAGAGGGGGGGGGGGGGGGGGGGCATACTACAAATCTGGCCCACAGGGCAGCCTTTACCTCATCTAGATGGAATGTAACCAAAGGCACACCTGACTCACCCACCCGCTACGACAGGTGACCCATTTCACCAGGAACACACCATGACGGCGGCCTATGAAAAACAACATGCCCTCTACCACCCACCTATCAAACCACACGCACACGCATACACACACAGAGGAGGAATATAATATATAATAATATGACTAAGCCCTTTCTACTCTTTGCTCCAAATCTGCACAGACACTTCAATCTAGGGCGTCTCACAGAGGTAATTATTTCAGGAGGGAGAAGTGGGAGGGGCAGAAAGTAGGAGAGGAAAGGAGAGAAGACATGAGAGGAGAGAAGAGGACGAGAAGAGAAGAGGACAGGAGAGGAGGAGAGAAGAGGGAGGAGTGGAGAGGGGAGAGCAGAGAAGTGAAGAGAAAAAGAGAGTAAAGGAAAAGAGAGGAGAGGAGAGGAAAGGAGAGGAGAGAAGAGAGGAGAGGGTGTTCCCTGGCTAGCATAATCAGGGAGAAGTGCTGAATGTGTTCCCTAATTGAGCTGTGGTGCAGAGAGCGGGGGGCAGTGATGGGCGCTATGAAGGAGCTAATGAACATCATAAATCCAGCCCAGTGCTGAGGGGGCAGGAGTGGGGCATTGGGCCAACCCCACTCACACAAGTATGTGTGTGTGTGTGTGTGTGTGTGAGAGAGAGAGAGAGAGAGAGTGAGAGAGAGAGAAAGTGTGAGTGTGAGAGAGAGAAAGACAGCGAGAGAGGGAGAGACAGTGTGTGTGTGTGTGTGTGTGTGTGTGTGTGTGTCTCACTTAAGAGTGCTGCTCAACCCACTTTGTAAAATACTTTCAAAACCCACAGCTTCTGTGTCTCCCCCTCTCCCTCTCCCCCTCTCCCTCTCCTTCTCTCTCCATTTTTTCTCTGCGTTCTGCTATGCTTCAGCTGCTGTTTATCTGCATCTCTACAGCTTTGTTATTAGCACATCCATGTCCTTTACCACCCCCCCCCCCCATCTCTCTCTCTTTCTCCCTCATGCTGACCCCCCCCCCTCGTCTCCACACCTCTCACCATCACTCTCCCTGTGTCTTCTGCTCCTTCACCATCCTTTACTTGTTCTCCATACAGTTTCTTTCTTCCCTCTCTTTATCTCCTCCCCTCTAACCTCCCTTGTGCTTTCCATCCTCCTCTCAGCCTGCCACTGTGTCAAGCTCACACCATTTGTTTCAGTCTCTCTTCATCTATTCTTCTCTCTCTCTTTCATTTTCTCTCTCTCTCCCTCCCCTTCTGAATGTGCGGCTGGGGTCAGCCACTTGCCCAATCAGCCC
>CM059270.1:19802345-19884845 GCA_030347295.1 Setipinna tenuifilis
CAGTGCTGGCTAGATTACTGGGTAAGGGCTGGTTTATATAGTCAAGGAGACAAGTGAACTCCACAAAAAAATATAAAAGTTGTCAACAGATGTTTCAGCGTGAGAAACTCTCATATTGTAGTTCTTCACTGGAGACCAAAAAAGTTAAAATAAAAACACTTCTTAAAACTGATGTGAACAGGACAAATGTTGCACATGACCAAAATGACTCCAGAACCCAGAATGTTGAGTTGCTAGAGTAGGCGAAAACCTTTACATTTTTTTGATGAATACAGCATGCCTTGTGACACCCTAGTAGGCAGAAATGTTGTCTCTTTTACGTCACATTCTGTTGAGTGACACTTGTCACCTAGACTTTAAATTGACCTTAGCGAGAAAATGACTGACCGAAGTGCTAAAATTGCACAGACTGCAGCTACTGTGTGTGTGTGTTTGTGTGATAAAGAGGTCAGTTGCGTACCTCAGACGTGCAAAACAGCCGACCACGAAGGGGAACAGGACAGGGAAGTTAGGGAAGCACTCTGACTCGAGTTGTGCTTGAGCTGTAGCAGTGACATTGCATTATATTGATTTAGCACGCACGCACACTTGCACACACACACATTCATGTCATTGGATGAAAAGATGTTTTGACTTTAAGTATCCTTCATTTTAGATTTGTCTGTGAACCACCCTGATCAACCAATGTAGGTCAGAGAGCACATGGGTGAGATGGGGGGGGGGGGGGGTGACTTCTGTAATGTAGACCACCATTACAGCAAAAGCAGATTCCAGTAGAGTTCACTCCAGGAAGCAGGTAATGGCCACATCTGGCCCACTGTATTTAACCCATATATCTGTGTGTGTGTGTCTGTGTGTGTGTCTGTGTGTGTGTCTGTGTGTGTGTGTGTCTGTGTGTGTGTGTGTCTGTGTGTGTGTGTGTCTGTGTGTGTGTGTGTCTGTGTGTGTGTGTGTCTGTGTGTCTGTGTGTGTGTGTTGACAAAGTGAGAGCAGGGGTATTATATTAAGCGAGGGATGCAGTCAGACCTGTTCATTGAGTTTGGGGTGTGAGGGGCCCTGGTGGATGAGTAGCCGGACGATGTGCTGATCGCCCTTCCAGGCGGCCAGGTGCAGCGGGTAGCAGCCTTTGTTGTCGGCCATGTTGGTGAGGGCCTCGTTTCGCAGCAGCAGCTCCACCACCTCGCTGTACTCACACACAAACACACACACACACACGCATAGACAAACACACACACACGCATAAACAAACACACACACACATAGACAAACACACACACACACAGACAGACACACACACACGCACAGACAAACACACACGCACAGACAAACACACACGCACAGACACACACACACGCACAGACACACACACACGCACAGACACACACACACACACAGGCACACACACAGGCACACACACAGACACACACAGACGTACGTACACACACACACAGACGTACGTACACACACACACATACGTACACACACACACAAGGGAAAAAAGATAATGTAACACATGTTAGAAGGGCACCCTAAAACCACATCAGCCACAAACAGCAAAAACAGACTGCAACAGCAAGCGGAGGAACATTCGTATCGTCGGGTATCATTCCGGTAAACCTCTACCAAGCCGTTTTTGGGGTCACCCCTCTGGATTTGCTAATTAGCCGCACAATTAATGAAGCAGGTGGCTCAAGTAATTAACGAGCGTGAATGGCATATGCTTTTAATGAATGAACGGGCCAAACGCACGCACATCAGTCTCCAGTGCTTCGCTTTATGCTTGCCGGTCCACCCCCTGAGTATGAATTAGGACGCTGATGTGCCTGGAAAGGTTTCAGTTGGTCATTTGCTTATGCGTCCTGAGTTGCGTCCAGCGCAACAGCACTAAATTAGCCCGAGATTGATAGGCCTCAGGCTGGGCTAAGTGATGGGGAGGGGAGGGGAGGGGGAGGATTAAATGGACTCCGCACAATGACACCGCCCCCCACCCCCCTGGTGCCAATCTAAAGCCCATTCAGCTCCCTGGTCGTTCAGCAGTAATAAATGACCTACTGTGCTGGCCGAGTGGAGGGGTAGTCTTTTAAAATGGGCCAATTAGCGGGGCAATTCGCTTAAATATGTGGCTATGGGACCTGAGAAGAACTCTGCTAAAAGAACTGCGGCCAACTGTGGAGCAAAACCCCCCCGCGTGCTGTTCTGGTGGGTCCCGATCCGGTACAGTATGGTCTCAGGTACTACTACTGCTACTACCTGGCATGGGCGGAACAAGGGCACTGTGTAAACTTGCCACCTTTAGATTAGATTTGTTGCTCTGGGTTTTGGGGAGTGTCCAGGTTTTTCACTCGACGCTGAGAGCTTGCCAACATGAGCTTGCTGTTTTTGCAACACACAGGACCAGAGGGCCTAGCTGGCATGCACGCTGCCTAAAGGCAATCTATGCAGGGACTTGCCACTTAGCATAAGCTAACCACGACATGCACAGTGTGCACTTTCTGTATACATTTTTACAAAATCAGTGAAGCTTTTTTAGTGCGCAGAGTTAGTTATCAGTTGTTTACTTTTTTGTGCTCCTGAAATTCACCGGCACCTGGCAAGAAGAGAGAATCGGTTGGGCAAAGGGATTTTGGGGGACTTTTAAGGTTTAGCCTTCATAAACACAAATTAAACTCAAAACACAAACATTCACACACTCGCAAATACACAGGCTTTTTTTCCTCGTGCTCTCACACGCACACTCTCACACACACTCTCTCTCTCTCACACACACTCTCTCTCTCTCTAAGGAGAGAGTAGACCCACCTGTGGCCATTGAGTGCAGCATGGTGAAGGGGAGTGTATCCAGTGCTGTCCACACAGTTCACGTTGGGGCCCCTCCATATACTGCAAAACACAGAGAAATAACACAGCACTATCAGACATGTGGACAGAAACAGACACACCCACCCACACACACACCCAAACATAATGTGTAGGAGACTGAGAACAAGAGCAAAAGAGAGAGAAAGAGGGAGAGAGAGAGAGAGAGAGAGAGAGTGTGTGAGACAGAAAGAGAGTGAGAGAGAGAGAGTGCGAATGAGAATGAAAGAGGGTGAACGAGAAAGAGAGAAACAGATACAGAAGTACAGACAGAGACAGACAGAGAAGTACAGAGAGAGAAAGAGAGAGGTGTGCACGAAGTTGACATTGTTGAGCCATAAATGATTGACTAGTGAGTGAGTGTTCACTCCTTGACCAGGGCCACACCCACTGCACTGCACAGCACGCCGCTCTGTGAGGAGTCAGCAGGTCAGACCTTGGACCCACACCAGACGGCCGCTGAGTCCATCACAGCTGAGTCACTCTGAGAGCAGACCCGTCCTGGGCTGGCCTCTCTGCCTATCCAGCTCCTCGGCCCCTGCCTCCCAGACTCAGAGCCATGCCTTAGAAGCACCTTTTTCAGTGCTTTAAATAGCCCATTATGACCTGAGGCTCTGAAGAATCATTTACAATGTAAAAGTACCTTTTACATACAGACTAATAAAAAATAAAAGGTGCCCATCCCCGTATGCTTAAATAACAATTTAGGTTTTTCTATGGCATCGAAGAACCGGTCCTGGCACCATTATTTTTAAAAGTGCAGACTCGCTTATAAAAAACCCCCAAGCTGCATTATTTTTAAATGAGCCCGAAGAAGTTTACGTCCAATTACTGTGGTCCAATTTAAACACGCATTGCATTTGATTGCACAACCTATGTGGCCACCTTTATGTACAGTGTACAGCGACCATGCCTGTGGTGATAATGCACTTTAAATACCAATACACTGAATAGAATTCCAATTCCCTGTCAGAGCATTCAACTTCCTAGGTGTACAACAAGGAGACTTGTCTCATTTCAACTCTGTCATATTTTTGTTTATTTTGTTCCTCAGTTAAATAACACGATGAATATCTGAGCATGGAAACTTTGTGTTAGAAACGAGAAAGAGAAAACACAAAAAAAACCTTGGAACACTGTCAATTTTTACAATCAACTGCTTTGTTTTAAGAGCAAAAGCTCTACTTTATTTGAACTCTGTGATGCAAACTAGGTTGCCAGAAGCTATACCACAGAAGAAGATTGGGGGTTGGAGTCGGGGAGGGGTACACATTTACGCAACAGTACTCAGCATTACTTATGGTAAAATTGACTTACATACCACATTAGATTTCACTCGTCTTTCAGAGTCTGACTAACCACCTTTGTCAGCCCTGGATTCTGAGTCTGTGGTTTCGACCAGTACTCAGGAACTTAGGACTCAGGAACTCATACAGGGCTAGACCTGAATGTTTACATGAGCTAATCAGCTAAGCTAATGTGCTTGCTTTGGTGACCAAAGGCTTACACAGTGCAGCGACTGTTTTGAAGAGGTGTCAGGGGCGTTCCGTATATCTGCTATGCTGAACCCAGCCTCAAACTGGTGTGTGTGTGTTTGTGTGCGTGTTTGTGTGTGTGTGTATTCGTGTTGTGTTCTGGGGTGTGTGCGTGTGCGTGTGTATGTGCATGTATGTGTGTGTGTGTGTGCGCGCATGCATGCGTGTGTGTGTGTGTGTGCGTGTGTGTGTGTATGTGTGCGTGTTTGTAAGTTTTGTGTTGTGGGGGTGGGATGTGCGGGCTCCTCCCATGAGGAATGCATCAGGAGGGGCTGCACTTGTAAAGAGCTGTGAGCCAGAGGGAGAGGAATGCGGAACCACGGGGAGGCCAGGAGACAGGTAGTCACTTTACCAGATCGCAAGGAATGGAAAAACACACACACATGCACGCACAAACACACACACACACACACACACAAAAACAGACTGTTACACGGACCTTTTTGTCAATCATTACTGTGCAGCACACACAAAGTGCCTGAGAGGTCACTTCAAGACTACACTTCCTGCAGTACGGTTTGTAAGTCTGCTAAAAGCATCTTTGCAGCTTGACAAACCTCTCATGTTCCTGGTTTTGCAACCACTACAGTGTGTACTGCTCTGGCATACTGGCGTACTATTTTGGCCAACATCATGTTGGTGGAGTAATGCCCATCACCTGTGCCACTCCTCCCCTTAGAGCCTCTCAGATCCACCATACCAAAATACAACCGAGAGAACAACACACAAACACGCATACACACATGCACACACGCATACAAACAGACAAACACAGACGCAGAGACAGACACAGAGACAGACACAGAGACAGACACACACACACGACAGGGAAACACACACACTGAAAATATAACACACGTAGGCACCTTCAGCACCGTCTGAGAGGAGCCATGATACAAAACTAAAACAGCCTATACAACATTTTTTATTTAGAGGAAATGGTGTCTTGAGAAAAACAGAGAGATAGTTAGAGAGAGAGACATAGATATATAGATGGGGTGTGTTTGTGTGTGTGTGGGGGTGTGTGTGTGTGTGTGTGTGGGGGGGGGGGTGTTATTCTGGCACTGCTGTAGGGTTTCATGGCTGTTGCAGCATTGCCTGAGAGAGGGGAGGGGAAGAGAGCAGAGCAGAGCAGAGGAAGAGGAGGAGACGAACGGAAGAGAGCGAAGAGGAGAGGAGATTTAAGAAAGAGGAGATTTAAAAGGGAGAGGAGAGGAGAGGATAGGGAAGAGTAGAGAAGAAGAGAAGTAAAGAGAGGAGGGTAGAGGAGAGTAGAGTAGAGTAGAGTAGAGTAGAATAGAGGACAGTAGAGGAGAGGAAGAGGAAGACTAGAGGATGCAGCGGCATTATAAATCTGCTCCAGCGAGTGAATGCTCAGAGCGCCCGAAGGATAAATATAGCCCCCGCCACACTCGTTTACTTAAGCCCGACTCCCCGCATCTCACAGTCAGGCCCGTTTGTGTGTGTTAATCTGCGAGAGGGTGCAGTAATTAAACGGCACGCGAGGGAGAGGGAGAGGGAGAGCTTCCGGAGCTGGAGGCAGCATGCAACAGCAGCACACATGAGACTGCAGGCCAGCAGAGCAGCTTCACTGGGGCTGGGGCTGGCACCTGGGCTGCCTGGGATAGATAGGCTGGGAGGAGAACAGGGAGGACAGGAGGATGAGAGAGAAGGAGGGAGAAGAGAAGAGGAGGAAAGTAGGCAAAGGAGTGCAATGAGAGGGTGGAGAGGGGAGGGGGAGGAGGAGAAAGAGGGATAGGCTGGGAGAGCAGGGAGGAGAGAGGAGAAAGAGGAGGAAAGGAGGCAAAAGAGTGGAATGAGAGGATGAAGAAGGGAGGGGAGGAGGAGGAGGAGGGATAGGCTGGGAGTGAAGGGAGGAGATTACGATAAAGGAGGAGGAGAAAGGAGCAAAAGGAGGGAAAGAAGAAAGGAGGCAAGAGTGGAATAAGAGAGTGGAGAATGGAGGAGGAGGAGAAGGGACAATAGGAAAAAGACAAGGAGAGGAGGGAGGAGAGGAGGATGAGAGGAGAGGAGAGAGGAGGAAGAGGAGGAAAGGAGGCAAAAGAGTGGAATAAGAGGGTGGAGCGGAGCAGGAAGAAGAGGAGAAGAAGAAGGGAGAGAAAGAAAAAGACAAAGAGATGAGGGAGGAGGAGAGAATGAGAGGGGAGTACAATAGAGGGAAAAAAGGAAAAGAAGCAAGTAGGCAAAAAATGTAGAATATCAGGGTGGAGAGGGGAGGGAGAGAAGGAGGAGGAGGAGGAGGGATAAGCTGGGAGAGAAGGGAGGAGAGGAGGATGACAGGGAAGGAGGCAAAAGAGTGGAATGAGAGGGTGGAGAGGGGAGGAGGACGAGGAGAAGAAGGAGAGAAGGAAAAAACGAGGAGGAGCAAAAGGAGGGAAAGAAGAAAGGAGGCAGAAGAGTGGAATGAGAAGGGTGGAAAGGGGAAGTGGGGAGGAGGAGGATGGAAAGAAGGAAAAAGACAAGGAGAGGAGGGAGGAGAAGAGGATAAGAGGGAAGGAGAGAAGAGTAAAACGGAGGGAAAGAAGCAAGGAGGCAAAAGAGTGGGATGAGAAGGGTGGAAAGGGAAAGGTAAGGGAGAGGAGGGGGTATCTCAATCAAATGCAGCGCTGTTAACACTGCATGAATCAAATATAGGATTGCCATCTTTAATCAGAGTTAATCAAGGCAGTGGAAGCCCCTCCCCCACATGGAACACACACACACACACACACACACACACACACACACACACACACACACACAGAGTGATGTCAGTGATGTCTCAATCAAAGTGGCAGAGCTGACAGCAGCACAGAGATGGGGAGGGGGATGGGAAAGGGGGGGTGGGGGTGGGGGTGTGGGGGTGGTGGATGGTCCCAGCATTAAAGTGAGGGAGTGGAAACAGTCAGTGGCATGTGCATGACATCCACATGCATATGCACACACATACACACACACACACACACACACACACACACACACACACACGCAAGGTCACAGCCTTTGTTGTTTTCATGCCACATGACATCATGACTCATCTCCTGTAAATGTCTTCCGCTCATTACTTTCAGCAGGACGACGTCACCCTTATACACATGATTGACCCAACTGGAGCATGTGTGTGTGTGTGTGTGTGTGTGTGTGTGTGTGTGTGTGTGTGTGTGTGTGTGTGTGTGTGTGTGCTTGTGTGTGTGAGCATGTGTGTGTGAGCATGTGTGTGTGTGTGAGTATGAGCATGAGCATAAGCGTGTGTGTGTGTGTGTGTGTGTGTGTGTGTGTGTGTGTGTATATGGAGGAAGGAGTTGGAGTAGGTGTTTCCTGATGGAAGAGGAAGAGAAGGGGGGCGGACAGAGAGGCGTGCAGAGCCAGCGAGAGGGTCACATCACTCCAGACAACAGGATGCTCCTCTCAGTGCAGCAGGCCTGCCAACACTGCTTTGATGTGCTTGGCTCGTGTCTGTGTGTGTCTGTGTGTGTGTGTGTGTGAGTCTGCGTGTGTGTGCGTGTGTGTGTGTGTGTATGTGTCTGTGTGAGAGAGAGAGTGTGTGTGAGTGTGTGTGTGAGAGTGTGTGTGAGAGTGTGTGTGAGAGTGTGTGTGAGAGTTTGTGAGTGTGTGTGTGGGCGTATGAGTATGTGTGTGTATGTGTGTGTGTGTGTGTGTGTGTGTGTGCTTGTGTGTCGCTGCTGATGCGAGTCGGGCATCCTCCAGCACCACCACCACCACTACCGCTGCAGCAACCAAAAGCAGCCAAGTTCTCTCAGAATGGCCCTCAGCTCCAGTATTGCAATTATGCCTGACAGAGCACACAGCCTCATTAAATAAGTGTCCGTCAACCTGAGGTGGAGAGACGCGCTCCTGTCTGGACATGAATAGGGCCGGAGCTGACGGTGGGCCAATGGCTCTTCACGGCTGTCATGGTCAGTGAGCGCCACGCTGGGCTTCCTCTGTGGCTGCGCTCTAAGGCATCGTGGGAGATTTGTGGCTTATTTTTTGGCAGGTTAAGGGGCGAAAAAGCCAAGGAAGAATGGTGTATGTGTATATGTGTGTGTGTGTGTGTGTGTGTGTGTGTGTCTGAGTGTGTGAGTGTGCGAGTGTGCGAGCGTGCGTGCGTGCGTGTGTGTGTATGTGTGTGTGTATGTGTGTGTGTGTGTGTGTATGTGTGTGTGTATGTGTGTGTGTATGTGTGTGTGTATGTGTGTGTGTGTATGTGTGTGTGTGTGTGTGTATGTGTGTGTGTATGTGTGAAGGAAGGAGGGGGGCGGTCTGTTGTGGGGAGGTGGGGGTTGTTTCTTAAAATGGGTGCATCTACAAAAAAAGCAGCACCGCCACCATTACTACCTCTTGCTGGGAGTGTGGACGAGGTACTCAAGCAGAACCCCCCTGCCCAAGCCCCGGAAAAACGCCCGCTGTCTGGCCACTAAGCAGTGCCATGCTGCGTCTCACTGGCCATGCCAAGCCAAGCCAAGCCAAGCCAAGCCAAGCTGAGCAGAGCGGAGTGGATCTGCACCATTTTCATCGTCATGCCCACTGAACACATCAGGGGCTAAAAGCAAAGGCTCAAAAAAAAAAAAAAAAAAAAAAAACTCTGGCTGCCAGTAGCTGGCCCAAATTAATGTAATAAAGAGAGAGAGAGAGACAGAGAGGGAGCGAGACAGAGAAATAGAGAACGAGAGAAAGTGAGAAAGAGAGAAAGATTGAGAGGGAGGGGGAGGGGGAGAGAGATAGACAGAAGAAGAAGAAGTAGGGAAAGGGAGATAGGAGAGAGGAGGGGTGGAGAGGGAGGAAGAGAGACAGAGAGAGAGAGAGAGAGTGAGAGAGTAGGACGGTGGGGGGGGTTACATAACAGCTTACTGCTCAATGCATTCCCAGATCAAAACTCCCCATCATCCCATATTTATGCATTCAAAAAAAAGTGGATATGGACATTTTCCCTTCAGATACAGAACGGAGGAGGTGCCATGGAAATCGGGCGGAAAAGGATGAATGTTTTTTTTTCTTCTTTTGTTTTTTTTGGCGGGGGGTGCAATGAACTAAAAAGGAAGCAGCACACACACAACTAAGGCGAGCACAATTAAAATGCAAAGCCGTCTTCTTTCGCAGCACACTAAAGCGAAGCTTAGCTGATGTCTGGAGGGAGGTCTGTTTGTGTGTATGTGTGTGTATGTGTGTGTATGTGTGTGTGTTTATGTGTGTGTGCATGTATCAATGCACAGAATGGAGAGGCACAGACAGAAACACATGAAGAGAGGAGAAGATGCTACCCAGTTCACCTCCACTACTCCCCTCTCCTCTACTCTACTGCATGGCTGCAGCTGAAGGCCATGAGTCAGGGCCCACATTCCCAATCCCCTCATCCTCTTATAGGCACAGAGAGAGAGAGAGAGGGGGGGGGAGTGATGGAGCAGAGAGAGGCATAAAGAGAGATGGAGAGAGAGACACAGGCAGAGAGAAAGACAGAGAGAGAGAGGGAGGGGGGGAGAAAACAAGAGAGAAAAGGAAAGATCGAGAGTGGGAGAAAGAGAGGGAGAGACAGAGAGCGAGAAGGAGAGCGACAGAGAGAGAGAGATAGTTGCAGTGCTGATGACTGGACAAAAGAACAGCTTTCAGAAAAAAAAAAGGGGGGGGGGCGATGATGTGGGAAGGGCTTGGGAGCTGTTACGAGAATAAGGAGGAGGGGGAGGTGGGGATGGTGGTGGGCATTGAAGATATGGGAGTCCACTAAGGAGGAGGAGGAAAAATGGGAGTCGGAGGAGGAGGAGAGAGGAAGAGGCCCCTAGTGTGCACTGGAACTGATTTAAGGGCTCCAGCGGCGTGAAAAGAGAAGCTAATCCCTTATTTCCCCGAGGGGATATCGGCTTGATGAGACTGGAGTCTGAAAGATATTCGCCAGCTATAATTTTGCTGGTGCATAAAGCCGAACAGGAAGAGGAGGGGAGACAGAGAGAGAGAGAGTAGAAAGAGAGAGAGAGAGAGAGAGATAGAGAGAGAGAGAGAGAGTAGAGAGAGAGAAAGAAAGAGAAAGAAAAAGAGAGAGAGAGAGAGGCAAGAACAGCCTGAGACCGTAAGGGTGACACAAGAAGAGAAAGAAGAAGAAAAGAGAAAAAGACAGCGAAAAAGAGAAGCATGGTGTCAGCTGGAAATGGTAGCATGCTAGCATGAAAGGGAGCAAAAAAAAGTGACAACTTCTCAGTGAGCACAGAACCTCCTCCACTCCCTGGCACAAGAGGATGTCCCGGCACTTCTTCTCCTTCACCACATTTTTATCCTCCTTCGCTTCACCCATTTACCCCCCTCTGCCATCTCATCAAACTGCCAGCTCCACCTGGCCTGTCAACCCCCTTTACAGTACACTATTGTAACACCCAAGAACAGTACAGGTACTTTGATTTACAAAAGAAAATACCAGAAATAACTTAGGAGAGCACAGACCTCCGCTACTGGGATGCTGTATCTCCCAATAAAAAGTCCCTGAATGCAGACGGTGATCCGGATCACTACCAAACTCTAATCATTTATTTTTTATTACTGGCCTATTTCCACTGGCCCATTTCCAACCTTCGAACACAATTTAAGCAAAAACAGTAATGAACGGATTTGCATAAAAGTTGCTTACTAATAAAAGAAAAAACAGACAAACAAACCAACGGGCAGGGAAAAAAACATGACCTACTTGTCAGAAGTAATGAACGCCAATGTGCAGTTGTACAATACTGCCGT
Source organism: Setipinna tenuifilis (assembly GCA_030347295.1). NCBI lineage: Eukaryota > Metazoa > Chordata > Actinopteri > Clupeiformes > Engraulidae > Setipinna > Setipinna tenuifilis. Next base: position 19,813,454 of record CM059270.1, read on the forward strand.
ACCGTGATTTCGTAAACAACAAAGCAGCATTGCTCAGTGTGGGCTCTGCTCTGCTGTGCTCTCCGATGCCTCACAGTGTAGCTAGCTGGCTGGTGGTGAACAACATGACCGCATGGCCAGCCAGACAGGAAACGGAAGGCCAACCGACAGTTCACTTCAGCAAGGCAGGCAAAGCCCAGCAGGCAGCCCATAGTACACAATCTGTCAAAACCAAGCAATGATGCAGAGAGGTGCTTGGGAGAAAAACAAGACAAATGAACAGCAAACACACACACGCACACTCACAAAACACAAACACACACAAACACACACACAAACACACACAAACACACACAAACACACACAAACACACACACAAACACACACAAACACACAAACACACACAAACACACACAAACACACACAAACACACACACAAACAAACACACACACAAACAAACACACAAACACACACACACACACACACACACACACACAAACACACACAAACACACACAAAACCAGGTCAGGAACCGCGGGGAAGTTAAAAAGCAGGTAAGAGCGCGGGCCCAGTGTGTCAGACGGATTTGTCCGGGAGCCAATTAGCTTGGTGGTGTCCGTGCGGCGCGTGAGCGGCGAGGGATTAGGGTAGGCGGGCCCCGGGGCCTCCCTGCCCAGCGGTGTCTGCCACACGCCGGCCCCTGCCAGGGCAATTGGGTTTAATTAAGCGGACGAGGACAGGGTGCCGCAAGCAGATGCGAGCCTGGCACCGGACAGCTTATTCAGATTCAGGGCCACAACACACAGCACACGGAACATGGAACACGCACGCACACACACGCACGCCATGGAGCCAGTGTAGGGCTCACCTTGGCCATTTGTCCCTGTGTCCATCTATGCATGTCCCCTAAAAGCTTGCCAACATCCTCCCCCCCGGCCACGTACACCTAGAACCACCTGCCAACATCTCATCCATGAGGGATTACAATGAAAAATGAAATGTCAGGGTCACGTCAGGACAATGAAATCATATCGGGCCATCCAGCATTACAGGACCGAGGCATCTCGTATCATCCCTGAGTGCCGTATTGCGGGCCTGGATTTGAATGAAGAGTGAATTTCAAAAACAACCCTCATCAATAATTCAAACCATAGCCCAGTTACTGTGAAACACTGACATAATTTAAAAGCAGCTTGGCTCAATGATACTGAACAAACTACTGGCATGGGTTTCCTGTTTAGCTCCTCAATGAATGACCACAGGTGAATACAAACATCCTCTTTATGTATAGGCCTGTTTACTTTTGATACATATGCCTTTATTAATCACTGTATGCAGACATTGACCTCGTTACATCATTAGACTCATAGCATAATTGCCCAAGTCATATTTCAATGTTTTTAGACAGTTAAGCAGGATGATGCAGCAGTGGTAGGAGAGTAAAGTTAGGTAGATATCTCAATTTGGCAAAAAAAATGACTTAGGCAATTATGCTATGAGGATAACAATATATATATATATATAGTTTTGAGATATTTGAAAAGTAAAAAAAAAAAAACACACTTGGCAACTTAAAATCTGACCCCAAACCACCCCACCAGCTGCCCCCCACTAGAGCTGACTCCCATGACATGCTCCCCTACCACCCACGAGAGCTGACTCCGATGAGATGCTCCCTTTGTTTTGGAAACAAGCATGAATGGTATGTGAACCAACACCCATGAATGTCTGTGTCCCTGCCTGACTACCAACATCTGTGCCAAGGCAGGGGGCTTTATGGCTTTAAACAGCCCTCACACACACACACACACACACACACACACACACACACACAAACAGACACACACACACACACAGACAGACAGACACACAAACACACACAGCACTCAAGAGTTAAGCACGATAGTTGGACAGAAAGAGAGCACTCCAAGCCCATGTTCTTCTCCACTTGTGTTAACATTAGCTGTTCTCAGGTCAGCTAGGGGGCAGAGACAGACATTAGCTTTGGTAGGATTAGCTTTAGTGACAGGGGCAAATGTACAGTATTTGTTGACTAATATAATCTTTTCCTTTAGTAATAAACCAAAGCAGTGATAGTCACCCATCCAGCACACAAAGCACACACACAATGCACGCACACACACACACACACCGACATGCCCACACACACACGCACACACGCACACAAGGCAATCCCAGCAGACAGACATGATCCAGATCTCCCATCTGAAAATAGCCCTCCAACTTTTGTCTGCTCCAGTTTTTTTTGGTGATTTCCTCAAAAAGTGGCACAGTCCAAGATAACCCCCCCCAGTCAGGAAGTATTTCAGGACAACTGCCATTTTACAAAAGTCAAACGTGTGTCACGTTATTAAACGTCGCACCCTTTCGTTACTACCATAAAACACAACCAAACGTCACCAAAGGTGTGTGTAGGTAGTGACTCAGGCCCTCCTGCAGCAGTGCTTTGGCGATATCGCACAGACTCGAGGTGTGGCAGATTCTACGCCGGGGCCCGGCTGAAAAGAATGAGGTCGATCAGGTCGCACTTACTGTGCAATCGCACCTGACCACAACCACATCGGAAACTTGCCTGCCGTTCTTCTCGTCCTTGCTCAGAGACACACTCACCCCAAAAACCACAGCGCAACAACTGCATTGTGTGTGACAGAGTCTGTGGGGCAGTGAGAGGCACACAAACACCTTTGTAATCAGATGAAGGTTCAAGAGTGTTTTGTGTGCTAAAGTTCGACTAACTATCAGTGTTGCATGTTCTCAGTCTAGACTCTTTTTTGTTGACTCAATGGTGATTGTTTGAATACAATCAGGCATCACTCTAAAGGGCTTGACATTTTTTATAATTTTTCTTTGCATTTGGTTTATTAATTATTGCCCATTTCTTTTAAAAGTCTATTAAATTTACTGATTTTCCACCAGGTTAGACTCTGCAATTTGTAACTGCACTGCAAACGTTTTGTTTTAACTTCCTCATACAATGTCATATCATGTTTTTGTCGTATCTCAGAAGTTAGCCAAGTGTTTTTGTGGTTGTAATGAGCTGTTTTACATAGCTGTATGTCACTTTGGAGAAAAGCATATGCTAAATACTAAAACAGTAGCAGTAAAACTGAAAACACCTCCTTTCCCCCTTTTCCCCCTGACAGCAGTCTCAGGGGGTTATGGCGTGGTACTAAATGAGTACTTTCTATGACTGAAAAAGGAAGATACGAAAGGAACATCTTGCACGTGTCCCAGGGCAGACAGACATGAGAGACAAACATCTTGCAGAGAGCTTTCACTGCTTTCCCAGTGAAGTCAATATGGCCAATATCTGTCCCCCCCCCCCCCCCCCCAACAAATAAAACTGGTTTGGGGCCTGTTAGAGGGGGGTGTTTTTTTTTCTCTTGCAGTTCAGATGTCTGGCAATGAAATCAGCAGGTGGGCAAGAGACTCAGAGAAGCAGAGTCTGGCTGAAGCAGAAAGAAAAAACAGAGAGAGAGAGAGAGAGAGAGAGAGAGAGAGAGAGACAGACAGGCAGACAGAGACAGACAGAGAGAGGAACAGACTGAGAAAGGCATGCAGAGACAGAGAATACAAAAAGGAAGAAGGAAGAGAGAGAAAGAAAGAAAGAAAAAAAGAAGGTGAGTCCGGCACAAGTCTAGGAGGTTGACCCCTGTCTGTGTGACACTTAGTCTCAGAGAGAGAGACACTTGCATACTTGCGTAGATAAAACACAGCAGCAGAAGCTGAAGCTCGATGGACTGTAAGATCCAACAAACGCTGTTCTGTTTGCTGGTGTCACACAGCTTCGGCTGTGCACAGAGTCAGAAGGGTCAAGCAAACAAGGCTCCGGGCCATTTCCTGGGAGGTGGCCATTTCTCTCGTCCAGAGAATAGGCCCCCTTGTGCCAGAGAGAAAGCCTTTTCTCGCATGTTTTTCGCACAGCAACAACAGTGGCGAGATATAAATATCAGTGTTTGCCCAAGGAAGTAATGTGTCAGTGTTTTTCCGAGTTAGGATTAGTTTCTATTTCAGACTATACTCCACACACGCTTGAGGAAGGAGAGACCACAAATGAATTTAACAACCTTCACCGCTTGGCCACTACAGGAAAAACAAGATTGTGCCTTTGCTACTGAAATAGAGAACATATATGCAGAAAGTGCAGCTTCATAACAAGATGCTACAACAGTGTTTCCCTGCAGAACTGCTTCTATGGTCGTCAAACACTCTCGAATCTGAACGAAGAAAAAGGGCCTGGGTGCTCTTAGTGACCTCTGAAAGGCATCTGCATCTGTGGCAGACCCACCTCTGGTCAACAATCGGACAACTTTGATTAATATCCATTTGAAACCGCACTGGCCAAAGGCTTTCAACAAAGAAATGACAGATTACGATTGATCCTTTGTACAAAATAAAAAATATTACATCCACAAATGAAATTAATAAAATGCTTAAGACATATAGAGTTTCCCCTTCATTCTACATCTTAAAAGAACAGTATTGCATCTTAAACACAGGCTAATATCTAGGCCTATACCTGGCTCTGTAAAATTACCTCTGAGAAAAATGCATTGAACTGTGTACTAATTTTCTCAAGACTTCACAAGTACAAGGTGTACAAGTGCTTAGGGATAGGTCGAAAACCATGCAAAATTAGTGCACAGAAATGTGAAATTGCCCAGCTATGCAAGCGTCCTCAAGGAAAGGGTATTAACCGAAGCCTGCTTGAAAGGCTTTTGAATTTTGACACTTGACACTTTCAGCTTTGTTCCTTCAAAGAGGACACCAGCCCGTGTGACAGATCCCCAGTTGAGAATGTAGTAAATAATAACGAAACCGTCTGCGTGACCCCAAACCCACGGCCTCAAGAGACCCCTCATGGTTCATGCAACCGAACAATACAGCCATTGCCTCCGGACTCTACCAATGCATGAAACCGCTGTTCCTAGTTCATGTGGTCGAAGGCAGATAGACACAGCAGGTTTTGGACAGACAGGAGACAGACCACATAAAACTTCATGTAGTGTGGACATAGCAGAACTTGGCTAGTGCAGGGAGGAGAAACATGCACACAAGACAAAACATGACACTAGAGTTAAACTACAGCCTCAGCCATAGAGGTTAACCAAAGTTAGCTTAAAGTATCAGCCTTAAACGGACTAACTGCTAAAATACACAGTTGACACGCACACAGTTCTACCAAATTAAGTATGCCTAACTTCCTTGCCCGTCCACCAGATAAAATAGCTTCCTTGCCTATACAAACATGACAGTTCACAACGAATAAAGCTGCTATAATAACACATTGTGCCAGCTTAGCAACCTCTGATTCGCTTGTGGTCACAGGTTAAGTGTGAATGCCTTTTGCTTGTCTACAGGGTCAGCTTAGCCTCGTCTGTGTCAGAATCCCTCTCTCTCTCTCCCTCCCTTTCTCTGTCTATTTCACACGCGCGCGCGCGGACACACACGCATGGATACACCAGCTTTTTAGTAACGCTGACGTCACAAACAGGAAACACCTGGCCCAACCTCTCCTCACGCTGCTACCACAGGACCTCCATAAGGTTCTCCAAGAAACTGACGTTGGCACTTCTAAAAGAAGCTGTTGTCAACTCAGCCAGCAGAAAACGTATTGTCTGTCATTTTGCTTGCAAATACAAAAGTTTACTTTGGATGATAATGAGTGCTCTGCAGTTTTTTGGTGTGCATCTGGTTTTTGTGGACAGCCTAGTAAAACTGATTAGTGTTTTCGACTTGGCCCAGTGGTAAACACAAGAGAGACATGAACTGCCTTAATGCTGATTAGGCAAAACATAAGACGGCTACAGTTCAGAGTTCAGATGCTAACATCTTCCACATGGCCAGAGTAGCACCATGGGGGCTTGGAGGAGGTTTCACTTCCTCATGCAGCCCATATTAATAACTGCACCAGTAAATCAACATTAACAATCCCCACCCCCTCAGATTCCAAACAAGGAAGTGGGGCAGATAGAACAAACAGCTGAAATTCAATGCTACAGGAGGTCAAACAGTGTTAAAATCTGTATCCTTTCTTTCCTGCAAAAAAAAGCTCAGCTTACATTATGCCCGAAAACAGCTAAGAAGTCTCTGGCTTCTTTTTTTAAGAGGAGGAGAGAGGAGCTCCATATGCTGCGCTACACGCATTCCTTCGCTAATTTCTGTCCAGTGAGCCATCACTTTTTGACAGTCATGAACTTCCTTTACACCCTGGCCCAGCCAGGCCAACCAGAGAACTGCTCTCCAGCCTCGCCAGGGCCTGGGCCTCTCTCTCCCCACACAACCTGGGGATCGCAGGAAGTGCCAGAGACAGCCTCTTCCTGTGGAGCCCTTTGAGAAAAAAGAAAGTCAAACTGGAACAGGCCTTGACTTCAGTTAAGAGCGAAGGGAGACCTCAAGGCACATTTGCAGTTACCCTCATAACCTGAACATTTTGGGATAGAAGGCGCTGAAAAAAACCTCAATATTTCTTTTAGAACAAGACACCTGTATCTTATTGGATGTGTCCCATTTCTGTCAGGTACAGTTAACTGCAAACAGGTCAAAATTACTTCACGCACATTCTCTAATCTACTCGTCATTGAACAACATGTCAATAAAGAGACTACTAAAATACATAAGGCAGTGTGTTTGGGGGAATGACAGCAGTTTTACTATAATACGTTGAGCCTCTTGTTTTGTTTTGGTCCGTAAAGCAAGCCTCGAGCTGTGCAGCAGCCATGCTGGAACGTGAGACATTCCAGAATGTGAAGCTCTCCCCTTGACTATCTCGTCTGATGCAGGCCACAACACGCTCCCCGTTTCTTCACTGACAGTTAAGAATCCAGCGTGAGAGAACCGCAGCCTACCTGTCGAGAGCTTCACAAAGTGGGTTGTGGCTGCTGCTGCTGCTGCCAGTGATGGAGGTAGCTACTATGAAACTAACGTCCCAAACTTAAACCCTGTAGGGTTTTAGAAGTCTAAGTGTATATGTTAAATTCAATGCAATCACCCCTTACATGCATGTCCCTGCTTGGGCAGGTTATGACATTGTCTTGACAAAAGAACTGGCGCTGAGAGTGACATGCACACTCATGCACACACATGTAAACAAGTGTTATCAGTCAGAGCACATTGAAACACGTGGATTAACTCTTCTTAAACCTCAACCTCAGACAAACCTCCAACAAAGCTCATTAAGTTGCCAACACGGTTTCACTCTCTCTCTCTCTCTCTCTCTCTCTGTCACTCTTCTTAGTCACATGACTTAGGGGCACAACAGGGGATGACACAACAAAATTGGCCAATTTGGTATTGTTGTTTTCGCAAAGCCACTCAACAGTCCCTCGCTCATGCTCATCCATCAGTAGGACTTTCGTTATGACTTTGGCAAAATCAAAAGGTCTGTCTGTTGACTGTCTCTGCAAACTATTACAGTTACTGAAGAATCAAAACAGAGAGGAGTGTCAGAAATGCTCTGTTCCTGTTTCACTTGACACACACATACACACGGTGGGAATATGACAAACGACTATGGGAGTTCAGTACGGTCAACCACTCTCCACACTTACTCCAGCCACAAGCTGCCAACGATACTTTCAATCTGTTGATGGCTTTTCCTATAATGCCGCAGACTAATAGATCCCTAAAGACCAGAAGCGAACACAACTGCACTGAGCATAAGGTCAGTCAGTCCAAAGCAGCATAAATTGCACAAGACATACAGCCCAGGTAGTTACAGCAGCATACTTCCTCTTGTGCTCCCCATCAAACCGAGCTGCCCCTGGTATATGGAAATCTGAGGCAGTGGATGAATGGCTGAACTGCTGGTAATCCACATCAATACTAATAAAAGGGTATTGACATATTGATTACATGCGCTACATCAAGTGTCACAAACAATAACAACAGCCTCCGCAGGCCACTTTGCGGTAAACACAAACGCCGATAATTTTGAATGGAGAAGATGCAGGCTGGAGGTTTGCAGCATGAACCATTGCACCATGACAGTTTTAATTTCCACCAAGAACTAGAGCTTGGTATGTCCTTCCTTTGTGTGTTGCTTTTTCCCCCTTAGTATACAACTATCCCACCCAACCCCACCCCCTCACACACACACACACACACACACACAATCCACTGGTGCGCCGAGAACATCATCCATTTATTTATCTCCAACACATGCTAGTCTCATCATTATCGCTGTGGAGAGAAGCCAGCATTGATCCCCCTGGTGCAGGCTGAGAGCAATAAAGCCGGGGATACAATGGACACTTCAGTCGGCCGCTGGCCCTACGAGGCAGAGGAGGAGGAAACCCGTCTTGACTGCATGACATCCCTGAATTGGATTTCCGATTAAGAAGGGTTAATGTAATTAGTTTGAGAACTGAGCAGTCTGGCATTGGGCAGCAGTGATGCATCACCTTGCAGCTCACAGCAGTGTAAACTATTGCTCCGGCCTCGAGTGGTGGGTAGAGTCTCTGGACCGTCCTCCATCCATTCTGAGGCGGATGATGGATGCATTAAAGTGGGAGGATGGGGGACCTTACACTAAGTTCGAAACAAAGGCTGCACAGGCAGAGAGAAAGAAAACAATGATCTGCTCTAGGAAAACAAAGGCTTACAAAATGTGCGTATGTGTTTGTTTAGATAAACAGTATCAATCTTTACTCCGCTTTATGAAGATGATCAGCTTAACCATGCAAAGCATTTTAGTGCTGCATCTACATGCATGCTGTGCTATGACAGACACCACTGATACTCAAAGAATACTCCATACCAAAATCTTATCCTTTTACTTTGTTGCCAGTATTGTTGACAACTGCTGCTGTAATTAACAGAAGTCAACTACTGTTGTCTCAATCATGGCCATGGGTAGTGACATTCATGTGCAATTCAGATGCAGTACACAAGACGAGGTTAATGAATAGGGAGGAATCCTCCAGGGGTTAAACTGGCGTAGATCGATTAGTTCGTTGTCTAGGTGAAGTTGTCAACCGAGGTTTAACTGTGAGGCTCTGGAAAGGACTTTATGAAAAAAAAGGTGGCGTGTATCCCTTTGAAGGTACCGACATAGCATTCCACCCGTTCACGGAGACAAACGCCTGGCATGAAACCACAAGACACAATAGGGGAGAACTCATAACCCATTTCACTGACAGCTTGTAAGTGGTCTCTGTTAAAATTAAGACTTAAGACCTGGGAGTTTCCTGAGTCCCTTTAGTCGTAAATCTTTCCCACTGCTCTGACGATAAAAGCTAGCTACCGTTTTCTCGTTTTTCCTGCAGCCAGGCCTGGCATTCGGTGGTTCATTTAAGGTCTTGTTAATTTAGCAGGAGAACGAATAAGAGAAGGAAGTTATTTCAGCATTTCCGCACAGGGACCATTTATAACAATAAAAACAGCCGCGTACGAATTCGCCCAAATGTATCCAGTTGTGCGAATCTATGGGGCAGAGAGCGATTAATGGTGGAGTTTTTCCAGTTTTACCCAGTGCAAGACTCATCTCGAACAAAGAGGGATTGCATCGCGCGTGTGGTGCTACACTAGCCACTGTTATTAAACATGGCAGGCTACCACTACCCAATTCAGAGCAGTTACAATAAATCTTTTTCGGGAAATATTTGGAGAGCCGACTAGGCTATATTCATTGTCCCTCCTTGAAACTCGTGATTTAATAAGACCAGGTTACAAAAGGCGTCCACGTTAGATTAGCAGGTTGGGCATACCAGATATGGGCAGTGTGTCTAATTTGTAACACAGCTTTCATGCTGATCATTTTCAGCTGCACATTTAGTTCCACAAGAAGATAAAACTGTCCACAACACAGTGATGTCAGATAACACATTTGAGCGGAGCTTTGCCCGGCTGCCCCCATGGGTAGGAGTCGCTCGCTTGAATCACTCCTGCCCTTCCCCTTGTCTTTCTGGCTTCTGCTTTTCCATACCTGAGTAAACTGGAGAGAGGATGAGATGAACTGTGGCCACCACTGCTGCCGCTTCCCGCGGTTCCCGAGGATCCACCACCGATCCCTGTGGACTGTCGTTTCCCTGACAAAAGCTTCTCAACGGCGGCAAGATTCCCAGTGCGCGCCGCCTCAAGGAGTTCCTGCTCCTTCCCCATCTCAAATCGAGAAGGGCGAGGGGGAGAGAGGGATTTGAAACGGGAGCAAATTCCTTTGCGCTCCTATCAAGCCAATTGTGTTCCTTCGCTTAATCGTACCAAAGACAGAACAATGCTTCCCTCCGCAGCTGCCTCCGTTTCCCCAGCTGCGCTGTTCTCCGGGACTCTCACACTCCTCTTACGGCTCCGGGGAAAGTTTCTTTCAGCACCACCGGACAAACTTCCTTCGACAGTCTCTGACACGTCACTTCCTAGAAACAGCCATCTCGACATGACGTTGTATTGTGATAATTTTGCGTAATCACTCGTTTCACTTGTTAAGGATTTCATTTTTTCCTTACAATTTATGATTTTTCCAAATCATCTTCAGCTCAAATCTTAGTCAGTGCTTGATACCAGGTTATTATTAATATTCAGGCCTTAAGACAGGACACAGCTTACATACATGACTGCAAATAAAAAAATTAGCTTACTGTAGTTGTCTTCAAAGTGCACTACATGTTTCTTTGCTCTTTAAGTTTGAGTAAAGCTGCAAGAGCTTTTTCTTTCATAAACAGGCCCACAGTCTTTTCTGGGGCCTGACAGCTTTCACCCACAGATGCATTGTATGGTTAGGCAAAGTCTAAACAATAATCAATGTATTGGCCATACTTATGAGAGCCTATTGAGATGCAAACAAAAATGGGATCAGTAGCAAAAATAAACAAATACAATACAAACAGCAACAAACAAATATATCCTCTTTGATAACAGAGCAACCTCTGGCACAGGCAATATGCAAATAGATACAATGAGCTACTGGATATTTTTAAATACCCCCATGATCAATCAAAAATCATATTGAGTATTTGTAACTGAGGACATCCGGGCACAGTGCTCTCCCCTTGGCAACGAGTCTACCTATGTGAAAACAAAACTGCAACCCAACTGCAAGCCGTTGAAAACAGGCACATGCTGGTGTTTTGTATAACCAGTCGCACAGCATCAAGTTTTAATTTGCATCTCTGTTCGGCTTTATTATATTAGTGATCATTATGCCATAGGAAGCTGAAAAACCGGAAAAGGAAGTGGACTTAAGGCTCGATACATCAACAAAGTGCAAGGATAGCTAGCTGGTGTTAGGGCAACGTTGGTGACTAAGCAAACTATTTATTAGTAAATGTTGCTTTGTTAGCGTTATAGCTTTGTTTCTCTCCACCACTGGATACACTCAGGTAAAGAGCTCTTTGGTAAACTAAGCAGGCTATCTGTAGAGCTACGCTGTTTATTCAGATGCTACTGCACAGCTAACGTCAGCTATGGGTGCTAGCTGTGCCTTAAAGTAGATTGTAAATGACAGCTTTACCAGGAAATTGCAACCTATTACGTTAATACATAACCGATGTATAAAGTGCATTGCTTGGCAGTAGACCAACTAAAAGAATGTTTTATATCTAGCAACGTCGGGTTCTACTAACAGTGTAGGCCTACTCACTGATGGCTATAGCTAAGACTGGCTTCTGATGTTTGTTGTGGTCTATTTCGTTACGGTAAATGCACTTGGGATGTTCTGTGGATTTGTACATTTAACTAGTTTTGGATAATACTAAAGTATGTGCTGTGTATGGCTTTTCCTTAGAGATAATAGCCAAAAAATTGGAGCACTGGACAGTTTTCAGCCATGGCAGACCCCGCTAGAATGAAACCCGATTTGGGCTCAGCACCAAAAGCCGAGGAGTCCGAGGAAAACGACGTTGGTGACAAAGGTCCTGTTAGAAGCGAAACATCCGCAGAATCCACTTCCCAGCAGTTAATCAAAGATGAAGACAAAACGGTTAGTCACCCCAGTGACCATTTCACAGGAACATGTATTCGCATTGCTAGGACACACTAAAATAAAAAGTTTCCCACATTTTTTAAAACTTCAAATGCGAATGGCTTTGGTTTACTACCTTAAAAACCATGGCTTGAGACATGCTACCAAACTAAAAACACAGGATGCTTACAGTAGCTTTTTGTCTCGAAGAATATTTTATTGTTTACTATGTACGTGGATGTAGAAATAGTTGTTTTAATTTTCAATATGCCACCATGCAAATGGAAAACCGTTATTTTGACTTATTACCTGATCTTGCACTGAAGTTGAATTATATACAGTATACAGTATTCCTCGTGTGTTGTGCTTGGTGAAAGTATTCATGTCATTTATCAATATTTCTAAAACATAAATAAACCCAGATCATGTCATTAGCAAAGTTGGAATGTTACAATTTTCAACTCATTAAAACATAAATGGATCACAGAATCGTATGTGTGCAGCAAAATAGCATTTTTATAAGTGTATAGTTTTGAGATAAAAATGTCATATTGCGATAGATCTGGGGTGCTCTGTTTATTGAGTGTACAATTGGGTTAACTGTGTGTAGTGTTTTGACACAATGGACCCTTTTTTTGAGTTGAGCTTAAACAATTGTGAAATATTGTAAGAGCAGACCATTTCACAGAACTCTTTGTGGTGGTTGCAAAGTGTATATAATATAATATGAAACAGTCTAAGACGGAGCGCTTACTTCACTTTGCTGAAGCGAGCTATAGAAAAAAATGACTTCAATCATTGCACCATCTTTGAAAGAACTGCAGCATACAGTTAATTCATACTGCCTTTGTGCTGGTATAGGAACATGCTAAGGACACCACTGCAGGGGAGGATGAGGATGAGGGAGGGTCAGGTCTAAATGCCCCAGCCTCTAAAAAATTAAAGGTTGACCCTGAAAAGAAGAAGGAGAAACGGCACAAAGTAGATGAAGATGAGATCCAAAAGATGCAGTAAGTTTCGTTTTTGTTTTTAATCATAATTATTATTATTGTTTTTTTTTATCTTAGTTCTCAGCTGTTATGATGTTGGTGGGAGTTAAGGCATACACTAGACCTAATTGATGCATATATAATCTTATTGCATCTCTCATTAGGGTATTGGTCTCATCATTCTCTGAGGAACAGCTTAACCGTTATGAGATGTACAGGCGGTCTGCATTTCCCAAAGCTGCTATTAAAAGGGTGAGTTACTGTAGTATATTCAGTAGTTAATTTTATTTTCCTTAAACAATAAAAGTATACAGTGAACCTCTTTTGTATGTCCTGTTACTTGTGTTTGTAGCTTATCCAGTCCATCACAGGAACATCTGTCTCACAAAATGTAGTCATTGCCATGTCAGGAATCTCAAAAGTATTTGCTGGGGAGATTGTAGAAGAAGGTAAGTAAAACATGTCAATATAATTTACTATTTATAACATGGTTATAATCCTCGTTATAAGCACCGCCTTAAGAGAGCCCTCTGTTTCATGTCAGGTCCTGCATTACCCTTTTGGTGCTTATTCCACGATAATAAACACCTCGCTAAACATTATCCCTTACATGTAATTAATTCTCCTCATCTTCTTTAGCCTTTAGACTGTCTTTAATCTCTTGTAATATTAACCAAACCCACTAAACTGCACTGGTGTGTGTCTCTCCGGCTGGGTGGCTGTAGCGCTGGACGTGTGTGAGAAGTGGGGGGACACACCACCCCTGCAGCCCAAGCACATGAGGGAGGCGGTGAGGAGGCTGAAGAGCAGAGATCAGATCCCCAACACCAAGTACAAGCGCACCTTCTTCCACTGAGCGCCCAACAAGGACACTCCTAGTTCTGCTGCAGCAAAACAAGCAGTCAAAACGACAACAATCGAAACGAGCTCATGGTTTCCTCTTAGGTCAGCAACTGGTGATGCTATGGAGATCAAGCTGAGAATCACTGCAAGCATTTTGTGATGTTGTTGCTTTAATTTCAGTTGTATAAATTATGAATGTACACAAACCCTGAATTAACACATTTCTAGTTTTCAGTTCTGTGTACACACTGTGCCTACAAGTAGGTGAAATGTAAATATACTGCCTACCCGAATCATTCACTATTGGCAGTATGTCATTGTTTTCTATGTGTATTTAGTATTTAGTTGTTATTGTTTACTTTTTAACTGAAACATAATAAAATGTGCAATTTTTGTTCATTTTGTATAAAATGTTGGTTTAAAAAGAAATTACATGGCTACATTTATCACAATAATCTTCAGAACAATGTATTCTTCTATACTTCCCACTACAGTCATGATCATGAAGTCCTGTCAATGTTATCTACTTTGATATGAGAACTGGTCCACAATTGAAATACTGCATTTCAATATTGTAGTAAAAGAAGTCCACAAATGATTTGGTGCACATGTGGTCATAACACAAGAAAAAAGACAGATCATTGGACACAATTTTGTGTGAGGACAGGTAGTTAAACCTTTTTTTATTAGTTTAGCTTTGTAATATCCTTGACACAAAGCGATGGTTCACAGAACCAATCTCACATACAGTAGAAGGTGTGATGGTACAAAATCTTTAACCTCAGATCATTGGTGAGTTACACACATACGCACACACACATGTACACACACTCCGAACACACAAAAGAGGGGAAAGTTGTACAAATGTGGCTCACCTGCATGCAATTTAACAGTGAAGAAAGGACACTATGGGACTTCAAGTTCTCAACCTCAAATAGTGCAGCTTTAAAGGAAGTACCATAGCTAATGAACACATGAAAGGTGACGTCAAATGAAAGGTGGGAGTAACCTCCATCTTGAAGAACAAAGACCTTTGAATATACAATCTACAACTGATATGCTCTACATTTTTAACCTTAAATAACACATTCTAATCATATAAGTACACATGGGGGGGAAAAATGTTACAAAAAAGTTAAATTCCAGAAAGTTGTCACAATTTTGTACAAGTAACATTCTTTCTAGTTGTAATAATGGGTGTCAATATAACTGAAACCCATGTTGTTAACACCATCATTGTTAAAATACAAGTCTTTAAAAATGGAAGTATAATGATTTTGGTAATATATATTTATATGGAACGAAGAACACCCCTAATACTTAACTGAGGCACAACTGAGTCATGGACATTTTTTGGTTAGAGGAGAGAAGTCAAATAAGAAATGGCTATTGTGTGTAGACTCCTAATTTGGGGGAATCTGAAAAACTGTAGGACATATGGATGCACCGGTCACATGGTGAAATACTAGCCTGTGCCATCATCTGTGATATACATGCTTAAAGGCTTATTGAATTATGTGTTATACTACTTTTACTACACACAACTATGCTACTCTAAAATACTACTGTCATGTATTAATTAAGGTAGTACAACCCCTTTGGCCAGTGAGTGCAAGGGTTGGGAACTTGGTGGCCTAAATTCTTGCCTAAATACACAGCAGGAGATGGGATAGAAAGAGGCTGTGGTACCCTGTACTACCATGGGGTTCCAATGGGATAGGGGAAGTCTATGTTCCACACCAGGCATGCTGACAAACACAAAGGCCACAACACAAATATGTTCAGAATGGCATTTGGGAAACACATGTTTTTGGAGGCAAATTATGTATTCATGAAGAAATACAAACATAAAAGAAAATGAATATCCCTAGACCTGTAGTAGAGTGTTATCTTCTCTTACTCCAGAAAACAAATAAAGGTCCTAAACAACTTGCAAAACTATTACACTGGAATATGTCTAGTCCAAGTGGCCATATATTTTTTAATATAGCAGTTAATTCTGAGCATAATCTTAATCACTTGACAGTGCCAAGCACACACAGCAAGGACACCATGTCTAAAACCCCCTTACCAACATCTTTCCCTCAAGGTGATTAAACCTCACAGACCCAGACTTTACACACCCTTCTAGCCAGTAGGGGAAGGAGTGTGTGTGTAATAGTCAATAGAGACAAATACGAACAAAAAAAACAATGGCAAATGACTTTAGAAAACACTGTCAAAACAGACAACATTGTATGTGCCATTTCAAGGTACCCACTTGAGAGAACAGAGCTAAATTACGGTAATAAGAGACAACACATCTCTGCTTCATCACATCCGTTATGACCTTGACAGCAAAAAAAAAACAAACAAAAAACAAAACAGCAGCACCAAAACACAAATCATGCTGAAAGGATTTTTTTTCTTCAGAAAAAAAGCTCTCTTAATTCCAGAGTGGGAATGGCAACAGCCATTTCATAGTATCCTTATCATTTTGTGTACCAACGTACTCTATGAAGCAATATCACCACAAGTCCAAAATGTGAATGTAAACAGAACAGCATGCTGGACATATCTGATGTCCCTGAACTGATGGGCACAAACAACTGGATAATACTGTTAACTTTAAGCTAGTGTTTAAACAACTACCTCACCGACACAAAACCAGAAAAAATAACTTTATAGCATGCATGGTCCTCCTGGGAAGCAGGAGTTCTTTGTTTTGTTCTTTGTCTTTTTTCTCGTACACACGTGTGTAATGTATACCTTTTGTTACATATTGCTCTTTATACAGTACGTACAGTTTGCTGACAACAGTAGTCAGAAATGACGCGGCAGGTTCTACAGTACCTGTGACAAACATGCACTGCTGCCACTTAACACTTCCTGCTTTTAGGCCTGGTTCGGGTTCTTGCCCTGTGTGGGTTTAAAGGCACCGTTACGGGTCAGTGTAAAGCAGCGTGAGCAACAAGGGGTTAATCCATTAACAGGTGAACTGTGGGTAAGCAGACAAGGGCCTCAGCAAGTGGTAAGGGACTTGTGGATAAGTAGAGTTCACCCAGTCAAAGTGTACACTTTAGATGAATCTTTCTGCCACATATGCATAACCTATGTTTACCCACAGTCCACCTGAGGGTGAGCCTTCATAATTTATAACGGAGAGCTTATCGTCTTTGCACTGAACCATATAAATGCCTTTCCAACACTGAGGCTTTAAAGAACCCTGGCTGACCTAAATCAGACTTCAGTTTAAAGGTGAGATATATCCCTCACAGTCCATTCCTAGCTCTTGAACTCTTAAGAGTCTGACAAAAACAAAATGGGGTAATAATATGTACCATGCATATACCAGTAATTTATTTTAATAAAAAAAAATTAAAAGAAAAACCTGTGCAAAAATCAACCCAAAGAAGTATTGATTTGTTTAACCTGCCTTACTAATCTACATCAACCTAACTTTGTTTTTTTAGCTTTACAATCCTTTTGAATATGACTAAGCACATTATAAAAAAGGAATTTGACATAAACTGGGAAAATAAAACTTACAGATAAAAATATTTGGCATTATGTATGTTCAGAGTACTTCTGTTGTATCCAATATATCACGCCCATACTCTACAAAGGATTACATTTTGTTGTCCTTGTGATTTAGCATTTCATGTGCAAAGATGCACTTCGAGAAAATACACAATCCAAAATGCCAGCAACTGGCAAGATCATGTTGATAGATATGTCTTTTTTTGCTACATCTAAGACAACTAATAATTAACAAAAAAAAAACAAGCATGGTGAAAAGGAAGAAGTTACTAGCTTGTCTGATTAGTGGTTAGTAGTTCATCTGATTTAACAAATTGACACATACGATAAGTCTATCATAATGGGTATAACATAAATGGAGACTCAGATGCAAAAAAAGGGTTTTAGAGTACCACATTAACTTGCCATGTGCATTGACACTAGAGCTATGGGGCACTGAGCTCTGTTTTGACACCGATATGACATTCCCCAAACACTACATTGTATAAATACAAAGTTCCCGACATCCTCCACATACCAGGCAAGTTGTATGAAGTAGGCAAGTCTTCCTTATCGTTTACCCGTGTCCGGCCCACACACACACACACACACACACACACACACACACACACACACACACACACACACACACACACCATCAGTGTGCCTCACTGTGACCAGTTATTTTCAATTTTGCAGCAACTTCAATGAGTTCAAATTGGTTAACCTGACATTTTTTAAAATACTGAAAGATTAGGCATCCTTGTTCTACAGACATCACTTTAAACACAAACACAACAGTAATACATTAACAGGATGTAACAGGATAGAGGTCTGCTTCAAAGTGCTTGTTACTTTTTTAAAACTCCTTAGAACTCCTTAATACCATAGTGGTCTTACACAGAATTGCATTGCATTGATGCATCAAAATAGCAGCCCATGATAACATATATACACCTATTATACCAAGGCTAAGAAATTTTAGAGCTAATTTTTTTACAAGTTCATTTACATACTACATGACTTCTGGGCCTTTCGAGAGATGTTAGCCAGCCGGCACAGGACCAGTTTTGTTATACTGGTGGAATTACCTTTGTGCCGGAGAGTGAAGATTACACACACCACACACACACAAATACTGGAAAGTGGGGAAAAAACATAATTTAAATACACAATACTTCCGGCAGTGAAACAGTGCATGTGCAATTGGTTTTGACCGTGATTCTTAATGACTGGCAAATGCAGAGCGCTTGTCTTTTCACCACATATATGTGGAATGAGAAGACTACTACAGGTCATTCTGGTTCAGATGGAAAAAGGCAAGATGCTAACCTAGTCATTACACCTCATATTACACCCCTGAACCATTACAAAGGAAAGAAAAAAAAAGGGGCTTTTACTAGAAGACCCCCACTTGTCGCTCTAGTTGTTGACAATGTACATGCATGTATAAGGCCATTTTCTTGTCTTCTCCCCCCCACCCCATACCACCCACCCCCCAAGAACCTTTAAAGAGCATTTGTACTATGGCACTTCAGCTGGTTTTCCAGTCGTCTCTTTAGTAGGTGGATGTCGCCCCCTGCTGGCCAGCGCTGTGTGGTGACTCAGAGTGTGAATGTGGGGTCATACTTGCGCACTTCCTGCAGGAGGCGCTCTCGGTCTGAGAGAGCTTTGGACAGGGCTGACTCGGCCTCGGAGAGCTGTGATCCAAGACCCTGCATTACAAGAAAAAAAATGCTAAGGAAAATGTACAATATTGTAAAGTATATATTTCAGTGGTAAATGCTGTCATGAGATAACTTGTGGTACATACACAAGTACTTAAATACACTGTTAATGTCTCAGCTTTGTGCTTACTGCCAGATAGGTCCCTGCCAGTGAGGAGTAGCCTATGCCATGAGGGAGGCAGCAGGGCCCTGTCTGATTGTGTGTGTTTTCGCACACTGCTTATCAAAATATTCACCCAATCAGCTTGTGGAAATGAACCATTTACTGCAGTTATGCTGTGTTTTGCAAAATGTAAATTGTACATACAGCAATGTTGCAATATTTTTTAGTATATTGTGCAGTCCTAACATGTACATACTAAATATGTAAGTATGACTAACATTTCATATCAACAATCACATATATACATGATTTTTCTTAGAATTTTCCCTTGGTAAGATAAAAGTTATTCACAAAGCATCTTTGCCATTAGCTCGTAAGGTGAAAAACAGTTAAGATGAGAGAGTGGGACTTTTAAGAAGCCTAACAGTGTCTTAAACAGAGAAGATGGCAGAAAGACAAAGAGGAAGGAGATATATTCTCTGTATATTGAACAACAGTGATTTAATAAGATGTAAAGGCTTGATGGTGCAGGGATAATGTTTGCGGTTGACCTCATCATGCACTGCTCTTCTGTCCAGTTTGGCTCTCTCTCTTTTCCTCCATTTTGTCTGCCAAATCAAAATGCTTTTTACAAGAAGGCCAGCAATCACAGTAATTGCTGACAGCTGAGTCTGCGTCCACAATTAATACCTTGCTCAGAGTTGCGCCCAGACACTTCCTGATTCACTCCTAAGCTAAGACTCCTTGTTAGGAATTGTCTGGCTAAGTCAGGAGCAGTTTAAGAGGACTGAGACTGAATACGGGCCCTCATCAGCAGACTCATCCCTTAATGTTGCCAATAGGTTAAAAAGCAGGATAACACTTTATTTTACAATTCCTTTTGTGGTGTATCCACAGGTAACATGCAATATTATGTACTTACATTGCCCATACCTAATACTAACCCTAACTCTATGGTACAGTGCAAGTACATATGTTACACTTTACATATTGTCACACTGTACATAATTGATGTAACAGGGACAGTAAAATAAAGTGTAACCAAAAGCAGTTATTGGATTCGGTGTGGTAAAAAAGGGCAGATTACAACAGCGCCGGCCAGAGAGCAGTGGAGCCACTGCTGTAATTAAGCTACTGTAATTGAGAAAGACAATCTGACCATGGAGGTGCAACCTATTCCATTCTTAACTACAACAGCCTCTCGTAAGAGATTATCATTACATTTTTAACAAGGCCCTCTCCTGTTGCAATACTGGCAAACCAGAATCCCTACTGCAAGCAGGAGATGTACAGCATGCCTTACTAAGCAAATTGATTTTGCCATGCTGTGAAACCTCCTCAGTTCATGTCGAAGTAATCAATGGCTAAAAACTGTAATTCAGAGAGGAGTTTTATGAATGAGGCTGTATTTATGTTACTGCCCACACTTGGCATAGTGTGAAGATACACATCTAACTGTGCCTGAAGGGAAGCTCCAGAATGCTCCAGTCGACGGAGAGTTGGTGCCTATCTCTCTATCAACATTGACTCAGTGGTCAAAATAAGCCATGACGGGTCAATTAGCCGGCTCTAAATCAATTCCAGAGGAGCCTGTGACAGCTCTGTCAGTCTGTCTGCCTGGCTCCATTCACAGAGGTGCAGAGCGAATCAGGCGGACCGCACTGTCATGCTGAATACGTTCAGCTTTCACACAGACAGCTGTGACGTGTGCTCGCTCATAGTGCCATCAGCCCTTGGGAGACTTTTTCTGTCCTATGTGAGCATTATTTGTTATGGTGTCTGTGCATGTTCGTGTGTGTTTATGTATGTGTGTGTGTGTGT
The DNA here is from genome assembly GCA_030347295.1 of Setipinna tenuifilis. Lineage (NCBI taxonomy): Eukaryota > Metazoa > Chordata > Actinopteri > Clupeiformes > Engraulidae > Setipinna > Setipinna tenuifilis. Next base: position 19,834,332 of record CM059270.1, read on the forward strand.
GTGTGTGTTTTCCTTCTACTGTGGTGGGCTGTCTGTGTGTGTCATGTCCGTGTCCAGTGTGTATCAAGTCCTCATTAGAGGAGAATTTAATAGGTCCCCTGAGAGGATGGGCGATGGTACCTCGTCATGGTCTGAGGCCCCACCGCAGCTCTGCTCTCCATTCTCCCAACACACGGCTGAGGTAGCTGCTGCTCTCTCCCCCTCTGACTGCTTATCGCCCGCTGAGGAAAAGCAGATGTACAAACCACCAGTTCACGTCAGGCCAAGAAGTGGAAAGGCACAGTGCTGCAGAGTTACGATATAAGGTACGGACATTTTGCTACCCCCTGTGCTGATCATGAATACAAAAGCCTCACTATTATGGAGTTTAGATCATATTCCTGGCAAGTAAAATCTACCTGGATTATGGATACACATTATGGATGTGACCAAAATGTAACCAATACAACTTTATTTCAATATGTTGTACATTTTTGTCATGTTGGTTCTAGCGATAAAAATAGCAAATGCTAACATTTAATGTAAACATACAACTACAATGACATTTTATTGACGTTATTGATGTAAGAAAAACATCCACTGTCTGTGAAGCTGCCCATAGAGTAAATGTAGTTCTGAATGTTTCTACAGATCTGATGTCTTTCGTCTAGACTTTGTTGTGCTCTGGACAAATTCGCCAAAGAGACCTTTGTGCACATCCCAGGTGCAGAACAAAAAAGCATCCAAATTAAATTGAGAACCATGGGCCTGCATACTTTAAATCCTCTTTTTTTCCCCCCCACTCACGTCTCAGACTGAAAACCCCGTCGTCCGAGCGCTCCAGAACCACTCCGTCCAGACTGAAGACCACGGGGATGGGCTGGGGGGCCGTGGGGTAGACCCGCGGGCCGTTGTCCTGAGAGGAAAGGGGGGGTGGAGAGAGCGATGTTGTGAGAGATGAAGCGATGGAGACAAGGCTCATACACTTTTTTTTGCTGGAAAACATCAGACTTTTGTTGACAGTGATGTTGAGAATCTTCTTTCTCTTTTATCAGTTGTAACAGCAACTATATCTGTAAATTTGTGATTGACAATAATGAAAAGTATCCTCGAACTTGGTGGTCTTTGACACCACCTATTCATGATTAATGCGATGGCTTTATCACACCAGTCAGTGCGGATATATGCACAGAGAAATCCTATTAAAGTATTAATCTAAGTATTTACAATTATGAAATATGTGTTTACATGCCAAGTGAACTCACAATCTAATTTTAACCGGATTTGTTGAGTTACTGGAAAGCTTCTAATCGCAGTAAGGTGAGAAATCAAACTAAAATCTGATTATTTGTTTGCATGTAACCACATTCACTGTGATGGGAATACTGTGGTCAAAAAAATATAATGCAAAATGTTAGAATCCAAATTTGTCGTATAGAATGTCATTGTTTCATAGAATGTCAAACATCATAATTTTTGCCCATTAGTTAGAGAAATAAAATGGAGCCACCATTATCATCACTCCCTGTTAGGTAAAAGTGATTCCCACTTGTCACACCACAAAATTGCATCTGCATTTAACCTATTAAGCGCTCACTGGCACTCCTGGTTGGAAGTGAACCTGCAATCCTCAGCCTCACAGTTGAGGGAACGCCCTCTGCCCTCGCCTATCTCAATGTCTTACTAAAGGCTCACATCCCGCCCAGAGCGTTACAATCCGCTCATACAAACCGTCTGGCTGTATGCTTGCCTCTCACAAATCTAGGTCACTCTAAACTTTTCTCTGTTGTTGTCCCCAAATGGTGGAACAACCTACCAGTTGCTACAAGAACAGCAACATCCCTTTCTATGTTTAAAAAGCTTGTAAAAACCCTTCTCTTCCCAGACTGCTTCCCTTTCAAAACTAACAATCACTAAACCAACTCTCTCTTACTGTGTGGGGAGTATGTGTGTCTGTAGTGTCCCTGCTGCGGGAAACTTACGTAGGCATATGCATCACCCTCTATGTATAAAGGTAGTCTGCTTACTCTGTGTTCCTCTACACCTCTGTCAGCTTATGTCCTCCTCCTATGTCCTCCTTTGGATAAAAGCGTCTGCCAAATGTAATGTAATGTAATGTAATGTAATGTTTGATTGTGAGCAACCGCTGCCCAGCCTGCGCCTCACCTTGAGCGTGAGCACGGTGTCTCGCAGTCGGATCCTCATGGGCTGTACGTCGGCGGCCAGCTCGTCCTCCAGGAAGGGCCCCAGGCCGCCCAGCGAGGAGGCCAGCAGCTCGGCCCGGCAGCCCGTCACCTGCAGCTCCAGGAAGCCCACGCTCTCGGACAAGGGACTGTGGCGAGCGGCGGCAGGACCCATCTCCATGCGCAGCGCCACCACAGGAGGGGAGGAGGAACTGCGGACGGAGCGATGGGCAGGGGACAGGGGCTTGGTGGGAGTCATCAGTCCGGGACCTGGGGAAGGGGTGTGACGGAAAAGTGATGGTGAAAAGAGCTGTGAAGCGTGTAAACAGTGTGTAAGAGTACAGGTGACCCGTGTGTCAACTAGAGAAGCTCTTTAGACAGTGACAAAGAGAGAAATCCAACTGGTTTCTGGTGTCAAGAGCGAAGTCAGAGAAACTTGTTTATGGATGTTTGCCTTTAGACACTGCTTTTATGCATAGGAACTAACAACTGGAATATCAGTGGGTGGTATTTAAAATAACATAGGGTAAAACTATCCATTGTTATTGTTATTATTATTATTATTATTATTATTATTATTGTTATTATTATTATTACATTGATATAATTGTTCTATATCCCTTAAAAATATATGTTCTTTATTGATGGTGTTAAATGGTAGCATAAAACTTAAGTGCACTGGGACTGGGAGTAGTAGAAAAAGTAAGTCTGATATTTCTTTGGGTCATATAGTGCCCTGAGGGTGTTTGGCTGATTGTGCTGCAGTTGGCTCACCCTGAGTCAGTCCTGCCAAGAGCTCCGAGAGCCTCTGGTTGCCCAGTGACCTGGGTGTCATCTCCTGGGCCTCGACCGCCACCACACAGTCCTCGCCTCTCACCTCCGACACACTGCCCACCCCACTCAGGCACAGCAGCAGCACAGAGGCCTAGAGACACACAGAGAGGGTTACAAATGCACATACACGTGGCGCACAAACACACACACACACACACACACACACACACACACATACACACACCACTACCTCCACTACATCATTGCCCTGCAGCTCTGACACACTGCACACTCCACTTAGAGACAGCAGCACTAAGGTCTAAAACCACACACAGCCATGGCTGTAGTTATCTCTCACATTTACATTTACACACACACACGCACACACACGCGCACACACGTGCACACACACACGGACACACACACGGACACACACACGGACACACACACGCACACACACACAGTCCTTGCCCCTTAGCTCCCACACACTGCTAACTGTCTCAGACACAGCAGCAGCATCAAGTCCTGGTGCCACACAAAGCACAGGGTTCCAGTTATTTGTCTCACAGCGCACACACACTATCACACACACACACACACACACACACACACACACACTCACACACACACACACACACACACACACACACACACACACACACACAGATATATACACACATACAACCACACATATGAGAAGTAATCTAGAACAGAATCAGAACTTCTAAGAGTGAGTGGGTGTGTAATGAATCATGTATAATGAATGAAAATAATGTCACTGAGTAATGAAACCTCTGGAATTAAGTTGTTGTTGTTGCTGTGCCCTCTTAGCTGTGTGCAGTAAGCAGCTTAGGAGTTCAACAGTGAGCTGTATCAGCATGCAGCCTACGCGTGAACAGTGCTGCTAAACTATGCAAAGAATGCATGTCAAGCCATACAGTAGGAAAACAACCTACAACATAATCTGTCATTTTCAATAAATGACTGCTTTTGGCGCAATGAAAGATAAACCCCTTGACTATTTGACTTCACATGAGGTTTGCTGGGGCTTAGCACCACACATATTGCTGCAACAACAACAAGTAAAGTCCACTTTGAAATTATTATGTCAGTAAGTCTGTTACTAACAGTAGCAAACAATATCCCTGCCCTACTATCCGCATTTAGTCGGACACGATTTGTATACTGTTATTTATAATATTAGTTATGTTTTTAGCTCTTTGTACTTAGCTAACCCCCTTAAGGCCCTTACGTCTTTGATGCTTACTTTTCTATTTGTTATATCTCTATATTTGCGGCTGCATCAGGTGTCTTAGACAGTCGCAATTTCAGTCCTCTGTATGCCTTGAGCATATAGCAAAATTGACCAAAAAGCTGACTTGGACGAGACATGGACTAAATCTGTGTGGCACTGCACTCACCATGTCCTGACTGACGTCCTCCATGCTCTGGGAGAGGGAGCTGCTGAGGTCGGCCGAGGAGCCGGCGTCTGTGCCCGCTGCAGGGCTCCCTCGACTGGCCAATGCCCCCAAGCTACCCTCAGGCCTCATGGACTCCAGGCCCGATTCTGCAACAACACCACACCCGAAAAAGAAAGAAGGAAAGACAGAAAGACAGAAAGAAAGAAAAAGCAATCAATCATAGTCATCATCATCATCATCATTTATACCACACTTTTCTTACCATAGTGCCCAACAATAAAGTAATGTAAGAACTCTGCAACAATACAAAACCCATGAGAAGGAAGTTAGGGCCGCTGCTAGGCAATCTGTGCCCATGGTGACGCTAAATATGCCCATTAGTAAGTACCATTCACAAGTAACAACCCCAACCACTGAGTGGGAGTCAGTTCTTGGCAACTTTTAGAACTTGCCAGATTTGCGAGCACCCCCACAAGGAGCTATTGGGCTGTTTTGGACAGGACAGTGAAGGCTAGACAGGAAATGAGTGGGAGAGAGACGATGGATGATGTAGGTTTGAAAAATGACCTCAGGCCAGACTCAACCCTGGGTCCCCCCGTGGCTACTAAGACCCAAATGCTGTAAGGGTGTTACCACTTGTATCTCAGCTCCCTTCATTCTTACACATTATAACTTCTTATGGAAACAACTCGCCACATGCATCACACAGGAAAAAAGCATACCCACCAGAGTCCATGAAGATGGCGAAGTTTTCACTGGTGTCGCTGCCCACGGACAGCCGGTCGTCGGGCAGACTGCCGTCCAAGATGGCGCTGTCCAGGGACTGCTGGGAGGATGAAGGCCTCATGGTCTGCAGCCTGAGACCCCCCAGCAGAGACGAACCAGAGTCCTCAGGCCGAAAAGGCTGATCCCTACCAAGAAAGACCAACACCACAATCAAGTTACGTTTTTTTTGTGTACCGGTAGTTTTTTTTTTTAGATAGTCCATCCACAGCCACTTGACGGATGGCTTGTTGAATGTCAGTTTAATTTTGTTTATGGTTTACTGACTTATCACCTTAATCAAACCACACTCTTAACCCTAACCTCACACACAGAATTCCAACAGAACAGCCTTTGCATCTGTAAACAATCTGTAAAACAATCACTTGGACCAAAAGAAGTGTGACAAACAGCTAGTCTTTAGAACAGCGACAGGGACATTCCATGACATTCCTGTTTACCCTCACACTTTTAATATTACAATGAATAAAGGTATTCTATATTTCATTTTTTTTACATTCTTTATAAATTATGTCTATACTATGATTTGAGCATTCAATAAAGCATTCTGCTAAAAATACTGATAACATAAATACACACATCTGCATTTATTTATGTTCCTGAGCCCTGACCATTGTTCCCAGGACTGATTAGATTTAATATCAAACAGAAGCATCAAGTAGTTGTACTGGCTGCACCTGAACACAGGAGCATAACATAGTTCTAATGAGAGGGCAGTGACTTGGACATCTGGGGAGTGTCTTGAGCTGTGAAACGTGTGTTAAGGGCACACAGTGCGTTTCTATGTGGATGATTTAATGCTGTAGAAATGCTGGTGCGGAGCCGAACAAAGCCCTTCATTGTAACATTGTTATCTGGCTTAACGGGAAGCCCGTGGCCCACACACTGCATAAACACACGCTGCTCAGATCAGATCAGGGTGCCCAGCAAACAGGTTGAGAGAGAGGGAAACAGAGAAGGATAGAAATAGAGCGAGAGAGAGACAGAGACAGAGAAAAAGAGGATAGAAATAAAGAGACAGAGAGAGAAAGAGAAGGAGAGAGAGAGAGAGAAGAGAGGAGAGAGACGGAGAGACTGAGAAAGACAGAAAGATGGGGAGGCAGAGACAGAGAGTGAGAGAGCGAAAGAGAGAGAGAGAAAGATGACTCAAGCCCAAGGGACATGTGCTGTCCCTGCCCTGGAGAGCTCACACCTCTACACACTGCAATGGGGACAACACTAATTAGCTCTCACTCCCTTTTCAGGGCAGTCCTTCCAAATACTTTAAAAGATTGGGTCAACTGTAATCCACGCACTGTACTTATACCCAGTGATTATGCTAAAACCATGTGAAGCCTCTTGTACTTAAGAGTTACACATACACAATATAATTCTATTGGCTTTCTTGAAATTCATTCATATTTTCTCCATTTACTTGGCATTTTGTCAGGAACAGATTTTTATTAGGCTTCGGTGATATTTTGAAAACATTGTATACTGTGTTGGCTATTTTTGTATAATGGCTATTTTTAAATACCAAAGGTATGACTTTTAATACCGTGGCTTCCTATAGGTCACAGACATACTGATTAAGTTCTAGCTGAGTTAGTGATCAACATTACAGAAATGACAGAGAAAGGAGTTTTTGTGTTCCATATGAAAAGTTGTAATAAGGAAACAACCCTGCAATATATTAAATGCTTCAGCGCTGCCAGGCTAATTGTCTGATTTGTAAAATTGGCCATACCTACTGACCAAACATGTACATATGTGACATTCTGGCATACCATGATATCATGTCTGAAAAATATCGAGGAATGACAATTAGGACTAAATTGAAAAAATCTTTGGTGGTATCCAATTTAAGTACCATAGTAAGATAGGAGAGACTGAGGTTTACGTCTATGGCCTTGGTTCTCTTAAGCACTAGCTGAAGTTGATAATACAGATTTTACAATTGCCACTTCAGCTGTACATTTGCCACTTCAGCTGTAGGTCAATTACCTTACTTGCTATCTATTCCAGAGTGAAGAGAAAAGAGGGTACTTAGCCATCTCTTTTCTGTGCATTCAATAACCCCTCTGACATACCCCACTGTAAGCTTAATTTAATGGAAGATTCACTTACAGTTTGATATGCTAAGCTAGCCTAGCTGGAGTGTCACATTGGAAGCTATTGCTTGGACAGCAGCAAAGACAATGCAGAAAATGTATTATCTTCTCTAGGTCTGGGGAAGACAGAAAATTAGCTAATCTGCCAAATGGGAGGCGTGTTCCTTTCCAATCAATGCAATTAGCCTGAAATTAAATCACGGGTTTAAACAGGGTCGTACTTGGCCGGCGAGTTGAAGAGCATCTTGCCCATGCCCGAGCTGCGGCTCAGCATGCTGAAGGCGTCCTTCGTGATGGAGAAGGCTCCTTTGGTCAGGTCCAGCGAGACGTTGAGCGCGTCCTTGGTGACGTCCTTGGTGGCGCTGAGGGCGCTGGACAGCTCCCCCTCCAGGCTGAAGGTGGACACGTCTCTCGACAGGGTGGCATCGGCGGTCCCTGGGGACAGCGGCGGAGAGAGCGCAGGGGCGTCTGACGCACCACTGGGGGCCGCCTCGTCACCAAGCCCTACCCCCTCTTGACCCTCCTCCAGCGCCTCGCACGCCTCCTCCACAGACCCCTCCTGCTCCTCCTCGTCCTGCTCCCCTCCCCCCGCCAGCACCGTGCTGCCGTTGCCCCCGATCCCACTGTCCTCCAGCGGGCCAGCGTCCGAGCTGCGGTGGGTGGGCGACACGTCGGAGTCAGTCATGCTGGGGCTGTCCGTCTCCTCCAGGGAGCGCGCCTCCTCCTCCTCGGGCTGAGTGGCCGATGGCGGCAGCAGAACGCCCAGCTCCAGGGTGTCCACCAGGAAGGCCACGCAGACGCTAGGTGGCGCCCCCTGCCCCTGCTTCTCCCCCCCCCCCTCTTTGGCTTCGGCCGGCTGTCCTGCAGCTCTCCCCCGCCGGCCCTCCCCACGGGTCAGCTCAGTGCCCAGCTGTGCCAGCGTGTCCTTCATGCGCAGCAGGGCCACGTACTGGAAGTGGTTGAGCCACACCTTCATCGGTGTCACCGACTGGGCCAGGATGTGGACGGAGGCCGATGGAGGGTCTTCATTGCCCACATCCCGCTCCTGAGCCTCCTGGTCAGGCAGAGGATGCGGCGCGCCCTCCTTAAGCCCATTCTGCTGGCTGGAGGAGGTCTCACCGAGGTGGTTGCCGTAGCTGGTGTGTTCAGCGTGTGCTAGTTCAGTCGAGCTGGGGGAGCGGTCGAAAGCGGCCGGCCGACATATCCACACGGCCATGGCGAACGGCTCGACGAAGGGCAGGCCCTTGGCCTTGGGGCCACGGCGGGCCCCCTCGAAGGTGAGGGCGGCCCGCGAGAGGCTGAGACACCAGACGTCCTGGCTGCGCAGAGGCCTGCTGTCCGGCAGGGGGCAGGGGGCCTTCTCCCGGGACAGCCGCTGAAATGCGGAGGGCAGCGGGTGGAAGATGCTCTGGTCGCTGGGGAACGCGGAGGGGGGCGTATGCCGGAAGAACGGGCGGGACGAGAAGCAGCCGTAGGTGCTGGCCAGGTCGGCGCGGGAGCCGTGAGGGGCGTGGCGAGTGTTGCTCAGGACCATCTGGGGGACGGAGATGCTGAGCGAGTGAGGCCGGTCTGGGTGGTCCAGGATGGAAGATTCTAGAGGGATAATGAGCTGAGAGGAAAACACAAAGAAAAATACAGAACTCAGTAATCCATGGCTCAGCTATTCAGCAATAGGCATTTTTACTTTTTGAAAATATAAAGTAATTAATGACCAAGACTGCACTTCCTTTCACACAAGCAAACTTCATGCCTATCGCCATGACCAAGTACAAATAGAAAGAAATATATTATCAAATCTATTTTTAGACTACACAACATGGAACACACTATACACACATATATATACATATATACACACACACCCATTTACACACCCAGAGTTGGAAGACTAAGTAAATCTGACAATCTGTAAAACTGATGACTGCACTAATTGACCCGTCATTCTGTCAGAGGAGCCCTGGTGAATATTTACTCTCAATATACTATTAACATGTACAGTAGCTCAGACAAGCAAACACAAACATCAAAAATGTCTGTAGTCAGTTCTTGAAAAGTGAAAAGCGTCTGACAAATACTATGTAACTGAAAGAGTAATCACCCTGAGCTGTGCGGCGTCCATGCGCAGGTCCACGTGCTCGTCGCTCTTGCTGCTGTCCTGCAGGTGGTAGAAGGCCTTCACCTGCTCCAGCGTGCGCAGCAGGCCTCGCGAGAAGCTGTTCACCCACAGCACGCTGGCCGGGTCCACACACAGCTGCAGGCCGTTCACCTGGCCATACAGGTTGGAGAAGGGGACTGTTGCCATGGGAGAGGGAGGGAGGGAGACAGAAACACACACACACACAGACAAACACAGACACACAGACAAACACACAAAAACACACAAAAACACACAGACACACACAAAAACACACAGACACACACACAGACACACACACAGACACACACACAGACACACACAAAGGGACACACAAAGGGACACACAAAGAAAGACACACACACACACACACACAAACTGTGAGGAGATAGTTTGAGCCGAGTTGGCCTGGGGTGCAGTAAGCTCCAGAATGACTGATGAGTTTGGTCTCAACAATAAGTGATTAAGATAATGGAAGATCTGGAGGAGATCATCTCTTTAATTTCATCCTAATGTTGTGATTAATATGCAATTAAAAAGGTTCAATTAACATGTCTGTTCCTGTTGGTGTGGAACTCCACTGTCTCCGTTGGTGCTATTTATCTCACTTTGGCATTTAAGAATACATTTAACTGCATAAAACGAACAGAACAATTTTGGAAGCAATGCAAAATGTGAAAAGTGCTCAAACGTAATAGCTCTTTCTGTTTTTGTTAGCAGAATGCAAGAATTACATGTACAACTAATTTAACTTTACTGGCTGGGAACACCTCTCTCCACTCATGTTTGCAATTATTCACTATGTCATGTTCTGCTATTGCCAAGTCATTTTTAAAACTGATAATGGTCTGTTTCAACACCAAGAATAACTGATGAATGACTGAACTTAGGCAAGTGTGAAGGAGAGTAAAGAAGAGAATAAAAGACGCCATACTAGGCAGGTCAGGGTTGTTGGGGAAGTAGTACTCGGTGAACTGCAGGTGGATGGCCGGTACATTGTCGGCCAGGTGAAGAGCTTTGCGGTTGCACGAGAGGAGAGACTGAGTCTTCTTGCTGTGGCGGCCACCCGTAGACACCTGAAGAAAAAAAAAAAGGGGGGGGGGGGGGGCAGAGGTGCAGTGGATCAATAAACGAGTGCAGAGGGCTTGGGGACTGTCTGGCACCGCAACAAGCCTATAAATAACCCCACCCCATACACACACACACACACACACACACACACACACACACCTTCCTCCGTGCAGCTGTTCCGGGGGGGGGCAAAAACCCCAAGGTAAGCATATGTCACTTTTGAGGCAAGGGAGAAAATGGTGTGAGAAAAAGAGAAACCACAAAAAGCTAATTCGGGGGGCTAACTTTTTTCACTTACTATGGCTGTGAAACTACCAGAACGCAGCAGAGCGATATGGGAACTGATTCAGTTCCTCTCTCGTTTTATGTTCTACTCTACCCATCCATCGTGTGCCAGTGAGCTGTTTGTACTTTTCCAAAAAGAACACAGTCAGGTGAGTTCAATAACCGACACCTTCGCCAAAAAAGGTCCTTCTGCAAAAGTGGACCACTCCTTTTGAGTAAAAGTGTGAAACGATTCTTCTTGCATTGTGTGACTCTTTAACACAAGCTGTGCTTGCCAAAACATCAGCCTCATTCAATTGCGTCTCATGCGGTTACTTAAAGGAGTATTTTAGGTGTGCAACCACTTTGTTTTACTCTCTTGTGGCTTATGACTCTTAGCCATCTTTATATCAAGGACTGCTTTCTGGGAAAGCTTTTAACGTACATCTCTGAGAACCAGGTACTTTCTGGTTGAGATCTGTCTTAGGTAATTGAACTGTTTGACGTGAAACTCAATGTGCGTGGTAGGACTTCTTCCCATTTTTTTAAAGCTGGACACAGAAAATGACGTATGACTTATGACATAAATTCCTTATGACAGTAAATGGCCTTGACTCAGTGTAGAGTCCCTAACCAATACCACATGCAATTACTCATACCCAACAACCCTGTAAACAATGCTGCATTCCAACCAACACACTGATATTTAAAAACATTAAACAATAAAAAAGTATGAAAACAACAACATTCGTGACATACACTGTCTGTAGCTGGCAACTGCTTAACAACATGACTGCTGCTCTGATTTTATGGTTGGACAAAAATACAACAGTAACAAAGCTGTCTCCTTTGAGCGCTGCACTGGGGTTTTCAAGCAGACATCTTTCTTCATCACTGTTTCACAGAATCTGACCCATGGTGGTTCCACAGGGACTACCCAACACTCAAGATGGATCAGAACATGTTTAAACCACGCACAACAGATACATCTAGAAAAACAACTTCAAACGACTTTACTTCTCTCGTTTCCTCAAAAGTGTTTCAGCTTATCTGGCTGCAAAGCCACATATGCCCATCTTATATTGGTTTTTGGTGTCGTATTCCCAAGTAAGGAAGCAATTTCCAATTCCCATTGACTAGCACTGTGTGTATGTGCGTATCTCAATTAATTTTCTACTGTCCCTTCTATTAGCCATCAAAACGTTAAAGTTAAATTGTTTTATTTTAAAATAAATGTGCCAATGACTTTAAAACCTAATTACATCTCCGTGTTCAGCAACCCTGGGCCGACGCAGTTTTACAGCCAGACAGAATGAGCCAACATCCAAATGCTGCCTACAGCTTCCATCTCCACCTACCCACTATTGGAGCATCTGTTTCCTTGTTCGGAGGAGACTGTAAATGGCTTCAGTTTCAGGTTATTTAGTCAAGACAGTATGCAATTAAAACAGAAATGGAAATCATCTAATGTGTGTTGCATCAGATTTAGCCTTAGGCTATTTTCCATCTTTACTCCCACTTGGCAGGTAACAGATAACAGACAGAGAACTATAAAAACCAGATACATTTCACAAGTAGTACACAAACATTAAACAAACCGACAACAAGTAAACAAGTAAACTTGATCCATCGATGATCCATCCTTGCTTTGCTTGAGGGGCCACTGCAGCTCCTCCTCTTGTTTCCTGTCCTGGCACACACTATCTGCCTCCTCTTCTGCACTTCACCTAGGCCTCACATAATAACATTTCTACACTGGAAAGGGCCTTGTGCATTTCCAGACTTTTCTTGTTTATTTGCAACTGTCATCCGTGTATATTGGGTGTCTTAGTGAGGTCTTCTGAACTACTGGACCATTAAGGTCCGAGTGTACTTCTACAAACATGGTTTTGTGTCCATGTTTAGAACGTGAAACTGATACGTCTATTGAACCCTCGAGTTGGTCTTGGTGAAGTGTGACTGTGAGGTCTGTGTGCACTACAGGATGGCAGCAGCGATGCTCTGCCTGCGGGCATGGCCACAGAGGGCTTGATTATCACCTCCATCTGCAGTGAGACGGCGTTATCTCAGCCCATGTGCTTTTTTTTATGGCCACACACACGCTACAAGGCAACTGATACCACTCAATATGCATGCTTTCACTAACCACTTGAACATTTTACTCTGAACATTCAGCATTTACATCCACTGGACCCAATTCATTGCAGAACTTTAACTTGCCAAAAAACATGCCGTGGCAGATAGTGTGTTTTATACATTATGACAAATATGTGACCATTAGAAGTAACTTGTATTTTTTGGCATTTCTATGCATTATTATGTCTGTAATGCCATCTTAAACATATAACATATGCTGCTGTTGCATCCAATATTCAAACAGTACTGTCAGTAACACTTGTCATCGGATTATGTGATTAGATGCTGTAAGATCATGTGGCCTGTCTCTGACCTGATGGATGTCCAGGTCGTCCACTCGCACCACTATGCAGCTGGAGCGCAGCCTCTTCAGGGGAGTCCCAGAGGGGGGGGCGGGGGCGGCGGTGGGGGCAGTGACGGTGGAGCTGCGACGGGAGGCCTGCTCCCGGTCGGGGGGGCTGGGTTTGGGGACTGGATCTCCATCTGATTCACATAACATACAAACAGACCCAAAATTAAAAATCAAACAATGTTTTTAAAAACCATGGTCCGCATACTTTCATTGTGTGGTAAAGCAGGATGAAGTTTGTGACTATTAAAAATAAACCCAGAAATAAACCTTCAGTTCAGTTTCAAAACAAACATATTTAAAACTATTCAGAAAGTTTTAGTGAAGTAAAACTGTGTTTGTACAATGTGTCTGTTTGTGAATGTGTCTGTGTGTGCGCATGTGTGTGTGTGTACATAAAACATCTTCAAGTCTTATCACTTCAACACTGATACATCTACCACAGATATGACATGAAAAAGGAAACTGATTCTCATCTGTGCTTGAATGATTCACCAAGGGAAATCCTCTCCCGATAGCCTCTGATCTCAGTTGGCAGTTTAAAAAAAAAAACAAAAAAAAAAAAAAAAAACAAAACACAACTTTCATTTCCTCCACCCTGAGTGCATTTTGCGTGTCTCACCCTGGGGCTTTTTGGCGGGGGATTCCCTGGCAGGGGCAGGGCCAGGGCCAGGTGCAGGTGTAGGGGGCTGGGAGTGGGAGTGGGGCCCAGGGATGCCTGAGGCCTCCACGCGGCTCTGGAACTCCTGCAGCAGCTTGGCCGCCCACTGGGCTCGGGCCTCCATGGCACTGCAGTGGCGCTCCCAGTGCCCACAGCCGTCCCCTGGCGGAAACAAAATCAATCATATATTTATGCATTCAGAATCAAATCAGTTCAATTTAAATGTGTAGAATTGTATATTACCCAGTGTCAGAAACGGTCGCCGACATATAGCCGTCAGCAACAACTCGTTCATTCATTCCTTCATTCAACTTTAATTTGGTTAAATTCAATTCAGTTGTGTACATTGTCTGTATAGCACCGGTGGCAACAATCCCAAAACACTTTGCAAAGTCAATGCACTGACACTCTTCACTTGAACATGTCGCCTAGTGACTTAAATGGTCAAACTTACAAACCATTTAATTATCCTTAGACTCATGCTCCAGCAGCTATAACAATGTCTGCTAGTGAAATGGCTATGATCCATAGAGCATTGTTCTGAGTGATGGCCTGGCCATGGGAACATTATGCCCAAAACATCTGATTATGCCTCACTTGGTTATGCAGATAATTGCTTTTCTCTTTACATTTATTTCAATCTTACACTTTATGCTTTTAGGCTGTTTAATGCTAAGAAGTTAACACTTGACAGCAGTCTCAAAAAAAAAGAAAAATGAAACGAAGTAGAAGAAAAAGCTGTGTCTTACCAAGCCAGTCTCTAAGGGCTGGCTAAAGGTATTGCATAAGCATTGAGCTTAGTCAATGTGAAGACATTTTAAGAGACAGCTGAGGATAATTCCTCAGAGAGCAGACCACGGGCCATTTGTGAGAGACAGAGCGTGTACACCATTCACCAAAGCTTTCTAAAGTCTTCTGCTCAGAACACACAGAGACGTGGCCATGTTCCATTTGAATGCATTTAAATGCATAAAATAGCTGAGCTGCCATTAGGGGATTTAAATTACATTACGTCCTAACTAATTAGGAGGTCCCGCTCTCCATACCCATCCCTCAGTAGAGCAACACGAGTTGTGTTTGTGCTTCCTGGTCACTGAACCCTTTCACCTGGTGACTCGAGGCACTTCTATGAATGGTACCACAGAGAAAGGGAAAAGTTTGGTCACCTGGCCGGTGGAAAGGGTAGTAGTCAAGGCCCAGCTTGCGGAAGGTCAGCTGCATGGCACCCTGAGAGCCCTTAGGCGGAGGTTCATCTGAATCTGAGGGGCAGAGGTCAAAAGGTCAAAGGCTAACTCACATCAAAATGTTTGACAAGATAACCTGACCATAGATATCGATGCAGTAACTATTTATGGCTGGTGCTGATACTGACAGAAATGTACATAAACAGACAGAAAAAAACACAAGTCAGTACAAATGATTGTGTAGCCCATACCCCGAAGAAGGTAGCTTTTTGAAGTGTTGGTAATTTAAAGAGAATAAATGTAGCTGGACTAAGTTGGCAATACTTCTTTCACTTCAGGGCAAAATGTTGAAGGTCACCACATCTTGTGTTTAGTACTAGGGTAAGGTTATTCACTTTTCCATAAAATATTACCAACACAATGTCAGAACCACAAAAAGTCACATTTGTCATACAATGTCACGAGTGTTTACAATCCAACATTGTAAACACACACTTATGTAACTACAGAGCCATTTGACATGGGATGGGTAAGGCAGCGACGGAGAGGTTTGTGGCACACCTCACCTGAGTCTGCTGAGGAGCTGTCGTTGCAGATATGGAGGTCAAGGCGGGAGATGAACGTGTGGTAAGAGGACTCTTTGACGTCATGGAGGTCGAAGTACTGACCCAGCGTGCTGGGAGCGCGTGAGGGGGCAGGAGGGGGAGGAGGATCAGTCCACAGGGTGTGAATGCCTGGAGATGGAGGGGCCGTCTGCAGAAGAGGAAGAGCACTTTGTTATACTCCATTACATCACATCAGACCAGGACAGAGTCAGACAGTCAGTCATAGCCACAAACGGCATAGTACAAAGAAATCATTTTATGTACAGTACACGAAATAGGAAATGATACCATAAAAAAACAACAAAGGAACTGCTGTATGACAAGCTCCCTTAACAACATTCTGCTGATCTGGCTAAGAATACTTTGCACCACATTAGGGTAAGCAGATTGAATTTATGAATGTGCATAAATTCTAGAATAAGCACTTCTTAGAGTTTTACAAAAAATAATAGGCTTTATTTATTAAACACTTTGATACAGAAAATGTAGCTCAACATGCTTAACAGTTAAACAGTTTTAAAAAAAAGCACAAAAGACAAATTGTGTTGTAGTTATACAGTGCCATAGTTTTTATCACAGAGGTGATGAAAAACTCCCTATAAACGAGTTTTTTTGCTTATAAAAACCCTGAGCAAATCCCTGATTCAAGAGGGAAGTGTAAGACTGGACTGGTATAAGGGTGAGCTAGTTTAGACATTGCAAATTGCTGGCAAGTTGCAGTAGTAATATATATACACAGTTCAGGAGCAGTCTCAAGTACTGTGTACTAAGTATCCTGAAAGATTAGTGTCCCTTTTAAAGGACATAGATAAGCAAGTCGGGTAGTGACAGTGAGATAGTGAGAGTGTGTGTGTGACAGTCGTGTAGTGAGAGTGACCGTGAGTCCAGTTACAGTAGTGAGAGTGTCAGAAGGATCAGGTCACCTGCAGTGAGTCGGCAGCCATGCTCTTGCGCTGCTGGGCTGACTTCTCCATGGCCTCGCTCAGGGACTTGGCGTAGTGAATGATGGCCTTGAGCTGGGAGTCGGTGAGCACCCACAGCAGGTCATCCAGGATAAAGAGCAGCTTGGAGGCCAACACATTGCAGTCTTTCACCTGGGGGAGGCAGGAGCAGAGTAGGTGAGAATTGTTAATTACTGGTGGACACCTACGTTATCAGTGACCAACCCAGGGGAGTCATTCACTTAGGCCATCTTGGTAAAGCTTTACCATAACTGAAATTGTCCATGGTCAAATTGTAACCTGCACTGTGTGTCTGCACAATCAAGCTCATATATGCTTGTGCTCAAACCTGCAAACCTACAGCGCCTTGGACTTGGACCGCACTACCACGTGAGGTAAAAGCCCGGCTCAAGGTCAATTTATTAAACCGCCAGCAGTGCAAAATAAACAGGACACACGCAACAAGACACACATCAATACATTCACAGCACTCAGGCTGCAAGCTCAATGACCACCATCTTATTAGGCATTGGGAGGAAGGTTTACTAATATACATACTGCATAGCGGCACCAGCTGCCTAAAAGTTTATGCCCACAGTGATTTATTTAGGCCAGCATAGCGATGCCTCAGCACCTGCTATGTGCTGTGTACATCTCTACTTTGTTGTTTGTGTGTGTGTGTGTGTGTGTGTGTGTGTGTGTGTGTGTATATGTGTGTGTGTGTGTCTATGTGTCTATGTGGGTGTGTGTGTGTGTGTGTCTATGTGTCTATGTGTGTGTGGGGGTGTGTGTGTGTGTGTGTCTATGTGTCTATGTGTGTGTGTGTGTGTGTGTGTGTGTGTGTGTGTGTCTATGTGTCTATGTGTGTGTGTGGGTGTGTGTGTGTCTATGTGTCTATGTGTGTGTGTGTGTGTGTGTGTGTGTGTGTGTGTGTGTGTGTGTGTGTGTGTGTGTGTGTGTGTGTGTGTGTGTGTTTACCCTTCGCTTGAGTGCGATGCGGATTCGGCCCTGATTAGTGATGAGACGCAAGGGTGTGCTGCTCAGGTCCTGGTCCTCGCTCTCGATGGCGTCAGCCTCGATCCGCAGACTCTGCCAGTTGATTTCCTTAAACGTCAGCACCTGTGGGAGAGAGACAGGAGGACAAAACACATGCTTGGTTCACGCACA
The DNA here is from genome assembly GCA_030347295.1 of Setipinna tenuifilis. NCBI lineage: Eukaryota > Metazoa > Chordata > Actinopteri > Clupeiformes > Engraulidae > Setipinna > Setipinna tenuifilis. Next base: position 19,852,074 of record CM059270.1, read on the forward strand.
GTACACAGATGCAAAACGCACAGATGGTGCCTGTCAGTAAACAGACCATTTAAAAGGCCGTGTACGAAATCCATGCTTTCCTGTCTTAAGTAACACTGTATTCCTCCAAGGGACTTAAATGGAGAACATGAAGCTTAACATCTGTGTATTTATATATGCATGTTGCTTTTTTGTTTGGCTGGGGGGTGGGGCTGAGTCATGTCTGTGTCTCAGGCACACTTCCAGATAACCAGATTACTGACTCCTATCGAGGGCAGATGGAAAGAAAACTACACCCAGCAGACATCAGCTTAAAAAAAGACATCATGACTGACCCAATTAAGCAGTGCTAATCTAATGCTAGCTTGAGTGGTGAGGTTTTACACTAAAAAAATTGTCTGGAAGATCGGTGATCTGTATATCTGTGGTCAAGTCTGACAGAAGCAAAAGCAAAAAAAAGGGGGAGTCCTTATTGTCCCATAAGGATAACCTTTTGTACACACTTTACTCCACCAAAGCAGCATGGTGTTGCCAGAAACTTAAGCAACATATACGTCACATATAAGTCACATATACATCACACAACATACACAACAACAAAAATAAACAATATGAATAACATACCACTTCTTACATACACAGCTTGTATGTACAAGAGTTTTGTGGACAAAACTTTTTTAGAAATGTGCTTTTCACCCGTCCAGAGCACCGTATCTGCAGCCAGATGGGAGTAGAGAGTAGAAACGCAGCCAGGGGCGGCTGGAATTACCTCTCCTCTCTTGGGGTCAGTGATGCGTGTGTAGCGGAGGTCACTGCGCTGCCACTTGGGGTTCAGGCTGTTGCCCTGCAGCTGCCACAGCTCAAAGGAGGCGTGGAAGGCTCGTGCCTGGACCTTGATGGTGATCGAGTTGATAATGACCGACATGCCCTCCACCACCTTCTCAGCAAAGCCGTACTCACTGTCAGGGAAGTTAATGAAGAATATGTGAAGACACTGAAGTAGAATTGAGCCGTGTACATCTGTGGTACAGTCTGCTTTAAGCATTTGTGTGATGATGAAACCTGACTAACAATCTCTACAAATATCAGTGGGTAAAATCCAACCAGTGGAATTCCATTCCACTACACTTAATTCATCCACTGTTAATGACTGTGCTATGAAGGGTAGGTTATTGTATTAAAGGTAATAATTCTGACTTTTGACATTACATTACACTTAGCAGACGCTTTTATCCAAAGTGACTTACAACAGGAGGACACAATAAGCTGACAGAAGTGTAGAGGAACACAGAGTAACAAGGCACGGCAAAGTTAGTGCATCCTAGAGTGCACACAAGGAGAAGGATGTGCTTTAAGTAAGTTTTCCGGAGCAGGGAACAGACCCACACACACACACACATACAAGGAGACAGAGGTGCCTTAGGTGACTTTCAAATATTGATTTCTTTCAGGGTTTGAATGAGAATACTAATAGATTAACCAGTAAAATCTGTGCTGGCAACTCAAAACGTAATTGAGGCATTCACATATTTTTGACAAGTCGAGGAATGGCTCTGACCTTTGACCTGCAGTAATGGCTATGGGGGATGGACCGTTGGGGGCGCGTGGTTCCTCACAGGTCCTCATCTCCACCTCCACCTTGTCGAGGAACTGTGAAGGGAGGCAGTAGGGCGGTTACAGAGGACAAGTCAGGGCATGCCTAAATACAGGTGCCTCGCACACTTAAGCCATGTTCGAAACGTTCCACTCGGCTAGGACAAGCATTACTCATAGAAGGACATGGCCACCTGCTAAAGGCAACACAATTTTCCATTTCCTTATGTGTGCTTCAAGTGAAATAGAACAAGGGAGAGGAAGAGAGGGAGAGAAAGGCAGACAAGGAGAAATTGATGAGGAGAGATTTAAAAACTGCTGAAAAACTTAACACAATCTGTGTTGTCCTTACCAGGCAGATAGGGCTAGTCTTGAGTTTTGTCCATTGTATCTAGATGAGATAAAAGAAGAAAGATATCTGTGTAAAAGTAGAAAGACATTTGCTTTAAAAATGCCTCCACATCATCAAAGCCCATATTCACCAACTCATTAACATAATGCATTTATACTCAGGGTATGTCACAAATGCTTATGGGATACAGCCAGCCTAGATTTAATTAGGAAGAGTTTCCCCCAGGAACTGAAACCATAACATTGATTTTTGTAAGTGCCGTGTTCCCTCAGCCAAGGCAGAGGCCAACAGAGGACGATTTACTCGACTCCTGGGTGAAACTCAAAGCCTGCCTTCTTCTCCCGGCGCTGCCCGATAATTTATTGATCAGTGCCTCCACTCTCGGCCTCTCAGTCAGACTGTTGTGAATGGGCCGTCTCCGTGTGACAGAAATAAACCTCATCCCCGGGCTCCCCGCATTAAAATTAAAGGGGAATATGAGCTGTGAAAGTTATTAGGGCGGCCCGAGTCCTCCAGATTGGCTGATAACATCACCGCCACTTTTCCAGTTGCTGTACATGTGTATATGTGTGTGTGTGCCTGTGTACGTGTCTCTATGCACCTGTGGTTGTGTGTCTGTGTGCGTGGGTGTGTCTGTGTGATATGTGGGTATAAATAAGGTATAACCAGTGATGATTGCAGTGGTCTTCATCTCCAATATGGCTGCCAGACAGCTCTGCTTCACTGTGTGTTTACCCTGCTGTGTCATCTGTCTGTATCTGTCTACCATCACACCACGCCACACGTACAGAAGTGATATCACATGACATTTATTCAAAGGTGCTTACATACCAATAGCACATAGAGCTCAGACGTCACCAGGGTGACGTGGCGTGACGTACCCCCTACCCAGCATGCATCTGTGCATCAGATCCGTTCACTTCAGACAATCCTGACAGTCTTTATGAGCATAAATGAATAAATAACGAAATCTGGATGCCGCCAGCACCAGCTTTTGTGACATTTGGTTGTCACATTGTCAAATGTCAGATGAGAGCACTGTGGTGATAAGGGTCAGGGTTGCATCTTTTGCTATTCACCATTTCTGTTCCCAAATGATAAATGAAATGAATGCTGGCCGCAGCTTGTTCATGACGCACAATGATGCAAGGTCTTTAAGACGTGTGCAAGATGCAACGTTTTCGGAAAAATCCAAAGTCATTGTGGTTGGGCCACTTCCCCCCCCCCGATTCACACAGTAGAACAACTTGCAACGTGCAATGAAACTCTAGTAAGGAAATGTCAAAACACACAATGCACACAATAATACTATTAAACCTTTATCTGAATCAAAACGTCTACACCATCAAAACTACTGAGCACAATGCCAAAGGACTATTGGTTGTACACTACATGGAAAGGAGTATCAATATTACAAATGACTACCGGTAATTATATACCGCTACTAGGACGGGGGTACAATTGTAGTACACTAATTCCCTGCAGGCAAATTCATGGGAGTTTTTCAAGGCTGTACTTATCAATTAGAATGCATAACAAGGCTGCAGGGAGGATTCCTCCAAGTGCAGTGAGAGATACTAGTTTGAAAAATTCAGTGTTTTAGAGTGAAACACACCCTCTGAATAGCTAAAGAAACACTACAGAAAGAGCACTGTGTGAGTCCCTCAGGGTAAAAGCGTGACCTAAATCCATATACCGGTAGTGCTTTAATTCAAGGGTTTTCACAGTTCGGTGGTAGGCTGTTCAGTGTCTCAGACTCCTGTTTGACTTTAGTCTGGGCTGTTACTGCAGGTATCTTTTAGCTAGGTTAGCATTCCTGTAGTAGTAGTAGTACCTCCACTTAATTTTGTAATTTGCTACAGTATTCCTTCAGGTAACTCCTATGGCTCCTATGACTTAACCAATTTTTGTTCTGTACCAATTGGCTGTGATTGTGTACATTTTCAAACCATAGGGCCTGCCTTCAACCGAAGTACTTATCCACCAGGGCGTAAACGTAGGCCTATGGAGAATAGCCAGAATCTATCTGGTCTACCAGGCTGGGCATCAGTACCCACTGGGGTTACACAGGCAGCAGCACCTACCCGAATGGCGGCCTTGTTGCAGTAGACGCGAGTGACGGCGAGCCAGGTGGGCAGGTCCAGCATGTTCTGCAACACCTCCTCGTCCAGCTCCAGGTTGGACAGCTGCCCCTCCCCCTTCAGTGTGCTGAGGTTGATCTTGTCTGGGGACAGGTTCTTGGTGAACCTAGGAGAAGGCACAAGAAGACATTATAACAAAAGAACAAAAATTAACTGACTTCTTTACCTTAACACACAAAACACCAGACTTCTTTACCTAAACCACACAGGAATTTAAAAACTGAGACTTGTCTGAGGCTCTGTCCAAAATGATCATTTCTTCACTTTACAGTTCTTCAGTTCTACTGGTTTACTTACCACAAATAGTAAAGCCGAGTAAGAATTTTAGATTATTAGTGTTGTGGTATTGGAGTAAAGCTTGGGCCTACCCTGTGTTGTATAACTGTGTTTGAGAACACGTAACAGGTTTTCTGGAATGTACACTGGGTTTCCGATACACTACTATCACAACATGCAGTTTTCAGGGCATGGGCGAGTCACGTTCTCATTGATAAAACTGCTGGGGAGGGGGGTGGTTCAAAATTCAGGATTCTGGAATACAGCCAGGCACCTTCCTTCAGTGCTGAGCTGTCTTCCAAGCAGCTGTGCAGTTCTGACGGGCTGAACTTAACGGTCCTGTGGCCAATTTGGAGAATGACTCCCTGGAAGATATCTACCCAGCTACTGACGGATAATGACAACTGCTGAGGTGTTCTGTATGGAACTTTTGGACAGGACAGAGGCAAATAGACCTTGTAGAAACGTTTACCCTGGTTGCCAAGCATATATTTTAGCATTCATGCAGTTCAGTTTTACAAGAAAAGCTAATTTGGTGATTTTTAATTCTGTCGTTAGCCATGAACAAGGACAACATAGTTTGCTTGTTTACAACTGATTCTGTTGCTAAGCCTAAATCCTTTGCCTGTCAGTAGTTTCTGATAACTTGGTTGCTAACTCACTAGTTCTCTAGATCACATGTTTGTAACCACAGAGATCACCATGTTCCCACCACTGGCCAAAATGCAGGAGAATGGGTTTATTTTATTTATATATTAGCTTGCTTGACAACAACCTTCAGTAGCCTCTGTCAATGGCAGCTTTTCATTTAAACATTAGGCCTTTATCCTACTGTTCTTTTACCATTGTCAGTGCTCAAATGTGGGATAGTGACTAGACTTTATAGTTGGCGGGCAAATTCATCAGCACTGATTACTGAAAAAACTCAGAGAATATTGGTAAATGTAGTGGAAGAACTATCATGGTTTTGTCTTACATACAAAAGGAAGCCATTGTGCTCTTGTTCTAAAAGGCTTCCAACTTACTCTAAGTGAACTCAGCCAGGTTTGGCACTAATCAGTGATCCTGGAATAGTCCCCATGCACTGCAGTCAGTCTGAACAGACATCTCCTTCAGATCCTTTTCAAGGGAAGAGGACATTTTTAACTGACTCAGTTTTAGTGTCGATGTCAGAGGCAAACACAGAAAGTATGTAAAAGGGCCTTAGGAGCAGCTAGAGCAGCTGACGGCAAGGACAAACTATTGCCTACAAGAATCTCAACACAACACTGTTTTTGTTGTTTGGAGGGAAAGATGAGTGGACCGCAGGCTACTGGGGGACAAGTCACAGCTCTCTGTCTCTTCTCCCTCTCTTCTCCCTCTCCTCTTCTCTCCTCTCTCTCTCTCCTCTCTCTCTGTCTTCATCTCTGTCTCTCACTCTCTCCTCTCTCTCTCTCTCCTCTCCTCTCTCTCTCTCTCTCTCTCTCCTCTCTCTCTCTCTCCCTCCCTCCCTCTCCTCTCTCTCCCTCCCTCTCACTCCTCTCCCTCTCTTCTCTCTCTCTCCCTCCTCTCTCTCTCTCCCTCTCCTCTCTCCCTCTCCTCTCTCTCCTCTTTCTCACTCCTCTTTCTCACTCCTCTCTCTCTCCTCTCTCCTCTCTTCTCTCCTCTCTTCTCTCTCCTCTCTCTCTCTAGTGGTCAAGCCAACATGTGGCTGCGATGAGGTCATGGATGAGGAGATGGGGATGAGTACACACAAGCACACACATGCTAAGCATCATACAGACACACAAACCCTCTCTTTTTCTTTTTTTCTCTCTCTCTCATGCACACAAGCACACACCCACAGCATTAAGCAGACCCTTATACAGACACATGCAAGGTCTGTCTCTCTCGCTCTCTCGGTCTCTGTCGTTCAGTCACAATGACAGTTAGTGGCTGTCTGTAGGGTAATGTGATTAGCCGTACATCTGTGAGTGCCTTAAGGCTTCTCATAGTGTAATTCTCCTACTCAGGGGAGCACTACCCCCCTCTCTGCCCCATCATGAAGCCAAATGAGAAGCCCTCTTGCCATGACCAAAATAAAAAAAACAGCCTTCTTCAAATAACCTCTATCCCTAAATACATTGCTCACTGAATGCCAGATTTTTAAAGGGAAACGAGTATAAGGGGTAAACTGAAAGAAAATAAGCACACGGACAAAAGAAGGCCTGCTTAAAGATGGCATCCTCGGGTAACATCTTAAGACTGAGCCTCCTGACAGGCTACAATGGGCTCTCTCTTGTGTGAGCATGGAGGGAGAGTGGCAAACAGAGAAAGACAGAGGAGGGGGAGTAATGTAGACAGAGAGAGAGAGAGAGGGTGGGAGGGAGAGAGAGAGAAAGAGAGGGGAGAGTAAAGAGAGAGTGGGAGAGAGGAAGAGAGAGAGGAGAGGAGAGAGTAAAGAGAGAGAGTAAAGAGAGAGAGAGTGGGAGAGAGGAAGAGAGGAGAGAAAATGTGTGCGCATGCAGGACAGGGGGAGAGAGGAAGAGAGAAGAGAAAGTGTGTGCGCATGCAAGAGAGAGAGAGCGAGATCAAAGAAGAGCATCTCTCTCTGCACATTCCTTATAATTCATTCAACTGAGCCAGTGAGGCTGTTCTATTTATAGAAAGGTGGTACCTGATTCTGTCAATGTTTAGACACCATATAAAGTACAGCTTTCTTTCAGTAGATAATTGGAAATAAACAGGATAAACATATTATCTGATAGGTAACTGAGTGTAATTTTTCTTATTTTGTTAAACATGTAAACATAGCCTTACCCAGAGTTCCCAGTGTGTTCTACATTTTCTGTATGAATGCAATATGTTCCTTTCCAATATATACATTATGTCTACACCTTGTTTTAGTTGACTAGGCTACATAGTGAACAATAACAAACACAATTTACAGTTTCAATTACCACATTATCTATACCATACATCATTTCACAGATACTTTGTCAATTGATAATGTCATTCAAGCCATAACCTACCATTGAATCTATCTTGCCTTGTAGCTTAGAACAATTTCATCTTTTTCTCATTTCTGATGTGTTTCCTTTGAACTGAATATTGGTCTATTTTGGATGTTTTCCATGCCAGGTGGCAATCCTGCCTTACCCAAATGACCTTTGTATTGCCTCTTGTGTCCTGGTGTAAAACAAGCGTACTCATACATCAGCTGGCATCGGGCACTCGGGTGCTCTAAGCTGCACTCACCCCACCCTCTGAGCAAACCAACTGCCTTTTGGAAGTAACAATACCAAAGGGCAGGGCAACCAGCAAGCTTAAGTTGTGAGCAGAGTTCGCCAAAAACTAAATGTAGCCTCGTGAAGCTATGGCCAGTATTTTACTTCCATATTTTCAACCAGCCACATGCACAACTCTACAAATCAGCATTCTATTGCAACATTCTTAGCCTCAAGTTTCAACTTATAGGCTACACAAATCATCTGGAGGATGCCAATTAATGTTTTTCCTATCTTAATAAAAAACAAAGTGATAATCCCTGCATAATCTGCATTAAAATATCCATTGTTTGTTTGCCAAGTTACAAGCTCTTCAAAATGCTGGTTGAAATGACTAGACAAGGCAATCAACTGGCAGAGCATTGAGACACGCCAAGCTATGCATCAGTGCATGGCAGGCTATGCCAAGGCCATTACAAGCCCTTCTCTCAGATCAAAACTGAATCGGATTGACCCCTTTAACACTGGAATAATGAAGTCAGAATTTTCCCTTCTTCTTTCAATGTTTGCATACAGAGCAAGAACAGTATAAATAACATGTCTTAACTGAAACCATCACCAGATGTGGCTGGGGGACCCTACTGATGACGCTACGACCTGCAGCTCCGATTGTCACCCTGCTTGGAGAGACAGAGGGAAAGGGAGCGTGGCAAAAAAAAACTGACAGGGAGGGCTAAGGACAGAAAGCTAGTGAGAGGAAGACAAAGCAAATAGGAGGAAGAAAGAGATGGAAAGATAACAGAAGAAGGAAGGGGAAAATGGGAGTGGGGGAGGTAACCTAAAGCTACAAAAGCATGTCGCCTGTTTAATTGCATTTCTGTTCTGCTCAAAAAGGATGACTCATTACCACTCAATACACGCTGCACAGCTAAATCTTTTTTTTTGTACCGCACTCAGCAGTGAAGTCTGCTTGAACAGTAAGTCAGAAACCCGCAAGCCGAACACTGTACTCAGACCTGTGAAGACGAGGCCAGCACCGCAGGACCTGAGGGTTCCCATGGCTCTCAAAGCAGTGCTCCTCACCCTGACAGGGGCACTAATCACGCCAAGGGGAAACAAGTGCAAGAAAGGAGACAGCATCTCTGGTCTGTTAGTGAGAAACAGTGCTGCCCTGTGTGAATCAGCAAGGGCTCACCACCATCACCACCATGACCCTGCGCCCCTCCCACTCCACCAACCCCCTGCAGTCACCACACATTCTGGTGGCTAACACTACCAACACTATGGGAAGGAATGTCACCATTCTGCTTAGGCCTTCAGTGGGAGACACCCAACAATTTGTTAGACCTCAATAAATCAAATATCCCTCTACAAAAACGTACAATCGTTTGTGCTCCATTCCATCCTGTGTCAGAAAAAACACAATCACTCAGTGCTTCTCTATTAAGAAGAATGTGATATAAATACATGTAGGCAGTGCCAGCCATAGCTCAAAATCTTTACAAAAAGAGTGGCAGTGGTAAGGTCAAACTCTAGCTTATTTTTATTGGGTCGTCATACAAGAAAGGGGAAGAAAATAGCTTGTCCATCATCATCTTTGGCTCTAAGCCCCATACACACATACACCTACCAATCTCAACTGATTAAGGTTTAAATAGGCACAGGCTCCTCGATGAGACATGCTTACCACTTGCTGAGTCAGAGACAGCTTTTCAAAAACCTGTGTGCCGAAACACAACATTGTATCTGCAGCCAGGCTTGTCTGGCCAGAGTCAGAACATATTGATGGCACATGACACAATCTGGATCTCCACACGCCTTCAAAGCAGCCCTGTGATGATTGCACTGAATGAATTCCTGGCAGACACTCAGAGCCGACTTGGAACTCGCTCTGCAACAAGCATGTGCTTTCACAGAGGCAGCAGGCACTGCATTAGGCAACACATTTGAATTAGGAAAGATGATCCGTGTTTAAGATGAGTATCACTAAAAGAATGAGGGCCTTATACTGTGAGGAAGGCAGCAACATCCACCTGAGCTTTATGCTTCACCTACTTCAGTCTGTTCTGATAACTCAGAAAAAAAGCTCCTAGTATTGTAGGCAAACCTGTAATGTGACTGCACAAAATAATAATAAGCATTCAGCATCATTAGATAAATATTCAGCTCTAACAAGACCCAAGACTCAAACAAGAAGTAGCAACAATGTCCATTGTTATTTTATTGGGTACTTTCATTCTGTGCCATGTTGATGTTAAAATCCCTATAAAGATGTAGTAACTATTCTATACACATGTCTGTTTTTAATCAACCTGTGATGAGCCAGTATCAAGGACAAAAACAGGAATTCCTGTAACTACTGTACACAGCAAATAAGCTGAGAATTTAGTGAACAATGATTTCATTTATGAAGAAATCTCCCTTACAAGAAAGCAGTATTCTAACTTGGCATGACCCCACAAGAGGCAAACGTCTTTACATTGGCCAGTGGCAGCATAATATCAAGGTTTAATACGTGAATGACAGACCACTAGGTATGAACTATATACGTCAGCAGACCTTCAAGATTAATTAAAAATGATAGAAGACAAAATGAAAACCCTGGTAGTTAGCGTTACCCTCCAACGTTAGCCTCCAAACTGGAGAATCTAATACTGCCAAGAACTGATGCTGCGGCTGTGTAAGTAAAAATTCGTTAAAAACAACATAATGACAAAACCAGCCTGCACTCTTTCTCAAGAATAAAACTAGTATCGATGAGAAACGCTGAGGGTAGCGTACACATTATTCACAGTTAGTAGGTCTCTGCCTTTGTGGATCCACCAACTTGATTTTTAACGATGGGGTGGCTCACAAATTAAAGCTCTGTTGGACAAGCTAGGCAGCATAAGGCTAGCAAACAAGCCTGAAGTAAACACAAATGTAGGCGTCATGGTACTATATCGTTGAGCGTGTTTCTTGGGAATTTGACCTATTTCATCTCGGTCGTCACTGGAGTTTGAGGGTTAACTACAATTCAGGTCGAAAAGTAATGTCACATCCAGTGATCAATCTCAGCCTAAAATCAGCACAAAACATTTAAGACTATAACGTTAACCGGAATCTTTGTTTACTCACCTCGACAAATGCTTCAAGATTTGCTTTTTAATAATCCCAGCCATTTCTGTTCGTATTGTGCACTGATGAGAAAGATCTACTCGTTTTCAACGTTTAACTACATTTACTGTTTTGGCATATCAGTCCATTTAGCATCTTCAGCATTCCCTCCGTCGGACACTTCCACACACACCGGTCATTTCATTTCGGTCCTCCAACATCCCATAAAACACTGCGAAAAGCAACAGAGGGGGCTTTGAACGTAAACTGCTGTAAAAAGGCGCATTAGAGCGACATCTGCTGAACATTTTTCAAAGCTTTTACAGAAATGGAAACACCCCTAATAATAGTTTAAAACTAATTGGCCTACTGATAACTATATTTCTGAAAATGTTTGTAACAAAGTTTACATTGATATAAACGTGCATGCCTTTCAACTAACAATGAAACTTGATGTTTTGCATAGAATCATATAGGTTATGTCAGTACATATGCATTGTACTATGTTTAAAAACATATATTTACTTTATTCCTTTATTTTAGTTTAATATCTTTAGCAAGGTATTCAGAATTACAGCACTGTGCATTTAATCCTACAGTGAACTCAAAATGGTGAAATATTCCAATCATCACCATGACATATCGATGTCTTCTTGATGTTATAGAAATTATTCTATTATCGATAAACCAACATGCTACTGTGTTCATAAAAACATGCCTATGATCTGCTAAGACAGGTTAACCCTATTACACATAGGCCTACCAGAGTGACCAAATAAAGTTCATTCATAGAGTCCATTGAAGTAAAACTTATAGGCCTTAGAAAAAAAAACATGGCATATCATTGGCTTAGATTGTCCAACATCAAGCTGTGGATATGGTAAAGTTAAAACCATAAGCCCACATAACTTGATATCTTGTATCTTAAATGTAACTACATACCAGACCAACCATGACAACATTGCCTAAAATAATTCACTTGGGCTGCTGGAATACACTGAGTTTATGCATGATGACTTTGAAAGAATCATTAGTTTGGGCAGAATTATTTGGCTAAATGCTGCTTTGAAAATATTACCAGAAAACTATTTTAAAAGGCTTACTTGCTGTCTCCCTGATGTTTTGTGACCTTTGTAAAGACTAAAAGGAACACTGCTGAATGCCAGTACGCATATGAACAATGAAAACCAGAAAATGTTCTGGTGCACTCAGATGGTTGAATCAAGGCAGAAATCTGGACTGTCTATTCACTATTGTTTTGATTTTGTACTCTTTGGTGGTTGTTCTGGATTTAGGGGGGTAAAGGGGCGTGTACCAGGACGAACGGCGTAAGGCAAAGCAAGAACGAGAATTCCTGATCCATCTGTACAGTCTGTGAACGCACCACAGTCGGCCACTGTAATGTCATGCGCACTCCTGTTGTTTTTGGATTTGTTGTTATGACTGGTAGAGGCCTCGGACTAAATTAAAAGAGGAACCCTGTCGCTGTACCCGGGCACCCGCGATGGAGGGCATGGACATAGATTTAGACCCGGAGCTCATGCAGAAATTTAGCTGCATGGGCACCACTGACAAAGATATCTTAATCACCGAATTCCAAAGACTGCTGGGCTTTCAACTTAACCCTGCTGGCTGCGCCTTCTTCTTGGATATGACTAACTGGTGAGCTCGGGGATGTGAGGCCTTGCGACTAATGTCAAGCTTATGTTAGCCATTTGCCTGTAACCTCTATCAATTCCATCGGCATTTTACCAGATATTAAGGACAGTGGTTCTTTGTTACTAAAATGAGATATAACCAAACCAACACAGTTCTTTTAAGAAATAAAAGTGAGCCTGTCTTGAACGGGGCACTACGTTAGCTAACAGGTTAGCCCTTGACCTCCTGCAGAAAGCTTGCTTTCTAGTAGCTAATGTTAGCCAAGTTTAAAATATTGGTGGCTAATATTAGCTAGTTAGCAAAACTGCCAGTCTTCTTTTAAAGAAGAGTCCAATGGGGCTTGTATAGTGTGTTACTGAGTGCTATTCGTGCACTATAGAGTGCTACCACAGAAAGAACCGTCCCGAGGAAATTAGTATCTTACAGTGTAGCTAAGTGTAGCTGCAGAGTTTGGTAGCGGCCAAGTTGATTGCTATCGCTAGCTCGTTAGCAGACATGTCAGCTTGCTGGCTAGTTAGATCGCTTCAGGAACTGAAGGGTAGGGTTTCCCCGACGTAACGTCAGCTGTCGAACGTTCTCTAGCTAACTTGTTTAAGACTTTCAATTAAAACAGACACTTTCTGTTGATTATCCAAATAGCATAACTATTTGTAACGGTTTCTGTGTGTAAAATATTAAAACAGATGTAGCTTCATTGTTTTACTGAGCTACTCAGGTAGGTAACGTAGTCGGTTGATGGCACGATTCCAAAGCTCCGTACATGAGCCGCAGTTAGATTACGTAACATCATGCAGCTGCAAATCCTGAAATGTTCGAAATCGCCTGACCAGTTAATGATTGGCCTCGTGATCTGATATAGGCATTTTTTAATTGGCCATAGTAAGGCTTCCAGTCTTTACTATCTACACATTAGAATTCCCCGGCAGAGTTAAAATTGTAAGGGAAGTAGTTAATGTTGTCGTCCTTCTGAATTCGACTTCATCGAACCTAAAGTGAAGGTGCGTTGTTTGTCTGAAACATCTAACATTGAAATTTGTCATCGAAAGTGTGTGTGTATTGTTGCAAAGCATCCTGAAACGTATGCAGTATTCAGGTAAAGAATACTGCCAGAATAGATACGCTACTCATTCAACGTAAGCTGTTGTTGGAATAGACTTGCATGCGGCATTGGGCTAACTCGCTGTCACGTGACTCTTAGTCAAGGAATGCGCCTACTAAAATTAGCTCTGTGCTCTTTCGACACCACGAGTGTATTTCCAATAATTGGTTACCTGGATGTCCTTAAAAATATCGATGAAGCTTTCCTGACCTTTTATACTGTGGTGTAAAAACGAAACCAAAATACACACACGTGCCAGTGGTAGTGCCTTTGTTCTTTGTGTATTGTTTAAGTCATAGTATGCTTGACAGGGTCATTTTAAATAAATTCGCTATTCTTCTTTCTGTAAAGGAATCTTCAAGCAGCCATTGGAGCCTACTATGATTTTGAAAGTCCCAACATCACAGCACCATCCATGTCCTTTGTGGAGGATGTCACTATTGGGGAGGGCGAGTCGGTACCACCAGACACACCTTTCACAAAAACCTGGAGAATACAAAACACAGGTACACGGGACTGCATTGCATTCATGTAGATAAGTTGCAGAAAGATAGGTGTGAATCAGTGGAGTTAGCCAAATAAACATGAACATAAAAATGTACATATCATGCCATGTTCAGATGATGAGTTGCTGTGACAGTGTTAGAGGCCTATTCATGTGATGCTCAAAATCCAGTGTGTTTTTCTTGTACCATCACCACAGGCACGGAGACGTGGCCCCCGGGAGTGTGCCTAAAATACGTGGGAGGGGATCAGTTCGGCCACGTGAATATCGTGATGGTGCGTTCGCTGGATCCACAGGAGATATCGGACGTAAGCGTACAGATGCGCAGCCCCGTCACCCCGGGCATGTACCAGGGCCAGTGGAGGATGTGCACTGCCACTGGGCTTTTTTATGGAGGTGAGATCTCACTTAAGCTCTGTGCGTTTTCCCATAAAACAGGTGTGGCTTTATTAAGTCTTTATGGAAAAAGTTACCATCCAGCCATGCATCAATTGTTAGATGACCAAAAAAAAACTGTCCATGTCCCTGTCAACACCAGTACGCTGGTTATATACTGAGGTTTAACCTATGCTGTAGTTAGGGTAAGTTATGTTACACACCCAGCATGTGTTTAAAGGTGTGGTGCAACATTGACAACAGTAATAAACTGTAGAGCTCTTACAAGATTTTCTTTACAAAAGTGAATTCATACCAGTTGTAAACAGTCATGGTTTCTTCAGACGTCTGTCATTAACTCCACAAGAACACCTGCTTTCGGCATTAGAATATCAGTGTGTCTTTTAAACATTGATCAGTAACAGTGGTGACAAGGTTGTGTAAGCTTGTTTATTTGCTTATCAGTCTGGAGTTGATTGGTCTAATGAGAGTATCTTTGACCTGTCCTAAGAACCTGTGTCTTAGAGTGAACGTGTAGATGAAAACCCACCCAATCTCGCCCTAAGACATCTCTTAAGGTCAGCACACATTCCATGATCATGTTGATCTGTGATGTGTGCATTGTCAAGGGCACCAAACATTCCATGGGCATGTCAGGCTGTGATGCATGCATTGTCAAACTAAGTTTTCTGACGCATCAAAGATAACAGTTAGATGAAAGCCCACCCAAGCCCCACCCTAAAAAAATCTCTCTCCGTTGCCCCTCTCCACAGACGTCATCTGGGTGATCCTGAGCGTGGAGGTGGGGGGACTCTTGGGCGTGACCCAGCAGCTGTCTTCCTTCCAGCCCGAGTTCAACACGCAGCCCCACCGCAACCTGGAGGGAGATTTCAACCCCTTCGCCTCGCCACAGAAGAACAAGGACGGCGGAGGAGGAGGAGACGGCGAGCAGCAACAGCAACAGCAGCAGATCCACCACCATCACCAACAGCAGCATCACAGCGACGGCAGTCTGAAAGGGCCAGGAGCAGGCTGGGAGGGGGGGCCGGAGCATATCCAGCCTGAGCAAAATGGACTGTCACACAACTCTGTGTCTCTAGCCACAAACAACCTGCAAAACAACCTGTCAGTAGTCACCTACAGCCAGGTGAGTGAGTGAGCGAGCGAGTGAGCGAGCGAGTGAGCGGGTGAGCGAGTGAGCGAGCGAGTGAGTGAGCGAGCGAGCGAGTGAGTGATTGTGAGTGTGTGTGTGTGTGTGTGAGTGAGCGAGTGATTGTGAGTGGGGGTGTGTGTGGGTGTGTGAGTGGGTGTGTGGGGCAGGAAAGAGGCTTAATGGTGTGCAACAAAAGGCATTCGAGGTAGACGTGGGTGTAGGCTAGCCTGGTGGACCAGATTCTTTCACTTTATGCAGAGTCTGGAGACTCTTGATAGGCACACGTTTATTTCCTGTCGGGCAAATACTTTCTGTGAACTTTAAAACAATCGGGCCTGTAGTGCTAGCCTTGCTAGGTGTGCGCTGGTGTTTACAGAAATGAATGCGTCAAGTTTTTGGGGGAAATAGCTTGGTTTCTTTTTAGCAGATGCAACACACACAGTTAGCCTACCTCAGTAGATGCGGGTTACGCTTCACCCAGATGACGTAATAGGCTAGCTGGTGTTACCCACTTTCCTTTACATTACACTTAACATACGGTGTTATCCAAAGTGGTTTACAATTGTGGAAAACAATCAAGCTACAACAAAACAAAGCAACCTGTGTTGGCTGGTAGTTGTGTTGACCAATTTGTAATAACAGGAAGCCTTTAGTAAATCATTAATAGCTGTTTATATAAATGTGATATAAAAACAATCCAAAGTGGCCAGACATGTGCACATTTTGGTAACCTGTATGGAGAATAAATAGGTGGAACCATAGAGGCCTTTGTCTTTTTTTTTGGTGTGGTTAGTCATTTAAAATGGGGGAGAGGCCACGTAGATGTAGAGCAGGTCAATATTGGACGAACCGCTCTTTCTGCCCCTTTTGGTGTTTGACTTATAACCACAAGATAATGAGTGTGGATGGTTCACACCTCAAAGCTGACGTCTATTTAATTAGTGAAGTTTTTGTAATGGGAAAGTACAGACTTTTGTAATGTGAAAGTACAGACACAGGACACAAAACTATGTGCAAATGGAGGCATTCTCTGTTTGGGATCTGAGTGTAATTATTCACATATGCCACATAAACCTGAGTAAGACATGCCGTCTTAGAACTGTTTGGTCTATACTGGTTTGGTGCCTTGCGTCACCATCAGTAGGTAATGCAGTCATATGAAGTCTTAAAGATCTCAGGCATGGTGTCTGTAATTAAGAGTGGGGCAGTGCATTCACATTTGTCAATCACTTTAAAATATTTTGATGATTTCAAGCATAGAATTATTTCCTGCTTTCTGTGAATGACCATCACATGCTACCTAGTTCATCAAACTATTATCTATGTATATTACTCTCTGGTTTTTGCAATGAAATAACAGCCAGTGAGAAGCCACTAGAGAGGAAGTCAAGGACATTTGAATGGAGTTAAGCTAACCATAGTAGTATAGGAATAAAAACAGGACAGCACAACATGTGTGTTGAATGTTGTGTCTGACTATTTCTCTTTGGTTTGTTACAAAAGGTGTCTCACTATATTTTCCATTGATTTCTTTGGCCAGACACAGCCAAATCAGCCTCCAGGTACAACACAATAGAAGCTATTAGTCAGCTAAAAGGAAACTATCAAAAGGCAAGTGACTTAAATATTGGGTTTCCGTTCATTGAAGTACCACCAGGCGAGGAGTGATTGAAGGAGTTTGCAGGCTGCAGAAACCGTAGAAGAGATAGGGGGAAGGGTCGCAGGCAGGGGTAGAGGTTAAGGGCCAAAGGTATTAAATCATGTCAAGCATGTAGGTGATCACACTGCAGTTGGTTGTTCAACTGGTATTTTAAGACCATAACAGCGGTCAGAATGCGTTGCGGTTGGTTTCCTTCTCCAGCATCGCAGGACCACAGATTAGGAGACATTAAATAAAAACCTTCCATTAGTTGGAGTGGTGACACTGCTTGGCACCAATTGAATGAAGGGAACATTATTTGTGAAATGGAATGTAAATTTGGACAAGGGAGTTTCAACACTGCGGTTGATAAATGGCTTTTACTGAGTGAGGAACCACTCAGGAAATAAAGGAGTGAAATTCGACAGGTGGGCTGCAGTGCGAAAACAAATATTGCTGTGGGTTACATTATTGTTTGCTGCATTTAGGCTACAATTGCTCTGATGTCACCCATTCAGCCTTGGCTAGTGTGCCTGGCCTGGCATGCATTCCAAATGGCTGACCTCATGCGCTTTGAGTTGATTACACCCTTTGGGTGGGGAATCACCATTCACACTGAGACTGATACACCCATCACCCATGAACAGTGTTATATAAAGTTGTTTTCAAGCACAGCCTTTACTGTAAGGCTTGACAGTAAATCTCCACCCATTGCCTCAAACAAGAGAACAAGGGAAATATAATATACTAAGAACACTTGTAGATTGGATTCTGAAAAGTGGCTCAGCTTGTGGAGTCACCAGTAGCACAGGGCTGAGCTTGTATCTTGAGGGGGACATTTTACTGTTCTAGCCCTTGTCTTTGCTGTTATACTACTTTATATTGTCAATTATTTTTGTTGTTAGTATTTTTTTACGAATGTATATAAAACGTTTGCGAAGTTAAGATGCTGACTTTGTTACTAGTATTTAAATATGTCCACATTAACCTAGTCCCTATATGTGTGAAAAGACTGAAGGCCTAAACCCACTCTCTCTCTTTCTCTGCCTTCCTTTCAGGATAGTCATGGACCCTACCCCTTCGGACAGTCTTAAAGGTGGATGTGGTCTTGGCCGAGAGGCAGTGGAAGAGTGGCCTTGATCTTACACTATCCAGTGGGGGTGCAGGGAGGGTGGGGGAGGGGGGCATCCGACAGGGGGGGTGTTTGGGGGGGTGGGTGAAGGAAGGGTGTAGAGGCGGAAAGCTGGAGGAGCGAGTATACCAGAGTTCCTACTGACACTTTTACAAACGTGCTCCTCCTCCTGACCACCAGGCAACAAGAAAATTATGAAGACAAGGCTGTTCTGTCCCCACCATACAATTCAGCCAACATTCAACACCCAGAGTATGCATGTGTGAATGCTAATTTAAAGATGAGTGCTATGGATCTTTTTAAACAACGTGAGCGAAAAAGAAAACTTCTGTTTTTTTTTTTCTTGTTTTCTTTTTTGTTTTTTTTTCGTTATTTGTTTTGGTCTTTATTTTTTTAGGTGTCATCACAGAGTTCAGTAGAGTCAGTCCATAGTATCGGAAGTGGGACTGCGTGAGTGTGTGTGTGTGTATGTGTGTGTGTGTGTGTGTGCATGTATGTGCGTTCGTGCGCGGGCTGGTGTGTACACGTATGTGTGTGTATGGGCATGTCTCCACATGTGCCTGTGTGTGTGCGCGTGCGTGTGTGTGTGTGTGTGCGCATGCGTGTGTGTGTGTGCGCAACCTGAAAGAAATGATAGGGAGGAAAAAGCCATTGGGGTAAATTGCTTATCGAGTGACTAGGCCTAATTCTCAATCTGACGTATGACTAATGTAACTCTTTTTTTTTTACATTTCTATTGCAATGGAGAGTATTCATTATTTCATAGATGGCAGATTATGACTCAAAGACATTCTGAAAACATATATCTATCCACCCTTCGTCATCCCATCCCAAGCTTTGAATCTAGCCTCTGAATATATGTGTCTGTTGGTATGTGTTTGTGTGTGTGTGAAAGAAAGAAAGAGAGAGAGAGAGACTTCAAGACCAAGACTTCAAGACTTTTGCAGTCTGGAAGTCTTGATGAAGAAAAGAGAGAGTGAGGAAAAAAAGCGAGAGTGTGAAAGTTTGTTGACATTCTGTAGTTGTTCAGTAGAGGGAGGCATTTGGCAGAGGTGCAAGCGATAACACCAGGCAGACCAGACAGAGCCCCTGTGGGCCCGTTGGCAATTTTGTGGTGCTCTGTGGAGAATGTTTGCTGTGTGTGCCAGGAGACGGTGGCAGTGCCACTGTTGGTGCGACACTGGTCACTGTTGGTGTGAGTCCGTGTTCTAGTGTCAAAGTGTTCTGAACATTTGCCTGTGTCAACATTTAGCTTGATGCATTTAGTTGAATGTATCTGTTGTGAATGTAAGGTGTTCGCAAATTCTCACTGTTTGGTTTGTGTGGTTTTTTTTTGTTTTTGTTTTTTTTTAAATGCCCAAAGGCTGAGGTCCAAATGCTCAGATGTTCATGGACGGCATTTAACCTGGATGTGCTCCTAATATCTATAATTGCAATCTCATACAAAATATGTTCATGATTTCTGAAAATTCTGCTGTTATATATGTGTATCATTAACAACATTTTTCAAATCGAGATGCAGGGTAGCAGAGAATTTATTGATTTATCAGCGACAGTGTTTCTTACATTTGGCTGTAGATACCATTGTATTCATTCGGAGTTGTGATCAGTTTGAATGTAATTGTACAAGCCTAGTCTCCCATCTCTATGCACTGACCCTTCAAGTCCAGGACCTCAACATTTAACATAATGGCTGTTCATTAGGGAGTACATGTTGTTGTCTTTGTTTGTTTGTTTTTGTTTTGTGTGTTTGAATAGGCCCTCAGTGTGTGCTTGGCAGTGTGGAATTTGACATTTTTATCGTGAGAGTAATGTCATTGGCCACAAATTGTGGTGCTCTGCTTTTTAAAAAAAAAAAAAGCCAGAAGATTTTGTAGATTACTGAAAACACCCCAAGCCAACACCTTCAGGGCACAGATGAGGTATGTCTGTTGTTTTCCCCCCATCTTTTTTTAACTACTTTCTTCTCTTCTTCCTCTTTTTTTTTGGCACACATCCTTCTTAAGGTGTACTTTAATTTCTTTTTTTCTTGTTTGTTTTTTGCAAACCTGTTCCGACTATTTCCCCATCATCATAAATCTTTTTGTTTTTCTTTTTTTTTTTTTTTTGCCTGTTTTTGTTTTTTTTTGTGTTCAGCTTTGATATTCCCTACCTGATGATTGGTTTTTGGATTTTTCGGTCGGTTAAGCAAAGAGTTTGCACAGGGTTGGAGTGTTGAATGGATGATGAGTTGGATGAGTAGGGTTTGAATGGGTCTACATTTGAAGTTCCACCACCATGGCAAATCAGCAAGAAATAAAGAATCTGAACAAATAATCGAATGCCCCTGCTTCTCTTTGCCCAATTATGACTCAGTCTTTTAAGAAGGAGATCACTGGGTATGTGTGCAATAGTATTTGTGTGCGACTTGTGACAATATACCCTTTCACCCCTTTCTAGTTTTTTGAAACTGGTGAAGAATCTTGACCTGTGGCTTCTTAAAGTGCTTGACCCCAGTACTCAGCAAATTTCAGTGTCAGCCAAGACAATGAAGTTGTTGTGCATTGCCACAGTATTTGAACTTTATAATGTCAATGCATATTTCCCTATCAAAGATATTTTTTGGTGGTAAGTGAATGCTCTGATGAGGATAGGGGACCTGAACACAGCTCTCTGGTGCAGACAAATTTCATTTGAGCTCAAGTCTTGAGGTCCCACACAAGCCTTTTATATTTTTACCTCACACAAAACAAAACAAGGCATCCGCGTCTGCACATGTTCAGCATGTTGATTTAATGTATTCTTTATATTACTTGTCTACCCTAAAAGCTTTAAGACTTACCATTGTGCCTAAACACCATAGTTGTGGAAAATGTCACACAGTACTAGAATGTGCATTACACCACTGGACCATCTATTACGTATTACTTGGCTTTTTTTTCCTCTTTACAGAAGGCCAAACATTTGTTCATCAGTGGCGTACATTGTCCGTAGTAACAGCACAGAAGGCTGACAGCCTGCGCCTGGTGTCTTTGAAGACTGCAGTCAATCTTCGAGTAAACAGTGGAGTTATGAGCGTCACCATGAACGTCAGTGGAGGTTTTACAGTAGCTCAGGATGCCAGGGAGCGCGTCAGGGCCCAGGTCTTGTCATGAATGAAGGTGTGCTACCATAGCTATGTACACTGGTAGGCTAATGAACCACAGAGGTTACGCACAATAAGAGAAATCATAACTACAAACAGTAATAAAACGTCAAGTAGTACAAGGTGGACACTGAAAGAAAGGCAAATGCAATTCTGTGAGGGTAAGATTAGACCCATGTGGAGAAGGTGCAAATCTTTGATAACCATGTGCAGGGCGTTGACTTTTCACTGAACTGCAAAAAAAAAAGAAATTAATCTGTTAGTTAACCGTTCTACAGTGTCTTCAAAGAGACGTCAAAGATCTATGTTTCAGCTTGAGCCAAATGTCAACATGTGTATTTTGCCTAGTGATTTATTTTTTGACCACTTCAAAAAATAAGGAGTCTTTCATAAAATAATCTTAACCATCCATCACTTGTCTTTGATAAAGCACAATCTTTCTTTTTTTTGTGTGAAATACGTATCCAACACCATTTGGAACATGAGACCAGCCTATATTTGTAGGTGTAAGCCACATCCTATCAATCGGACTTAAATTATTTTATTCATTTTTGTTTATATTATTGTGTTTTTATTACTTGCCCTTTTCTAACCAGCAGCTGTATGCCTTAAATAAATGGCGAAGCACATCACTTACAACAAAGGTCTTAGATTTGCCCCACTCCCCCTTGTGAAAATAGAACACGAAAGGAAGCAGACGTTGGTGTTTCCCCCTTCCTTAATACTCTCTGCTTACAGTATGTCTGGATTAAACATGATCATATGTCAGTGACTGTACAAGAGAGCCATAGCCTTTTAAGAGTGTTTAAAGTACACAGTTCTAATCCATGATTGTGTTAATGATTCCAACACCAAAAACATACATGCTCCAGAGACATATGTACCAAATACTTGACCAAACAATGCAGAGAAACAGGATGATGTTGGACAGAAAACCATCTTTAGAGGACATTTTGCCACCAAACATGTAACTGATCCAGCAATGAGGTTAAAATCAGTTTTTCTAATGTTAAGTCGTCTTAAATTTTGGCATTCTCCACATTCCCTCTAAAAAGCATAATAGTCAAAACCGTGTAACTGATTTAACCGTGGCATGGCATCAGACTTTGCCAAATAGTGCCAATATTGGATGTGTCAGTTTGATGAAGATGTCGCCTCTTGTGCCAGGACAGTTTGAGTCAAACCCACAACCACCAGGAAAGGAGGAGTTAATTCAGCAGCACTGAAGTATGAATACAGAGCAAACACATCAGGGACACTCAAAGCAAATATTTGCATTAGAATTCGTGTTGCTCAAGCCAACTTGGCATTTGAGTGAACTGTTTCCCTCTATTGCAATTTATCTGCACTGATGCCTACACTCGTTTACCATCCCAGTCAAAAATTTCCCTCTACCTTGTTGGGTTAAAACACCATGTGGCTGATTAAAGCCTGATATATGTCATGAAAACGTAGAGGAAATTGAAACTTTTGAAATTTTGAAAATGCTTTACTAAGACAGTTGTAAGGAAGTTTGTAATTAGATCTCTCTGTGTATAGTGTGTATCTCATTTGGTCAAACAGGTTTGACTGGATTATAAAAGGAGAAAGCAAGACCCCAGACAAAACTTACATTTTGGAATATTTTGAAAGACATTAACAGTTATTGTGGTCTGTGTACCTTTGTGAAATTATGAACCACCACCATCTGGTCAAATTTAGATGATTATGGGAAGTCTGGTTTTCCATTGAATGATACCACTGATCTGGAAAGATCTGGCAACAAGTAACATCCTGGGAGACTCTGTGAGTTGCTGGTTTGCCCACAGGGCATTCATGCGTCTCTCGGGTTTATCCGTGTGAACTTTGGCAGGTGGGCCATAGATGCTAAAGGCATCTTGACACTATGACTGAACATGACAAGAACAACACCCTACCTATTTTTTCCTGTTAAGTGCTATGGAAAGTTTCATAGATCGGTTCACAAAAAAATGGGTTCCCTTTGGGCCCTATACAAAAATAAGCTATGTAAATGATCAGCTACAACTGTTTTCTTCTGCCTGTAAAAAAATCTTCATATTGACCTTTGTGGCTCTATTAGCATATTGTTATGTTACATGTCAGTATAATGCAGGGCAACAACAGCTGGAAAGCCAAGTGAAAACCTGCATGTCAGTTGTAAAGAAAGACCAAGACTATCTCAAGTAACGATTTTGAATTTCAGTAATTTCAGTTTCATATATGAGAATGTAGATACAAAGGGTATTGTCCTGGCTAGACTCAATACATCTGGCCAAACAAGCCAAGATAAGCTGTCTGCAAATTAAGGGTTCAATATTATGTTATGAATATAAAGAATCTGAATGAATTAAATACAAATTTATATGAATGAAATCTGTAAAACAAAATACATAAATACATGTTTATTTTTCAGTGACTATAAATACACTTATGAAAGACTGTCGTTGATTTGTGTAATAGACAAATGATATGAGGGATCTGTCCTCACCTTTGTAATTTCTTACCCCGATTGTTGTTTTCTTTTCAGTTACTATTCCCTTTCTGTATTTCCCTAAGGATGTTCAGCATTTTATTCACTAAACCGTACTAGAGATGAGAACACTATCCCAGTGTCTGACAGTGTCTGAGCTTTTGTGCAAACCACTAACAGTCACACAAACAGATACACTTAAAAATATTGTTCCTCACATCTTCAACTGGAACAAAGCCAACAGGACAGGGACACAGGACTGCTATTATGCCATAGATTGATAAGATCTTGATTTCCTTGTAAAAAAAAAAAAGGGCTTTTATTTCTAGCCTGCCCTTCATCACTTGACACATCCATGACATGAAGAAAGGCCTCCTCCTGATAGTGATCTTGCTTCAGTTTGCCCTCTGACAATTAATCTTTCAAGGCAACAGACATGACAACAGTTGAGTTTTAGGTATGACTCTGACACTAACCCCCTAAAATTAGTTACAAAATATTTCCAAGTAGGAGATTTCACAATGGTCAATCAAATCAATCAAAAAGATGATGCATTAGTCGCATCTCAATACACAACTTTGAATTTGAGAGGGAAGGAGAAGGATGATGAAATCCTGAAACAAACTGTCAGCTTCTAAAGAAGTGGCCCGCGTTTTCTTATAGGCATGTTACATCCTGTGGTTTCTAGTATGTCACTTTTCTGAATCAAAGTACATGACCTACTATGACTTTGGGTAAAAGATAGCCAACATATGCAAATCTATTCAAATCCATCTACCAAAATTATCAACCAGCAAATGAAACATACCACCCATACCTCTAGTTGCCATGATTTAGGTTCAGGAATTTCAACCTTTAATTTCAACAGGCTGTGTTTATGGATCGGGGTATATTTAATTTTTTATCTTCACATCTTCTAGGACTCATAGGGTCTGTAATCTGACATTTGTTTTTTTTCCCAAACCAAGAGAGAGTTGTTGCTTTGAGGTGGAGTAACATGATATTTTTCAATTTCTAGCTTCTGTTGTCTAGGTAGGTGTTTAGCAAATACACTGTTCTCAACATTGTTCTACAAGAAGCGAAAGCATACCTTGGAGCATAAAGTTGGAGGATAAAAATGGTAGCATGCATGCTTTACACATTGTTCATTTTTCAAATCTGCTGAAATTATATTAATTACTGTAAAGCTTCATGAAGTAAATGTAGATTTTTCCTCAGAAGGAGTATAGGGAATAAAACAGACCTTCCACGAAAATGCAAATAAATAACAATGAATACCAAGTAAGTGTGGAACAGGATTGAAAATGAGCTGGACATGTTAATAAACCTGTATGTATGATTGGTTGCAGAAGGAAAAGTGGGGGGAAAATCCTAATCAAATACACACTAGAACATTACTGACAATTTGGAGTCTTCAGTAGACAAGACTGTTCTGTGTCCCGTATTATATTTCCCCTAACCTGGGACACCTGGGCCTGACGCTGCTCACAAGGAAGCTGTAAAAGGAGGAACACCAGGAAAAGATCAGGTGAGTTGATAGCATCACTGGGGTTTTACCTCCACGGTTCCTCCCCCTATCCTCAACACTGATGGTAAGATACCGCTCTGAACAATCTCCCTGGAGATAAAGAGAATGGTAATGTCTTGGGGCTATAAGTTGCATTTAGATATTTCTTGGATCACTGTGGTTTTTGGCCGTTGCTGCGTTTCAGCAGAAAAGGAAAGGAACTCTGATGAGTCACTTGTACGGTTGATTTTGTCCTATTTAACCTAAGAATACAGGAGAAAGCCTATGTAAAGTGTATAGTGACAGACAAGCAAATTTTCTCCTGTGTGTGTGTGTGTGTGTGTACAGGAGTCTTTCGAAAGGCATTCAAATGAATCAAAATAACTCATTTGTGACACTGCTCATTTATGTAATAGTGTGTGTCAATGTATTCAACACAGTCTTTTTTGGAAAGTGCGCTCAACTCCAAAAGTTTCTTAAGACACTGAGGAAGGCCGCTGGGCCGAAACGTCTGTCTTCATGCTGACCCATTAAACAGAGAACAAGAACGATAACCGAGAGTGCGGCTTCCTATCTACAATGTATCCAACACATGAATAAAATATGAAAGATTGTCAGATATATGCTTGCTGTAGGTCTCCTTAAAGACAGGCGTTCTACACCTAAATTAAATGTGGACATGAGTCTTTTTCAGGCAACAAAGACGCCATTGTGTCTATGCTGTTAGGTCACTTACAACACTGATTTTAGTCTTGATACTTGCAGTGCAAACACATGCACACACACGCACGCACACACACACACACACACGCACACACACACACACACACACGCACACACACACACACACACACACACACACACACACACACAACACACACACACACACACACACACTCTTCCTGTCCTGTATTCTTTGTTTTCATTTGCAGACAATTCAGCTCTCAGCTCAAATCTTATCTCCCAATTTCAGTAATCTTTTCATTTTATTGAGACCGGGTCTTTTGTGGAAAAGTAAGATTAGTTTTGAATGCAAAGTGTAGTAACTGTCGTATCCACAGCATGTCTTAGGTCATTAAACTAGGCAGCATCTTTTGTCGGAATTCAAGAGGTACAGGTCATGGCCTTCAGAGTTTTTAAGCAAGTATGTTAACACCATGTAATATAATACCATCTGCACATG
Organism: Setipinna tenuifilis; assembly: GCA_030347295.1. Lineage (NCBI taxonomy): Eukaryota > Metazoa > Chordata > Actinopteri > Clupeiformes > Engraulidae > Setipinna > Setipinna tenuifilis. Next base: position 19,878,542 of record CM059270.1, read on the forward strand.
GGTTAAAAGTATCAATAATTGTGTGCTTGTTGACAAAATATACTTGCAACTTGGTCCACAGGTACATGGGTGATATTTTTATAGTCATTGCTACACATTGCAAGATCTGGTGTAACTAACCCAACCTACTGTAAATATTAGATGCGTCATGTTCCTTTTCTGTAAGCAAGTACAGAGGAATGAATGAGCTTTTTTTTTTTCAAACGCACACACACAAACATAAAATATTATCTTCAATTAGGGGTCTAAGTAATATGTATTTTAATGATGTGGGTTGATGGAAAATTGACTTTCTCTGCTTTTGATTAATATGTTTTTTGGATTGGGATAGCTTATAACAATGAACAATATCTTTGACTCAACAAAGGCTAGTGCTTCAGGGCACAATGTGATGTCCCTGCCAGTTAACTGATATGTTAATGTGACATTTTATGAGATGTGTTTTTTTTCTAAAAAAAATTACCAAAGTAAACTAAACTTAACTTATCTATTAGCACTGTTATGCTTACACACGAACACACACATACAAACAAATTTACAGCCATATATGCTTATGCACCTGTGTCCAATTCATGCACGCCCACACACACACACACACACACACACACACACACACACACGATTATCCCAAGATCCATGCACATGCACCTGTGCATGCCACGCCAACCACGCTCACGGGCACACACACACACTCACACACACACACACACACACACACACACAGTCATTTGCTCCGGGTAAACAAGGTGTCCCTATAAATGCGTCTTAAGGGCTGTGTGGTGACAGTTATTCCTTCACACATTCTCGCACAACACGCCCTCTGCCGCAAAAGCTCGCCTTGGAATAGCTGTGCTGATAAGACTGCCAATGAGCTTCCTTATGTGACCTGGACTCATATTCCAGAGGTAAAGCCAGAGGCAAACTTATATTACCCCCACCTCCTCATCCTCCACCTGTGAGGTCCCCAAACCCATCTCTCAGGTCAGGCTTTCTAACGCAGCTATAAGAACCAACGGAGGCTTAGAGGTAGTAACAGTTTTGAAGTCAAACCGATTGCCCTGTGAACCCTTTCGGGGCACCAGAGAACTCTCAGCCTGCACTTCAGAGTGGGAGAGACGGGTGGCATGCGTCTTTTGATCGTCTCAGCTGCAACCAGGTGCTAACGACGTCCGTTTGCTTGATCTCCACCATCAGACCAGCCAACAGATCCACAGGAGTCCAGATCCAGGAGTTTTCACCTCTAAACCAGGTATGAACATACTGTATGCCCAGCTTTATCTGCCCAGGCGCATATGCCCATGTTTCTCTATTAAAGGATCAGAATCATGTTGTTTAGGGTACATAATGTACAAAATGTATATGTACTTTACATCATGTGGGTAATTGTTTTTGGATATGGGTACATTACTTTCCTTGCCATCTATCCATCTTTTAACCACACTGTCATCTAATGCCTATTTCTCTTTTCTGTACATCATGTGGGCAATTGTTTTCCGTGCGAGTGTGAGTTTAATAATAATAAGTGTATGTTTTTCTTTTCATTAAATTGTTATAAATTCCTATATTCCTATATTCCTATTAATTTGTTATAAATTCCTATATTCCTATATAAATATATTATAAAGATAAATTTCGTTTGCCACAAATATACCACAATATCTTGTTGTCACATGCCATTACAGCTTATTATCAGCAGCTGGTGGATTAATTTAGGCAGGGGCATCTGACCATCTGATTACATCTTTACAGTAATAGATTCTTATCCAGTTTTCCAAAGCCTTAGCAATAGATCACTGTATAATTGTTTGTTAATGGTATGGACAAGCTCATCATGTGGTTACAGAAAGCCTTTGTCTTTTTGAGGTCCCTTTTGAATACAGGCTAAACAAAAAAAGAAGTCTTTTCCCTGTTAACATCCAGAGATTTCTATCTCACTTCATAATTTGACTAAGCACACAACACCTAAGTGGCCACAGGGTTAAAGCTGCCATCAGTAAGACTGGTGTGTCAAATGTCATACTCCCCCCCCTCACTGTGTGTGTGCCTGTGACTGACACAATCTGTTTATCACAGTCATGCTGGATTGGCCATTATCAAACTCATTGACCTTTTTGTGGCTTCATATGCAAAGTAAAATACATAGAAGAGTCTAACCCAAGATAGACATATGCAGGTTATGTGTTCACCATTAGGACGGAAAAAAAAAACCCAGAGGTAAAATAAGTCAGTAAATAAATGTGTAGGTGTGCCTATGAGTCAATTTCAAACCCTCCCATTTGATGTCATTTACTGTAGGAACTCTGTGAATAGTGGTTGACATAGCAATAGAATATAAAGCTACAATGATGTTGACAGACTATTAGTTTGATTGCATATTTCTTTTACAACGTACATCACTCTATATATTTAGATGTGACCAATTTTGAGACCATAAAAGTACTGAAATGGCACAATCATGTCAAATGTGCAGTATTTTTTATCTGTGAGTGAATAAAAAAAAACATTGCCTGAAGGTGGAGATAATTGATGATATGGGTCGAATTTCTGCTAAATATTGTAAACTCACTGATACTGCTGCTAAATAAAAAAAAACGTTAGAAACATTTTTTTTTTTTCTTGAAACAAAGTTTTACATTAGTCTCCAGAGGATGAAAGAGAAACTTCTGAGCAATGGCACGACAAATAGCCACACCCCACTCACCAAACACATTGACCTGTGTGCTCTGAGAGAGAGAGAGGAGGAGGAGAGGAGAGGAGGGGAGGGGAGGGGAGGGGGAGGGGGTGTGTGAAGCATTTTCCCTTTAAAACACACAGAGGATTAAGGAAAGAGTTTTGGATTGCGTTAGCCACTTTCCCCTATTCTGTAGATAATGACTGGGAAGCTATGGTTGGGAATCGGCTTAGGCCCTCAACAAAAGAGGTGATTGCTCTATGGGGCTCAGTCATGACAGTGGAGGACAGAATGGATGGCCCTGGCGTCATCTCTGACGTGGGTAGAAACAGTTGGGGAATGTTTTCCAGCAGGTGAAGTAATGAACATCGGCCTGTTCCCAGAGAAAAAGTTACATTAAGCAATAGTGGGCTCGTTGCACAACTTGTCAAAAATGTTCACCATAGACAGAAAACAGTTATATCACTAAAAAACGGATGTTTCTGTAGTTAGCCCCACCGAGGTTAAGACTCTCTCTGTCTCTGTCTCTCTCTCTCTGTCTGTCTCTCTCTCTCTTTCTCTCTCTCTCTCTATCTGCTTAAAAAACATTACTACTTTATAACTTAGTATTTATCAATATTGTTGCTAAGATTGGCTAAGATTAAGGCTCTCTATTTGTCTGTTTCGAAAACAGTAATGCTTTACATTGCATTGTCATTATTCATCACTACTGTGTAACTACGATCCTTGAATTGATATGAAATAATGATGTTTTGCAATGTTACATTACCTGTCACACAGTGTCACAATTTCAGTGGCACAGCGCCGAGCAGCAGTGTAGGTGTAAAAAAAATGCCGCAAATTACAATACATAATCTTAACTGTACTCAGATAAAAGGATAAGGAATGAATGTCCCATTATTCTGTGTTACTAAATATGTTGAGCTATTCCTAATTGTCTAGTTACACAGTAACTAATGCTATCTAATACACTCTGCCATGCAAGGTTTCTGTCAGACGTGCTTTTGTAGCTACTTATGATATATAAGTGGTATAGAGGGCTAGTGTTATATAGAAGTTGTGTGTGTGTTTTCTCCACTTATAGAGCAGAGTTAAGACCATGGGGAGTCCAGCCCACGACCTGTCCACCAGCGCTCTGCACCTGCCCTACGACTTCACAGTGGTGGGCTCCAGCTCCGCGGAGGCCTGGGCCAGCAGCATGGAGGACACCAAGCCCCCCCGCGGCCTGTCCGGCATGCCCGAGCGTGGCCTGCCCGGCGTCTACCTCTCCTGCCTGGACATGCTCCTGGCCGAGGACGCCGCCTGGCTGCTGAAGCGCTCGGAGGCCGCCAACCCCCTGGTGGCGTACGCCCGCGACCACGATCACCACCACCACCACCCAGATGTGGACCGCAAGCCCCCCCACTGCAAGGAGCCGGAGCAGTGTCCCGTGATCGACAGCCAGGGCCTGGGGGGGCTGTCTCCTGAGCTGGAGGGCCAGGTGGAGGAGCGCTGTCTGGAGCAGGTTCACTGTCTGGTGGTGGGAGAGGTGCTGAAAGACATCGAGATGGCCTGCAAGCTGCTCAACATCACCCCAGGTAAAATATGACAAGACGTTAGGGAAAGCTTTTACTCTGCGCAAATATATTCTAGTAAAACAAATTAGAACAATTACATTTAAAGGGTAAGGTTGAAGTGACAGGATCAAGTGTAGGTTATGGGTCCTTAGACAAAACCTCTAGAAAACCTTCTAGAAAAATCTAGGGGGACATGATTTAACACAAAGCTTACCTAAATATAATCTGAACAACACTCAACAGATAGCATATAGCCTTTTTGGTCTAGTTTTATTTAGACTGACCTAACAAACTAACATACAAGTCACAAGATACAGACACGTTTAGAATGATGTGAACATGTTAATTATGCAATAAATATTTTTTATTCACTTATAAAGACTCCTACATAATGCTGAACGTACAGTATGTGACCTTCAAACAAGTGGTTCTTTCAGTTCATCACTTCAGTTCGGCAATTATAATCCAAATGGTTGTAATTTAAAACAACAATTACAAGATGGTTTCGCATTCCAGTAGTGGATTATTATGGATGATTATGTGTAAGGAAGAGTAGGCTCCCGGTGTGAACCAACATATTGACACACGGCTGCAGCTTATAGTTGGTGTGGTCTAACTGATGTTTGGCCCTATTCAAAAACCCACCGCTTGGCAAACAGTCCCGCAGTGGTCCTGGGGTGGGTGAGGAGGTGATGCCTGTAGCGAATGTTTGTCAGGTAATTTCTGTTGCTCACTTAGGGCTCCCGGGGCAAGGACTGCTAAGCCCTCTCCTAATTCCACCAAGTGTGTGTGTAGCTGAGGACAACAGCTCTCAGCCACCCCACCCTGTGCAAATGGCTGTGTTGACTTTTCACCTGTTCACACAGTAACTCACCTGCCCTTAGGTGACAGTCTCACGTTAAAAGACAAATGCATAATGAGGCTGCAACTATTTACACATGCAGTCATTTTTGGCTTTCACCGAAAAGAGGGCACTTTGAGGAGAAGGGCTTCACATTTGGTGGTGTGCTCGTGAGTGGCAGTGAAAGGGTGTGTGAGCGTGTGAGCATGTGCGTGTGTGGGCATGTGTGGGTGTTGGGAAGGGCTGTGGAATTGGCAGTTGTGGTTTGTTGTAGTTGGCATAAGATTATCCTTTGCCCACGTGACACACCAGCCAGAAATAAAAGAAATATAAGGAAATTGGGATTAAATGGGACTGAGAGTTAGGCCCTTTACATTTCAATATGTCACACTTACCTACTCACAAACTTATTTACACAACAAAAGCAGAGGGCATGTATGGCAGAGGAATGGCATGCAAAGTGCCCACCAACACATTCAGGGGCAGTGTGGGCTTCAGTGTGTTGCTCAAAGACACTTTGACCTAGTCAGGAGCAGGGTGGAATCAAATAGCAGGCCTCCGATTGCTGGCCACTTCCTATTCCTCTTGGGACACTGTCAGCACAAATGGCACCAATAAGCTCTTTAATGTAACTACACTTGTGGAAAAAGACAGACAAACAACTAACATGAACCTTTAGTCTCCCCTATATGATTTACTCATAGATTATTGCCACTTTCAGATATTTCTCATGCAATTACATTATAAAACTTAGACCATTGATTTTGTATGTGGTTTACTATCATATAATTTACCTTCAGGTTTCAGCTGAAACAAACAAAAAATGTGTACAATATATTGATACATTTTCAATATGGCTAATCCCTCTTCTCCCTCCCTCTACCGCTCATTTTCCTCCTGAGTCAGTACAAATGGTACAAATAAGCTGTTTTAATCAATAACAAATATAATAACTAGTAAATAAAAGTAATAACTTCCCTACACAGACCCCATGGAGTGGAGCTCAGGGAACGTGCAGAAGTGGCTGCTGTGGACGGAGCACCTGTACCGGCTGCCCCAGGTGGGCAAGGCCTTCCAGGAGCTGGTGGGCAAGGACCTGTGCCTGATGAGTGAGGAGGACTTCAAGCAGCGCTCGCCCCAGTGTGGGGATGTGCTGCACGCCCATCTTGACATCTGGAAGTCAGGTATGACGGATGGTGGGGGATTAGACATGAAAAGAGGGCCCATGTCTAAGGC